>CM042400.1:14919370-15644370 GCA_023634145.1 Thymallus thymallus | reverse complement strand
ACAGTATACATATCTCTCTAGCATTCTACATAATTTATGAAGCAGTGTAACAGTTTTGTTTCAGTCCCTCTCCTAGCCCCTATCTGGGCTCGAGCCAGGGACCCCTGCACACATTGACAACAATCACCCTCGAAGCATCGTTTACCATCGCTCCACAAAAGCCATGGCTCTTGCAGAGCAAGGGAAATAACTACTTCATGGTCTCAGAGCGAGTGACATCACAGATTGAAATGCTACTAGCGCGCACCACTAACTAGCTAGCCGTTTCATACCGGTTACAGCAGCATAAGACATTTTTTGACTCACGTTGCTGTGATGTGCTGGAACAGGAAAGTGGCAGTCCTTCGTGGGCAAATTTTGTCATCAAAGAGAAAGATGCCGAATTTACAATTCCGAGTTGAATGACCGTTCAAAGCGTAATTTCCCAGTATCAGCTGTTTATTCCAGACTTCCCAGTTGCAATGCTTGCAGTTAGCCACTGTCACCGATTTCCTTACAAACCACTCATTGTTGAATTTGCGATCTCCAAATTGTTGTGTAATGTTTATTTCCAATGGCCTTTTTATCTATATTTTCTCTTCATATGACGAGGATTAATAGCCAGTAGACTTAATTCATGATGATGACTGCTAGCTAAGATTGTGAAAGTAAGATATTGACATGATCAGTCCAATCAAAGCTACTGTACATTTAACGTGATTTGACGTCATTTCTGTGGCCAATGACCTTGAGCCTTCTTGGAATCGCACTTGTAATATAACTCTATGGTTGGACCCAAAGGGCTGAAATGTTGGATGTCCACCTTTACTAAGGACTTAAAAGAGGCGATTGCGCAACTACCCCATGAGTGACAGAACACTGAGCCAATCACGGCACAATGCTCCTATTTTCTGCTGGCGCGCCCCACCACCACAGAAAGCACTGAGCTAGCCTGAAACACCTGCGTTTTAGAGCTGCCTTACTATGCCACACCTGCCACTGATCAGTCGTCTTCCTCAAATGAAGGGGATGATAACGCAATCTTTGCAAGAGGGAGGGAATCGGATTTCATTGGTCCTCTAATCGTGGCTCAGACATTTAATTCAGTGGAGTCAGCCTTGAGTTAGCATGCCCTGGACCAGGTTAGTTCTGAAGTAAATTTACCTGGCTAAAAGGTGAGCCACTTTTGTATGATTGGTTATCCCAAGGCGAATTCAGAGTTGACCAAAGTTCCTAGGCTAACTCCTCAAACCTGCATCGTAGGATACCCCTCAGGATGACATGACACATACGCACACAGAGCTGTATGTAATTCACACAAATACTGCATATGCTCACATTCACATACATACACACACACTCACTATTATGCACATTCTGTTAATATACAGTGTACACAAACACATACAGTGGGGAGAACATGTCAGGCTCTGTCCATAGAGAAGCTTATTTGCTTCTCTATGTAGCTATGGTCAGAGTCTGACAGTGTCTTTCTTTTCTGTTTCTGTCTGGGTGTTGGGTTGGATTCCTAATTAGAGGCAGCTGCACCGCAGCAATATAATTTGGTCGGTCCTTCACTCTGGTGTGGGTCGTTGTACATTTCATGTCACTGGCAAGTAAGTCTGTTCCATTTCATTGTTTTGTTTGTAGTTCGTCATTGTGTTCATTTATACATAGTATAAATAAATGTCGAACTATACCTGCGCTGCGCCTTGGTCTCTCCTTCCACCCAACTGTGACAGAACGACCCACCAACATGAGACCAAGCAGCGCAACTGGGGAGAGACGGACTCTGAGGAGTTAGTACCAGTTCCCACGTGGCCTAGGGTGAAGCCTGAGGACCGTGGGAGGTTTTTGAAGCAATGGAGGAGGATGGAGAAGGCAAGGTCCGTCGTGGCTTCGAGCACCACACCATCAGTGCGCAGCCAGAGCCCGGAGAGGCTGAAGAAGGGGAATCGCACACCACTTTGTCTGCCCACAGTTCAGGATCAGGAGAAGCCCGAGGGGTTTTAAGAATACCCGGAGGAGGAGCAGACGAGGTGGTGGAGAGCCTGGGTTGAGCTTCCGCAGGAGGTGCAGAAGGACCCATTCCTACGGGAGATAGAGGAGGAGAAGGACTTTGAGCGCCGACGGGTACTAGTGCTGAGGCTATTGGACAGACGGGCACCTCCAGCGAAGGTCCGTAGCCCGAAACCTCCGGCGAAGGTCAGCAGCCCGAAACCTCCGGCGAAGGTCAGCACCCCTGAACCTCCAGCGAAGGTCTGCAGTCCGAAACCTCCAGCAAAGGTCAGCAACCCTGAACCTCCAGCGAAGGTCAGCAACCCTGAACCTCCAGCGAAGGTCAGCAACCCTGAACCTCCAGCGAAGGTCAGCAGTCCTGAACTTCCAGCGAAGGTCAGCAGCCCTGAACCTCCAGCGAAGGTCAGCAACCCTGAACCTCCAGCGAAGGTCAGCAACCCTGAACCTCCAGCGAAGGTCAGCAACCCTGAACCTCCAGCGAAGGTCAGCAGCCCAGAACCTCCAGCGAAGGTCAGCAGCCCTGAACCTCCAGCCAAGGTCAGCAACCCTGAACCTCCAGCGAAGGTCAGCAACCCTGAACCTCCAGCGAAGGTCAGCAGCCCGGAACCTCCAGCGAAGGTCAGCAGCCCGGAACCTCCAGCGAGGGTCAGCAGCCCGGAACCTCCAGCGAAGGTCCGCAGCCCGAAACCTTCAGCGAAGGTCCGCAGCCCGGAACCTCCAGCGAAGGTCCGCAGCCTGGAACCTCCCGTCGTCTGCTCCGCTCAAGTGCCAGAGCAGTCCGCTCCACCGGTGCCCAATCCGGGTCCAGCCGTCTGCTCCGTCCCAGTGCCAGAGCAGTCCGCTCCACCGGTGCCCATTCCGGGTCCAGCCGTCTGCTCCGCTCCAGAGCCAGAGCAGTCCGCTCCACCGGTGCCCAATCCGGGTCCAGCCGTCTGCTCCGCTCCAGGGCCAGAGCAGTCCGCTCCACCGGTGCCCAATCCGGGTTCAGCCATCTGCTCCGCTCCAGAGCCTGAGCAGTCCGCCCCACCGGTGCCCAGTCCGGGCCCGGTTATTTTCCCCGCTCCATGGCCGGAGCCGTTTACCCCACCGGTGCCCAGTCTGGGCCCGGCTAATTGCCCAGCTCCATGGCCGGAGCCGTTTGCCCCACCGGTGCCCAGTCCAGGCCCGGTTGTTTCCCCGCTCCATGGCCGGAGCCATTTACCCCACCGGTGCCCAGTCCGGGCCCGGTTAATTGCCCAGCTCCATGGCCGGAGCCGTTTGCCCCACCGGTGCCCAGTCCAGGCCCGGTTGTTTTCCCCGCTCCATGGCCGGAGCCGTTTGCCCCACCGGTGCCCAGTCCGGGCCCGGTTGTTTTCCCCGCTCCATGGCCGGAGCCGTTTACCCCACCGGTGCCCAGTCCGGGCATGGTTAATGGTCCCGCTCCATGGCCGGATCCGTTGGCCCCACCGGTGCCCAGTCCGGGGCCGGTTGTTTTCCCCGCTCCATGGCCGGAGCGATTTACCCCACCGGTGCCCAGTCCGGGCCCGGTTAATGGTCCCGCTCCATGGCCGGAGCCGTTGGCCCCACCGGTGCCCAGTCCGGGGCCAGTTGTTTTCCCCGCTCCATGGCCGGAGCCTTTTGCCCCACCGGTACCCAGTCCGGGCCCGGTTATAAGGAAGGGGCATGGGAGAAAACTGTCCACTTCGCCGGAGCCGCCCCCGATGGACTAGTCTTCCCTCCCTATTAACCCCCCCTTGTATTTATGTGGGTTTTTTTTTGGCGTCCGGGAGTCCGCGCCTTGGGGGGAGGGTACTGTCAGGCTCTGGCCATAGAGAAGCCTATTTGCTTCTCTATGTAGCTATGGTCAGAGTCTGACAGTGTCTTTCTTTTCTGTTTCTGTCTGGGTGTTGGGTTGGATTCCTAATTAGAGGCAGCTGCACCGCATTGTCTCTAATTAGGGATCCTATATAATTTGGTCGGTCCTTCACTCTGGTGTGGGTCGTTGTACGTTTCACGTCACTGGCAAGTAAGTCTGTTCCATTTCATTGTTTTGTTTGTAGTTCGTCATTGTGTTCATTTATACATAGTATAAATAAATGTCGAACTATACCTGCGCTCTCCTTCCACCCAACTGTGACAGAACAAGTATTTGATACATTGCCGATTTTGCAGGTTTTCCTACTTACAAAGCATGTAGAGGTCTGTAAATTTTATCATAGGTACACTTCAACTGTGAGAGACGGAATCTAAAACAAAAATCCAGAAATTCACATTGTATGATTTTTAAATAATTAATTTGCATTTTATTGCATGACATAAGTATTTGATCACCTACCAACCAGTAAGAATTCCGGCTCTCACAGACCTGTTAGTTTTTCTTTAAGAAGCCCTCCTGTTCTCCACTCATTACCTGTATTAACTGCACCTGTTTGAACTCGTTACCTGTATAAAAGACACCTGTCCACACACTCAATCAAACAGACTCCAACCTCTCCACAATGGCCAAGACCAGAGAGCTGTGTAAGGACATCAGGGATAAAATTGTAGACCTGCACAAGGCTGGGATGGGCTACAGAACAATAGGCAAGCAGCTTGGTGAGAAGGCAAGAACTGTTGCCGCAATTATTAGAAAATGGAAGAAGTTCAAGATGACGGTCAATTTCCCTCGGTCTGGGGCACCATGCAAGATCTCACCTCGTGGGGCATCAATGATCATGAGGAAGGTGAGGGATCAGCCCAGAACTACACGGCAGGACCTGGTCAATGACCTGAAGAGAGCTGGGACCACAGTCTCAAAGAAAACCATTAGTAACACACTACGCCGTCATGGATTAAAATCCTGCAGCGCACGCAAGGTCCCCCTGCTCAAGCCAGCGCATGTCCAGGCCCGTCTGAAGTTTGCCAATGACCATCTGGATGATCCAGAGGAGGAATGGGAGAAGGTCATGTGGTCTGATGAGACAAAAATATAGCTTTTTGGTCTAAACTCCACTCGCCGTGTTTGGAGGAAGAAGAAGGATGAGTACAACCCCAAGAACACCATCCCAACCGTGAAGCATGGAGGTGGAAACATCATTCTTTGGGGATGCTTTTCTGCAAAGGGGACAGGACGACTGCACCGTATTGAGGGGAGGATGGATGGGGCCATGTATCGCGCGATCTTGGCCAACAACCTCCTTCCCTCAGTAAGAGCATTGAAGATGGGTCGTGGCTGGGTCTTCCAGCATGACAACGACCCGAAACACACAGCCAGGGCAACTAAGGAGTGGCTCCGTAAGAAGCATCTCAAGGTCCTGGAGTGGCCTAGCCAGTCTCCAGACCTGAACCAAATAGAAAATCTTTGGAGGGAGCTGAAAGTCCGTATTGCCCAGCGACAGCCCCGAAACCTGAAGCATCTGGAGAAGGTCTGTATGGAGGAGTGGGCCAAAATCCCTGCTGAAGTGTGTGCAAACCTGGTCAAGAAACGTATGATCTCTGTAATTGCAAACAAAGGTTTCTGTACCAAATATTAAGTTCTTCTTTTCTGATGTATCAAATACTTATTTCATGCAATAAAATGCAAATGAATTACTTAAAAATCATACAATGTGATTTTCTGGATTTTTGTTTTATATTCCGTCACTCACAGTTGAAGAGTACCTATGATAAAAATTACAGACTTCTACATGCTTTGTAAGTGGGAAAACCTGCAAAATCGGCAGTGTATCAAATACTTGTTCTCCCCACTGTACCTACAGTAGAAAATAAGAAGAGCATATACAACAACACAGACACACACCCACTGCTAAGATAACATTGTTTACTTTACACAGCTGTCAATCTACCAAACCTGTGACCGAGCAGATTACAATCACCCTGTTTGTGCTGTGCAAATGCGGGTGAGCGCGCACCCATGCAGACACACACACACACACACACACACACACACACACACACACACACACACACACACACACACACACACACACACACACACACACACACACACACACACACACACACACACACACACACACACACACACACACACACACACACAGACACACACACTGTAAGAGAAAACAGTTAGGATTGCCAAACACACAGGACAGTTTTATCCAATCATTGTCCCTCCATTTCCCTCTTTCAGTGCAGCCCACAAACTGGCCTTGACTGTTTATACACACTATTTCCATCAGGCTTATCTGGTTACAGTGCACATCATGAGTTATGTCATACTTTTAACAATGATATTTAATAATGTCTGTGGGACATATTCTAACAACTAAAGGATGATAGCAGAGCAAAGTTGCAACAGGAAGATTTTGGCATACTTTGATTCTGCTCCTCCTAGACATAATCTCAAACACTGAGCACTGACCAGAAGGAATTACAAAGTGAAGGCCATAGCTCCCTCTGGTGGGTAAATGGCGGAACTGACAGGTTAATATTGCTGCCATACAGCATCTACACTGTAAACCACAAGGCATTTGTAACTCAAATACTTCCTAGTAAATTAAACTCAGAAGTCAATGAAAAGTCATTATTATTTAAAATGTGTATGTGGAACTGACTCGGAACTAAATGAGAAGTAAAATCAACTCTATTTTTTTAGTTATGACAACTGCAGGTTAATTCTTTGGAATTGTTTTTAATATCTGTATTTTTGCATGTACATTGAGTGACTGATTCATAAATATTTTGCTACACAAAGATAAATAACATACAGGCCTACTTGCAGGCCTAATGTGGCCTGTAAACCATGAGTTTCAGGCCACTGTATTAAGATAAAGCTAGGCCTCAAAATAAAAACGTATGATATATGTAATATTTTGTCATAAAGAGTTTAATAATGATAACGTTTGCCTAAGAACTCACTTGTTGAAGGCCACAGAACTGAAAATGAACAAATTCAAAAACCATGTTTCTGTCACTAACAAATACAGTCCAGACTAGTACCTAAAACAACATTGCCACTATTGATGCAGGGCGGCAGGTAGCCTAGTGGTTAGGGTGTTGGGCCAGTAACTGAAAGGTTGCTGGATTGAATCCCTGAGCTGACAATGCACTGTTCCCTGGTAGGCTGTCATTGTAAATAAGAATTTGTTCATAACTGACTTGCCTTGTTATATACAACTGCCAGGTCACAGTTGTAAATGAGAACTTGTTCTCAACTGGCCTACCTGGTTAAATAAAGGTGAAATAAAAATGGTTACATAAAAAAATATATATATATTGACCAATACACATTCCATGGGTGATATCTTGCATATAAATCAGTCAAGGATATTTGTATTGTAACACAATTTAGTACACAAGTTGCAAACACTGTCAAGACTCAACATATTTGTATTTTTTTATTTCACCTTTATTTAACCAGGTAGGTCAGTTGAGAACAAGTTCTCATTTACAACTGCGGCCTGGCCAAGACAAAGCAAAGCAGTGCGACAAAAAAAACACAGAGTTACACAGTAAACAAACGTACAGTCAATAACACAAAAGAAGATCTATATACAGAGTGCAAATGTAGTGCAAAATGCAGTAAGGTTAGGAAGGTAGGACAATAAATAGGCCATAGTGGTGAGATAAATTACAGATTAGCATTAACACTGGAATGATGGATGTGCAAATTATGATGTGCAAATAGAGATACTGGAGTGCAAAATTAGCAAAAATAATAAAATAAATATGGGGATGAGGTAGTAGGCTGGGCTATTTACAGAAGGGCTATATACAGGTGCAGTGATCGATAAGCAGCTTTGACAGCTGATGCTTAAAGTTAGTGAGGGAGATAGGAACCTCTAGCTTCAAGGATTTTTGCAATTAGTTCCAGTCATTGGCAGCAGAGAACTGGAAGGAATGGCGGCCAAAGGAGGTGTTGGCTTTGGGGGTGACCAGTGAGATATACCTGCTGGAGCGCATGCTACGGGTGGGTGTTGCTATGGTGACCAGCGAGCTGAGATAGGGCGGGGATTTACCTAATAAAGACTTATAGATGACCTGGAGCCAGTGGGTTTGGTGACGAATATGTAATGAGGGCCAGCCAACGAGAGCATACAGGTCGCAGTGGTGGGTAGTATATGGGGCTTTGGTAACAAAACGGATGGCACTGTGATAGATTACATCCAATTTGCTGAGCAGAGTGTTGGAGGCTATTTTGTAAATGACATCGCCGAAGTCAAGGATCGGTAGGATAGTCAGTTTTACAAGGGCATGTTTGGCAGCATGAGTGAAGGAGGCTTTGTTGCGAAATAGGAAGCTGATTCTAGATGTAATTTTGGATTGGAGATGGTTAATGTGAGTCTGGAAGTTGAGTTTACAGTCTAACCAGAGGCCTAGGTATTTGTAGGAGTCCACGTATTCTAAGTCGGACCCGTCGAGAGTAGTGATGATAGTCCGGTGGGCAGGTGCGGGCAGTGTTCGATAGAAAAGCATGCATTTAGTTTTACTAGCATTTAAGAGCAGTTGGAGGCCACGGAAGAAGTGTTGTATGGCATTGAAGCTTGTTTGAAGGTTAGTTAACACAGTGTCCAAAGAGGGGCCAGATGTATACAGAATGGTGTCGTCTGCGTAGAGATGGATCAGAGAGTCACCTGCAGCGAGAGCGACATCGTTGATGTATATAGAGAAAAGGGTTGGCCCAAGAATTGAACCCTGTGGCACCCCCATAGAAACTGCCAGAGGATCGGACAATAGGCCCTCCGATTTGACACACTGAACTCTGTCTGAGAAGTAGTTGGAGAACCAGGCAAGGCAGTCACTTGAGAAACCAAGGCTGTTGTCTGCCAATAAGAATGCGGTGATTGACAGAGTCGAAAGCCTTGGCCAGGTCGATGAAGACGGCTGCACAGTACTGTCTTCTATCGATGGCGGTTATGATATCGTTCAGTACCTTGAGCGTAGCTGAGGTGCACCCATGACCAGCTCGGAAACCAGATTGCATAGCAGAGAAGGTACGGTGGGATTCGAAGTGGTCAGTTATCTGTTTGTTAACTTGGCTTTCAAAGACTTTAGAAAGGCAGGGCAGGATGGATATAGGTCTATAACAGTTTGGGTCCAGAGTGTCTCCCCCTTTGAAGAGGGGGATGACCGCGGCAGCTTTCCAATCTCTAGGGATCTCAGACGATACGAAAGAGAGGTTGAACAGGCTAGTGATAGGTGTTGCAACAATTTTGGCTGATAATTTCAGAAAGAGAGGGTCCAGATTGTCTAGCCCAGCAGATTTGTAGGGGTCCAGATTTAGCAGCTCTTTCAGAACATCAGCTGTCTGGATTTGGGTGAAGGAGAAGCGGGGGGGGGCTTGGGAAAGTTGCTGCGGGGGGTACAGAGCTGTTGGCCGGGGTAGGGGTAGCCAGATGAAAAGCATGGCCAGCCGTAGCAAAATGCTTATTGAAATGTTCGATAATCGTGGATTTATCGGTGGTGACAGTGTTTCCTAGCCTCAATGCAGTGGGCAACTGGGAGGAGGTGCTTTACAGTGTCCCAGAACTTTTTGGAATTGGTACTACAGGATGCAAATTTATGTTTGAAAAAGCTGGCCTTTCTTTTCTACCTGACTGTGTATATTGGTAACTGACTTCCCTGAATAGTTGCATATCGCGGGGGCTATTCGATGCTTATGCAGTGCGCTACAGGATGTTTTTGTGTTGGTCTAGTGCAGTCAAGTCTGGGGTGAACCAAGGGCTATATCTGTTCTTAGTTCTAAGTTTTTTGAAAGGGGCATGCTTATTTAGGATGGTGAGGAAAGCACTTTTAAAGAACAACCAGGCATCCTCTACTGACGGTATGAGGTCAATATCCTTCCAGGATACCTTGGGCCAGGTCGATTAGAAAGGCCTGCTCGCAAAAGTGTTTTAGGGAGCGTTTGACAGTGATAAGGGGTGGTCGTTTGACCGCTGACCCATTACGAACGCAGGCAATGAGGCAGTGATCGCTGAGATCCTGGTTGAAAACAGAGGAGGTGTATTTGGAGGGCAAGTTAGTCAGGATGATATCTATGATGGTACCCATGTTTACGGATTTAGGGTTGTACCTGGTGGGTTCCTTGATAATTTGTGTGAGATTGAGGGCATCTATTTTAGATTGAAGGACAGCCGGGGTGTTAAGCATATCCCAGTTTAAGTCACCTAACAGTACAAACTCTGAAGATAGATGGGGGGCAATCAATTCACATATGGAGTCCAGGGCACAGCTGGGGGCTGAGGGGGGTCTGTAACAGGCGGCAACAGTGAGAGACTTATTTCTGGATATGCAAGAAAATGTATATTGGCCACATGGTGGTGCTGTAATTAGCACATGTTTATAGCTCTATTTATCTGTTTGACTCAGTCATAAGAGTCTAGCTAACCCACACAATATCTCAGATACCACTTACTCGATTTTGACAAAACCTGGGTGAATGATGTGTCTTGCCACAGAGATACAGCATTTACAAAATTACATACATTGGCCCAAGGGGGGCGCTATAGTAATCAACTGTATGTACGTTAGTCACAAGCGGTATCTCAGATAACCGCTGGCCTGATTTTGATGAAACTTGGGTGAATGATGTGTCTTGCCACAAATATTCGTAATTTGGAAAATTACATTAATTGGACCAAGGGTGGCGCAGCATCATTTGTGGGTTACTACAAATAAAGTACCTATCTATCTATCTATCTATCTATCTATCTATCTATCTATCTATCTATCTATCTATCTATCTATCTATCTATCTATCTATCTATCTATCTATCTATCTATCTATCTATCTATCTATCTATCTATCTATCTATCTATCTATCTATCTATCTATCTATCTATCTATCTATCTATCTACATGTTTAATGTTGCCTTTTCTTTACTCTTATTATCATCTATCCTGATGCCAAGTCACTTTATCGTACCTTCATGTACTTATCTACCTCTGCATCATTTGTGGTGGGCGACATGTTTACTGCTGCCCTGTTTGGTTTTGAGTCAGTACCACATAAACCTTTTAAGTAATAATATATTTTCATTGACTTTGAGTTCAACTTACTAGAAGTATTTGAGTAAAAAGTGCCTTGGGGTTTACAGTGTGGGGTTAACAGTGTACACAAGCTGGTGAAGAATTATAACAAATATATTGAGTCTCTGTCCATGAGTGTGCTACAGGGGGCGTACCTTAGGGAAGACGTGCAGGTGGAATGGATCCAGCTGTTTCCGTTGAAACTCCTGGCTGCGGGGCAGTGGAGGAGGCGGGGCAGAGGGTGACTCTCCCACACTTGATTGGACACTTGATTGGTCATCTGACTCTGAGTTCCCGTTTTCCTTCTTGGTTGCCTTGTCCACCTTAATCAATTTTATTTAATTAGAGTACGAATTCATACAGTATAATGCTGTTCCATCAATCCATTAGAAAGCCGTAAAAAAAACAATGTTTACCTTCTTGACCTTCCGTATGGAGGCATACTCTGCCATTACGGGGTCCTGCGAGGGCAGGGCCGATTCGTTAGCACCGTTGGGCCCCTTCCCTCCTCCTCTGCTACTCCCATTAACATCTCCTCTGCCATTCCCCTGAGGTATATACACACACAAACACGCAGAGTTGGAAGGTACTGGTCCTTCCATTGGGCCAACCAAAGAAAAGAAAAATAACAAAATTAACAACTAACATTTTTACAGGTAGGCGATCACAATATAAAGTGTCTCCAATGATGATGCAATGTCAACACTTCTATTTCATTGCTTTCATAGCATAAATACACACATTCCCATTCCTGTTTCTGTTCCCATTGCAGACATTGTCGGTACGGGTCCCGTTGGGGCTGTGTAAGGCTCTCAGTGTTGCCGGGGTGTTGGCTGATGTGGGCGGGGGAGCGGGAGGCACCGTGTCCACCTCTCTGACCCCTACACTCTCGTACAGCCCGTCGTCAAAGCATCGAACGGGTGAGTTTGGGATCCCCACCTCAGTGTAGGTGTGGTCTCTGACCCCTTCTCCTCCTCCCCTCTGGATGTCTCCCCCCACTGGGTCTTCCTCCCCCTCGGGGCTGGTGGGGATCAGGGGGAGCTGGCGGACAAGGGGGGGGCGGAGGTCTGAGGTGGAACGACGGCTGTGGAGGAGGTGAAGGTCCATACTGGCAGGACGGTTCTTACCCCCACCTAGAGAGAGAGAGAAGGAGGGGGACTTTTAATATCAGGCCATTGTTACATAGTTTCCATTTCACCAATGTACCGATAGTTTTCTAGTTGTTGGCAGTCTATTGGTTATTGGTATTGTTACTCACTGTTGCCGTTGCGGGGAAGGCGGTTGATCTCATGCAGCCTAGTGTCAGATTTACTCATGGAGCTGTTCTTGGGCTGACGGAGAGCACCCTATACAGAGAGCATAGATACTGCTCAGTCTGATGTACAGTAACTGGGTGTTGCTAAACTCTTAGTAAAAAGGGTTCCAAAAGTGTTCTTTGGCTGTTCCCATAGGAGGACCCTTTTTGGTTCCCAGTAGAACCCTTTTGCGTCCATGTAAAACCCTCTATAGAAAGGGTTCTCACTGGAACCCAAATGGGTTCTACTTGGAACCAAAAGGGTTCTACTTGCACCAAAAAGGGTTCTTCAAGGGTTCTCCTGTGGGGACTGCCAAAGAACCCTTTAAGGGTCTAGACAGCACCTTTGATTGTGTTTCATATTTCTGCTGTTAATAATAAGGGTGATAATATAGTATAATTTATGCTGGGTTGTGGAGTGAGCTCTCAAAGTCATGTTATAAATGAGGGTGATAATATAGTATAATTTATGCTGGGTTGTGGAGTGAGCTCTCAAAGTCATGTGGAAGATCGTAGTACTAGGATGCAATTTATTGGGTGGGCCAATAACAAACGACGGTAAAGGGATCGTGGATAGGGTGCAATGGATAGTAGGTCTGAAATATACAACATAAAGAATGAACAATATATCAGGATAAAGAAGTGGTTAATATGGGGTAAGGGAAAAGTGAAAGGGCCAGTGTGGGCAAAATAACTCACCATGTCTACTGAGGTGCCCTTCTCTCCATTGGCCGGAGGATGCTTGGTCTTGTTTTTCCTGAGGACACATGAAGGAACAGTTATTATTATTGTGTTACTACTAACCATGTCACTGCTGAGTTTCACTCAGACAGAAGTAAATATTCCTCCATGGTTGCTAACATTTCCACACGTCACTACGGGCCCCTTGGGAATGGTGTATCCATGGGGTGAGCCGTGTGATGCAGGTGTGCTGAAGACAGCAGTAGAGAGAGAGGTGGGAGAGGAGGTATATCTGACTAAGTGTATCTGATCTCAATACTCATATATGGCTTCCTCTCCTTATCTACTGCTCTTCACCTGCAACGATCTGATCTAAATTGACATGTGAAAGTAGATTCTCGGAGGCCATCCATACATGTTGCTTTCACCTAGTATGTGTTTATCAGTTCAGTGAAGATAAAGGAGAGGAGACGCACATGCGCACCTACTGTACACACGCACAGAGGCCACTTAGTACCACTGAGATGCACCAGGGACTCTGTCTTTCTCTCCAGCCTTGGACACATATCTCTAGGCACCTCTCAGCTCTGTCTGCCCCTGGGACGCCATGAGCAGGTGTCTAAGCATCCACATCTCACAGGACTGGCACACCATAACAACACACTGGAGGCAGGAATTCGGCACCAGAAAAATTAATGGTTCACCAAACTAAAGAATAATGAGTAGCCTTTTTTTCATACAGTTTGTGGCAACATCAATGTATTTGTTCCATATTGGTTACATTTACAGATGCCTTTACGTTAAGCTTTACATTAAGCTACAGTACATCTCTATGTCTGGTCACAGCGCATATACCCTGCAACGAAGCCACTGAGGGTTGAGTCTGATTGGTCCCTGAGGGTGCCATAATAACCACAGCATACTGTGTTATATTGCTTTTGTCTAGTGAGAGAATCCTGACCTATAAGCTACAGCATGTTCCGTTCACTCTGAAAAAAAAAACAGCCAGTTGGGTTGGGCTTTCAGATAGTTATTTCTGGCCATCCGTGAAAGCAAATGTCACTCCGGTTTATCTATTCTGTTGTATTGAGTTCCTGAAATGCCTATGCATATCCCAATGTTTGGACAGTTGAGGGAGAGGGAGAGGGAGAGGGAGAGGGAGAGGGAGAGGGAGACTTGACCAGCTATGTGCACACTGGCCACAAAATGAGATGGAAACTGAGCTGCACTTCCTAACCTCCTGACAAATGTATGACCATATTAGAGACACATATTTCCCTTAGAGTACACAGACACACAAAGAATTAGAAAACAAACCCAATTTTGATAAACTCCCATATCTATTAGGTGAAATACCACAGTGTGCCATCACAGCAGCAAGATGTGTGACCTGTTGCCACAAGAAAAGAGTAACCAGTGAAGAACAAACACCATTGTAAATACAACCCATATTTATGTTTATTTATTTTTCCTTTTGTACTTTAACTATTTGCACATAATATGACATTTGAAATGTCTTTATTCTTTTGGAACTTTTTCCCATACCAATAAAGCCCTTAAATTGAAATTGAAATTGAATTGAGAGAGAGAGAGAGAGAGAGAGATAGAGAGAGAGAGAGAGAGAGAGAGAGAGAGAGAGAGTGTGTGTCAATTGTGTTGGCTGTGACCTCTCACCTCTGGCAGCCCACACAAACCACCACGATGACGATGGTGACCACGAAGGCTGACGCCGCGGCAATGGCTCCTAGCAACAGCACCTTACGGTAGGAATCGTCCATCACAGAGGCCATAACACACACACTCATAGACACACTCACACAGAAGGATGGTGCTCAGGAAAACCTGCAGAAATTAAGAAAATAAGATGGTTAGGATCAACTTTGTTTTCACTATATTATTTTGGACAGGGGTCCTGTATGCTGGTGAAATAGAGTATGTGTTTTTGATATGAGGAGGTTTTCTAAAGTGTGTTAAGATAACTGAGTGTACACCACGGAAATATATACAAGAGTAAGAGAGTTTGAGAGTAAGAGTAATACTGTATCTACAGTGGTGCACGGAAACAAAGAGAGGGTAAGGTGTTGCAAAGAGGGGAGGGGGCATTGCAAAGAGCTACAGTAGGTGAGCAGAGGGGTATGTATGATTGTGTTTAATATGTTTCATTTCATTTCCTGGCACAATGTTTGTTTTCCTTCTCAATAAGAAGGAAAGGGATTTCTTTGCAATGTTTTTATGTAGTGGCCTACATCCTGACAAGCCTAGCACATTTAATCAAATACTTATTTATGATGCACATACACATATGTGACTCACCACCTGGATTCGGTCTTATGTAGCAACATTTTAATTTCTGTTTTTTACATTGGATAATAGTACACTCTTAGAAAAAAAGGGTTCTTCGGCTATCCCTATAGGAGAAACCTTTGAAGAACCCTTTTTGGTTCCAGGCAGAACTATTTTGGGTTCCTTTACGCAGAGGGTTCTACATGGAACTCAAAAAGGTTCTGCCTGGAACCAAAAAGAGTTCTTCAAATGGGTTCTCCTATGGGGACAGCCAAAGAACCCTTTTAGGTTATAGATAGCACCTTTACTCCTAAGAGTGTAGCGACTCAGAGCTACAAAATGGTATATCATACACTGCATTTGAGGAAACAATGGGAAAGTTTTTTTTGAGAAAACCGTCTTTCAAAGTTTTGGTACTACTATTGGAGCCCTTCTTTGTCTACACACATTCAGCATAGTTCACACCCTCTTAAGCCTTAGCCCCACCAATCTCTTTAAGGGTTGATCTGAGCGTTCTGTAATAACTTGCCAGCTACTTCCAGACATCTAGAACAGCTCACTGAACATTACTCGCCCTAGCAGAGCTGGTTAGGCTGTTATGTTATCCAGAGTGTAGGTGACTGCAACTGTGCTGTCAGATTGTCAGTTGGTAAATTCAGAATGTTTCGCGTTCAGAGCGCATACTGGACGCTCTGGCCAATAAGTAGGTTTGATCCGAAAGTTCTGACCTCACAACGACATTCAAGCAACCAAGCTAACTGGCTAACATTGGCTAGCTACTTCCAGACACATAATGAGAGAACACCCCACTCTGACCATTTTATGTATACACTATACACACACGTAGAAAACAAACACACACATACACACTGCACACGTACAGAAACACACAAATATTTTTTTAACTAGGCAAGTCAGTTAAAAACAAATTCTTATTTAAAATGACAGCCTACACCGGCCAAACCCTCCCCTAACCCGGACAATTGTGCGCCGCCCTATGGGACTCCCGATCACGGCCGGGAGTCCCATAGGTGATGCAATCGCCATCGCACTGCACACTGCCGTATCCCATCTGGACAAGAGAAATGCCTATGTAAGAATGCTGTTCATTGACTACAGCTCAGCCTTCAACACCATAGTACACTCCAAGCTCATCAATTAAACTCGGGGCCCTGGGTCTGAACCCTGCCCTATGCGACTGGGTCCTGGACTTCCTGACGGGCCGCCTCCAGGTGATGAAGGTAGGCAACACTATCTATTGTTTACATAATACTTATTTTTATTTAAACTGCACTGTTGGTTAGGGCTTGTAAGTAAGCATTTCACTGTAAGGTCTACAACTGTTGTATTCGGTGCACGTGACAAATAAAATTTGATTTGATTTTATGTGCATGAACACACACAGTCAGTGAATATGATGTGACCAAACCACTGGGTTAGTAGGAAAGCTGAACACAAGGGTTATGAATGACAAAAGAGCATTCAGCAAAAGGAGGTCAGGGAGAAAGAAAGAGAAAGAGAGAGAGATGTACATTTCCAAAGTATGCTTTGGCAATATGTACAGTGTTACCAATAAAGTAATAAAGCAATTGAAATTGAATTGAATCTATGTGGTTTTCTGTTTCTCAGAGATAAAACTGCATCTCTTTTCCTTCCTCCTTCTCTCCTCATCCCTCACTCTCTTCATCTCTCTCTCTCCCTCTCACCCTCCCTCTCTTTCTGCATGACCATGCAGAGATGTGAGGTGATACACAGCAAATTAATTAGCACCCAAATTTGCTGCGTATGGAGCAGACAGACAGCCTCCTATGGAACAGACAGATAGCTGGAGAGGTTGCTGACAACAGCTATCAAAAGAGATGGGGAGATATGGGGGTAGCGAGAAAGTAGAAAGAGAGAGAAATGGAACTGCAGAGGAGAAGAGCAACGAGGGAGGGAAGGAGACAGAAAGAGGGCAAGGGAGAGGGGGGCAACAAGAAGTGAGAGCAGAGAAAGTGATGAAAGAAGAAGAAGACAGGGAGTGAGAGACTAACAGGGAGACAGAGAGGAAGAGAGAAAGACTGAAACATGGAGAGGGAGGAGAGATGAGGGGAGAGAAAGAGGTCATTGGCAGACTGTTTCCCCTTATCTCCTCTTCCCCCTCCTCCAAAGATTCAATGGAAAAACACAGATATAATTTCAGCTTCCTCACGAGAGCGATCATCCGAACAACACAAAGCACCTCAGCATGTTTCCACATACTAAACACACACTATATTTAAACATGTCATTTCGTTTTAACAATGATTATGATTAGGAGGAAGAGGAGGGGAGGAGGAGAATTGTGAAGATGATAAAAACGATGCTTCTGTTGCTGCGGATGATGATGATGATGATGATGATGACGATGACGATTATGACTCAGACCTAGTGCTGAGAACACCTTTAGAGGAAGCGTTTCTCTGGAAACTCAGAACAGCAGAAACGCAAAAGCAGAGAGCAGAGATGTGATAAAGAGAGAGAGAGAGAGAGAGAGAGACAGAGAGAGAGAGAGAGCAGCAGCAGTGTAGCAGAACAACCACAGTTAGAAGTCAGGGCTTCCTCTCTGAGCTTCCTTAGACAAACAAGAGCAGAGCTAGAACACAACACCACTCAAGATAAAATGCTTACTTACAGCCCTTAACCAACAATGCAGTTTTAGTCTATGACTAGGGTGGCTGGAGCCGTTGACAATTCTTAGGGCCTTCCTCTGACACCGCCTGGTATAGAGGTCCTGGATGGCAGGAAGCTTGGCCCCAGTGATGTACTGGGACGTACATACTACCCTCTGTAGTGCCTTGCGGTCGGAGGCCGAGCAGTTGCCGTACCAGGCAGTGATGCAACCAGTCAGGATGCTCTCGATGGTGCAGCTGTAGAACGTTTTGAGGATCTGAGGACCCATGCCAAATCTTTTCCGTTTCCTGAGGGGGAATAGGCTTTGTCGTGCCCTCTTTACGACTGTCTTGAAGTGTTTGGACCATGATAGTTTGTTGGTGATATGGACACCAAGTAACTTGCTCTCAACCTGCTCCACTACAGCCCCGTAGATGAGAACGGGGGCGTGCTCGGTCTTCCATTTCCTGTAGTCCACAATCATCTCCTTTGTCTTGATCACGTTGAGGGAGAGGTTGTTATCGTGGCACCACACGGCCAGGTCTCTGACCTCCTCCCTATAGGCTGTCTCATCGTTGTCAGTGATCAGGTCTACCACTTGTGTCATCTGCAAACTTAATGACGATGTTGGAGTCATGCCTGGCCATGCAGTCATGGGTGAACAGGGAGTACATGAGGGGACTGAGCATGCAACCCTGAGGGGCCCCCGTGTTGAGGATCAGCATGGCAGATGTGTTGTTACCTACCCTTACCACCTGGGGAAAGCCCAACACGAAGTCCAGGATCCAATGCAGAGGAAGGTGTTTAGTCCCAGGGTCCTTAGCTTAGTGATGAGCTTTGAGGGCACTATGGTGTTGAATGCTGAGCTGTAGTCAATGAATAGCATTTTCACATAGGTGTTCATTTTGTTTAATTAGTTTAATAGAGATTGCATCATCTGTGGATCTGTTGGGGCGTTATGCAAATTGGATTGGGTCTAGGGTTTCTGGGATAATGGTGTTGATGTGAGCCATGACCAGCCTTTCAATGCACTTCATGGCTACAGACTTGAGTGCTACGGGTCGGTGGTCAGTTAGGAACATGTTGGTATTACAGACTCGCTGAGGGACAGGTTGAAAATGTCAGTGAAGACACTTGCCAGTTGGTCAGCGCATGCTCGTACACATCCTGGTAATTGTGAATGTTGACCTGTTTAAAGGTCTTACTCACACCGGCTACGGAGAGCGTGATCACAAAGTCATCCGGAACATCTGATGCTCTCATGCACGCATCAGTGTTGCTTGCCTCGAAGCGAGCATAGAAGTAATTTAGCTCATCTGGTAGGCTCGTGTCACTGGGAAGCTCGCGGCTGTGCTTCCCTGTGTAGTGTGTAATAGTTTGCAAGCCCTGCCACATCCGAAGAGCGTCGGAGCCGGTGTAGTACAATTCAATCTTAGTCCTGTATTGACACTTTGCCTGTTTGATGGTTCGTCGGAGGGCATAGCGGAGTTAGAGTCCCGCTACAGCAGCTCTATCCTTTAGCTCAGTGCGGATGTTGCCTGTAATCCATGGCTTCTGGTTGGGGTATGTACGTATGGTCACTGTGGGGATGACGTCATCGATGCACTTATTGATGAAGACAGTGACTGATGGTGTCCTCAATACCATCAGAAGAATCCCGGAACGTATTCCAGTCTTTGCTAGCGAAAAAGTCCTGTAGCTTAGCATCTGCAAAATCTGACCACTTCTTTATTGACAGAGTCACTGGTGCTTCCTGCTTTAGTTTTAGCTTGTAAGCAGGAATCAGGAGGATAGAATTATGGTCAGATTTGCCAAATGTAGGGCGAGGGAGAGCTTTTTACGCGTCTCTATGTGTGGAGCAAACGTGGTCTAGAGTTTTTTTTCCACTGGTTGCACATTTAACATGCTGGTAGAAATGAGGTAAAACGGATTTAAGTTTCCCTGCATTAAATTCCCCGGCCACTAGGAGCGCCGCCTCTTGATGAGTGTTTTCATGTTTGCTTATGGCCTTATACTGCTCATTGAGTGCAGTCTTAGTGCCAGGTTTGTGGTGGTAAATAGACAGCTACGAAAAATATAGATGAAAACTCTCTTGGTAAATACTGTGGTCTACAGTTTATCATGAGATACTCTATCTTAGGCGAGTAAAACCTGGAGACTTCCTTAATATTAGATTTCGTGCACCAGCTGTTGTTTACAAATATACACAGACTGCACCTCCTTGTCTTACCGGAGGCCGCTGTTCTATCTTGCCGATGCTGTGTAAACCCCGCCAGCGGTGTGTTATCCATGTCGTCGTTCGGCCTTGACTCGGTGAAACATAAGATATTACAGTTTTTAATGTCAATTTTGTTATCCAATGATTGTACATGGCTAATAGGACTGATGGCAGAGGCAGACATACAGAGATTATGACACCTGTATGAATTGCCTCTGAGTTCTGTAGGAAGTTCTTGTGAGCTCTCTATGTAGTTCTTATAGGAGAGGACAGGACAGTGACTGATGAGTGTTGATCAGAAAACATATTTTCAGGTGTTATTCTGTAATGTCCACAGCCCTCTGTCTGATGATCTAAATTACGTGTAAAACTCATTCCATGGAGGGCCGTGTGTCTGCGGGTTTTCACGCCTCCCTTGTACTTGATTGATGAATTAAGGTCTCTAATTTGTAAGGAACTCCCCTCACCTGGTTGTCTATGTCTTAATTGAAAGGAAAACCCCAAACTCAGCAGACAGTCGGCCCTGCATGGAATGAGTTTGACACCCCTGATCTAAATGTACCTGTAGTGTTGCCAGGTCAATTACCACTTTGAAACAGCAGGGGGCAAGGGAGAGTTTAAGAAGAGTGACAGCCTACATGTACATTTCAACAGTGTAGTAGTAATTTCACTGAAAGTCTTCTCCATACAAAATGATTTTGTCAGTCAATTTTGCCCATACCTTGAATGTGAAGCTGTATTATTTTAGGTCAATGGGAATTAACTTTGTGACACAAAGGTCTGATCTTATCTTGTGATTCCTGTGAGTACCTCGAAAAAACCCTTTAACATCATCCGCATCCTTGTCATAGAGCAGGATTATCAATGTTTCCGTTGGGCTCTGTGCTAACCCCTGGAAAGGGAAGGGAGGGTTTTAGCCCCATCTCTACCACCCCACCCTGCTGTCTACCACAGCCCAGCCCAGCCGCACAGCCTCTTGTTATGCTTTAATGGTCTCTGCAAACTCCCCAAAAGCCTATTTTCCCTTTCCTCTCCCTGTGGGATTAAGGGGTCAAACGCCCGCCGACACAATTTCCCTAATTGTTGCCATAGCTTCACATCACATCAGCATACATCAGACTAAGTGATTATTCTAGCTGAACATCAGAATAGAGCATCAGTGTGTGTGTGTTTGTGTGTGTGTGTGTGTGTGTGTGTGTGTGTGTGTGTGTGTGTGTTTGTGTAGCACCCCCTTCAGTCTGAACTGCATTGTAGTTTTTCTTAAACGCTTAACCTCTAAATCAATCTGTCATCAAGGTGTTTGGAGATTGGTCAGTGACTCTCACCGGTCAGCAGAAGACAGGGGGGTAGTGGGAGAAAGGAGAGAGAAGTGGGAGAGGGAGTATGGGTGTAGAGAAAGAGAAAGAGGGAAAGATAGATTGTGAGAGAGAGCAAGGGAGAGAGACAGGGATGGGAGAGGAGGAGTACAGAGTGAGAGAGCGATGGAAAGAGAGTGGGAGGATATAGAGAGAGAGACAGAGAGATGGAGAAAGAGAGACAGAGAGAGGGATAGAGACAGAGAGGGAGAAAGAGGGGAGGGGAGAGAGACCGAGAGAGGGAGAAAGAGCGGAGGGAGAGAGACAGAGAGAGGGAGAAAGAGAGGAGGGAGAGAGACAGAGAGAGGGAGAAAGAGAGGAGGGAGAGATACAGAGAGAGGGAGAAAGAGGGAAAGCCAGGAAACATCACAACATAGTGGGCTGAGTTCAACAGAGGCCTTGCCCCCAGCTGCACATTACACATTACAGCAGAGGAGAAATCACATTATGTCCTCAGCAATCGCTCCCCCTGCGAGACACCACCATAACAACACAGAGAGAGAAGAGAAGGGGGTGGGGTGGGTGGGGAGAGAGAGAGAGAGAGAGAGAGAGAGAGAGAGAGAGAGAGAGAGACACGGGAGGGGGGGCTGCCATGTCCGTCTCTAAGCCACAGTATAAACACACACACATACACGTCCTAATGTTATCTAATAACACTGCAATATTCTGTACAGAGTTGCACTGTGACCCTGTCTCACTCATTATTTACAACCATTAAGCAACTGTATATCTGCACTATATCTACTGTAGCTACTGTCACTGACGTGCACCGGCTATGATGTCACCTAGCTGTTCTTATCTTTGGTTCAGTTTAACGTTGGAGGGAGGGGAGATACAATACATGGCTGCTGTGTTTTTACTAAAGAAGGAAATGACAGGGGCTATAAATATACTGTACCATGACGATAAACCAAACAAGGTTAGCTTATGTACGTAGCTTACAGCCAACTTGTGAATGAATGTGTTTATCCCAGTTATCTACTATGTAAATGTAATGCTGCACCAGGGGATATTTTGATAATAAGTAACTAGTATTACTTTGGTTAAAAGCGTCTGCTAAATGACCTGCTGTGTTTCTTTCATGTTGAATCATATCCTGGTAGAAGATCTGTTTGTGTTTTATCCACCTCCTCTGCCATGGTCGATGGACGTGAATAGAATAGATTTGGCTAAAATCCCAAACAGATCTATGACCAGGCTAGCACATAGAAGCAGTGTAAGATTAAATCATGGCCTGATTCCAAATATACCACTGCTAATATATTGCCTTTCACAATATGACAGTTGATTCACTTGACAGTTTGGATGGTCCAATGCCAATGGGAGGTTGAATAAGGCTGAAATTCTTAACTGTGCTGATCCCAAAGACTCACCCCTCTTTCAGCTTTAGCTTAATTAACCAGTCTGCGTCAGAGGCAAACATTTCATTTTTTAGATTTATGTAGTCTCACGGGATTGGGAATCTTTCGTTCTCTTGCCTGCTCTTTCTCTTGTATCCGCTGTCTGGATGGGTCTCTCTCTTTCTCTTTCTCTCTCTCTCTCTCTCTCTCTCTCTCTCTCCCCTTCTGCTAATTTCAGTCCTATAGTTCCTCATTATTTTAATGATGCTGGTAAAAGGAAGTTTTCTGTTCACCCATGCAGTTTACTTTTAACAACAGACAGAACAGTTTGGGAATTCAACGAAAAACACAAAGTGTAGCTAGTGGATCATCAACAAGCTCAACATCACAATGATGTACTATGCAGTAACAAATTCCTGTGGTATCAAAACAACAAGCAACACTACATTTCCAACTCATGTTGGGGTGAGAGCCTTTGTGACAGTTTTCAACCTTTTGTGAAGGTGTCAGTCTTCGTTCAATAATTGGTTCCTTGACAAACCATCTGCGAGAAAATGTTTTCCACTTTTGAAGTAGGTTTAGCCTTTTCATACAGTCTTAAAAAAAAGGGTTCCAAAAGGGTTCTTTGGCTGTCTCCATAGGGGAACCCTTTTTGGGTCCAAGTAGAACCCTTTTTGGTGGAAAGGGTTTTACATGGAACCCAAAAGGGTTCTACCTGGAAGGGTTCTACCTGGAACCAAAAGGGCAGGTTTACCTGAAAGCAAACAGGGTTCTTCAAAGGGTTCTCCTATGGGGACAGCCGAAGAACCCTTTTTGGTTCTAGATAGCACCTTTTTATGTATCACAGTACTACAGTCCAAGTAATTAGCATAATGTGCAACACTGGTCAACTCAAAGGGGTGTGTGTCTTCATGTGTCCACATGCGTGTGTT
This sequence comes from Thymallus thymallus, assembly GCA_023634145.1. Lineage (NCBI taxonomy): Eukaryota > Metazoa > Chordata > Actinopteri > Salmoniformes > Salmonidae > Thymallus > Thymallus thymallus. Next base: position 15,620,691 of record CM042400.1, on the reverse strand, counting down.
TCTCTTTCAGAACATTCCTTATAACAGCTGGACCTCCTGAAACATCCTTATCTGCAGCCTAGTAGACAGGCTTCAAAACACTCCTAACTTGCTTGTCTGCCTCGCTGCTGAACAGGAAACTTCTCTCTGTTTTCTCATCTCAAGTACCACCTGCCTTTGACAGAGCCTGACAGACACAGATATTCCTCCCCAGCTCTCTCTCTCTCTGTCTCTGTGTCTCTCTCTATGCATATGGTTCTTCTCTGTTTAGAAAATGGCCTCTGTGGCATCAATATTAGTTCAATAGATTTCTTCTTGTGTCAAAACATCCTACAAAGTGTAAATAGGATAATTTTGGTCATAACGCCAGTCTCGTACAAAACTGAGATTTGAGAGATTTTTAAAAAGGATATAACAGGATTTAAGGGTACGCCACAGTTTTTCTCAGGGTTGGGAATGGATAACTTATATGCCCACTTTTGTCAATGTACCCAATTGCCCAGAGACAACATGGTGCAGTCCGCCCCCAGCTGCCATGTGGACATGTTGTCAAGTCTGCACATGGGTGCAATGCACACACATTTTGCTTGTCAAATAGGGGTGAAAATGGGCTTCCATAAACTTGCTATAAGAACTTCAAATGCATTACAACAGTATTGCAAGACGGCCAGGAATGGATTACATAAGACAATTCCACTTCTGCTGGCTGTCAACCGTCAAACCTGTGACTGGTGTTGGTGAGTAGCTAAGTAGATTAATGCACTCAGCATTAAAATTATACAAGACAAATCGATTACTTTTTATCGCCTTTTCTTTTTATCAAATTATACTACTATCAATGGGTGGGGGGGAAGGAATGACACCATGCAGGAAGGAATGACGACTGACATGTTTGGCAAGGTAGCCCCAGCATGCACCGGACAAAATGCTGTACAGTAACTGTATCGGCTGTGAATGACAATAGAAGATGAAAGACAAGTGTAATATTTGTACATTGTTATATTAGTAGAACACTGCTTCTATAGTATTATGGATGGTTTACAGATGAAAGTTATCAAAAAAAAAAAAAGTTTTTTTTGGTTTAGAATATCTACTCTTCTCTCCTGGAGGACACTTTGAATTGGTCGGTATTGCCTTCGGTAGCAAAAGAGTGCAATCCTCCTGTATCTGACATCATAACCTGTATTACGTTATATAGATCGAAGGGACTGGTTGGACAGCTGAAGATGTACTTTACACACAACTTATTTTGATGTTGTAGGTAAAGTGTAAGCATACTGCCTTTATAAGCACGTGATACTTACAGCAGAACATTTATTTTTAGCTGATACATGTATCTACGCTCAAGCTGGGTGATGTTTGTGCAATATCATACATCTTTAGGGATATTAGTAGTTCTAGGATTTCTCGCCCCGGGAAATATGTAATAGTGGACATAAGGAGAGACGAGACAATACAAAACTAGTGGTGTGTATTGATGGATGCCAAGGGAAGCCAGGCTTCCCCAAATATTTCACCAAGAAAAAAAGAAAAACAATTATAAAATAATCTATCTTTCTTCTCTGTTTCATAATTTCCCTTCAATTCACAAGTGGCTGAATGTATTTTCCGAGCGAGCGAAACAGTGCCCCTCTGTCTCAGTATGTGTAGCCCATGTATCTGATGCTGTCTGGACAAAAAGAGTATGACATTGTTGCCACGCATAGCACTGAATTCAATAGCAAGGGAAGCCAGCGAGCATTTGGCCTCCCTTGATTTTTATTTTTATACAATCAGCGTTAAACTAAACAGAGTGAGCTCAACTGTGAATGGTCCTGGGGCAAAAAAAAAAAGTGTAAAGGGAAACGAGTTTGGATTTGGCTTCACACCAATCAGATCAAAAGCAAAACGTAATTGACAGCAATAAAGGTGAATCGTTGCATCTCGTTGTGTCGTTGTCCTTTGGTGGCTAGCTAGCTGCAATTGGCCCTTTCCTAAATTAGCCATGGATGGAGATAGGGATTTGGACTTCTGTTTTAACTTAACCCTTTCATACGTGAGTTCCAAATATCTCTCAAACGGTCGCCTCAGTGTGAGTTGTTTTATGCACGTGTTGTCAGAATGCACTCACTGTTCCAAACTGTGATTGTTACACAACAGGACAGTTAACATGAGCTACCTACTAATTATCTATAGGCTGTGTTTGAATTTGTCAACTTCAAAATATTTTCTAACAGTAGTTTGAATTGAGGTGTTTATCCACCTCCTCATTAATTCAGATAAAAGTAGCCCGTTTCACTGTTGCGGACAATTTACGTATGTTTGAGGCTTTACTGAGCTGACAAATGTTTTCTCTCTTCGACCATAGGAGAGCCCAAGCACCTCCCCCGTGTTTCCAGCAGATCAAGTGTGCAGACATTTGCACAGTCTTGCATGAATTGGAAAAGTTTCTGGTTGGCGCTAGCATTGCCTTCCTTGTTGTTTTCCTTACAATAATAACTTTGGACATATATACGTTGCTTTCAAAGTAAGTGCCTTATTTTCTGTATGTCATGTTGTCGTTTCTACTGTAGCATAGAGACTGTATGTACGGAGCATAATGTATTTACAGTTTATTCACGTTTTCAAGTACTGGTGACAAATAATGCATTCAGATTGCCTCCAGCTAAGGCCCACTGCCCGGAGCCTCCAGCTAAGGCCCACTGCCCGGAGCCTCCAGCGACGGCCCACTGCCCGGAGCCTCCAGCGACGACCCACTGCCCGGAGCCTCCAGCGACGGCCCGGACGGCCCGGAGCCTCCAGCGACGGCCCGGAGCCTCCAGCGACAGCCCGGAGCCACCTGTGACGGTCCGGAGCCTCCCGTGATGGCCCAGAGTCCACAGCAGTCCTCTCTACCGGTGCCCAGGCTGGGGGTGGTAGCCAGCATTGCTACGTGGTGGGGAATAGTCTCTGCACTGGTGTTCAGGTTGGGCACGGCGTTCAAGTCTGCCGGGGAGTCGGAGCTCCTCAGTCTGCTGGTGCCCGGGCTGGGGCTAGTAGCCAAAATGGCTACGTGGTGGGGGAACGTCTCTGCGCTGGTGTCCAGGATGGGCACGGCGTTCAGGTCCGCTGGGGAGTCGGAGCTCCTCAGTGTGTCGGTGCCCAGTCTGGGGCCGGCAGCCAGCCTAGCTACCTGGCTGGAAATACACTTTGCGTCGGTGCCCAGGCTGGGTACGGCGTTCAGTCCCACTCCAGCGCCAGAGCGGTCCACACCACCGGGGCCCAGCTCGGGACCAGTCGGCTGCCCTGCTCCAGTGCCGGAGCAGTCAGCTCCGCAGAGCTCCAGTACGGGACTGGTCGTCTGCTCTGCCCCAGCACCGGAGCAGTCCGCTTCACCGGTGCCCAGTCCAGAACCGGTCGTCTGCTCTGCTCCAGCGCCGGAGCAGTATGTTCCACAGGGGTCCAGTACGGGACTGGTAGTCTACCCTGCTCCAGCGCCGGAGCACTCCGCTCCACTGAAGTCCGGTACGGGAGTGGTCGTCTGCTTGGTTCCAGTGCCGGAGCAGTCCGCTCCACCAGTGCCCAGTCCGGGACTGGTTGTCGACTCTGTTCATATGCCAGAACTGACCATTACACTGGGGCGCAGTCTGGAGAAGGACTACAGTCCGGCCTCTGAGCCGGAGCCTCCGCCGGATCAGGTGCCATGTCCGGTACCGGGTCCGGAACCCCCACCGACACCGCCCCAGTGGTCTGCTCTGTTCCTCCTTCTCCCTCTTGTGTTTTTTTTGGGGGAGGGGAGTATTGCGGCCAGGAGCCCGCATCTTAGGGGGGGGTAGTGTCAGGATCAGACTGTGGCCAAGTCTCTGGCTCCCTCTAGGGGTGAGTTGTAGGGCCGCAGTTAGAGCTTGACAGTGCACTGGGTGGTTTTGTATTTGGTTAATTTCGATCCCCAATTAGAGGCAGCTGTCTCGAGTTGTCTCTAATTGGGGATTCTATTTATGTTCCTTTGTTTTCCACCTGTGTGTGGATTCTTGTGAGTGGTTTGTGTCTCTCTCAGTTCACTGTTTGTTACCTCTCCTTTGTTGTTTTATTGAGTAACGGATATAATAAAAAGGAATGTCGCTCCACTAACGCTCCGTTTACCGTCCCATATTTTAAGAACGTGACACCTTTGGCTGCAGTGATGGCCGCTAGCATTTCTTAATAAACAAGCTAAAAAACAAAGCCAAATCAGGAAGTTCAGCCCCGCTTTAAATGCATAATTCATTCCTGTGCCGATTTGGAAAGCCCTCCCAGTCCCCCAGCCTTGGGGAGACAGAGGCTCAACACAGCTATCTGCAATACTCCTGCTGCAATGTATTGAAACATCAAACAGGATTTCAGAGCGATCCAGGGAGATTTCTCTCTTCCCCTCCACACGTGTTCTGATATTCCCAGCTAGCTAACGCTGGGTCGACTGTGAGCAGATTAATGATGATTTGACTGCTTAGCGTCTGATAAAGAGCCTTAACTCACAGAGAGGACGCAGGAAAGAGACAGGGAGGAGTAGGCAGAGCTGACCCAGACCCCATTCAACCCCTCGGCTTCCTCTGTCACTTTCATTAAAGAATCACACCTCACAGTGTCTCATCTGATGACTCTGTCTACTTCAACTATCCAACTACCAACCTTCAATAAAGTATCTATCTATCTATCACCAACCTTCACACACACAGCTAAACACACACTGCAATGCCAAAATCCATGATTTCATCATCACACACAATCTACCAATCACACACACTGTTTAACACGTCGCTATAACCTGACCCAGATTTAACCTCTTATTTAAAGCTTGTTATTCACATGCAGACACACAATAGCCCCCTTAATCCGTCTCATCTCTTCTGACATCTTGGTTAGTCAACGGCCTTTTAACCACAGTCGGTGATAAACTAGTGGTCAGTGCCTCTTGCCCTGGTGGGCAGGATGCGTGTGTGTGTGTGTGTGCTTATGTACAGTAAGTGTGTGTGAGGGGGGAGGGCGTAGGCTGCGATCAGTGGGATTTCTGGTTAATCTTTGTGTGTCCCATACAGCTGAGAGCTTGCCTTCTGTCCTACTGTGCTCTACGCTGTCCTGCTCCAGACTCATTCAGCAGCTGGATGAGCGAATGCCAATCACACACAGTGCTCTACTGTCTACTGTACATTATAATACTGACCCAGTAACACACAGAGTAATGCACTGTACTGTACTAACACTGACCCAATCCCAATAACACACAGCACTGTACTCTAGTGTACTAACACTGACCCAATCACACACAAAGTACAATTTAATAATGACTCTCACACACTGTACCATACAATGAATGACACAAACTGTACGATAATGATGAATGGCACACACTGCACCATAATGAATGACGTTTATAAAAAAAAAAGTTGTACTCTCTATATCAAACTGTGAAGCTGCTCCAAGCAATCAGCTGTCAGGTTTGACCTTGTGAGTCAGTTTTCTGTATTTCTGTTTTATTCAGCTTTCTCATGCAAAGTCAATGGGGTGGTTTGCCTTGTTGGGGGAACCTTATTTATCACTCATATGAACTGGGTGATGGATCCTGCAGGTCCACATGATCCTGCCTTGCAGCTTTCACTATGTGCAAGTTGACCTAGTCTAGTCAGGGATGCAAACCGGTGAGGGTCCAAAAAGGTGACACATTTTTTTTGCACCGAAACATGCAAAAAAAAAACTGCTAGGGGGAAATGCAGGTTTTAACTAATTAAACAACAAAGAATATGATCTATATGTTCAGTCTCTGTGAGTAAAATAAAGTGGTTAATGTGAACATACAGTTTAAGTCGGAAGTTTACATACACTTAGGTTGAAGTCATTAAATCAAATTGTTCAACCACTCCACAGATTTCATGTTAACAAACTATAGTTTTGGCAAGTTGGTTAGTGCATGACAAGTAATTCTTCCAACAATTGTTTAGACAGATTATTTCACTTATAATTCACTATATCACAATTCCAGTGGGTCAGAAGTTTACATACACTAAGTTGACTGTGCCTTTAAACAGCTTGGAAAATTCCAGAAAAATGATGTCATGGCTTTAGAATCTTCTGATAGGTTAATTGACATAATTTGAGACAATATGTGTACCTGTGGATGTATTTCAAGGCCTACCTTCAAACTCAGTGCTTCTTTGCTCGACATCATGGGAAAATCAAAAGAAATCAGCCAAGACCTCCACAAGTCTGGTTCATCCTTGGGAGCAATTTCCAAATGCCTGAAGGTACCATGTTCATCTATACAAACAATAGTACGCAAGTATAAACACCATGGGACCATGCAGCCGTCATACCGTTCAGGAAGGAGACTTTGGTACTTTGGTGCGGAAAGTGCAAATCAATCCCAGAACAACAGCAAAGGACCTTGTGAAGATGCTGGAGGAAACAGGTACAAAAGTATCTATATCCACAGTAAAATGAGTCCTATATCGACATAACCTGAAAGGCCACTCAGCAAGGAAGAAGCCACTGCTCCAAAACCGCCATAAAAAAGCCAGACTACGGTTTGCAACTGCTTGATTTGCACTTTTCGCACCAAAGTACGTTCATCTCTAGGAACACATCTCCTTCTTGAGCGGTATGAAGGCTGCGTAGTCCTGTGTTTATACTTGCGTACTATTGTTTGTACAGATGAACGTGTTGCTGATTTCCTTTGATTTTACCATGATGTCGAGCAAAGAGCCAAAGAGTTTGAAGGTAGGCCTTGAAATACATCCACAGGTACACCTCTAATTGACTCAAATTATGTTAATTAGCCTATCAGAAGCTTCTAAAGCCATGACATAATTTTCTGGAATTTTCCAAGCTGTTTAAAGGCACAATCAACTTAGTGTATGTAAACCTCTGACCCACTGGAATTGTGATATAGTGAATTATAAGTGAAATAATCTCTCGGTAAACTATTGTTGGAAGAATTACTTGTCATGCACTATAGTATAACTATAGTTTGTTAACATGAAATCTGTGGAGTGGTATTTTTGCTCTATTATATTGGCCACTATAGTAGACATCGATCAAGTGCACAAGGCTACATGTGTGCAAAAATAACGTTCACTGAGTAAAACATGTAATAATCCCCTTACTCACACACAAGTGTTACTGTCAAGTTCAACACAACAAAAGCAAAATCTTTGGGCTACACTGCACATTATTACATTGTACACGTTCTGCCTGTGGACATCTGTTCTACAATGTGTCAGCAGAGCATGATACCCTTTGTTGGCATAATTGATCTCTTTCAGGCAGAGAGTATTGTACAGTAGGCCTTTTTTATTCACTGTATTGAAAAGGTGAGAAAGAGGGGAAGTGTGTGGTGTTCCTTTCATCTCTATAGTGGCGTCCAGCTTAAGCCAGGCCCAGCTCCAGCTATCCTTGGTCCCTGAATCAACTTGTTTAACCTGCAACGACTCATTCTCTCATTCAAAAAATTTACCACATACTGTAGAGGGAAAACATTAGTTCGTAGATAGTTCGTTAGGTAGTTATGTTATACAACATTCACACAGATTGCCAGGGTCCAATAAGCAACTAACACGTTATAACTTGAGGAATGGCAAGGAGTTGTATAACGGTACCAGTTAATACTATAGCGAATTGGTTAGGTTACTAATGTTAGCTCATCTGATGTTGTAACGTTAGCTAGCTGTTTGACTTTATTAGCCAGCTAATTTTCACACCACAAACTCAATTATTTGAGTTTTATTATTAGTTGGCTAATGTTGCTCAACATTTCTCTGGCTAGCTAACGGAGAGTTCGATCCAGCTAGCAAGATACTTAACAATGCTAATAATAATTGTTCCACCACTCTTTCGCCCTCACCTCAATCTTTCCAAATGCCAGTTGTTTTTCGGTTACAGCTCGTTAAGTATGCTTCATCAACTTCCCACCCCCGTCTCCGGGGTCAGGCTTCTCACCTACCTCTTCGCTATCGTTCAGGGGATGCGGTGCTCTAACTGGAAAACTGCCTTTCTGCTGTCCAGAGCGCAAGCTCTTTCCCGAGAGAAAGCTGTAAGCTGTAACTAGCAATTTGGTTGTAACTTCTCTCTTCAGTCGCATGCTGCATTCTGTTGTTATGTGAACGAGCCTTGGATACAGCCAGTATTGCTCCAAACACGCATCGCTCGTTCGTTTACAGACAGTAGTGATCCAAACTTTTCTCATCAGATCTACACAAATCACGTAGGTCACCTATTTTGGATTCTAAACGGCGAATTTCGCCGAAAGGTGACTAGTTTGCATCCCTGTTCTAGTGTTCTGATAGGACTTTAGGATAAATTATAGGACACAATAACAAACACAGTCATGTGGCACACACACGCAAGTATGCATGCACACACACATGTGCGCCCACACACAGGCATGGCAGTGCCATATCCCAGGTCTCAGGTGGTGAGTGATGTTTTCACACTTATGCAGGGACATGTCTATTTCTGCTTAGAGCCAGGTGACTCAATTATTCATAATGGCTGCCTGTGCCTGCTGCACTCACAGGATCTCTAAGAGCAGTGTGTGTGAGTGTGTGTGTGTGTGTGTGCATGGACCTCTAAGAACAGGAGAGAGCCGCTGGCATGTGACTATCCGTGGAGGGGAGGAGAGGAGGCATGTAGGAGAACAGGAGAGAGGCACTGGAGAGGAGAGGATGCACGTATAGCTTCCTCCATCATGTCTATTGCCTTCTTGTCATTGGGAGCAAAGATCCACTTTGGTTCTGATGATCCTTTGATGGTATATTTCTTTTAATATCTGACGCACAAAGATGGTGTTATGGGCATATTTACGAATCTACTTGTAGTATGTGTTCACTGTATGTGAGAGAACATCAGAAACATTTATATAATAATGCTGTTATGTACTGCCTTCAAGTCTGCCCTCACCTCCAAGCAGCAACAAGGCTCTGTCTAGATAAGTAGTTTTGGTCTCATGGTCGTTGTATTGAGACCACATAACTGTTGTCATGGTCAACCAAGGTATGGGTGTGGGTCTAAAGGGCTCTGGCTCTGACCTAGTGCTGACCTGCCTGCCCCCCTCCCCTTGGGCCACAGGTGGGTCACACACGGTCCTGTCATCCACAGGGCTACTGTACTGCACCTCTGAGACACTTCCTGTGTGATGAAGCAATGTGTCCGGCACTAAAGATTGGTGTCTCTACAGTCTATCTATCACCATCATCGCCTGGACACACAACACACAACACACATAAGACTTACTCAATCGGACCATGGCATCCACTCTATGGGTCAGTAATTTACAGTAGAAATTAAAGATGTTTATGTTCATATTAGTGTGTGTTCATGATTATGTGTTTATGTAAGCCCTGCTCCCTCCAAGTGGTTGTGTGTGATGTGAGTGGAGCAGACCCCTAACTCTGTGGTTTGGGTGAGTCACTCCCACTGGAGCAGGCGTCACTGTGGTTTCAGGCCTCCGTCTTGCACCTACACCAGAGAGCGCATACGCCCTGCCCTGGTGCAAGAAGGGCAAAGCTAGACCAACAGTGTGTTTGCCTCAAAAAGCATCTTGCTTCAATCAGACCAACACAGCCTTAACGTTCAGGGGACAACGCCATTATTATCCAACCTTATTATATTCTGCACACAGAGCTGCTCATTCCAGTCTCTGATCAGTCATGTCATTGATTTTACTCAGCTTAAAAGCCAGGTCAGGATCAACCATGACAGTTTATGGAAAAATACTGTATAATCTCAGGTGAATTTCATCAATGTTTGTTTAACGCTCATCCACTCTCTCATCTGTCCATTCCCTCCCTCCCTCTCATCAGTCCATGCTCTCTCTCGCTCTCTCTTGCTCACCTGTCCATCCTCCACAGTAAGTAAAAACAGCACTACAGATGGAGTCGAGAAAGCCTTTTGGGTGTTTCTCATAGGAGTATATATACTGACACACACACACAAACACACAGGCGCTCAAGGGAATGTGCTTTACACCTCCACACTTATTAGACGGGTAATAAGCTGTTAGGCCTTGTTATGCCTGGTCATAGACTATTGACATAGCCTGTGACATTGAAGAGCTTGACGAGATCATGTCACACGGCAAAATCACATAAATGATGTAAACCACAAATGCATGCAAATTAACTGTGACTATGCTGGTGAAGGTCAGGGCAAACTAAAGTATTTGATCATTGTAGGGTAGTGTGATTTGGACGGATATTGTGTTGGACAGAGTTAATTGGGTTATCAGAGATTCCGTGACTGTGTGGATTCCTACACTCTGGCTCTATCGATCAGACGGATGCATGGAGGGCACACAGCAGGTCCTTTCATTAAATACACACACACACATACACAGCCTCGGATTACACAGGAACTAGCACATCAGAGAGGGAAAGAGCGGGGGAAAGGAGAGCGGGCGAGAGAAGGGAGAGAGAGAGTGGGGGGGAGCAACAGTAGAGCAATAGGGAATAATTAACAGTGATGGGGAAAGAGAAAATGACAGGAGATAAGTGAAAGGAAGAGAGAGACAGAAAGACGAGCAAGGCATCGAAGATGGCAGTAAAAGAAAGAGAGAGGTGAGAGGAAGGGAGGGAGAAAGAGGAGTCGTGCTTGTGTTTTCCATCTCTTTGCTATGAGAACACCACCTGGGACCCAGTCTCTCTTTCATGTGGAGGTGAATGCATAAATAAATAACTGCATTAATTCTTCCAAAAGAGACCAAAATAGTCCCAGCCCATCCCTACATACTATCAGTGGTGTAAAGTACTTAAGTAAATCTTGAATGCTTAGCAGGACAGGAAAATGGTCCAATTCAAACACTTATCAAGAGAACATCATTGGTCATCCCTACGGCCTCTGATCTGGTGGACTCACTAGTAAATACACATGCTTTGTTTGTAAATTATGCCTGAGTGTTGGAGTGTGCCGTTTGGTTTGCTTAATATAAGGAATACTTTTACTTTTAGACTTTTACTGAAGTAATATTTTACTGGGTGTTTACCTTTGCTTGAGTCATTTTCTATTAATGTATCTTTACTTTTACTCAAAGAAACCCAGGTTTCTGATACACCTACTTGGCCCAAAACAACATCACCACACCAGGGAGGAAATAAACAAAAACTCTGTTTATACCCATTTCAACAAATGCGTTGAAGATACAACAGTTAATGCTATCGATCTATGTCAAACTTTTTCTCCAAGGATCCAATTTATTAAAGAATCCAATTACTTCTTATGTGATCAGAGACACCAGAGACAGACAGTAGTTGCACATAAGCCGTGTGTTAGCCCCAAACTGTAATTAGCCAGCATAATATAAAAAGGTGCATGACCCACAAAAAATCTGATGCACCCCAATTTGTTTACAGAGCCACTGAACACACCGATTGGCACTTGTGTTTTTCTAATGCTCATTAGAAAAAAGAGATTTCAGTCTTGAAGGTGTGTTTCCTGACCAATTCTGCATTAATGTTAATGTTTGTCCCCCATGAGACACGGAAGCCAATTTCACTTCCTCAAAATCTCCAGAATGAATCTAAGATAACTCAAGAAATCTGTAATTACCGTAATTTCACTAAGGTGTTTGGTTCAGTATTTGTCAAGAAAAAATGTACGACGTGTTGTCTTATGTAAACAAAGTCGGGCTGCTGCGTAGATCTGTCTCATTGTCTATGCCAGGGGTTCTAAAAACTTTTTCAGCCTGGGACCCAAATTAGAAATTCTGTGTTTTCCTGGGACCAAAGCTTAGGAAAATATGCAACTATACGTACATAGCGGTACATTTCATTACCCTTATGCCCCCCAAAAATGCAATATATCTTTCCATGTTGATTTTCCCCATTAAAAATCACATACCTGTCTAGGTTGGAACTGTTGCTGTTAAAATACAATAAATAATTTTAATTCTGAACTGATTGATAACATCACACAGATGTACAGTATAACAGAACACACACACAGGCTTTTTGACCGTGCAACCCTAAGTAACAGTACAGATGAAAAATGATCAGGCCTACTGTACATATTGCTGTAGAAATTATTGTTGATAGAAAGTCTAGGTTGGAGCTATTGCTGTTAAAATACAATACATATTTTTTTATTCTGAATTGGAATAAACTGATTGATCACACAGAAAACACACACATACACCACAGTCCTAATCAGAGGTGTATGGCTGGTTGAAGTTTTCAACAAGCAGGTCTATTCTGGGCTCAGTTTTTGACACTGCAACACTGAGGTCATGCTCAGCATTGACACTGTTTATGAACTTGATAACCCTAAATCGCATAGGTATGTGTTGCAAAACTGGATTAGAACATCTACTGCTTCCTTAGTCCGGCAGGAGACAGCTTCCTGAGCAACCCAGAATTGTGTGAGTGTGTTTGCCTCAAAAAGCATCTTGCTTCAATCAGTTTATTCCAGTTCAGAATAAAAAATATGACCTGTATTTTAACAGCAACAGTTCCAACCTAGACTTCTTTTCAACAATCATTTCTACAGTAAAATGTACAGTAGGCCTGAATTTTTCATCTTCATCTGTAGCTAGCTAGCTTTCTTTGGCTAACGTTAGCTAATAGCTGTGTAACGTTACAAGGCCAGGGGATTGTTTGAAAGAGAAACTCACATCTACTACTATGAGAGATAGTACTCACTTATTTCTGCTTATCATCACCTGTTATAAAATGACAGCAATGTCTTGCTAGTTTACTTACTTTTCCACTTTCGAAGCACGGTTTCCTGAAGCATTCTGCCCTGTTCTGAAAGAACTCCCTGGGTTTACCATCATGCTTTGTATGTTTGGTCAGGACGTGTCGTTTTCTTATTTTGTTTGTTTTGAGAGACTCATTACTAAGCACTTACCCGCACAAAACACATTGTGGGCGCTCCTCGTTATTTCTCAATGTTTGTATGAAAGAGACAGAAAGTCATCACTGCATTTGCGTTTTATGACGATTGAGCTCAGTCAGAACTTGCAGCTAGCATGAGTCCATTGCATGACAGCGAGTGATGGCGAGCGGTGAGTGATGGCGAGTGGGAATGACAAGTCAGTGGATGACAGCGCATCGTCTACTGCAGTGCATGATTGGTGGCTAATCAGGTGCGCCGAACAACAGCGCTGCAGCGTGTGGGTCGAGGAGGGATCTTCAAGAAAACTGCAGAAAAAAGATCAGGTGAACCGCGAAGCACACAGGCATCTCCCTCTACCTCTCCCACTCGCGCAGCTGCCAAATTGAGCAGAGACCGCTGCAAAGCAGAGAGCGCAGCTGCATTTGGCCAAATCAATTCCAGTAATTAATGAAATAATTATACATTTACGTCGCGACCCACATGCCATTGTATAGAGAGCAATCACCACAGCTGTTCACCCTATGTTAGTGGGCAAATGTAAATCATCAAATGAAAATCCAACCTTCATTTACCTGTTGTGATGCACAGATGTTCCAAACCTACCAGCGTACTCCTGTTGTCCGGTAGAGAGGCTGCCCGGAAGTTACTCTAGCTTCGTCAAGATTCCAGCAGCGTGGCTTCAGAGTGCAACCGCTTCCTGGGATTTGCTCTTTCTATCGCTGTTTTTCCGGGGTTACAGCACCCTGGCTTCCCCCCTTTCATCACTCACCTCTCCCAGCTGCTGACCGTGCTTTCCTGGACCTAAAGCACTGCTTCACCACAGCTCCCATATTAATCCATCTGGATCCATCCCGTCAGTTCGTGATGGATGTCGACGCTTCGGACGTCGGAGTGGGGGCTGTCCTGTCCCAGCGTTCTGCCCTGGACCTAAAGCTGCATCCCTGCGCCTTCTTTTCCCATCATCTTAATGCCACAGAGAGGAATTATGATGTGGGAAATCGAGAACTACTTGCGGTGAAGATGGTGTTGGAGGAGTAAGGGCACTGGTTAGAGGGGGCGGAACATTCATTCAGTTCTCGTCCCGGTTCTGGAAGGCGTTCTGCACACTCATTGGGTCGTCGGCCAGCCTGTCCTCCAGGTTTCACCCCCAGTCTAGCGGCCAGTCGAGACCTTGAGACGACTCTTTGCTGCCTTGTCTCCGCCAACCCAACCACCTGGAGCCAGCAACTCATGTGGGTGGAATACGCCCGCAACACCTTTCCCTGCTCAGCCACTGTTCTCTCGCCTTTTAAGTGTTCGATGGGAAATCAGCCCCCACTCTTCCCTGATCAAGAGGAAGAGCTCAGCATACCCTAGGCTCAGATGTTCGTCCACCGCTGTCGCCATACCTGGAAGAGAGCCCAGTCTGCTCTTATCAAGACCACCTCCAGGAATCGACGACAGGTGGACCGCAACCGGGCCCCGGCTCCCCTTATGGCTGTCCACTCGGGATCTGCCCCTCCGGGTGGAGTCCCGCAAACTTTTACCCTGTTTTATCGGCTCTTTCACCATCTCTAAGATTCTTAGCCCCTCTGATGTTCGTCTTCTGTTGCCCCGCACCCTCCGTATACATCCCACTTTCCATGTATCAAGGATTAAACTTCTGTCTCACAGCTCCCTGTCTCCTCTTTCCGTTGCCAGTTTGTCTTGTCTCATCAAGCCTACCAGTGTGTATTTCCCTTACCCCTGTTCTCTCTAGTCTCTGTTTTCTAGTTCTCCCGGTTCCAACCTTTTTCTGCCTGCCCTGACCCCGAGCCTGCCTGCCGCCCTGTACCTGTCTGATTCTGACCTGGTTTACGAACTTCTGCCTGTCCTGACCCTGAGTCTGCCTGCTGCCCTGTACCTATCGGACTCGGACCTGGTTACGAACCTCTGCCTGTCCTTGATCTGCCCTTTGCCTGCCTCCTGTCGTTTTAATAAACTACTCTGTACATTGAACCTTCCATCTCCTGTGTCTGCATCTGGATCATATCCTGAGTCGTGTTAGTTTCTGACTCACATTGATGCCACATAGGCCGCTTTCAAAGGGATTACTTGCTTTTTATAGGCAGTTGCCTATAAAACTGCCTATAAAAAAACGTAGTCGGCCAAATGAGGGTTAGCAGTCAGCTGTTTGGCTGGCATCTGGTGCTTATAGAACCCACTGCAAGAATAATTCACTGCAAGAATAAATGCACAGTACATCTGACTACATCCAGGTGGTGTATCTCTACACAGTCCTTAATACTTAAGAGTCTAAGCCTACTAAGTTTACTTAGCTAACATATGGAATTGTTTTAAGATGGTCATACCAAGGATCATTTAGCTATTTGATTTTGAATTGTAGGACTCCTTTAGGTATCTAAACAATATATTTAAAAACATATCTGATGAAACATTGAATTTGGCCTTACTGCTATTAGCCCATGGAAAAGAATTGAATAAAAGATTCAGGTGAATCCAGGTGAACACTATGATCCCTTATTGATGGAATTTGTTAAATCCACTTCAATCAGTGTAGATGAAGGGGAGGAGACGTTTTAAAGAAGGATTTTAAAGCCTTGAGACAATTGAGATATGTGTGTCAAGAATGGTCCACCACCCAAAGGACATCCAGCCAACTTGACACAACTGTTGGAAGCATTGGAGTCAACATTGGCCAGCATCACTGTGGAATGCTTTCAACACCTTGTAGAGTCCATGCCCTGACGAATTAAGGCTGTTCTGAGGGCAAAAGGGGTGTGGGGGGGGGGGGGGAGTGCAAATCAATATTAGGAAGATGTTCTTAATGTTCCATAAAAAATTAACAGGTACCGGGCTAACTTCAGGCGAGTCTTGTGAGGCTTGTGGGCATCCATGAGAAAAATAACATGTACGTGTTCATGAGAGTCGCAACTTTCCATATTAGTGTATAGCCCAAACTGTTTGGATGCTACAGACAGAAGTTGGCGGTACCGACTTCAGACGAGTCCCATGACACTTGTTGGGGTCCTAAAGCAAAGGGCTTGTGTTTGTGAGAGTCTCTTCTTTCCATAGAGTGGTCATATTAGTTTGCAAAACAGTTTGGATGCTACAGACATTTTCGAGAGGAGACCGACATTCGGGATGTTTCATGGTCTGACAAACACCGCTGTAGCACGGCCACCTTCAACTGCAGATGCGGAAGGCCGCCGTTGATGGATGTGGTGGATTGAGACTCAGTCCATGCCAAAAAACATATCTCAAACTTAAACTGACAGACTTTTAAGGGGATTTTTGTATTATGTTAGATTTCCGCGGGGCGCGGACATCAACTCCACGTTTTTTTTTAAAGCCCTGACTGCTGGTAAAAACACTAGTCTACATTGGATGCACATTTCCAGAGGGTAAACTCTACAAGAGTCAAACTGAATATGATTTCCTGTTTCCATGCTGCTAAATCACAACTCTGGTTATGTCACCTCTTTTCTCTGCATATCATACCTTGGGTCCAAAAATAGCTGTTTCTCAGAGTTGCTGCTCTTGAATTGATTAAGAACCATATAGGCAGGTACTTGTTACAAGGAGCACACACGTCAGTAAAAGAAACTGTCTTGACATTGCGCACCATACACACACACACACACATGCACACAAGCACAAACACAAACACAAAAGTGGAATGAGATAAAAAGAAATGCAAATTGAAAAGGAGCTATGAAGCTAAATAAACAACCTCTTCTCCCATCATTACGCACACCTGTTCATCATCATGATTCACACCTGGACTCAATTACCTTAATCATTTCCTCCCCTTCATATGTCACTCTCCCATGTTCACTCACCAGTTGGTATTGCTCTTGTATATGAGCAGTCTGCCTCATGTCATTGTCTCGTTCGTGGTTTTGTTGTTTTATTAAAGTTTTCACTTGCTACCGACCCATCATTACAGGTATGCTAGACATCGGCAAATATTGGGGATTTTTTCCAGGATAAAAAGAAACGGGACGGAGCAAAATCCTAGAGGAAAACCTGCTTCAGTCTGCTTTATACCAGACACTGGGAGAGGAATTCACCTTTAAACAAAGCCAAATCTACACTGGTTGCTTACCAAGAAGACTGTGAATGTTCCTGAGTTAAATCTGCTTGACAATCTATGGCAAGACTTGAAAATTGCTGTCTAGCCATGATCCCCAACATCTTGACAGAGCTTGAAGAATTATGAAAATAATAATGGGCTAATATTGCACAATCCAGGTGTGTAAAGCTCTTAGAGACATACCCAAGAAGGCTCACCGCTGTAATCACTGTCAAAGGTGTTTCTAACATGTATTGACTCAGGGAGCTGAATACTTACACAATGACTATGATTTTAATTAAGTAACTAAAACAATCTTTAAAAAAATAAATAAAATAATTCTTACACTTTTACATTATAGTATTTTGTGTAGATTGTTGAACAAAAATTACAATTAAATCAATTTTAATTCTACTATCAATAAAATGTTAAGAAATCCAAGGGGTCTGAATACTTTTGCAAGGCACTGTAGTTTCAGTGACAATAATGAGTTTTTAAGCACTTTCTGAAATCCTGTTCAGAAGAGTGCAGAGTCATTCGACAATGATAACGATTGTTTATTCCACATAAGGAAACATGCACAGTTGAGGAATGTGCTTCCTGAGAGAACTTTTTCATATATTCATTGCAGAGACCTGAGGACAGAATCCAACCTGGAACTGAGTGAGTAGTGTTTGGTCCGATGCTATTTTGAAAGTCAAAAAGAAAAATGAAAAAGAAAAATTAAGTACCTTACAATTATATATTTTACTTTATGGGGACTGAATGCTGAGTTAAGGCTGCCAGGCTTGCTAGGACAGACCAGATACAACTTAGCACCGAGGTGTGAAGTGAGAGGTGTAGAGGCCTTTGGGCCCAACAAGTGGCAGGAGTCTTTGAAGCCCCCTTTCGCTGTTCAAAGACCATCCACTGGCATTTTCTACAAGAAATCTGCCTCCCTAGTGGGTGTGACACCTACTCCTGCTGCACTGCTGCTTGGATTACACCTGGCAATCTGTTCACCGTCTGCCCTGGCCTGTCTCCCCTTGTCTGGTACAGGTACCCCCACCACACTCCCCCCTCTCTCCCAAGCTTTCGCCCGTCTCCAGTACACACACACATTTGGGGAGAGGGACTCTGAACTTACAATGGCTAGTCGTTATATAGTGAGTTGACAAGTTTATCAACTTTCAAAGCAGAATTACTTTCCCATTGTTCCTCAAATGTAGTGTATGATGTACCATTTTGTAGCTCTGGGTCTCTACTTTAATGATGAGTAAAAAACAGAAATTCGAAGACCGAATTCAGGTGGTGAGTCATATGATCTTGTTGCCATCTAGTGCACATTCAGATGTCATAAATCAGCACTGCAGAGCTCTCCCTGTCCTATGCCGTGCCTTGATTGTATTACTGCTGATATCTGGAAATGTGCATGTATACCCTGGCCCATCCTACTCTTGCTATCCCCAATTCTGACTTGTGCTCTGATATTTGCTTCACGGATTTCTGCTCTCGTAAAAGCCTGGGTTTTCTGCACGTTAACACTAGAAACTTATTACCTAAAATGGATCAATTGAAAGTGTGGGTTCACAGCTCCAATCCAGATGTGTTGGTCATTACTGAGACGTGGTTAAGGAAGAGTGTTTTGAATACTGATGCTAACCTTTCTGGTTATAACCTTTTTCGGCAAGACAGATCTTCCAAAGGTGGGGGAGTGGCAATCTTTACCAAGGATCACCTTCAATGCTCGGTTGTCTGCACCAAGTCTGTCCCCAAACAATTAGATTTTCTGGTTTTAAGCATTAAACTTTCAAATAGCTCTTTGTTGACTGTTGCTGGGTGCTATCGTCCTCCATCAGCACCGGCCTGTACCCTACTTGCCCTAAACTCTCTCCTGGCCTGAATTTGTCATGCTAGGTGACCTAAATTGGGACATGCTTAAACCACCTGACCTTTCTCAGATTATTAGCAATACCACAAGGTATGACTCCAAATACCCAGAAAAGCCTACTCTCCTAGATGTTATCCTCACAAATAATCCTGATAGGTATCAGTCTGGTGTTTTCTGTAATGACCTTAGTGATCACTGTTTTACAGCCTGTGTTCGTAATGGCTGCCCAGTAAAATTACCTGTCCTGATTTTGTGAACTGTCCTCTGTAAAATGGTGTAGAATCAGCTTGATCCCCTCTGTCGAAGACGCTTGGACATTCTTTTCTGATATTTTCAGTGGTATTTTGTTAACAAACACACCCCCATAAAGAAAATTATAATTAAAAACAGATTCAGCCCCTGGTTTGACCGTGATCTTGCAGAGTTACTCCACCTTAAGAATTGCATTTGGCGAAAGGCTCGGCACACGCATACTCAGGCTGACTGGCTCTCGTTTAGGCAAATGAGAAATAAGTGCACTCAGGCTCACCGGAAGGCCAAAGTTAGTTACTTTAACAAACAGTTCTCTCTCTGTGGGTCTAACCCCAAGAAGTTCTGGAAAACGGTTAAAGACCTGGAGAATAAACCCTCCTCCTCATAGCTGCCCATGTCCCTTAATGTTGATGATGTGCTTGTTACTGGCAAGAAGCACATGGATGAGCTCTTTAATCGTCACTTCATTAAGTCGGGATTCCTATTTGACTCAGCCATGCCTCCTTGCATGTCCAACATTTCCTCATCTCCCAACCCTTTCTAATGCGACTATCCCCGACACTTCTCCCTCTTTGTCCCCTGCCCTGCTACAAAGTTTATCCCTGCAGGCAGTCACTGAGTCCGAGGTGCTAAAGGAGCTCCTGAAACTTGACCCCAAAAAACCATCTGGGTCAGATGGTGTAGACCCTTTCTTCATTAAGGTTACTGCACCTATCATCGCCAAGCCTATCTCCAACCTTTTTAACCTGTTTCTCCTTTCTGGGGAGGTTCCCATTGCTTGGAAGGCAGCCACAGTTCGTCCTTTATTTAAAGGGGGGGATCAAGCTGATCCTAACTGTTATAGGCCTAATTCTATTTTGCCCTGTAAAACTTGTCAATAATCAACTTTCTTGATGTCTATAGTATTCTCTCTGGTATGCAATCTGGTTCCCTCTCAGGTTATGGATGTGTCACTGCAACCTTAAAGGTCCTCAATGATGTCACCATTGCCCTTGATTCTAAGCAATGTGCTTCTATTATTATTGACTTGGCCAAAGCTTTTGATACGTAGACCATTCCATTCTTGTGGGTATTGGTGTCTCTGAGGGTCTTTGGCCTGGTTTGCTAAATACCTCTCTCAAAGAGTGGCGTGTATAAAGTCAGAACATCTGCTGTCTCAGCCACTGCCTGTCACCAAGAGAGTACCCCAAGGCTCGATCCTAGGCCCCATGCTCTTCTCAATTTACATAAACAACATAGCTCAGGCAGTAGGAAGCTCTCTCATCCATATATATGCAGATAATACAGTCTTAATTCAGCTGGCCCCTTCCCGTGATTTAAACTTTTAGATTGTATGAATTATTAATGAACTATACAAATAATAACTGTAAATAGCCTTGGGGTCCTGCACAAATATGGGGGTTACTGTAATTATATGTTGGAAACATAGAAATACTCAAATTTCTTTCAAAATCATTACATACGTCTATCATACTAGGATCATTCATAAACATGAATGTTTTTGAAGTTAAGTTATTTTATTTGGTTTATTTTTTAGGTGTTACATTTGACCTCAGCTAATGTTATAATTGCCCCTGGCACGGGGTCAAATATAACGTCCGGACTACCTCATGAATCTGGTTGAGAGAATGCCAAGAGTGTACAAAGCTGTCATCAAGGCAAAGGGTGGCTACTTTGAAGAATATAAAATAAAATACATATTTTGATTTGTTTAACACTTTTTTGGTTGCTACATGATTCCATATGTGTTATTTCATAGTTTTGATGTCTTCACTATTATTCTACAATGTAGAAAATAGTACAAATAAAGAAAAACCCTTGAATGAATAGCTGTGTCCAAACTTGACTGGTACTGTATATATACAGTATATATACACTAGCGTTCAAAAGTTTGGGGTCACTTAGAAATGTCCTTGTTTTTGAAAGAAAATCACATTTTTTTGTCCATTAAAATAACATCAAATTGATCAAAAATACAGTGTAGACATTGTTAATTTTGTAAATGACTATTGTAGCTGGAAACGGCTGATTTCTTTATGGAATATCTACATAGGCATACAGAGGCCCATTATCAGCAACCATCACTCTTGTGTTCCAATGGCACGTTGTGTTAGCTAATCCAAGTTTATAATTTTAAAAGGCTAATTGATCATTAGAAAACCCTTTTGCAATTATGTTAGCACAGCTGAAAACTGTTGTGCTGATTAAAGAAGCAATAAAACTGGCCTTCTTTAGACTAGTTGAGTATCTGGAGCGTCAGCATTCGTGGGTTCGATTACAGGTTCAAAATGGGCAGAAACAAAAAACGTTCTTCTGAAACTCGTCAGTCTATTCTTGTTCTGAGAAATTAAGGCTATTCCATGCAAGAAATTGCCAAGAAACTGAGATCTCGTATAACGCTGTGTACTACTCCCTTCACAGAACAGCGCAAACGGGCTCTAACCAGAATAAAAAGAGGAGTGGGAGGCCCCGGTGCACTCCTGAGAAAGAGGACAAGTACATTAGAGTGTCTAGTTTGAGAAACAGACGACTCACAAGTCCTCAACTGGCAGCTTCATTAGTTCCTGCAAAACACCAGTCTCAACGTCAACAGTGAAGAGGCAGCTCCGGGATGCTGGCCTTCTAGGCAGAGTTGCAAAGAAAAAGCCATATCTTCCTCTGTCCAGTGTCTGTGTTCTTTTGCCCATCTTCATCTTTTCTTTTTATTGGCCAGTCTGAGATATGGCTATTCCACGTTAGTTCAACATAATTTCAACGACATGACGTGGAAACAACGTTGATTCAACCAGTGTGTGGCCTTGTATTTACACATTATGATACAATTTAAAACATCCATAACCATATACAGCGGGTGAAATAAGTATTGAACACGTCACCATTTTTCTCAGTAAATATATTTCCAAAGGTGCTATTGACATGACATTTTCACCATATGTTGGTAACAACCCAAGTAATCCATACATACAAAGAAACCAAAACAAATAAGTTCAGAAATTAAGTTGTGAAATGACACAGGGAAAAAGTATTGAACACATGAAGAAAGGGAGGTGCAAAAAGGCATGGAAAGCCAAGACAACAGCTGAAAACTATCAGTAATTAAAAAGCAATCCAGCCCCCTGTCAGTGCAAATTAATATCAGCTGGTTCAGTCCCAACTGATGGCCTACAAAAAGGTCTCATTGCCAAGGTGTCACACAAGACACATCTCATGATGGGTAAATGCAAAGAGCTGTCTCAAGACCTTCGCAACCTAATTGTTGCAAAACATAATGATGGCATTGGTTATAGACGCATTTCAAAGCTACTGAATGTTCCAGTGAGCACTGTTGGGGCCATAATACGGAAGTGGAAAGACAATCATTTCACCATAAATTTGCCTCGACCAGGTGCTCCTCGCAAGATTTCTGACAGAGGAGTGAAAAGAATAATCAGAAGAGTTATCCAAGAGCCAAGGACCACTTGTGGAGAGCTTCAAAAAGACCTGCAATTAGCAGGTACTGTTGTCTCAAAGAAAACAGTAAGTAATGCACTCCACTGCCATGGCCTGTATGCACGCTCACTACGCAAGACTCCATTGCTGGGAAAAAAGCATGTAGAAGCTTGTTTAAAGTTTGCTGCACAACATTTGGAAAAGCCAGTGAAATACTGGGAGAATATAGTGTGGTCAGATGAGAGCAAAATTGAACTGTTTGGATGTCATAATACACACCATGTTTGGAGGAGAAATGGCACTGCACATCACCCTAAAAACACCATACCAACAGTGAAGTTTGGAGGTGGGAACATCATGGTGTGGGGCTGCTTTTCAGCAAATGGTACTGGCAAACTTCACATAATTGAAGGAAAGATGAATGGGCAAATTTACCAAGACATTCTTGACAAAAATCTGCTGCCATCTACCAGGATGATGACGATGAAACGAGGGTGGACATTTCAGCAAGACAATGATCCCAAACACACAGCCAAGGAAACTCTCAATTGGTTTCAAAGAAAGAAAATAAAGCTGCTAGAATGGCCCAGCCAATCACCTGACTTAAATCCCATTGAAAATCTATGGAAAGAACTGAAGATCAAGATTCATAGAAGAGGCCCACGGAACCTTCAAGATTTGAAGACTGTTTGTGTGGAAGAATGGGCCAAAATCACACCAGAGCAATGCCTGCGACTAGTTTCTCCATACAGGAGACGTCTTGAAGCTGTCATTACCAACAAAGGCTTTTGTACAAAGTATTAAATAAATATCAGTAAGTGTGTTCAATACCTTTTCCCTGTGTCATTTCACATTATTACACATAACTTAATTTCTGAATTTATTTGTTTTGGTTTCTTTGTATGTATGGATTATCTGGTGAAAATTTCATGTCAATAGCACCTTTGGAAATATATTTACTGAGAAAAATGGTGACATGTTCAATACTTATTTCACCCGCTGTACATGCACAAACTAAGTCAGATTGTTTCCATACAGCATTGAATCACATAATTAAAGCTTTTCTAATCCTATGACTACTATGGGACTGACACCAGACCTGTAAATATGTAATTCTCTGGATCTCTGAACCTATTGCCAAATTAACCCAATCTCAACATATTAAAACATTGATTCAAACCAGATTATGGGTGTCATAAAATTGGCCATTAAAGGGATATTCCCTTCCACACAATTTACTAACACAAAACAATCCAACCTTTTACACTTCATGATAATTAACACTGTTATAAACAACTAAACACTCTTTTACATTTACAGTAAAATGATGTGCGTGAGTTACTTGCTGAAATGTGTGTCACTCTCTCAGAATGAATGCTAATCTATGATAATGTTCAATGAGGCACGATGTGCACAAGCATGGATGCCAGTCTGTTTCGCCTTTTTGGCTCAAATTCGCTTATAGAAATGTAATGAAAGAACCATGTCGAACAGAGAACCATGACATTTCCATTTCTATCTAAAAGGTGTTCTTAATGAGTTGTGGGTTCCTCTCCTCTTTTACTCAAAAAGGCTGACATTATCATGCCAGTATCAGGATCTGAGTCTCCCCTGTTTGACATGACTCAATACAGTGTTATGGATTAGTTCTCCTAGTCTAATGCATACGCTATCATATCATATGATAAGCAGCAGAAGAACACCCCTAAGTGCACCATGCTCTTATCTTCTCCAGAGCATGTGATACTCATGATAATTGCATGAAAAGTGTGAACGTGAGCTAAGCTATAGGTGAAAACTAATATGAATCGCCCTCTGTGTCACCTACTGGGCTGTTACATATACGGGGATAGAAGGTAGACGTTACATTGTCAAATTATGTTTCAGTTGCAAGGTTTCTTTCAAGATGTGTCTCCAGGAGTTAAAAGTTTCTATTCAATCTTAAATCGTTTGCTATAGTGTTTAGCCCCAGGGGATAAGTCAAATTGTCATCTCCCTAAACTCCATCCTTCTTCTCCTCCCCTCTTATCTCATCCTATCATCTTCCCTCTCCTCTCTTCTGCCTTAATACATCCTCTTCCCTCTCTCCTCTCTTTCTCTCCTCTCGGCTTGTGAACCTTGTCTTGCCCTATGCACAGAATTAATAATTTAAGATGATTCATCGAGTCAGTGGGTTTTGGTGCCCCTCCTAGTCATGGATCTGTGGAACTAATGGAAGGTGGCTGTAATGATCTATGTTCAGAGAGGTCTCTAGAAACCTTTATGGTGTTCAGGTTTAGGGTCCAGAGACCTCTCTGGATAACTCTATGTTTAGTCTGGGTTTGTTCCACAATTAGAGGCAGCTGAGCCGCATTGTCTCTAATTGGGGAGCCTATTTAAGTTAATTCATTTCCTACCTGTGTTGTGGGGTTTTGTGTGTTTAGTGCACACCAGTTCATGGTCGCGGTCTCGCCTTTTGTTTGTTTTGGCCGAATAAAAGGAATGTCTTTCAAATCCAGCTCTGCGCCTCGGGTCCTGTCTATTTGCAACCGTAACAGAAAAACCCACCACCACGGGACCTAGCAGGGTTGGACAGAGGAGGATATCCCCGGAGGTATGGAAGTTATCGCTCAGGAGGAGTTCCTCCACTGTTTAGCTCTGGAACTAGGCTGGGTTCCAGAGCAGCGAGGATGCCGAAGAACCCCCAGACAGATTTTTTTGGGGGGGGGCTATGGGGGTGGTTGGGGAAGGAAGAGGAGGAGCCCCTACAGCCATGGGAGCGGGAGTACGCCCAGGTGTCGGAAAATGACGAGGTGCTCCTGTTCCCCAACGCGTGGGGGCTAGCCCCTACAGGATCGGGATTGGCGGAGGAGAGAGAACGACCGGGGGAGTGCGGTACGTCCTGTGCCGGCACCTGACCTCCAGTGCGTGTCACCAGCCTGATACAACCAGTGCCGGCTCCACGCACCAGGCCTCCCGTGCATCTACCCAGCCCGGTATGTCCTGTGCCGGCTCCCCGCACCCAACCTCCAGTGCGTGTGCCCAGCTCGGAGCCTCCAGTGACGGTTCACAGCCCGGAGCCTCCCCTTGACGGTCCCCAACCCGGTACGTCCTGTGCAGGCTCGCCCACCAGGGTTCCTGTGCCGGTTCCTAGCCCGGTAGCTCCAGTGCTGTTTCATAGCCCGATAGCTCCAGTGCATCTCCCCAGCTTGATAGAGCCAGTACCAGTTCTTAGCCCGGTGGCACCAGTGCCGGTTCATAGCACAGTAGATCCAGTGCCGGTCCCTAGCCCGGTGTCGCCAGTACCGTTTCCTAGCCCAGTGGTGCCAGTGCCGGTTCCTAGCACAGTAGCTCCAGTGCCGGTCCCTAGCCCGGTAGCTACAGTGCGTGTCCCCAGCTCGGTAGCGCCAGTACCGGTTCCCAGCACAGCTCCATGGCTGGAGCCTTCCTCTGCGCCGGTGCCCAGTCCGGAACCGGTGTCCAGACCAGCTCTGGGGTCAGAGCCCCTCCTGGTGCCAGTTCTCAGTCTGGTACCGCCTGTGCCAGCACCAGGGTCCTGGTGTCGGTCCCCAGCCCGGTGGCTCCAGTACCAGTTCCTAGCCCGGTAGCTCCAATGCCGGTACCTAGCCCGGTAGCACCAGTACCGGTTCCTAGCCCGGTGGCTCCAGTGCCGGTTCCTAGCCCGGTAGCTCCAGTGCGTGTCTCCAGCACAGTAGCGCCAGTACCGGTTCCTAGCCTGGTGGTTCCAGTACCGGTTCCTTGCCTGCTGGCTCCAGTGCCTGTACCTAGCCCGGTAGCACCAGTGCCGGAGCCTTCCCCAGTCCAGGCACGGCATCCAGTCCTGCTCCGAGGTCGGAGCTTCCCTCTACACCGGTGCCAAATCCAGGCACGGTGTCCAGTCCCGCTCCAGTGCCGGAGCAGTACGCTCCACCGGTGACCAGTCCGGGACCAGTCGTCAGCACCGCTCCAGGAGCCGTTCTCCACACCGGTGTCCAGTCCAGGACCGGTCGTCTACCCCGCTCCAGAGCCGGAGCTGTCCGCTCCACCGGTGCCCAGTCCGGGACCGGTCGTCATCCCCGCTCCAGGGTCAGAGCTGCCTGCCACACCGGTGCCCAGTCCGGGAAAGGGTTACAGCCCCGGACCTGGTGCCACGTCCGGAGCCCCCGCCCAACCTGGTGCCATGCCCGGCGCCAGGTCCGGAGCCCCCACCAACACCAGTTCCCCTCCCTGACCCCCCTGCGGGTGTTCCTGGTCTTGCGCCCGGGAGTCCGCACTTTGGGGGTGGGGGGTACTGTAAGGACCTATGTTCAGAGAGCAGTCTGGAAACCTTTATGGTTTTCAGGTTTAGTGTCCAGATACCTCTCTGGATAACTCTATGTTTAGTTTGGGTTTGGTCCCCAATTAGAGGCAGCTGAGCCGCATTGTCTCTAATTGGGGAGCCTATTTAAGGTCATTAATTTTTTTGTGTGTGTTCCTTTGGTGCACACCTGTTCATGGTCGCGGTCTCTCCTTTTGTTGTTTTGAGGTTTTTTTCCTAAATAAAAGGAATGTCTTTGCACCAAAGCTCTGCGCCTCGGGTCCTGTCTCATCGCAACCGTGACATCGGTCCTCCAGAAAGTGGAGAGCATCTTTCAAAAAAGCTGCTTTAGAAAGGATTACCTACACATACTGAGCAGCTCATGTTATAGACAGAAACGTGCTACATGGCAGACCAATCCGAACTTGGCATGTCCAGTCCAACTATTATCTCTGCCAAATATGGCTAGTGGGAACGTCCCTGTCTTTTTCCTTGGCTAAACAACTAGACTCGTGATTTAACAATTTTATTTGTATTTTTGGATAGGATACAAGTTTGTTATTAAGGCACATGAAAGTTCACATGTTCCAGAAAGCATTTCTGACAAAAAAATAAGAAATAATGACCCCGCCTCTCCGCACTGCTTCTTGACACAATGCTCGCTTAACTGGGAAGCCAGTCGCACCAATGTGTCGGAGGAAACACTGTACACCTGGCGACCGCATCAGCGTGCATGCACCCTGCCCGCCACAGAAGTCGCTAGAGCGCGATGGGACAAGGACATCCCGGCCGGCCAAACCCTACCCTAACCCGGACTAGGCGACATACGCCTAGTTTGCATTTTCAATTGGTCACATTGATGTGAGTAGCACATTCTACATGCTCACCTTACTCCAAACTTGTGCATCAGATGTGCATCAGCCATTGTGAGTGCAGGCTTCATTGGGTAGTAGTTAGGCTACAATTGCAAAGATTTTTTAGGACAATTAATTTACTATTAGATTAATATTGCACATGGCTACCAGTAGTGGGCATTATGTTTTGAGTTAGCGATGTAGCTGTGTTTTGAGTTTCCACTTACTCAGGTGGTGAATCTGCCGCAAATTAATTTGCCTATGATTTTAGCGCAAATAAAGTGTAAATTCATTTCTATTGAACAAAAGAAAATTCTCAAAATTCTGGAGCCCTATTTGAACAGTAAAATATAACAACAATAGCCTAATTGTCTGCCCAAAATGTATGATGATCACTGGATTAGGTTGCACATCAAAATATCTTGAATCATGCATTCCTGCATGGACATGTTAGATGTTGCTATGATTAATGTTCTGATGATTACCTAACATTTAATTGATTACGTGATTGAATTCAATAGTGCAAAAATGTACCCCTTAATAACTTGGGGCACCACAGAATAATTGGTTTATATAGAGTGGTTATCTCCCGAATCCCGAAAGATCTGATGATCTTTTATATCAATATCAGTCAATTATTAATCGTTACCTCTTATCAGTCTCATTCTGATGGTCGTAAGATCTAATCTGCACGAACCCTAGTCCGCATGATGAATCAGAAATACACAAATTGTCTTAATCATTTATTTACTAACTAACTAAATAATCACACAGAATTACATATATACAAGGATAGATTATACATGGGTTACTTGATCATGTCATGAAAAGTCCCTAGAGGACTAACCCGGTATGACGGCTGGTTACACAAAGGGGGTGGGGAATGAAAGAGCGGGAAGAGTGGTGAGAGAGCTTAGGTATTTATGAGGTCATAAACCGGTGGGGGGGAAGGGAGAAACCCCCCCACCCAACAGGCACACGTCATGACAGATGAACATCTTATTTCTTGAATACCATATCAGTTACACCTCCTAATAAAGCACTGTGAATTACTTTATAAGATGATTACCAATGTGTTCTATAGTGTG
The DNA here is from genome assembly GCA_023634145.1 of Thymallus thymallus. Taxonomy (NCBI): domain Eukaryota; kingdom Metazoa; phylum Chordata; class Actinopteri; order Salmoniformes; family Salmonidae; genus Thymallus; species Thymallus thymallus. The sequence continues at coordinate 15,592,076 of CM042400.1, read as the reverse complement.
ATTATACAATTTATTGGGTGTATGAACAAATGATGGGCTGGTGCCACCAACTAAAAAAGTGCCACCGGGGGAAAATGTTAGTCTGGAGCCCTGTCACACACACACACTTTAATTTGTCAGGATGCCAATCCAATCTAAAAAAAAGAGAGAGCGAGAGAGATGTTCTGCGGTCTCTGGCGGTTTAAGCAGAAATTGTTCCCAGGCCCAGTGGGGGCTGGCTGACTGTTCTGTCACCCTGTAGAGGAGACTCTTGTTCTGCCTGGAGGTGTTCAGCCATTGCTTGCAGGATTGAGAAAGGCTTTATCTTTAAAACATATGGAGGTGAAATATCATGCCTGGAGAAGGTCTCTGGAGAGACACACCATGGAACCAAGAGAGTTTAGTCAGTTCTTAGAAGTGCTACAGTGTAAGAATACAGGGCATCAGTACATTGTAAAATGTGTGTGTGTGTGTGTGTGTGTGTGTGTGTGTGTGTGTGTGTGTGTGTGTGTGTGTGTGTGTGTGTGTGTGTGTGTGTGTGTGTGTGTGTGTGTGTGTGTGTGTGTGTGTGTGTGTGTGCGTGTGTGTTGGTGCATGTGTGCGTATCATTACGTGGGTGAGGATAATAGCCTGGGGATAGAACCTGTGTTGTATGCAGATTCAAGACCAAATTAGGACTTTGAACTAAAGTCTAAGTGTCTCTGTGACTCCTCATGCATCAGACAAGGAAACTAATTACGCCCCACTCAATAGTGTAATCCAGGTCAAGGCACCAATGTAACTAAGGTATTAAACAACCTCCACTAGTTTGCAAGTTCGCTAGTTCAATCCCATCTCTGCTACTTGTGCATTTGTATGTATGTGCGAAAGAGAAAATACACATTGGGCATTAGTTCATAGCATGTAGTTTATAGTATACCCTCATAGAATACTAGAGTGGGATGTGCATCCCTGTCTGGAAAGAAGACTACATGTGTTTCAGTTGGTATTGGTAATTTTGATGACTACAGCTCTGTTTGCTTCACAGTACAATTGAATTTTGCCCCGCCTGTATAGAAAAACACTTTACTTGAAGGACCCTTTTATGTAGTGTTCTATTGCCTTTGTCAATTGCCATAGTCATAGCACTAACGCAGTAATAGAGCATTATGAAACTATAATAAAGTATTAAGGGACGAGGGGCCCATTCGCTGTGATGATGTAGATGATATTCACAATATCAAAGCCTTATTACGTCATTCTAATGCTATGTTTTCATCTATATGGCGCTATTAATATTCATACCATAACACTTCAAAAGTAGCTGCTTCAAATAAAGTGTCAGTGAAAACTCTACAGGAAAGACTGGAGACAGAGTGTATAAGTGAGAATGCCTCATCCAATTTTCTCCTGGTGTGATTGTCAGTGTGAAAGTGATTCTGGGCATCACTTCACACTGCGAGAAACAGGAGCACAGCTCTCTGGGGTGACTCTCCTGCTTAAATCAACACAATGAGCGTAATGAGGTGAAGCGTGCGCGCGCAGACACACGCACACTTGAGAAGTTGGGAACCACTGCTGCATAGTAAGACAAATCCATTCATCGATATGCACTGTGGAACCCGCTGTGCATCGCTCGCTTGCTCCCACACACACACACACACACACACACACACACACACACACACACACACACACACACACACACACTCACACACACACACACACACACACACTCACTCAGCATCACTCTGAGAATAATCCATTCTCTCCTCCAGTTGATGACTATAAATATGCAGAATTTGTTAATTCTCTTCAAGTCTGTCTAATAAACACAGTACCATCTCTTCAAGATCAACATCTGCATCTAGAACAGATAGGCTGTATCAAGCCTGGACAGGATGATGAGGTCATGACTCAAATAAAACATCTTGATCTGCACCTCTCTCCCCTGCTGTCTTTCAGACCATTAATGGTGTGCTTCAGAATTGATGGGCGCTCCTCTAACCAGGGGCATCTATTCATTAAACAATTATAATTAATCTTCCTTGTTGTTGTTAAGTAGCCTATGACACATGTTCAGAACTTCAAAGTGCACTGGCTTGACCTCTAAATCAGCATTATGGTGCACTGTGGGTTAATTAAGTGTTAAAACATGTGCATTAAGTTTCGACCATAATCGGGGACGCGCGCAATTCCCAAAGGAAAGAAACAAGTTGCTCACATCACTGACCGATTGGATAGAGCACTTTACTGAGTATGAATCATTGATCAGACAGGTGGAATCGCTTAGAATTCTCTGGCCTCTCTCAAAGTGGCCCGTCACATCACTGACGGAACGCAGAAAATGTTGATCAAAAGTAGACACAAGTTAAAGAAGTGTCAACCGGTAAAATTATATTCCTTCAAAAAAATTATACTCACTTAACCTCGCGGCATCCCGGTCCCTCTGTCTCTCTCTGAAAGCTCTTCAAATTAATTCTCCTGGGACAACGCGCGCATTGGATTTGGCAATCATTCTCTGCAAAGATCCACCCCCTCACTCACAACCTTCCCTGACTCTTCCGTTATATTAAACGCAAAAGCAGCATGGCACTGTGCTAAACTGTCGGTTTTGTTGTTGCTTTTTTCTTGCAGCCATTTCTCCGCTTCTGCTGCAGAAGTGGCAGTTTAAGATTCTATTTCAGAGAATGCCTCTCGCGCTACACAGAGATGCTCGACTCTCGGTTTCCCGTGCTGCTCTGTCTGTGCTCGAGGTTTCTCGGTTAAACTGGACCATGTGATGGAGACAGGAGGCAGGCGTCCTACCCATTCGCTCCAACGGCCTCCTCCACACAGCGTCCCCCAATGGACAGTCTAAGAAATAACAGAAATAGGTCTAAATATATAATATTGAGGATATGGGGACACGTATTTCTTGCGAGATGATAATGACATAAATTATTAATATACTCATCATAATAGCCTCTGTATTTATTCCTCATCAAGTCTAGAATATTATAATTGTAAAACATTTAATAGCCATAAGAGAGGCACTGCTGCCTGGGCTACATAATACATAAAAGTGCATGATGTGAAACATTTATGAGCTTAGGTCTATGTAAGGAAACCATTCACATTGCTTGTAGCCCACAGCAAGTTAGTGGTCGTTTCCTTTTCCTTTTATACTAGGCCTTCTCCAGTGAGAGAAAGAGAGCGAAAGATAGACAGAGTGCTAGCGATAGCACTCTGTCTATCTTAGAGAAGGAGTAGGCCTAGCTCAGACAGAGAGGAGGGAAAGAGTATTGCATGCTGTCCAATATGAAAAACAAATAATTCCTCTGAGGGCTCAATTCATCAACATGCACAAATATACACACAATATAGCTAAATATAACTGTTGATTGTCAAAACAGTGATGTATAGGACAGACAAAAAACCCTGATGGATGAAGACTGTTAACAAATGGGTGGAATATATGCTGCTCTTGAAGATCGAATGGCCTCAGTCACATGATGAATTGGTTGTCAGTGATCTGTGCATGCGTGTATGAGTATGTGTGTGTGTGTATGTGAATGCGTGCGTGCCTGTGTGTGTGTGTGTGTGAGAGAGAGATAGAAAGAGAGAGATACTCTCAAGGAGAGAAAAGCCTCATCCCATTCTGCTTTTCAGATCTCTTTGTGTTTTTGGATGTGAACAAGACTCTTATTCTACTACAATGCAGGTCTCCTCAGAGCACCATGGTCCTGACTGACCTGTCACTTTTTGTTAGTGTCTGTGGGGATGTGGGAGCAGCAGTCCCCCAGGGCCTATTGGGCCAGACTGTACAACACAACAGCCCAGTCACACATACACATGCGCACACTGTGGCTATAAGAAGGTGTCAACGGATAGAGCCGGTGAAAGGGGAACACAAGGAAACATAAGGGTACTTGCGTAACCCTGATTCTCTGATATTATGAGTGAGACATCTCACAGTGGGATTCACCAGAATCTCAAAGTAGCTTGAAGGAGACAGACAGGTCGAGTGGCAAATGAGGGAACCCCTCCCCTCATACTAAAGAGTCACTCACCTGCCCTTTGATCATTCTGAAGCATGCCGAACTTCCTCACACACTTATACAGCGGGTGAAATAAGTATTGAACACGTCACCATTTTTCTCAGTAAATATATTTCCAAAGGTGCTATTGACATGAAATTCCCCAGATTCACCAGATATTGGTAACAACCCAAGTAATCCATACATACAAAGAAACCAAAACAAATAAGTTCAGAAAATTAAGTTCTGTGTAATAATGTGAAATAACACAGGGAAAAAGTATTGAACACACTTACTGATATTTATTTAATACTTTGTACAAAAGCCTTTGTTGGTAATTACAGCTTCAAGACGCCTCCTGTATGGAGAAACTAGTCACATGCATTGCTCTGGTGTGATTTTGGCCCATTCTTCCACACAAACAGTCTTCAAATCTTGACGGTTCCGTGGGCCTCTTTTATGAATCTTGATCTTCAGTTCTTTCCATAGATTTTCAATGGGATTTAAGTCAGGTGATTGGCTGGGCTATTCTAGCAGCTTTATTTTCTTTCTTTGAAACCAATTGAGAGTTTCCTTGGCTGTGTGTATGGGATTATTGTCTTGCTGAAATGTCCACCCTCGTTTCATCTTCATCATCCTGGTAGATGGCAGCAAATTCTTGTCAAGAATGTCTCGGTAAATTTGCCCATTCATCCTTCCTTCAACTATGCGAAGTTTGCCAGTACCATTTGCTGAAAACAGCCCCACACCATGATGTTCCCACCTCCAAACTTCACTGTTGGTATGGTGTTTTTAGGGTGATGTGCAGTGCCATTTCTCCTCCAAACATGGTGTGTATTATGACATCCAAACAGTTAAATTTTGCTCTCATCTGACCACACTATATTCTCCCAGTATTTCACTGGCTTTTCCAAATGTTGTGCAGAAAACTTTAAACAAGCTTCTACATGCTTTTTTTTCAGCAATAGAGTCTTGCGTAGTGAGCGTGCATACAGGCCATGGCAGTGGAGTGCATTACTTACTGTTTTCTTTGAGACAACAGTACCTGCTAATTGCAGGTCTTTTTGAAGCTCTCCACAAGTGGTCCTTGGCTCTTGGACAACTCTTCTGATTATTCTTTTCACTCCTCTGTCAGAAATCTTGCGAGGAGCACCTGGTCGAGGCAAATTTATGGTGAAATGATTGTCTTTCCACTTCCATATTATGGCCCCAACAGTGCTCACTGGAACATTCAGAAGCTTAGAAATGTGCCTATAACCAATGCCATCATTATGTTTTGCAACAATTAGGTTGCGAAGGTCTTGAAACAGCTCTTTGCTTTTACCCCTCATGAGATGTGTCTTGTGTGACACCTTGGCAATGAGACCTTTTTGTAGGCCATCAGTTGGGACTGAACCAGCTGATATTAATTTGCAATGACAGGGGGCTGGATTGCTTTTTAATTACTAATAGTTTTCAGCTGTTGTCTTGGCTTTCCATGCCTTTTTGCACCTCCCTTTCTTCATGTGTTCAATACTTTTTCCCTGTGTCATTTCACATTATTACACATAACTTAATTTCTGAACTTATTTGTTTTGGTTTCTTCTGAAAATGTCATGTCAATAGCACCTTTGGAAATATATTTACTGAGAAAAATGGTGACGTGTTCAATACTTATTTCACCCGCTGTATGGGAATTTGAAAATAGAGAACCGGAGTTACGCAAGTAACCTTAAGATCGCTTTCACTTATTTGTTTACACATTTCACAGTGGGATATGTCCAACTCCCTGTCAGGCTCTGGCCATAGAGAAGCAAATAGGCTTCTCTATGTAGTTATGGTCAGAGTCTGACAGTGTCGTTCTTTTCTGTTTCTGTGTGGGGTTTGGGTTGGATCCCTAATTAGAGGTAGCTGCACCGCATTGTCTCTAATTAGGGATCCCATATATGTTGAGTCTGTCCTTCACTCTGGTGTGGGTCGTTGTCGTTATAATTCGCAGTCACGGTGAAAGTAAGTGTGTTTTCGTTACGTCCGTTAATTAGTGTGTTTTGTTAACGTGACGTTTTTCCTTAGTGTTTGGTTTTTTGTGTTCGTTAGTTCGTCATTCCCTTTTTGTATATACATAGTATTTGTTAACTTAGGTACATAGTATAATAAAAACCATGTCGAACTACTATCCTTGCGCTGCGCTTTGGTCTCTCCACACACACAACCGTGACACTCCCTTATCGCACATGCTCTCTGAAGCAAGGCAGTCTCAATATCAACCCTCAGAAGCCTTGACACTGAGGACAGTACAGTACACTATAAACCCCAATGCATTTTTTAACTCCAATACTGTGTTGTATACAGGATTCAAGACCAAATTAGGACTTACTAGTAAATTGAACTCAAAGTCAATGAAAAGTCATTATTACTTCAAATGTTGGTGGTACTGACTCAAAACTAAATGATAAGTCACATTAACTCGATTGATTTAAGTTATGCTAACAAATTCACTGTTCATTCATCGTATGCGACACAAATATAAATAACATACATTTTTCTAAAGTAATCCAACCATTTAGTTCGATTTTTTGCACCCATTACTGAAATGGTTGTTCCAGTTTAAATGGCTTAGGTAGTCTCCTCACACTGTTGCTAACCCTGGAATAAAAATGTAAACTTTTGGATATCCTAACTCTGGATGGATTCGAATAAGAATTACACATCACTTTGCAAGAATGATCTCCGCTATCCAGAGCTTGCCATGCAGGCGCTACCAAGATGGGGTATAAGCCCTCACCCCTCACCCCTCACTCTGGCCAGATTGGAAAGTATGAGGCTGAGGGAATGAAAAGCGTTGACCAAGGGTGTGCCAGCACGTCCACCCTCAAATCAAATCAAATCAAATCATCACATCAAAATGTATTTGCCACATGCGCCGAATACAACAGTGTGATGTTGCGAGTGGTGATGACGAAAGAGGAGGCGAAAAAACAGCAACCTAACAAAAACAAAAAGGCTTTTTTAATGATAAGGACAGCAACCCACGTACAGGAAACCAAGTGAAAACAATAACCCGTGAGGGGTAAAACAAACACACAGAACTTAAGGTGAACATAGGCGACCCCGAGGGCAAGGAGCTGGCCGATCCGGACGGCGTGTGTGGAACACTGCTGTGAGGGAGGGGTCGCATATGTCCACCGCCCGAACCCAGCTGCGCTCCTCAGGGCCGTAGCCGGGAGTCCAGCACTTTCTCCACCCGTATAGAGATTAGTGTATGGTGGAGTTAATCTCAATATGTAGGTGATCTCTCTCCGAAGGACAGTGAACGGCCCCACATACCGGGGTTCTAACTTACGACAGGGCAAGCGGAGCTGGAGGTCCCTCGTGGACAGCCAGACATTGTCCCCTGGACGGTAAACCGGAGCCTTGCTCCGCCACCGGTCCGCCTGCGTCTTTTGACGCTGTACCGCCTCCTGCAGACGGACATGAACGGCAGATCAGACCCCCTCAGCCTAAACCATTCCTCCACTGCCTGTACATAGGGAGTTCTGAGCGTACTCCGTCCAGGGGAGAAAGCGGGTCCACTCACCTGGCTGTTCAATACAATAGGAACGGAAGCTCTTGGTTTGTGCGTTCCGCCTGCCCCGTTAGCCTGAGGGGGGTACCCGGATGTGAGGCTGACCGTGACCCCTAGCCTTGACATGAACGCCTTCCAGACACGTGACGTCAATTGGGGTGCCCGGTTTGACACTGTGTCCCCCGGAAGTCCATACAAACCAAAGACTTGCTGAAACAGCAACTCAGCGAACTGGAGCGCAGCGGGGAGGCCGGGAAGTGGCAGGAATCTTCGAGAACCTGCCCACAACTACGGCTATGGTCGTTTTCTCTTCTGCTTGCGGTAGGTCAGTTACAAAGTCCACCGCGATATGGGACCAAGGCCGCTGAGGTACTGGAAGGGGTGGAGTTTGCCCTTAGGAGCCGGTCTCGGCGCCTTGGACAGTACATAGTGCAGCACAGTCCTCCCCATCCCTGGCCACCAATATTTCTCTCGGAGCGCCTCCAGGGTCTGGCTGATGCCTGGGTGGACCGTAGCGGGTGTAGAGTGGACCCAGGTCACCAACCTTCCCCGCACTCTCCGGGGTATATATGTCTTCCCCGGGGGCATGTAGCTGGGGTGGGGTCCCGTCTCTCCCCCCGCTGAATCTCCACATCAATGTCCCAGGAGATGGGACACACGATGCAGGATGGTGGTAGGATAGGCGTGTCCCTAGCCTGATCAGCCCCCCGGTCGTGGATATGGGAGAGTGCGTCAGCCCTGCCATTTTTTGTTCCCGGGCGATAGGTCAGGGTGTACCGGAAGTGCTCAAAAAATAGAGTCCATCTGGCCTGACGGGGGTTAAGGCGCCGGGCTGCCCTGACGTACTCAAGGTTCCGATGATCCGTCATACTGTAACGAATGCCCCGCGTAGAGCTGCGGGACCTCCTCCTCTCCGGTGTTCTAACCGGCGGTCGTGGGATGATGGCAGCAACACCCTTATCATCCACACCTGTTCTCTCTCCTCTGCGGAGAGTCTAGTGATCCCCAGCTCCATCGGCTCCGGTTCCGGCTCTGCCCGGTGGAGAGGAAGATGAGAGCGGTGCGCCAGCTGGTCACGGTCCTGGGGCTGCCCGTTGATGTCAATAGCCCGGGCGATGTAGGCGTCCAGCATCATAGACTGACTGACACAAGGCAGCTCCATTTGGACCTCAGTCCGCAGACCCCTGCGGAAAGCAGTCCTAAGAGCCGGCTCATTCCACCCACTGGACGCCGCCAACGTCCGGAACAACAGAGCATACTCCGAAGCCGTGCCCCGACCCTGAGTTAGGCGCATAAGCCACTCGCCCGCATCTCGACCCTCCGTGGGATGATCGAACACTGCTCAAAACTGAGCGATGAACCAGGGAACGGACCTCAATTCCTCAGCACCGCTCTCCCACAGTGCCGTTGCCCATTCAAGAGCACACCCCGTGAGGAGAGTGATCCTCGTGTGTACCTTCTCCCAGTCTGGCACTGGCTGATCGCCCAAATACAGTTCGCACTGGAGAAGGAACCCACGACATCCCTCCGGATTACCGTCGTACTTATCTGGGACGGCTCTCCGGAGTTCTCCCCTCGGGACATGTCGAGACTCGACATGATCAGGTGCTGGTGACGCTGTGGCTCCAGCTGGACCCACCGGGCGATCCCCGCCCAATTGTGTTGCCATGAGTGACATCATGTCCCAGAGTGCAGTTACCAACCCGGCGACTTGTTCCTCCATGGCTCGGAGCCTCTCCTCTAGCGTAGGTGCCCGACTGGATGGACCAGCTCCCTCTCCGCGCCCGTCCATGATCACTCTAGGGAAGATGAAAAGAAAAAGCCAAAATTGTAGACAAAAAAAAGAACTGGTGGAAAAAGAAAAGGTGCCTAGGGTTGGACGGGTTATTCTGTGATGTTGCGAGTGGTGATGGCGAAAGAGGAGGCGAAAAAACAGCAACGTAACGAAAAGGCTTTTTTAATGATAAGGACAGCAACACACGTACAGGAAACGAATTCTATTTTCTGTGTTGGCACCAAACAGCTCTTTTTCTGATTGAGCTTGAACCCTAGCTCGAATAGGTGGTTTACAAGGGAAGTTGTGTCTCCTACTGCTTGCTCCTGGGATGGAGAGCAAAGCAGGTAATTGTCTATGCAGGCAAAGACTCTCAGCGCTTTGTTTCACAGTGGTGTGAGAGCTGCCTCTACACACTTGCTGGAAGTTCGGGCAGCTAGCACTAGCCCAAATGGGACAGCAAGGTATTCATAGGCTGTGCCTTGAAAAGCAAACCTCAGACACCTCCTGTGTGCTGGCAGGATGCTTATGTGAAAATAAGCATCCGGTTGGTCGACTGAGGTGAACCAGTCGCCTTGACGAATAAAGCGTGAAAGCACGTTGAAAGTAAGCATATGGAACGTTAACTTTGTCAGATAGCTGTTGAGGACCAGTAGGTCCAGAATGGAGAGAACCTCTCCCCATTTTTTGGGGAACCAGGAAGTACCGGGAGTTGAAGCTGAGGTGGCTTTTTGCCGCTGGTATCGCCCTGATAGCCCCTTTGCTTAATAGAGAGGAGATTTCATGCTCTAGTATGCGTACCGAGTTGCCAGTTGCTACTGATTCCAAAATTCTGTTTAAAACGGGTGATTTCAGAGTTATCTGCAGTCTGTACCCTTCGATACTGTGGATGCGTGCCGTTCCCTTCTCCGAATAGACTCTCGCTCACTAGAGGTGCGGTAGCGCCATCTGGTGGCAATGGAACGAGTGTCCTTTTCATTGTATTTTTGCTCTCAGTCCTTGGCATGATGCCTGGATAGAGCAGAGGCTTTTTTATTGAAAAGGGCAGTGTTGACACACTGGAACATGGGGACAGTGCTTCTTGGTGACTGGGAATTAGTCTTTCTGCCCTGTCTGCTTGAACTAGAACTGGGGAGAGAGCCGTGGCACAGAGAGCAAAAGCATGAAATTGGATTGCTACACAAAGGGAACCTCCCCCACAGTGTTCTACCCAAGAGCAGGCAGGCCACTGTTGACTGCCCCCCCCCCCCCCCCCGCCACAGTGGGCGTACCCCTAGGTCGGGCGCCTCTTCTTCCTTGAAGGGAAATCAAACGGGCGTGACCTCGATGTGGCTGCTGAGAAGGACCATTTTCTCCACTGTCAGCCCCTGTGATTTCGATGCCCGATGTGTTGCTGGGGGCTTCCCATGGAAAGCCCTGGTGCTAGTGAACTGCTATCTCCCTGCCATGACAAGGCTCAGGGTTGAGGTGGTTGGCCAGTAATGGTTCGACCACCGGTGGCTTGTCGAGGCCTAGGTCCTCGTAATTCGTGTTGGCAAAAAGTCTGGTTTGGACCTTGCCAGTCAAAAGTTTATCCCAATTGCGTTTGGCTTCCTGGGATGAGTTGTTTGACTGGGACGGTGCGAGAGGGGAGTTTACACCCATCGTACCATTTCCTCTTTGCGCTGCCACCCCCCACTGGCTCGGGTCACTCAATACTGAGTCTGGTCACTGCCCGTTTACAGACATCAATGAGCAAATATCTGTGATCCGCCATTGATGCCCCGCTAAGGGTGGAAGAGGACCGAGTGGCTTGCACTTTCTCGTCCTACTGTCGCTCATACCCCCGCATCATCCTCGTTGATGACGTGGACCCCTTCCCTTTCCCCCTTCTCTGGGGCCAAGCCAGCAAAAGAAAAACACAATGGGTGCATGATCGGGGGCCGGTCGGTCTAGTCAAGCCTGTATAGGGTTGAACTAAACGGGAGTGCAAACTATGTACAGCATAATTCTAGCCTGCCAGGTAAATGGGAGTGCAAACTATGTACAGCGTAATTCCTGCCTGCCGGGTACAAAAAGTAGTCAGTAGGTTATCTAGCCTTGCTGCGAACTAGCCAGGTTTGCTAAGCCTCGCAGCTAAGATAGGCAAGTCTCCGCAGCTTTCGGTAAAGTCACCCAACACAGACAAGAGCTAATAACCCTGTGCTCAGCGCCGTAACCTCAACAGCACACCTGTGATTTGAACAGTTAAACAGGAAAACAGATCAAGGTGTGCTGAGGAGAGCTAAGTACACTCTTAGAAAAAAAGGGTTCTTCGGCTGTCCCCATAGGAGAACTCTTTGAAGAACCCTTTTTGGTTCCAGGCAGAACTATTTTGGGTTCCATGTAGAACCCTCTGTGTAAAGGGTTCTACATGGAACTAAAAAAGGTTCTGCCTGGAACCAAAAAGGGTTCTTCAAAGGGTTCTCCTATGGAGACAGCCGAAGAACCCTTTTAGGTTATAGATAGCACCTTTACTTCTAAGAGTGTATAACTCTCCTGTGAGGAATAGAGAGAGAATGATCAGAGGGCAGACAAATGGCTCTTTAGTATGAGGTGAGGGGCTTCCTCATTCACCACTCGACCTGTCTGTCTCCGACAGACAAGTATGATTGGTCCTTCGAGCTACTTAGATATTCTGGTAAATCCCACTGTGAGATGTTGAAACTAAAAATTGAAAGAGAAGCTCTATTAGTTTTCTTTAAAGCCTGATTGGCTGATAGGAAGGTGTAGAGCCCATACCCTTACCCAGATGAACAGTTATTGGTCTGTTATAATCAGATCACATTGTGACGTTCTGATGTGGGTCAAAAGTTCCATCCCACCTGAATAGGCTGCAATTCCAGGCATTTCTTTTCAAACAGCTCTTACACAAAAAGGGCATCATCATCATTTTCACAATTTCAGTGTTGTTTCGACCTGTGGAAATATCATGAAAAAAACAAGGACACTCACATTTTTAACTGCACTGCCCCTTTAATGTCCTAGAGTTCAGTCACTGACCTTATTCCTGCTAGGCTGGGCTATGCTGCCAGCACCACACACACAACAGGCCTACTTTTAAAGAAACATGCTTTCTAAAGAAACACTTTTTAAAGAATCACACGCTTCACATCCTTGCTTTTAAAGAAACATGCGTTCTAAAAAACACGACTGTGCTTTCGATTATTGTCTACAAAAGCATATGAGCAGAGTTATGGATCGAAATGTCTGTTTGTAGTCATTGTATTGTAGTGATAGATAGACCATCTTTGGTATTCTTCAGTATTGTGAAAACACTGACAAAACAGCAGATGATGATGAGGATAATAACAGCTTATAGCTGTGTCTCTTGCTATGTATACTTGAATATCAAATTACCATCCGGGTCTCCAAAAACTCAACATTAAAACGACTCAAATCCCTCTAGTAATGAAAAACGTGTGTTCCCCGCCCACCTGCCCTCAAAATACCAACCACATATATTAGTTGTAGAGAGAGGAGGGCTACTGGGCCAGGGCTGGGCCGAGTGACGAAGGGATGGTGAGAGAGAGAGAGTGCTTTTAAGGATTGGAGCGAATGAGTGTGTGATGAAATGAGAAGTGAAAGGTTCCCTTGCTCGGTGGGCAGACGTGTAAAATATTTATCACGCTTGTGCAGAGGCGAGGTGGGAACCTACCATGGCAGCCAGAACCAGCCAGCTAGGTCTCTGAAAGAGACTGCTCTTAAAGGATTTTCTATTATGGATCAGACCACAACCAGACAGATCAGGACAGAGGGTCAAGGTGGAGGTAGAGGAGGTGGAGGAGGAGTGGAAGGAAGAAGATAGCAGGGGTATAGATTGAGAATGGAAGGATAACGGTCAGGGTTAAGGTGGAGGAGGAGAACACATACCCACACACTAATTGGTATGTTCCATGGTGCATTGTGGGTAAAAGGTATTCACCCCGTTTTGGCCAGATAGGGAAGGTTGTAGGCTATCAGGCCTTCTTGCTGCAGCTCATGTTAAATTGCTCTATCAGGCATTATTGAGGCCTGGATTTGGTCTGATTTATTCATTTTACTCTAGTTAGTCTATGTTGCTCTTCATCCTGTTTATTATTTTGTAAATATTGTTAGTACTTTTGGTACCAATATTTTCCACTTTTGCAATTAAAAGCCCTTGCCTTGGGCAGAAAAACACAGGCCCTGCTATAGAGAATTCCCCCTGTGGAGGGCGCTGCAGGGTCTCCACTGAGTCTGTCTCTCCTCACATTTTTCATTTATTTATTATTTAACATTTATTTAACTAGGCAAGTCAGTTAAGAACTAATTCTTATTTACAATGACGGCCTACACCGGCCGAACCTGGACGACACTGGGCCAATTGCGCATGGCCCTATGGGACTCCCAATCACGGCCGGGTGTGATACTGCCTGGATTCGAACCAGGGACTGTAGTGACATGAGGAGATATTAAATCAGCGCTCAGCCTGTGGTCTCTGCCAATCAGCTGGTGCCCACTTGCCCCACTCGCTGTACATGAGCTGATTGACTAAGAGCATCTAGCTGGCCCTGCACTGGGTAATCAGGTCCAATGCATGCTCTTGCATCCCTATATATGGACGCAGTCCTGATGGCCTTTGCCTTCAGTGCAGATAAGAGGTGGATTTACAGTAGTGTGTTCATGGAGTGCGTGGGTATAAGTGAGTAGTGGTTATTCTTATTATGGCCGAGATTTGTGTGTGTTTACTATTACTGTATGTTATTACTGGGTTATGTTATATGTTCAGGTAACATGTTTGTTTATATTTATACAGTTATTTTCTATACAGTTATTTATTATATGTATTTCTCTCTCTACTGGAGTTATTGTGATCATTACACTATTCCATTCGTTTGCAATGTTGCACTGTTATTACATGTATAGTTTATTCATTATTTCTCTTTTTCTGTACTTTCAAACCATTTCCATGTTTATACCCCTGCTTGGCAATAAAGTTTGCTGTGTGTTAACTCTCTGTGAGGTTGCCTTATTTCTCTGTCCAGTAAAGGTTTTTAGTGGGTCACAGACCAGTCAAATAGGAGGATATTCCCTCACAAAGTGCTCCTTCTGGTCCAGAGCTTGCCTTTTCGCCCTCCTGCAGTCCGGAGTAGGAGCCGAATCTCAGTTTATATACAGTATTACCCTTTGCATGATGTTTCTTTTGCACTGAGGACACCTCCCCACACGGATTATACCACGTTATTGCCCAACAGTTGGAGGACAGGCAGCTTCCGACAGCGCGAGGATGGCCAGGAGGTTGTTCTGCTGTTCATGCAGGATTTTATTAAATCTTTTTGTATTTTTCCGGCAGTGGCGGTAGGTTTCCAGGGCTTCCTCTCATAGGGGACGTCCAATTGCCCCTGCTACGGGTGGGGCTGGTGAGCTTGAACAAGGACATGCACCTGCAACTGTACCTGTGGCCACAAAATAATGAGTAATGGCAAGGACTGTATTTAAATATATAGGAAATAGGAAGTAGCAAACAATGACTAATCATTGCAGACAATATCAGTAGCAACCTAATAATAACAGGAATGAGAACTACATAGAATACTGCTACTGTAGCACATACTGCAATGATAACAACAGCGACTTTGTTTTGTTTACGCATCCCATGCACACATATCCACCCACTTTCTCAGACTGGAAAAACACTGTTCAGGCCCGGCTAATACTTACAGCTTGAGAGAGCATGCAACGGACCCAACTGGCCAGGCCTGGGCTAACTAGGAGCATCTGACCAATCATAGGATGCATGCTCAGTGCATGGGCAGACTGTGGGGTGCATGGGGGCATTCTGATTGGCTGAAGCCACCAGCTGGAAGTGATCAATATCTCTCATGTGAGGGGAGAGCTAGAATATGCGTGCTAGCCAGACATAAACAAACACACATGCTGGAAATTAGTCCTATAGTGACCTCGGCAGGGGGATTCTGTAAGTTTAAAGGCGAGACAAGACTGACTGATCTAAAAATGACCTTGCATCTTAAATAACTACTTAATTTTATTTGTAGGTCAGTCAGTCAGTCACAATTTACCCATGATCACAACAAATTTGAGATCAGAATTTTAACACCAACAGTATTAAATGTAACACTTTCTTTAAAAGGATATGTGACCCACCGAAATAGTTTTAAACTAACACTAAACTAACACCCCTAGGGTCGTTTTCACAGACAAGTCTTAAGCCTAGTCCCAGACAAAAATGCCTGTTTGAGCTGTCTTAACTCAAAGTGACTTCACAGACTTATCTTAAAATAGTCGTAGATTTAGCCTGTTCTGGATTAAACAAAACCGATTGCAAGAGGGAGGATTAGAGCTACTCTAGGACTAAATTGAATCTTAAATTAATCCTTCAAAGAGGCAGGTTTAACTTCTGCTTAGTACTGTTTGTGAGGGAGCATGGACTATTTGGAATATCTAAATGAAGACCAACATGCACTACAGACGCCAGCCAGACGAGTACTTGTGGATAGGAGTAATCCAATAGCATTTCGAGACCGCTTTCATACGTACAAAGAAAATGCATGGGAGATAATATCTTTGCTTGACTTGTGATTTGTGTGGTGCCAGTGAAGCAACTGTGTGTAGAATTGTTCACAAAGTCTGCAGGGCCATTTGTGAACTGGGGAGTCTTTACATCAAGTGCCAGAGCAGTCCGCTCCACCGGTGCCCAGTCCGGGTCTGGTCGTCTGCTTCGCTCCAGTGCCGGAGCAGTCCGCTCCAACGGTACCCAGTCCGGGTCCGGTCGTCTGCTCCATTCCCATACCAGAGCAGTCCGCTCCACCGGTGCCCAGTCCGGGTCCGGTCGTCAGCTCCACTCCCATGTCAGAGCAGTCCGCTCCACCGGTGCCCAGTCCCGGTCCGGTCGTCTGCTTCGCTCCAGTGCCGGAGCAGTCCGCTCCACCGGACATCAGCCTCCCTCCAGGGTCGGGTGCTCCCACACCAGGGTCCAGACAGGACTTGGTGCATAGCGGGAGTACGGAGGGAGAGTCCATCGCGCCAGGGTCCGGACAGGATCGGGCGTACAAAGGGGAGGCAAAGAGGAAGCTGCTGGCAATGCATACGCCGCACCCGAGGCCGGAGCCGGAGCCCCCACCAACAACAACCTCCCCAGTACTCCGCAAGTTCCCCCCCTTTTTTTTTTTTTTTTTCTTTGGAATTTGTGGTTCTTGGTTGAGGGGAGGTATCCGGGGGGGGGGGGGGTACTGTGATGATCTGACTGACGCCAGGCCTCAGAATCCCACTAGAGGGAGTGGAAGTGCCACAGTCAGGTCATCACATCAGGAGTGGGTTGTTGGTGATCCCCAATTGGAGACAGCTGTCCAGAGTTGTTTTTCTAACTACTTTTCAACTGTATTTCATGTTTTGGATATTGTATTGTAGTAACACTGAAGTATCTTTTCGCTATTTGGCTGGACAGCAAATGAACTTTAAAGCTATTTTTTTCAGTTTCCCTGTTTACTTAGATACTGCTCTTTACCTTTGTATGGCAGAGCGGGTAACATCAGTTGTTAGCCAACAAATCCAAAGTGCAGTAACTTCAGATACTGCTTTTTGCCTTGGTTTTTACTTGGATTTTGTAGTTACTGCAAATTTCACACTCCATTTTCTCTGAAACAGAATATAATTGAACCAGGACACTTTGTCACAAGATAAAACAGATACTAGAGCCGGATTTCAGTCTTAACAAATGTTGACCAAAATAGTAGTGACTGTATTTTGCTTTTGTAGGGCAGCATAAATCTCATAAGGCCTTTAGTTACAGCCTAGTTATCCCCATTGTAGTCTAAAAATCTTGGCTCATGGGCAACATAATACCTGCTAATCACAATAAACTGGTTTGAGAAGTGATTAATAATTCCTTTCAAAATCCAGCCAGCAGGAGGATATTCAACAATTTGAATATTTTATCACCAACAACCTGCAATCAGAATGACTGCTATGGTGGACTTAAAAAAACAAGACTAACTAAACCATGTACACTGCAACAGCCATCTCGGTAACTGGTGCAATAAATCTGACCCCTTACAGAAACATTGATATTAAAACAAACTATTCTAAAAGTCAACCTGCAACAAAGCATTCTGGGAAGAATGATAATAAGGCCCTTCCAACGTCTTTCTTACTATGAGCTAGTTAACGGAAATGAGCTCAACACAAACGAATAAAAACAACACCCTGCAGTGTTGATTCCTCAGTGATTCAAATAACACTTAATTTATTCACCGCATGTGGCGTCAATTTCAATCTAACTTGTGTTAACCGCACTATAATCAACACTCAGATATAACAAACACAACACTTTTTAACTTAACACCAAGCAAAGTTGCTGTGATACATAACAGTATTGATGCTCTTGAATGCAGCCCCTCTCTGCCTCCTGACTGCAACATCACAAGGTAAGGTAGCGTTTCCCATTTAGTTTTTTGCCCTCATTATCAAGCTTTGATGATTTGAATCAGCTGTGTAGTGCTAGGATAAAAACCAAAACGTGCACTGCTTGGTTTAGGAAACGTTGAGGTAAGGCCCAGAGACTATGTTCGTGAACACATTAAAAACGTCCTCTAATTGTACAGTGCCTATTTTTATGTTCAGTAACATTAACTGCACCTGTGAAAATGTTTCACTCATATACCCCAATTGAAATCTACCGAGAAGCTGCTTTCTATAACTTCACTTCTCACTCTCAAAAAATAGCTTTAAAAAAAATATTTTTTAAATATTTATAATATAGAAAATAAATACCTACACTCGCAGGAGAAATAGCCAAACGTTTTAATGCATAACAGCAATAAGTATTCCTTTTATATACTATGTGCCTGTGAATCTGACTAATAAGTCAGCTGAGCTTCCTTCCTTTTTTATGTACCACTTTATTGTATATTACAATGAGAAACGGTACACAATGCCAAGTATATTTTGGCCTTTATTAACTGTGACACTTAGGAGAACGAGTTATCAAGTAAGCAACAGTCAATGAGCTTCCAGGACAGGAAACTAGTCCTACACGTGCATGGTTTGAACCTGACCACAACCTCCAGTCCAGCAATTGGGCTGTTAGTGTGAATCAAGAAAAATATATATTTACATAATATTACAATGAAATTGTCGTCAGCACAAATTCTCCAGTGTTAATAGACCTTATTCAGCGCAGCAGTCTTCTGTTGGCCATAGCCTTGTAAATGTTGATCACTTCACTGTGGTTTACTGGAATATCCCTCTCAATAGCCAGCAAGAGAAGATCAGAGAGCCTCTCTTCTGAGCAGAGGTTTCGAAGCCTGCTCTTTACCAGTCTCAGCTTTGAAAAAGACCTCTCTACTGTGGCTGTTGACACTGGTATTGTAGAATATGTCTGGAGCATTTTAACCAGCGTTGGAAATATGTGGATGCCATTGTTGTCTCTCATGGTAATTAACATATTCTTTGTGCTGTTTGATTGGCTGGTTATTGGAAACGAGGAGTGGTAGACCATGAGCTCTGCCTTCAGCTTCTGCTCATCAACATCATACAATTCAGATACTATGTGAATGGCTTCTTGATTCTTCACATTACACTGACCTATCTAGTTTGCAGTGACTGTCAGGCTGTCGTGTGCATTCAGGATCTTGCTTGAAGGAGTTTTCCCATCCCCCTTGAATCTTCTTTCAAGTTCTTGCGTCACTGCATCCAGGAATATGTAGAATACTTTAACACTCTGTAGTATTCTTCCACAGTTTCAAATACAGTGGGGAGAACAAGTATTTGATACACTGCCGATTTTGCAGGTTTTCCCACTTACAAAGCATGTAGAAGTCATAGGTACTCTTCAACTGTGAGTGCCGGAATCTAAAACAAAAATCCAGAAAATCACATTGTATGATTTTTAAGTAATTAATTTGCATTTTATTGCATGACATAAGTATTTGATACATCAGAAAAGCAGAACTTAATATTTGGTACAGAAACCTTTGTTTGCAATTACAGAGATCATACGTTTCCTATAGTTCTTGACCAGGTTTGCACACACTGTAGCAGAGATTTTGGCCCACTCCTCCATACAGACCTTCTCCAGATCCTTCAGGTTTCGGGGCTGTCGCTGGGCAATATGGACTTTCAGCTCCCTCCAAAGATTTTCTATTGGGTTCAGGTCTGGAGACTGGCTAGGCCACTCCAGGACCTTGAGATGCTTCTTACGGAGCCACTCCTTAGTTGCCCTGGCTGTGTGTTTCGGGTCGTTGTCATGCTGGAAGACCCAGCCACGACCCGTCTTCAATGCTCTTACTGAGGGAAGGAGGTTGTTGGCCAAGATCTCGTGATACATGGCCCCATCCATCCTCCCCTCAATACGGTGCAGTCGTCCTGTCCCCTTTGCAGAAAAGCATCCCCAAAGAATGATGTTTCCACCTCCATGCTTCATGGTTGGGATGGTGTTCTTGGGGTTGTACTCATCCTTCTTCTTCCTCCAAACACGGCGAGTGGAGTTTAGACCAAAAAGCTATATTTTTGTCTCATCAGACCACATGACCTTCTCCCATTCCTCCTCTGGATCATCCAGATGGTCATTGGCAAACTTCAAACGGGCCTGGACATACGCTGGCTTGAGCAGGGGGACCTTGCGTGCGCTGCAGGATTTTAATCCATGACGGCGTAATGTGTTACTAATGGTTTTCTTTGAGACTGTGGTCCCAGCTCTCTTCAGGTCATTGACCAGGTCGTGTAGTTCTGGGCTGATCCCTCACCTTCCTCATGATCATTGATGCCCCACGAGGTGAGATCTTGTATGGTGCCCCAGACCGAGGGAGATTGACCGTCATCTTGAACTTCTTCCATTTTCTAATAATTGCGCCAACAGTTCTTGCCTTCTCACCAAGCTGCTTGCCTATTGTCCTGTAGCCCATCCCAGCCTTGTGCAGGTCTACAATTTTATCCCTGATGTCCTTACACAGCTCTCTGGTCTTGGCCATTGTGGAGAGGTTGGAGTCTGTTTGATTGAGTGTGTGGACAGGTGTCTTTTATACAGGTAACGAGTTCAAACAGGTGCAGTTAATACAGGTAAAGAGTGGAGAACAGGAGGGCTTCTTAAAGAAAAACTAACAGGTCTGTGAGAGTCGGAATTCTCACTGGTTGGTAGGTGATCAAATACTTATGTCATGCAATAAAATGCAAATTAATTATTTAAAAATCATACAATGTGATTTTCTAGATTCCGTCTCTCACAGTTGAAGTGTACCTATGATAAAAATTACAGACTTCTACATGCTTTGTAAGTAGGAAAACCTGCAAAATCGGCAGTGTATCAAATACTTGTTCTCCCCACTGTATATGGTTCTCTGCCGCAGCTGTTGCACTTTGTTTATATCTTGCAGGCACATTCCTTTGACGTTCTTGTCCGGGAGGAACAGGGGGAATGCTGATCCCTGCACTTTCTGCCTTTTCTGTGGCTTTATTGTACAATGCCTTGAAGTCCTCTTCAGACCTCAGGTTCCCCAATGTGTCCAGCACCCCAGCAACAACAGTGTAGGCAGCTGCAAGGTCAATGTCTTGCTGTTGGAGAGCATCAGGGGCCAGCGCAGTGATCTCAAACACAGGGGTAGTGATTTCAAGGCAGAGGAAGAACTCAAAGTCAATGGCTTGAAGATACATCTTTGCATCCCCAGCAGCTGTTTCTGGAGGATCTTGCTCAGTGATATCAGTACGACATTTTAGGACGCTATCATACTCTGCAAACATCTTCTCCAGTTCCATGAAGTAACCTTGGTTAGAACTGGAGTCAAACTCATCATCTCCTCTGAATGCTGAATGCCAAGTACAATGTTATATCAATCAATCTGGTCAACACCTCCCTGTTACTTTGTTCTTCTTTTTCTTGTATTGCTTTGCCATGGGTGTCTGAGACATCAAATGCTCCTTGTAAAGCTTTCTTACTGTAATTGTTCCACCTCTCCATGCTCATCATATGTGTAATGAAGCGTCAGCGGAGTGAGGATCCATCTGCAGTTTATTGCAAGTCAGACTCACAAGCAGTAACAGATGCAATAGAGACAGCGTAAGCTGGAACAGGCCGAGGTCAGGGTAGGCAGCAAACATGCAAAAATTCCAAAGACAGGCAGAGTTCTGGGGAGGCAGCAAACTAACAGAGTCCAAAAGGCAGGCAAGGTCTGGGCAGGTAGCAAACTTACAGAGTCCAAAAGGTAGGCAAAGATCAGGGCAGGCAGAAAACAAACAGAGTCCAAGGGCAGGCAAAGGTCAGGGCAGGCAGCAAACAAATCCAAGGGTATGAGAAACAGTCCAAGTCAAAACACGGGAAAAATACTAGCAAAAGGAATAAACGCTCAGAAAAGTTCACCGGAGCAAAACAAGACTTCGCACTGATACTGTGTAAATGGAGTGCTTAAGTAGTGTGTGTAATGAACTGCAGGTGTGTGTAATTAGTCCCAGGAATGAGGGCCTATGGGAGATGAAGTCCAAAAGGTAACCAGTTAGTATTCGGGTGATGTCTCCCTCTGGTGGTGTGAGAGAGGTGGTGCGGAACCCTCATTCGTTACAATATGAGCCTCTGTATTCCTGTTCTTAGATTTTTTCCATCCCCTTTTTCCAATGATCAATACCAACTGATTTACAGGCAATTCTGCTCCTGTAAGTGTCCTCATGTAGAAAAAGACAACAGCTGAAACAATACATTGCATCCTTTTTGGGGGAATACTCTTTACCATGTGTTGTTCTCAAACCGCTCATTATGGAAAGATCGTCCCTCTGTTTTTTTTGGGGGTATTTGATGGATGGTTGGCATGTTCCTACACTGTTACATATCTTTATGTAGTTGTCATTATCATTTAGGTTGAACGTCTGGATGTGAGATGGATCTGTAGGATACTGGCCTCTTCATTTGTTTTCCTAGACATTTCAGTCCCCTCTGATGCTGCAGCTGATGCTTCTCCTGTCGCCATCATATTATCTTCCTCTAAAGCTGTTTTAGACATTTCTTCCCTGGACGTTTGCCCCTGTAACAACTCGCTGACCACTATTGTGTTGTCCACTACTGTCAATTACTTCTCTTTCAAGTGTGTCTGTATCTTCTTCCAAATCTGAGTTATCCTTTCCTCCTCCCGTATCTTCTCTCCTGCAACTTGGTTCTAGCCATGAACTAAGAGAGCTGCTACCCTTGGCTTCCTGCTGTAACTGTTTCTCCTTCTGTTTCTGAATTCTCTACTTGCGTGGCATGTTTGCACTGCAACCATCAGAAAGAGCAGAAATATTTACTACAAATCATAAGGAGTCCCAATAGGGTCACTAAGCACAGCAGCATAGTTTGCATAACAGCCTAAAGCAGGGGTGGGCAAACTTTTTTTATTTGATGTAAAACGTTTTTGTCAAAATCTATTTGCTGGCCAGAAAAGCACAGTTATTGACACATTTATAGGTCTTTGGATCAAGTTTGAGATGTTTAATAGAGGGTTGGAGTGCTTTTAATAACCACAGAAAACACAAATTGGGCCGGATTGAATCGTCCCGGGCCTTAGTTTGTCTATCCCTGGCCTAAAAAAAAAATCCACAGATTTTAAACTTTTTATCCAGAAAAACATTTCAGGCACTGAACATACACCCAATTGCATCCATATAGTTATTTTTATTAAAATGTATGATTACATTTGCAAATATATATGCCATATTATCAACAGCAGCCAGAATCAGTATATTAACCTGTCTTCTAATGTGACTGTACAAAGTATGAACAGACCTCCTGAGCTGATAAATAAATTAACTGATGGTATATTCATTTCTGAATACAAATGTGTCTGCCTACCAAGAGGATGTGAGCCAGCTGAGCCTAGTAACATTACAGATTTGTTAAGTTAATGTAGCTACTGCAGCAATGCACTATTGCTGCTGCGCAGTACATTCAAAGCTAGCACCACTAAAGCTTAGGGGTAACTAGCTAGGTTGCCAGCGATAAAAAAAAAAAATATATTTACCTCTATTTCAGTTGTTAGGGGATGCACTTTAGACTTTGTCAGACAGAAAACAGCAGCAGGAAGAATTGGTTCACGCACTCACCTGTAAACCAGTGTATGTTGTATGTTAGCTAGCTGGCTGCTCATATGCTGATAACCGATGTAATGTCACCTAGCTGCAATAGACTTACCTAGCCAAGGCGCTTATGAATTATGAGCTAACCAGCCAGCGGGCAGCGCATTAAACACAAGACACACAGTAAATTTCAAGTTAGGCAAAACCAATTGGAAGGAGAGGAGTGTTCTGTTTTTCACTTTGGTGCCTAATTTTCATGTTACTACATACTCTTTGGTTGTGTTTAGGAAAAAATGATATTCTTAAAAATAAAAACATCCAGACAGGATGGCACTTTGTCAATGGCAGGGCAGAGGGGCAGGGTCCATTGGACCCCTTCGCCCCTGCCTGTGCACGTGCCTGCTACTAGTGGATGTATTTCCCTTAATTCACAACTAAATATTTTATGATGTGTTTGATTGCGTTTACCTTTGTAAATGCACTTTCAAAGCTTTCGGGTGGGGTGACTTGTCTGTTCTTTATCAACCCACATGAGTTTAACCCGATACACATTTGGTAAATAGTCCGTTTCTTACACGAAAAGGATGGAAGACGTTCATAGCGCTGTTGGTGAGTGTGTAATTGCGTCAAATGATCAGAGTGTGGCGCCTAAGTTCCGTCATCAGGGTTTTGGTCTCATCTATCAGTTGTTTTCATGAGAGAGGTGTCATTCAGTAGCTGACACTTTGCTACTACTTTACTTTTAGGTTTGACCCATACCAGAATTGATAATGATTTTTGTAAACAAATCGTAAAGTAGTAAGTTATATTAAGCAATATCCAACATATTTTGCATTGTGTTCTCAATACAACAGGTTATGAAAATAGTTCCTGATTGAAAATTGTGTTTTAAACTCTGGAAAAAAACATTACAGGGACCAGGTGAGAACACAGACCAGTGCCACAGGGCACCGTTAGTCTGTTGACGCCCTCGACTAGGCCCCTCCACCTCCCCCTTCTTATAGGCTACACACACACACACGCACCGGCGTAAAATTCCAACTAGTCAACTCGAATGCTAGCGTTAGAATCAACCCAAGCCACCCCTCTCATACACAAAGCAATCATTGGGGGACAGAAAAAGCATGGGATGCCGAAGACTGGAGCTTACCTACGCAGTTTTCTTGAAGCCATTCGTTGTATTGAAAGGTCTCCGCGATAGCCAGTGACCCAGTGTAGACAGTTCTAAGGACCTTTTCTCGCCGTTTCTCGAGTGCTATTTTGTTTTTGACACAATGGGGTGCTGCAGCGGCCGATGCACGCTCATCTTTCTCTGCTCGATCCAGCTGGTGAGTGGTGGACCGTTATTTCTATAGCCTAATACAAAAGTGTGATTTTCCCTCTTTCTTTAGTTTGTTTAGAAAATGGAATTCGGTTTTGGATGAAAACCAAATTTATTTTAAATACATTTTGTCATTTTACTTTGGACATTGGCAAATTTTACTACCGGTGTTTTCGTGTGTAAATGTATTAGTCTAGTTATAGTGATAGCTTATAGAGGATACATATAATTATTTGGCATACAGTATTATGTGCCCAAACAAACCTACACCTGTAGCACACTGTTTCGTTCCTTCACCTCGCCCTTTCCACGAGGATAGGCTACTCTGCAATTCACGAGGGACATACGGCAAGACTCTAGAGCGCATTTGCGATTTTAGCATGTAAATCTTGGTGGGGCAAAAAAAAAAGTGGGATGCATACCAGCAAAGCCACTACACAACACACAACAACACTAAACAATACATTAATTGCAATATCGGTGATATATGTACAAACTATGGCATAAGGGGACGACAAGCGGACACTGTAATCTGTCATTTCGATTAAGACATTAATGAGCGAGCTAGGGCGGACTTAGTCAATACAACTAATTGTTTAGCACTTTTGAAATGTACAGCAACAGAATTCAGAACATGGGCTGTTCTTTTAGTGTTCTCCCTGTACACCAAGTCAGAGCCGTAGGATAAATAAAGGGGGCATACAAGCAGACAATGAAAACTCTTACAATATTCAATGATTACATTTCTCTAAAACAGGTTATCGGCTACATGTGCACCACCAAGTCAGAACAGTAGGCGAAATTAAGAGGGATAAATAGACCAAATGATTAGGGTGAGGCACGTGGGCTACTAACATCTTATTACACAACATACACTTAGTATTACTTTCTTAGCTACAGTATACATATCTCCCTGGCATATTTGATTAATTTATGCAGCAGCATACAATACATTTTTGGACTCACCTTGTTGTGCTGTGCTCACTTGAACAGGAAGGTGAGGCGGCGGTCCTTCGTAGGCAAATTCTGTCATCAAAGTCAAGACAACTGAGAACTCTAAAAAAAAAAACATTGTCGAATCATGATGACGTCATTGATATTCAGGTCGTAGCTCTAAAAAGAGGCTGGATTTACAATTCCGAGTTGGATGACCGTTCAAAACATATTTTCCCAGTCAGAACTGGTTTATTCCCGACTTTCCAGTCGTCTTGAACTCAAGTTTTTGCAGTTCGAGTTAATTATGCTTCATTGACAGCATGACCAATGTTGAATGTTTATCATTTTAAACTTGGAAAACAGCCCCTTAATCCCAGATTTGGGACCACACAGCCACTCCACTGAATAGCAGGCTAGTGATTGCTTTGCAATGCTTGCAGATAGCCACTGTCAATGATTCCTTCCAAACCACTCATTGTTGAATTTGCGATTTCCAACTTGTTGTGTTATGTTTATGTCCAATGGCCGATGAGCAACGATACGTTTTATCTATAATATTTCTTCATTATTTATCTTCATATGACAAGGATTAAAAAGGATTTGCCAGTAGATTGTCAACTTGATTCATGATGATGACTGCTAGCTAAGATTTTGAAAGTATGATGTTGACATGATCAGTCCAATCAAAGCTACTGTAGATATAACGTGATTTTACATAATTTTATCTGTGGCCAATGACCTTGAGCCTTCTTTGATGGGCACTTCTAATGTAACTCTATGGCAGCACCCAAGGAGCTTGAATTTTCAAGGTCTACCCTTAGACTTGGCGGTGACGTAGTGTCGCCATGAGTGACAGAACACTGAGCCAATCACGGCGCAATGGTTCATATTTTCTGCTGGCTTGCCCCACCACCACCACAGAAAGCACTGAGCTAGGCTAAAACACCTGCATTTTGGAGCTGCCTTAGTCAAGAAAACAAAAAAGAGACCATGTTTGTATGCAGCTTTATTAGTAAGTCAATGATATGTATAATCTTTTACATTGTTTGCAAACTGATATGTGACACGTATTAATGCCAAAATAACATGCAAAACAGGCAAGCCCTAAATTTTTTTTAAAAATGTGGGTTGCTAAAAATGTGGGGCTCAAAACAGGTGGGGCACTGCCCTGAATGATGGGTCGCCACTGCAAGAGTGGTGTGTGCATTCTGCACTGTACTCCTTCAACCACAAGTCTTTTTTGGGCCTTCCTCTGACACCTGCCTTTTCCTGAAGCCCACGATCAGCTCCTTTGTCTTGCTCACATTAAGGGAGAGGCTGTTGTCCTGGCACAACACTACCAGGTCTCTGACCTCCTTCCTATAGGCTGTCTCATCCTTGTCGGTGATTAATGAAATTAAGTTGAACCAACGTGGAATAGACAATGGATTCTGATCATCTGATCTTCATCTAAGTCTCAACAATAGACAAACACAGTGTGCTTAAACTAATAACAGACAAATTATTGTACTTTTGTTGACTATATTGAATACATAATTTAAACATTCACAGTGTAGGTGGAAAAAGTATGTGAACCCCTAGGCTAATGACTAATTGGAGTCAGGAGTCAGCTAAACTGGAGTCCAATCAATGAGACAAGATTGGGGATGTTGGTTAGAGCTGCCCTGCCCTATAAAAAACACTCACAAAATTTGAGTTTGCTATTCACAAGAAGCATTGCCTGAAGTGAACCTTGCTTCGAACAAGAGATCTCAGAAGACCTAAGATTAAGAATTTGCATAAAGCTGGAAAGTGTTACAAAAGTATCTCTAAAAGCCTTTATGTTCATCAGTCCAAGTAAGACAAGTTGTCTATAAATGGAGAAAGTTCAGCCCTGATGCTACTCTCCCTAGGAGTGGCCGTCCTGCAAAGATGACTGCAAGAGCACAGCGCAGAATGCTCAATGAGGTTAAGAATCCTAAAGTGTCAGCTAAAGACTTATAGAAATCTCTGGAACATGCTAACATCTCTGTTGACGAGTCTACGATACATTAAACACTAAACAAGCATCTGGAAGAAGCCACTGCTGTCCAAAATTAACATTGCTGCACGTCTGAAGTAAAAGAGCATCTGGATGTTCCGCTACTGGCAAAATATTCTGTGGACAGAAAGTTGGATTGTTTGGAAGGAACACACAACTCTATGTGTGGAGAAAAAAAATAGCACACCAACATCAAAACCTCATCCCAACTGTAAAGTATGATGGAGGGAGCATCAGGGTTTGGGGCTGCTTTGCTGCCTCAGGGTCTGGACAGCTTGCTATCATTGACAGAAAAATGAATTCCCAAGTTTATCAAGACGTTTTGCAGGAGAATGTATGGCTATCTGTCCGCCAATTGAAGCTCAACAGAAGTTGGCTGATGCAACAGGACAACGACCCAAAACACAGAAGTAAATCAAAAACAGAATGGCTTCAACAGAAGAAAATACTCTTTCTGGAGTGGCCCAGTCAGAGTCCTGATCTCAACCCGATTGAGATGCTGTGACATGACCTCAAAAGAGCGGTTCACACCAGACATCCCAAGAATATTGCTGAACTGAAACAGTTTTGTAAAGAGGAATGGTCTAAAATTCCTATCGACCGGTGTGCAGGTCTGATCCGCAATAACAGAAAAAGTTTGGTTGAGGTTATTGCTGCCAAATGAGGGTCAACCAGTTATTAAATCCAAGGGTTCACATACTTTTTCCACCCTGCACTGTAAATGTTTACACGGTGTGTTCAATAAAGACATGAAAACGTATACTTGTTTGTGTGTTATTAGTTTAAGCAGACTGTGTGTGTCTATTGTGCCTACAGGTGTGTACTGCGATCCAATGTTTGTGCAGTTACCATTGACACAGTAGCTTATTGGTGTTTTTGTGCCAGCACCGTTGTGTCTTCTCAGCTAAAGGTATTAATGTGTGGCACATCAGAGTACATCAGTCAAACCACTTTCACACATTGAATCAGTGTGTGTAATCCTACCTCAGTGAAAACAAATCAACGTGTTGGCTTTCATTGATTTCACAAATATCTTTCTTTCTAACAGTTGATCCATTTGTGACTGTGATGTATAATCCTATTAGTTGAGTTTGGATAGATAGTTTTGTAGGAAAGCTTCCATCTGTCCCAGAAGCACCATGGGAACCTGTGATTCACAAAGCAAAAGGGCATCAGCGAGTTAAAACTGGACTGGCTTCCTTGGAAAGATTGTTACCCGGTTGTGATCAGTGGAGCGAGAGAGTTGACATTTTACACATAGTAGCTGTGAACTTGTCGTTAGTGCCCCCTGCCCATTCTGAATTTTGTCATCTCTCTCTCGCTCTCTCTCTCTCTATCTCAATTGAAATCAATTCAAAGGGCTTTATTGGCATGGGAAGCATATGTTTACATCGCCAAAGCAAGTGAAATAGATTCTAAACTAAAGTTAAATAAACATTCAGAAATGAACTCACAAAAGCTTCAAAATAATAGAGACATTACAAATGTTATATTATTGCTATGTAGTGTTGTAACAATGTGCAAATAGTTTAAGTACAAAAGGGAAAATAAATATACAGATAAATATGTGCTTCATTGGTTGCCCTTTTCTTGTGGCAACAGGTCACAAATCTTGCTGCTGTGATGGCACGCTATGGTATTTCACCTAATAGATATGGGAGTTTATCAAAATTGGATTTGTTTTCAAAGCAGTGTGCACATAGCCTGTCTTCTCTCCCGTTGTCTCTATCTCCTCCCTGCTGCAGTGACCACCACAGAACATTAACAACGTGTATAGCCCTGTCCGTATTGCTGAAGCTGCAACATAATTACAGCCATTTCTGACAAAAAAGTCACATTTCCGAAATCTCCAATTTGTTTAGGAAAAACATTCCCTATTCCCTCAACCCTTGCTCTCTTTTTACGTGGCACATGATTGCATCACATGCACGTGACCAATAGGGCCTGACCTATAGCATATCATAATCACATCAATAAACTGGTTATAACAAACTCTGAACACCGTAACACATGCGGCAGCAAAATGGATGCAGAGGACATAACAAATAAACTCAAAACGGGGGGAATGTTTACTGTTTGCGCAGGAGGTAAAGGGGAAGTTAGATGTGTCGAATAAATGTGACTAGTTGTGGAAAATACTGGAGATCAAGAAAAATAAGTTATGAAGCAAGCGCTGCGTGCATATTATGTGTGCCAAATAGATGCTGTTAGATTAATTGTTCTGACCATTTGGAAGAATGTAAAACAACACTAAATACATGATGTGTACCAGAGAGTCTGTTGAAATATTTTGTTTTTGTTGTAAAAAAGCAGCAAAGACTAAAATGCAATTTCCGAAATGGAACAGTTTAGGCATATTTATTGTTTACGCTAATTATTCAATGATCGTTCTGTTATTTTATTTTAAAACTAAAATGCTTGATTGCATTTCACATCATGAATGACTCGTATGCTGTGTGATGACATGAACGTATAAATTATTGATTGATACAGTAGCCTATATAAATATTGAAATATAGGCCTAAGTAAGTTACAGTATTAAGACTAACAGCTCTTAGGCCTACATCTCAATGGCGTTTATACAAGGCTGCTATAATAAGCCTACTAATTATATTACTTATTATAATAATGATGATCATAATAATAATAGTAATAATAACAATAAGAAGGAGATCAAGGAAAAAGGAGGGTTATTATTATTATAAATATAATTTTTCGGACAATTTGGAACAGTGTAAACAAATGCTGAATGCCAAGCATTACATCTAGAAGAAACGTGGTACCATCCCTACGGTGAAGCATGGTGGTGGCAACATCATGCTCTGGTGATGTTTTTCAGTGGCAGGGACTGGGAGACTAGTCAGGATCGAGGCAGAGATGAACGGAGCAAAGTACAGAGAGATCCTTGATGAAAACCACTTTCCACCAGGACAACGACCCTAAGCACACAGCTAAGACAATGCAGGAGTCGGGACAAGTCAGGGACAAGTCTCTGAATGTCCTTGAGTGGCCCAGCCAGAGCCTGGAATTGAACCTGATTGGACATCTCTGGAGAGACCTGAAAATAGATGTGCAGCAACGCTCCCCATCCAACCTGACAGAGCTTGAGAGGATCTGCAGAGAAGAATGGGAGAAGATCCCCAAATACAGGTGTGCCAAGCTTGTAGCTTCATACCCAAGAAGACTCAATGCTGTAATCACTGCCAAAGGTGCTTCAACAAAGTACTGAGCAAAGGGTCTGAATACTTAAATTAGCAAACATTTCTAAAAACCTGTTTTTGCTTTGTCATTATGGGGTATTGGGTGTAGATTGATGAAGGAAAAAAACAATTTAATACATTTTAGAATAAGGCTGTGTGGAAAATGTGGAAAAAGTAAAGGGGTCTGAATACTTTCCATTTTTTAACTAGGCATGTCAGTTAAGAACAAATAATTTTTTACAATGACGGCCTACCAAAAGGCAAAAGGCCTCCTGCAGGGATGGGACCTGGGATTAAAAATATAAATACATTTAATAAAAATATAGGACACATATCATGACAAGAGAGACAACACTACATAAAGAGAGACCTAAGACAACAACATAGCATAGCAGCAACACATTACAACACAGGATGTTAGCAACACAACATGACAACAACATGGTAGCAACACAGCATGGCAGCAACACAACATGGTAGCAGCATAAAACAGGATACAAACATTATTGTGCATAGACAACAGCACAAAGGGCAAGAAGGTAGAGACAACAATACATCACGCAAAGCAGCCACAACTGTCATTAAGAGTGTCCATGATTGAGTCTTTGAATGAAGAGATTGAGATGAAACTGTCCAGTTTGAGTGTTTGTTGCAGCTCATTCCAGTCGCTAGCTGCAGCGAACTGAAAAGACGAGCGACCCAGGGATGCGTGTGCTTTGGGGACCTTTAACAGAATGTGACTGGCTGAACTAGTATTGTATGTGGAGGTTGAGGGCTGCAGTAGATATCTCAGATAGGAGGGAGTGAGGCCTAAGAGGGTTTTATAAATAAGCGTCAACCAGTGGGCCTTGCGACGGGTATACAGAGATGACCAGTTTACAAAGGAGTATAGAGTGCAGTGATGTGTCCTATAAGGAGCATTGGTGGCAAATCTGATGGCCGAATGGTAAAGAACATCTAGCCGCTCAAGATCACCCTTACCTGCCGATCTATAAATTACGTGTCCGTAATCTAGCATGGGTAGGATGGTCATCTGAATCCGGGTTAGTTTGGCAGCTGGAGTAAAAGAGGAGCGATTACGATAGACAAAACCAAGTCTAGATTTAACTTTAGCCTGCAGCTTTGATATGTGCTGAGAGAAGGACAGTGTACCGTCCAGCCATACTCCCAAGTACTTGTATGATGTGACTACCTCAAGCTCTAAACCATCAGAGGGAGTAATCACACCTGTGGGGAGAGGGGCATTTTTCTTACCAAACCACATGACCTTTGTTTTGGAGGTGTTCAGAACAAGGTTAAGGGCAGAGAAAGCTTGTTGGACACTAAGAAAGCTTTGTTGTAGAGAGTTTAACACAACATCCGGTGAGGGGCCAGCTGAGTATAAGACTGTATCATGTGCATATAAATGGATAAGAGAGCTTCCTACTGCCTGAGCTATGTTGTTTATGTAAATTGGGAGAGCGTGGGGCCTAGGATCTAGCCTTGGGGTACACCCTTGGTGACAGGCAGTGGCTGAGACAGCAGATGTTCTGACTTTATACACGTCACTCTTTGAGAGAGGTAGTTAGCAAACCAGGCCAAAGACCCCTCAGAGACACCAATACTCCTTAGCCGGCCCAGAAAAATAGAATGGTCTACCGTATCAAAAGCTTTGGCCAAGTCAATAAAAATAGCAACACAACATTGCTTAGAATCAAGGGCAATAGTGACATCATTGAGGACCTTTAAGGTTGCAGTGACACATCCATAACCTGAGTGAAAACCAGATTGCATACTAGAGAGAATACTATAGACATCAAGGAAGCCAGTCAGTTGATTATTGAGAGGTTTTTCCAACACTTTTGATAAACAGGGCAAAATAGAAATAGGCCTATAACAGTTAGGATCAGCTTGATCTCCCCCTTTAAATAAAGGATGAACTGTGGCTCCCTTCTAAGCAATGGGAACCTCCCTAGAGAGGAGAGGCAGGTTAAAAAGGTCAGAGATAGGCTTGGCGATGATAGGGGCAGCAACCTTAATGAAGAAAGGGTCTAAACTATCTAACCCAGATGTTTTTTTGGGGTCAAGTTTCAGGAGCTCTTCTAGCACCTCGGACTCAGTGACCACCTGCAGGGAGAACCTTTGAAGTGGGGCAGGGGAAAAAGAGGGAGGAGCATCGGGACTAGTTGCATTAGAAGGGGTGGGAGATGAGGAAATGTTGGACGGGCTATTGATTAGTTGGGATTGCCTCTATCCTCACTTTTCTTAGGCAATTAAGGCAAGGGGCTGTTTTCTTGTCTCCTAACTCTGCTGCTGCCGCCGCCACATTGTTCTCGACACCAATATGCTGGTTAACTTTGCTATTATGCACATAGCAACATGGTCTAGGAAAAGTCGCGAATTCAACAGCGCACTGATGTGTTTCAGAACTGTAGACAGCGACCACTATTCAACATGGGAGATAAAGCATTTGTTATAAAAAATATATATATATATTTTGTGTTGCAACATTGTTCTTACATAATATAACCATATACAATTTCAAAAGCACATGTCTTCAATTTCAGTAGCACCGCCTTCACAAAGGATCAGTCCACTCAGACAGGCGTGAATCAGTCAGGTGTCTTGTACACCATGATTTTAAATAAAGTTTTTTTTTTGCTACTCCTCAAAATCTCAGTCTTTTGACCCGTTGAGACCATGTCGTGATTGGGTCACTTCCTCTCCTCATGACCAGCTAGATTAGCACATGGGATTTCTTTCCTGAAATAATTTCTTATCTACCCAGCCAGCCCAGCCCAGACCATTATTTCACAAAGACACTACTGTGTTGTTAGTGTGTGATTATGCTGGGTTGTCTGTGGGAACCATAGAATCTGTGGAATTAATTCCAATTCTGTGGTTAGAACTATGATTCCATTTCTAGACTATTGATGTGGTCAGAACAGTGGTCAGAGTTCACAAGGGGGCCATGGTGATGTCATCCAGGTCCTATCAGGTCACAGTAACTCCTTGGTGCTAGAAATTGTTTGGTTCTCCTATGTGTGACCATGCTTGGGCTGTAGCCTATTCCCATTAACTGGTTTCTCAATCGCTGTACCCATTCCGAGCACTTTTGGCACACAGTTTTGACTTGAGTGGCTAGCGTTTATGACAGTGTTGTGTAAAATGTAGATGACAAAGGGGTTCAAGTAAAGTGATGTAAACCCCTTCAATTCACAACCTCAATCTATGTACAGTACAGTATAGATAGATACCTGTTGTAGTACAGTGAGTTACAATGGGACCCATACTCATGTCTTTGTCCCTAACAATATGCTGCTCCATTTCTTCTCCCTTATATTGCCTAATGTCAAGACTGTTGAGTTAAGTAGTAGTCCAGTAAGCTCCCTTACTGTATGGGAAATAGCTCCTCTCAGAGTGTGAATGATGGTTGTGGAAATATAATATTATCATCATCCAGCAGCACTATCTCCACTCTCCCAGGGTGCTTCACTCATCTCCCTGCTATCTGTCTCCTGATGCCCCAGGGGTAGCTACCTGGCTGGCTGTGAGATTCCTGGAGATCTGTCTCACTCCTCCCAAAATTCTCTCTGCTTCCAATGTGACAGGGGGGCTTCAGGGCTGTTGGCAACTGTCACGCCAGAGCAGGAATGTGACACACATTCAGTACCAGTCAAAAGTTTGGACACACCTACTCATTCAAGGGTTTTCTTTATTTTTACTATTTTCTACATTGTAGAATAATAGTGAAGATATCAAAACTATGAAATAACACATATTGGATAATTTAGTAACCAAAAAAGTATTAACATACAGTATATCAAAATATATTTGAGCAGCCACCCTTTGCCTTGATGAAAGCTTTGCACACTCTAGGCATTCTTTCAACCAGCTTCATGAGGAATGCATTTCCAACAGTCTTGAAGGAGTAGCTACATGCTGAGCACTTGTTGGCTGCTTTTCCTTCACTCTGCGGTCCAACTCATTCCAAACCATCTCAATTGGGTCGGTGATTGTGGCGGTCAGGTCATCTGATGCAGCACTCCATCAATCTTTTTGGTCAAATAGGCCTTACAAAGCCTGGAGGTGTGTTTTGGGTCATTGTCCTGTTGAAAAACAAATGATAGTCCCACGTATCGCTGCGGAATGCTGTGGTAGCCATGCTGGTTAAGTGTGCCTTGAATTCTAAATAAATCACTGACAGTGCCACAAGCAAAGCACCCCCCCCACACCATCACCCGTCCTCCTCCATGCTTCACGGTAGGAACCACACATGCGGATATCATCTGTTCACCTACTCTGCGATTGGAACCAAAAATCTCATATTTGGACTCATCAGACCAAAGAACAGATTTCCACCAGTCTAATGTCCATTGCTTGTGGTTCTTGGCCCAGGCAAGTCTCTTCTTCTTATTGGTGTCCTTTAGTAGTAGTTTCTTTGCAGCAATTAGACCATGCTCGACTCCCAAGTGGCGCAGTGGTCTAAGACACTGCATCTCAGTACTAGAGGTGTCACTACAGACAACCTGGTTCAAATCCAGACTGTATCACAACTGGCCGTGATTGGGAGTCCCATAGAGCGCTGCACAATTGGCCCAGCATCGTCTGAGTTTGGCCGGTGTAGGCTGCCATTGTAAATAAGAATTTGTTCTTAACTGACTTGCCTTGTTAAATAAAGTTTAAATAAAAAATAAATGAAGGCCTGATTCACACAGTCTCCTCTGAACTGTTGAGATGAGGCTGTTACTTGAACTCTGTGAAGCATTTAATTGGGCTACAATCTGAGGTTCATTAGAGTTAATCTGCAGTTAACTCTAATGAACCTATCCTCTGCAGCAGAGGTATCTCTGGGTCTTCCTTTCCTGTGGCGATCCTCCTGAGAGCCAGTTTCATCATAGCGCTTGGTGGTTTTTGCGACTGGACTTTTCCAGATTGACTGACCTTCATGTCTTGTGATGATGGACTGTCATTTCTCTTTGCTTCTTTGAGCTATTCTTGCCATAATATGTGACCCGTTTCAGGAAACTAGGTGTATGTCGCAAGTCACAATATCACAGGAGAGCCATTTGAACGTCTTTTTTTTTTCTTCATGTCCTTTAATAACAAACTTGTATGCCATCTGTAAATACAAATAAAATGGTTAAATTATGAGCCTTGTTGGTTAACCTTTTTCACACGTACCAACACACAGGTGTGACAATTCTACAGTAGCATACAATCAAACTGGTGTGATTAGAACGCTTACTTAGAACATTCCGTTTTTGAATAACGCAACAATCAGCATTTGAGCTGGCCACACTGCTTTTCAGAAACATTTTATACAAATACACTCCTTACAAAGTTATGTCCAGAATGTGAGCAGTTAATTTTTTGGATGCAATGTTCAGACATTCACAGAAGTAGCTACATCATAACATAATCATCCAAACCGGAAAAATGTAGGCTACATTTGTCCTAGCGCTAAATGAGGAAAAGTAACACAAGAGGTCATATTTTTATAACTCTCGGCTGACAGAAACTACAATGTGAATTAGCTAATAGCAATTAATATTTATAATTAATCACATCATGGGTGAGCTCACCATTGATCAAAATAATTGAGTAAAACACTTTCTAGAAATCGAAAGTAATCCGACGATGGGTAGTTTGTGCACACTGCCATGTTTGTTTATCGCCTCAACCGAAGATAATAAGAGGAGACAAGATGAGTTTGGTCTGTTTGCAGTATGCATGTTGAAGGGGGTGTGTCGTCTACAATCATTCACTTCCCTTCATTCACCTCTAGAAATTTACCCGAAATTGGTTTAGAAATTGGTTTAATTTCAAGTTAAAGTCTACTGCTAGTTAGCTAGCTAACATTAGCCGGCTGGCTTGTTAGCTATCGTTACGTGACTTGTGTGATCTTACATGTTGTTTATCTAGCTAGTTTCATTGTTTACCTAGCTAGCTAGCTACATGTCTTAAGCTAAAGTGTACTGTTAGCTAGATAACGTAAGCTGGCTGGCTCCTTAGCTAACGTTGCATGTATGACATTATTATTCGTATCCTAGATCTTTTTTTCTTTGCTAGTTAGAGCCTAATGTTAGCTAGCTAACATGGAATTTGGTTGGTTAGCTCCCAGCAGATTCATACAGGGTAATAACGACATGATTTGGCACTGTTCATTGTTGTTTAACTAGCTAACGTTAGCTGGCTGGCTCATTAGCTAATGTTACATGACATGTGTGATCTTACATGTTGTTTACCTAGCTAGGTTCATTGTTTACCTAGTTAGCTAGCTACATGTCTTAAGCTAAAGTGTACAACACCTGTTGAATATGGTGGTGTCAGTAAACGTTAGCAAAAAAGTGTAAGGAAATTGTTGCCAGCAGAGCTGGTTAGACTGTTTTCATGTTATCCAGAGGTAAACAAATCATCGGCCAGAGTACCAAGTGTGCGGGCTGTATACCTGTATACCACCCCTACCTTGTCACAACACAACTCATTGGCTCAAACGCATTAAGAAGGAAAAAATTCCACAAATGAACTTTTAACAAGGCACACCTGTTCATTGAAATGCATTCCAGGTGACAAACTCATGGAGCTGGTTGAGAGAATACCAAGTGTGTGCAAAGCTGTCATCAAGGCAAACGGTGGCTACTTTGAAGAATCTCAAATATAGAATATATTTGTATTTGTTTAACACTTTTTTGGTTACTACATGATTCCATATATGTTATTTCATAGTCTTGATGTCTTCAATATAATTCTACAATGTAGAAAATAGGAAAAATAAAGAGAAACCTTTGAATGAGTCGGTGTGTCCAAACATTTGAGTAGTACTGTACATGTGTGCATATGTGCACACACAAACACATGCACACACATCCACGCAGACAGAGAGACCGGATGTTGTCCTTTTTTAGAGCCCTTTTTTCCTGAGAACTTCTACTTGTTTCTATTTACCTCATAAATGACTCACCAATGTCTATATGTATAGCAGCAGATCTATTTTTCGTGTGTATGTTTGTACGATAATGAAGACCTCTGAGGCTTTTCCTTTCTTCTCAGTAAGGCTTACTGGCTCCTCGATGACCCTGTTGAAACCATTGTTGAAAGCTAACACCTCACTGGAGTTTAAAGGAGAGAAGAGGTTTTCTTTAAGTCAAGAAGACACCTCTGGCCATTCACAGCTAGCTACCTGTCCTCTTCTCCTCCTCCTTGAACTTCTTACTTCCCACCCCTCCCCTCCTCCTCTCCCCCTCTCCTCCTCCTCCTTTCTCCTCTTCTGAAGGCCTGGAAGCAGGGCTCTAAAGTGCGACCAATTTGGTCGCATATGCAAATCAATATTTTGCTGTGTGACCAGAAGTTTTATTTTGGGAGCACTGTGTGACTATGAAAAAAATCTTCCAGATAATAATTGTTGTAATGATAAGGCTTTGACCAATATTACCTGCGCATCATTTTTAACTTCCTATAGCGGATCGCCAGGAACCCCATAAACCATTGTAAAACGACTTGTGCGTCCTTAACCATTTGTTTACACTTTATTCAGGCATGTAACCTGGTAACTTTACCAGTATATCCACACATTTGGGGGCACAGAAATAAAGGAAAAGGGATAGCTTCTTCAGGAGATCAACGGTCACTGCAATGAATGAATGTCATCATCCCAAACCTGACTTTTTGAAAGAGAAGTATAAAATGATCAATGTAATTCATTGTGCTTTTACACAATTTAGAAGCCAAATATTCCACAAATGACTTTGTAATTTCAATGACAGGTATTCGTATCAACAATTTAGCTTTTATATAGTGCTGAGCGATTAACCAAAATTGATATTTGTAGTTTTTTAAACAAGTAATTGTCCGACGTTGGTTCAGTTATTTGAATTCCATTTCATTCAGTTTTTATCTGTGAGCGCGATGTTCAGTTTCTGTAGAGATACTGTACATCAGATCAAGCCTGAACTATGCGATGTAGTAGGAAGTTGTAGTTTCCAACTGGCCAATATTCAATTTAGTTTAGCGTAGAAAATGTGGTAATTGCTGTAACTACAATGACAACAATCCATTGCGCACCCGCTTAAACTTGTCCGGTCTGTGCGAGCAGACATGGAGACTGATAGAAGAGATCTCTTCGTGAGCCTGAAAATGCATGATCTAAGTGATTGATAGTTGGTATTCAGCAGTCATAAAAGTATGTCTTATTTACTTTAAAGAACTACAAAAATAGCTGATGACTTGGAATTAAATAATAAATTAATGAAATGGGCAGTCACTAGCATCATGGGACTTTTATTAATTGTTTTATTCTGTGTTGTTACAGCATTCAACCCACATAATGCATAGTGCTTTTAACTATCTAAACAAATGATCAAAAACTGTGATAATTTTTTTTATAATCAAACCGAACCGACCTCAAAAAGCATGAATCTCTCAGCACTACTTTTATAATAAACTAATGTATTTACAGTGTTAGATATTACTTTCTAGAGCACAACATGTGCTTCAAAAGTAGCTCAAATTCATAAAGGCCCCAATATAGGCTATATCTCAATTGATTTAAAAATCATATTTACTGGTGTTACTAAATGTTATGTGGTGCTCCTAACTTTTTTAAGTTAGGAGCACCAGTGCTACCAATGAAATGTTTGTATTTAGAGCCATACCTAGAAGGGCTGTCTTGTTGGTAACACCTGCTTAGCCAGCAGGGTCCGGCCCTGAAAATGTACTCTACATTGGGCACCACTGGGTACTGGACAAAAGAGGGAGAGGGAGAGGGAGAGGGAGAGAGGGGGAGAGAGAGAGAGAGAGAGAGAGAGAGAGAGAGAGAACTCCTACTTCCATACATACAACACACTGATCGCATATTTATGAAATACTATGACAACACAATACTTCCCTCCCCCTATGCACACAGTGTTGTGGAAAAAACTCTTCCTCTTAAAAAATGAAAGCACTTCTGGAGTTTGTAGAAGCAAGATAGACTTTATTGCAAAAAGACAACGAAGCCGAGTGACCTGCAGGAACCACTCCCCGCAGGTACCACTCCCGTACATCTCTAAGTTTTTGGCTTATGTACAAGTTTTGAAATGTTTATTCATAAGACAGTTATCACAGCTCCACCCATTCTATTTCCACCAACCTGGTCTCAAAACTCCTGATGCTATTTCTTGTTTTCTCTGTATTTTGGAGATAACATTGCCACAGAATACGTGTCTAGTTGTAAGTCAGAAAAATGGGAGGTACACAGGAAGCCTTTACCCCTGGGGGAGTCTCCTGACTCTGGTGACACCCCTCTGGTCAACGGTCAACCTGCTGAGTGGTAGGAGATTGCCTACACCCTACCCTTATCTGCTGAGGACAAAGATATCTTGTCTCTGACAAAGCTGAATATATTCAGAGAGCTATAAAGAATTGGAAATTATACAATAACTATAAAGAATTGGAATTTACACAACAATCCCCCCTTTGGGACTAAACAAGTCCCACAAAAATAATGTTAATTTATACTAACATAATGGGTGCATTAATACATACGGGAGTACATTCTTCCTCTCAACTACAAACACAAAAGGATGAAGTTAAACACAGAAATATAGTGAGGAACACGTATGGCATGTGAGTACAGTGTCATCCTCAGGTGTTCACAGTAGAATACATTGTTTGAGCATTTCATTCCATGTTTATCTGTATAAGGCCTCTTGCAATGCCTTTGGTAAATAATCACTCCTTCCTGAACTAGGACTCCATCCTAGAATATATGTCACATTGCATTTAACTGTGATATTCCCTCCTGAATTTAAGCCTGTGTAACTGTAAAAACATTCATACTCATATTTACTAACATCATCTCTTCCAATTGGTGGCTTTGTTAATTTTAGTGGATATTTCGAAAATGTTACACTCATTTCTGCTTCTTCTCATGTTCAATCTTAATAGAACTCCCCATACTTTCCCTACATTTTGCTTCTCACATTGGATATTCAAATTTCTTTATGTTACATCTTGTATTCTGCCATATAGCACATTATCTATAGGTTGGTTCTGGTACAATTACCACTTTTTCTGTGAAAGATTTACTCTACTGTACACAATTGTCCACCTAATGTTTCATAGCTGTTTACTTTTTCCACATCCATTCCCTCACTTCTATTGACACCTCTGCAGATGCAGAGACTGATGTATTATTGTCAATCAAATCAGCAGAACACATTATCCCTTCCTTTTTATAACTATTAGGAACTCTGCCAGTCATTCGTTGTTCACAAGTCCATGGTACCCACTTGATCCTCTCATGTCTGTTAATGATCAGCGCTGAAACACCTTTAGTAGTACCAGTCATTGTTGTTCTTCTAGCTTCGAATTGTCCCGTTTGTAAGGTGGTTGCTTTGGGGCTCATCAATGTCTGGCCCTGTACTGTAGGCATCAACCAGAGCACGTAGCTCAACAGCAACATTCACATTGCCAGTGTCCCCCATAGCTGGAGTACCAACAGAGAGTGATGATTCTGCCTGAGCATTCTCCCTCTCCCCTTCGTCTTCTGTCCTTGTGTCATCTCCTTCCCAGGATGGGGTTTCCCCATCTTCTGCTCCCTCATCGTTGGATCGCTGTACCTGTCGTGGTATTCTGGTGCAGTGGTTGAGATGGCATCAGATCGAACTTCCCTCTACTCGAACAGCTGTTGGTGTGGCCTGGGTGACCATGTAAGGACCCTCTCATCTCGATTCATTCCACCTCCTCCGGATGTCTCTGATGTAGACTCTGTCCCCTGGCTCGACTGCTCGAATTGGGTCCACCTCCTGCTCTGGAACCCTGTATTTCTCCTGTAGATAAACAACTTTACGCAGAGCAGTTAATAGTCTAATGTACTCATTCAATTCTCTCTCCATATTTTCTAAAAGGTGGACCATCACAAGATCTTCTAAAAACTGACACTGGCATGAGTCAAACTGTAAGCAGTTCAAGCAGAGTTAGATGTGTTATTTGATTAGTTTTTATGCTATAAGTCATTAGTGCCAGAGATAAAAACACCCACCTGATTCATCAGTGTACTCTCACAGATTTGATCATATCTACATAGTCCATTACCAGGTGTTTAAATGGTCCTTCTTGTACTGGAATATGTCCAATTGGTGCTGCTAACCTCTTCCTGATATTATTTAATGCACATATTTCACACGTTTCACACTCTGCTCGTCTTAAATCTACTGTTACTTGCATGTATGGGGACCAATAACCTGGTTTTTTAAATTCTCATCACCTCCCCCCTTGCGCAATGGTCAAAACCATGCGCATTTGTAACAAGTAATTTCAACAGTACAAGTAGAGCTACTACCAGTCCTCCATGTGTTCTCCGCAATCCATTTGTGTCTCGTCACCCCCCTTTCACCCGATATACTTGGCTCATATCTCTCTGCTCTCTCTTGCATTCTCAGTATGTCATCTATTGCAAGCTACTTCTTCTTCATCTTTAAATTTTATATAATGCAAATATAATAAACGTATCCCATTAATCTAACACTTCCTGCACTAGTTCTCCTATACCTCCTATCCAATACACATTGTCTGCCTTTGCCTATATATATTTGCTGCCTGTAATCTTCACCTTTTATTGTCCTGTTCCTTCCCTGTCTATTACTATCCCTTCTAATGTATACTTAATTTGAATACCCATTCGAAGTCCCTTTAATTTGGTCTTCCCCAGCGGGTCACTGGTCCCTGTGGAGCCTGTGTTTGAGATTGCTGCCACGCATCCGAGGTGGGACCATTTCCTTGCCAATTGTCCTGTTGTGGATGCCTAGGCATCCACGGATCAGTAGGACAATTCCTCCTGGTGTGCCCTGCTTGATTGCACCCCCAGCAGACACCTGGTCGTCCTTTTTGACCTCTATTCTGCCGTGCCTGATACTGCGGTTGATACCCCTGTGTTCGAGGTGCATTTCCGTTGATTTTATTTTGCCAGCCTCCCGGGGATTGCTGTGTATACACATTCACTACTGGCGGAGCAGGTGCCCTTGGACCCTGCTGTTGAGGTGGCGGTTGCGGGCCTCCATGAGTGACTGGCACAGGTAGAGGTGACAGGGTTAGAGGAGCCTGTGTTTTCTTTTTGTCCTTTTTTGTTAGTTCATCCAGCTGCATTTGTGTCAGCTTTCTCTGGATGTCTCTGACCTGGTCTGCCAGTCTTTGTTCATCTTTTCGATATTCTTCCACTGCATGGACAACATGGTCACAGAATTCCTCGTGGGTTTTTGATGTCAGTCCCACCACATTGTCCAGTCTGCTCTTGACCGCTGTCAGCATGGATTCCACCAGAGTTGTCCTGAACATTGTTGTTATCAGTGGGTCTGTCTCTGGAGCCCTTTCAGTCTCCTGCTGCCACCATCTCAATTGGTTGTGTACACAGGCTGTTGGATTTTTCTTGTCCCCCAGTGCCTCTCTTGTTGGATATTGGTGTTTTAGGGCCCTCCACACCCTAGTTCTGTATTGATCAAACAGTTCTCCATCCATCACTCGATCCTCTGTCAGATCCCCCATGCCACCTACTGCCAATACCTCATCCATTTTAGCCTTTCCCACCACCCTGGCCAACAGTGCCTTCAGGTCCCCCACCGCCAGCAGTTTCCCCATCGTCTGCTCTTCAAAAGCTCCAATCCAATTTCTGGCCCCATCATGGATGCTTGGCAGTTTGCTCACCAGGCCCTCCAGGTCCTGACAACCACAGGGTTCAAATTGCATCTGAGTTCCTTTTAACATCTCCAAAAGAAAGCTATATACCGTTTAGGTTGTTTTAAAATCTGTTCTAGGCCTTAGCTACCTTCCTACACATTAATCTGCTTTCCTCCACAAGAAATTATACTATCTTCTCTGAACACATCCACTCTCTCCTCTACCTCCTCATTACCTTCTTTATCTCGTCGAGATATAACACATCTATTCTGACCTACTTCCTCCTGAAGCCCCTCAGTTTTACTCAGTCTCCGATCAGGACAGGGATTTCGTCTCTGTCCTCTCTGGCTGAGACCTCCTGGGTTTTCCTAGAAATGAGAATACAAAAACCTAACAGTAAAAGTTAGTTTCCTCATATAATGTTAACAGATCATTTTCCAGTCTAGTCAGGTCAGTCTGTTTGTCAATCATCGGCCTATAATATGGAACATTCATGGGACGGCCTGTTAACATCTCATGAGGGCTAAACCCAGTACCCCTATAGGGGCTGCTTCCCATTCTCCTCAGCACCAGATGTATACATTCTACTC
This sequence comes from Thymallus thymallus, assembly GCA_023634145.1. Lineage (NCBI taxonomy): Eukaryota > Metazoa > Chordata > Actinopteri > Salmoniformes > Salmonidae > Thymallus > Thymallus thymallus. The sequence continues at coordinate 15,548,050 of CM042400.1, read as the reverse complement.
AGGTTCAACCTGTTAATCTAGGCCTTAGCCATAACTTTTTGGATCATAGAGACAAATTTCTGATCTATTCCCATCATCAGGACAATTTGGGTCACGGCATCTCTTGTAACATGGGTGCCGTGTGTCTACAGACAAGGTTTCTGGGATTCTGAATCCAGGTAATATTTCCCTTACCAGACTGTTAGCTACTATGTTGGCATCACAGCAGGTATAACCCTCGTATGACTCTGTCACTTATCACTAGACAAGAGCACTTTATCTCCTTTCTCTCAATCATATCAATAAAGTCTAATGCAATGTGTGTAAATACACCACTAAGTAAAATTAACTAGTTTAAGAGGCGTCTACTTGGCAATGTTATATTAAATACACATAACGCATATTAAAAAATAGTCTCATTCTATCCTATGTTCTTTTAACTTCTGCTAAGTTTAGGCCAAACCAATCTTGTAAAAAACCTAAAACCTTATGTACCATATTCCCTCTTGATGAATGACTCACCAACCATGAGCCTATTCGGCAAACCTACGGAATGAGCTACTCTAGCAACACAAATTTACCTGAAAGGTGTTGTCACAGAGGCCATCAGGGCCCTGGGAGCAACCTCTGGTCTCCCTTAGGGAGTGAGACATATGGTCAGTCCCCTGTTGTTGTTGCAACTCAACAACAGGCGAGGCCATAGCAAAAACCAGATACACAACATGGGTGTGAAACCTTTCAGCAGCAACTTTATTACCTAAGCTAATATTGTCTTGATTGGCTTGTTGGCACAAACCCTCAAAATGCCAACCTAGCTGGGAGCAACATAGCTTCCAGCAGGGCCTCAAACTGTAAACATATTATTTTCCTAATACTTCCATATGCATTCATAAAATCACTACTTTTCCAAACCCCTACTCATGGTGGGCAAACACCAATCGTGTATGCTAAATCAGAATATCTGTTAACATGTACACCACTACCTAGTTTACATGCCTCAGTGAGGGCCATCATAGTAAATTAGAACCTATAATTATCCTGTCTAGTCAAAAGTGAAATAAACCACAAATAAAAGTTTATCAATATTGTCCTATTAAGTAAGACTGTCAACTAAAACAAAAAATAAAACTAACCCATTTTCTATCAATACTGTCCTATCAATTGAGACAATCTCATATTTTAACCTATTTTACTGACACCTTTCTAGTTTCTATATTATCTAGTTCTTATTGTCTCTGCCTGTTCCCTATGTTGCTATTCTGTGTCTTCATAATACACTACCTCCACTTAGTAAACTACTTCAAAACTATTCCCTTCTAATTATCATGGGTCAGCAACACATATGTTACTCCATCGTCCCAATACAGCCAGAGGCTTTCCTATTACCGTCACAGCAAAACCCCCACATTTGTTTCTTATCAAGCTCAAACGTTAAAACCACACAGCCCAGATAAACGCCCTTCATTGGAATGTATTTAAGATACACCAAAATTATAACTCCATCATCTACTAGGGTCGTCTACATGTATTGTAACTTAAAATGCCAATTCATTTATCATGTCAGTCAATATATAATACCATCTATTACACACAACCTCGGTTAATGAGGAGTAAAATGTCACACGACATACAACAATCAACAATCAGAGACAAACGATGCCACATGTTGGTTATTACCGTTCCACACTCAATCACGACAAAACTCGTCAGTTTATCGTCCTCTCATTCCAACATACAACCATAGGCCTTAATCTTTCATACCTTCTCCGAGTACTCTTTTAAACTTCCCCATGTAACACCTTAAAATACCTCATTACGTGCGTCCTCTAAATTTGCACAATACCAGCTCAAATACCACTCCTTTGATACAAGCCTCTAAACGCAGCCCATCGCTTAGATTCACACTTCCTGTTCCATACCATACAATATACATGATTACAATTCTACAGCTTAGATTTACAATATAAGTAACTTGGGTAAACGCGCACACAGCGGGGTTTCAAGATTAACTTATCAAACGCACCTCCTTCACAGTCTCACTTCCACATACCTTATCTTTTCCCTGGGCCGCAGTGATCGAATGCAACCTTTCTACCGGGCAACTTCCCGAAAAGACGCACATCTCCTCTTCCATTAAATCCATAGTATATGTTCCTCTAAATATTATTCATACAATGTAGGTTCCTACTATTTATTTTACAATATATGTTATGCGCATTTATAATACCGGTTTCTCATATATTTAACCTGTTTTTTCAGAACCCTAGCATAAGCCAAGTCTGTTTTCTACAGGTTCCCTGTCCATCCAGTCCCTTCAGGTTGTACTTAAAGGCGGTATTCACAGGATTTACACTCATATGGGGCTATACGCTCTTCGATAGATTCCCATCATTCAACTTATATATTAAACCTGTTCTTTCAGAACCCTAGCATGTGCCAAGTCTGTTTTCTACAGGTTGCCTGTCCATTCAGTCCCTCTAGGATGTACTAAAGGCGGTATTTGCAGGATTTACACTCATATGGGGCTATACGCTCTTCGATAGATTCCCATCACACACACAACACACTATACGCTCTTCGATAGGTGTTTCCATATGGGGCTATACGCTCTTCGATAGATTCCCATAACTCAACACAACACACTATACGCTCTTCGATAGGTGTTTCAATATGGGGCTGTACGCACTTCGACAGATTCCAATAACCCAACTAACTACCCTGCTCATTGTAACCCCATAGTATACCTATACGCACTTCGATATGTATCTATAAAGTACTCACAGGGCCTCTACCTGCCTATGCACTCCTACAATACGTTCCTCGCACTTCGGGTAACTTCGTGTATTAGTACAGACAGGGATTCACACACATTCATCACACTTCAATCATACTATATTTCTTTCTTCTACAAACTCTGTGCCTTTTACTTTAAACAATTACATTTAGCCCGTATTCTGGAGAGACCTGAATTTAGTACCTGACCCCCGGTGGCAACCGATCGAATCACGCAAACTTATAGTAAGAACTTTGCTTACCTTTTACACCATGGCCATTGGTGTTTTATCGTTTGTGTATTTCGTTCAGATGCCCCCGATGGTCAGCACCCTGGCCAGGCTCTTTTCCAGTCCCATCTGGGGTGCCAATTTTGTTGTGGAAAAAACTCTTCCTCTTAAAAAATGAAAGCACTTCTGGAGTTTGTAGAAGCAAGATAGACTTTATTGCAAAAAGACAACGAAGCCGAGTGACCTGCAGGAACCACTCCCCGCAGGAACCACTCCCGTACATCTCTAAGTTTTTGGCTTATGTACAAGTTGTTAAATGTTTATTCATAAGACAGTTATCACAGCTCCACCCATTCTATTTCCACCAACCTGGTCTCAAAACTCCTGATGCTATTTCTTGTTTTCTCTGTATTTTGGAGATAACATTGCCACAGAATACGTGTCTAGTTGTAAGTCAGAAAAATGGGAGGTACACAGGAAGCCTTTACCCCTGGTGACACCCCTCTGGTCAACGGTCAACCTGCTGAGTGGTAGGAGATTGCCTACACCCTACCCTTATCTGCTGAGGACAAAGATATCTTGTCTCTGACAAAGCTGAATATATTCAGAGAGCTATAAAGAATTGGAAATTATACAATAACTATAAAGAATTGGAATTTACACAACAACAGACAGAAATGCACACACATAGAACACACTCACACACTCCCGTGGCCCTGCTCAGGGTAACACGCCTGTTTCTCCTCCTCCCCTCCCCTCTGCCCTGACCTTTTTTCCTCATTAGAGAGAAGTAGTGGGGGAATTTGTTAAGAGGTGTATAAAGCTGTCAACAGCCTTCCGAAAGATTCCCTGAAGACCACTGGAACAGCCTTATTCTACTCAGCGCTATTTCTGGATGCCTCAAACACCTGTGTTGGGTGAGGGCAGGCACACCTCCTTGCTCCGTTTTGATTAGTTTGATCCGGCCTGTAGAAAAGGGAGGGAGGAGGAGTGCTCAGGGGTTGGAGTGGAGTGATCTATGAAAACCAAGGCACAACTATAAGGGCTCTCTCTGTAAAGGCCCAGAGTTTTTCCTGCTTAGGCTAGGTCATGTGTGGTCAGGATAAACTCCGGACCATACAGGCCCTCACAGTGACTTAGTTTTTTTTCTAGCCTAAGATATACTCTACCGTTCAAAAGTTTGGGGTCACTTAGAAATGTATTTGTTTTTGAAAGAAACACACATTTTTTGTCCATTAAAATAACATCAAATTGATCAGAAATACAGTGTAGACATTGTTAATGTTGTAATTGACTATTGTAGCTGGAAACGGCAGATTTTTTATGGAATATCTACATAGGCGTACAGAGGCCCATTATCAGCAACCATCACTCCTGTGTTCCATTTTAAAAGGCTAATTGATCAATAGAAAACCCTTTTGCAATTATGTTAGCACAGCTGAAAAATGTTGTGCTGATTTAAGAAGCAATAAAACCATCCTTCTTTAGACTAGTTGAATATCTGGAGCATCAGCATTTGTGGGTTCGATTACAGGCTCAAAATGGGCAGAAACAAATAACTTTCTTCTGAAATACATCAGTCTATTCTTTTTCTGAGAAATTAAGGCTATTCCATGTGGGAAATTGCCAAGAAACTGAAGATCTCGTACAACGCAGCTTCATTAAATAGTACCCTCAAAACACCAGTCTCAACGTCAACAGTGAAGAGGCGACTCTGGGATGCTGGCCTTCTAGGCAGAGTTGCAAAGAAAAAGTCATAAATTATAAATTATCATACATCAAAAAGTCAGATACATTTGTAATTGAAGTTTGTTAGGTTTATGTTCAAACCTACATCCTTATATTACCAGGTATTTCCAGGTTTTTTGGTTTCAAAGAATCCCTTTAACATTCAAAATCACCTAATAGTAAGAACAGCACCATATAGTGGCCAGAACCTGGTAATATCAGGATGTTGGATGGGACATAACCCTAACAACTTCAATGACACATTTTTCTGAACAGGTGAATAAACCGTCATCAAACGTACTGAGAATACATTACATAGGATGAAGAAACAATACTCCGAGCCATAGCGCCATACTACTTGTCAGACATAGAAAACTGATACTGGGTGGGATTGGCGTGGGGTGTGCGGGACTCTTTGGGGACTTTTGACCCAAAATAATTATTCCTCATTGGTAGGAAGAAGTTTGGTACAAATTGGATGTTGGATACTACATTTATTGAATATTATCTGAATCCTATAAATTAAAATGGCCGATTTGGGTGCAATCAATTAGTTTAATTTCTCAGAGATTAAATTATATTTAATCAAAATAACATTTCAGGAATGCCAATCTTACCTGTTTCTTCCTAGAAACAATTTCAGAACAATCTGAAATGGTGGGTATCATGGCTTGCTGAAATGACATAGAACGACTCAGAAGTAATAGAAGAGGTAGCATGCATAGTAATAACGGACTGTATTTACACTTACAAATATAAAGTGGGTAGTGACTTGGTCATGCAGTAGAATATATAGTATATAATAGAACAGCAACGTTGACTGTGCGTGTATATGTGTGTGTGTGTGAGTTATGAGTGTGTGTGTGTGTGTGTTTGTGTGTAAGGGTAGTTCGTGGCTCAGGTGTCCTTGACGATCTTTCGGGCCTTCCTCAGACACACACACAGGCACACACACACACACACACACACACACACACACATACACACACACACACACACACACACACACACACACACACACACACACACACAGGTCTATAGTAATGAGAGCCTCTCCCCAGTGAAAGTTTGTGTGACCACTGAGCTCAGAACATGTAATAGAATTCCCAAATTGCCTCTCCCCAGTAATCATGTTGATGGTGAATGTGGCTCCATGGACAGTGGGTGATTGATGACTGAGGCCCCCAATTGGCTACGGTGGCTTTGTGTGTCCAATTACACAAGTGCCCACACGCAAACACACACGCACACACTGGTCTGAAGTAATACCATGTGCAAATGACGCATTCCTACGCACACCTGCTCTTTTGAATGGGCTTGACGATTATATCATCAAATTCATGAAAATGCGATCATATAATATATATAAAACATCATATTCATGTTTGTGGATGAATTTGATTCTGACAGATGCCTTTGATTACGTTTTTGTGCTAAAGAGCATTGCGCTATGTTTGTTCCCATTGAAGACCATTCTAAAAGCCTACTAGATTGAAAAATTGGCTACTTGGCTCATCACTTGCATAGCGTATGAGGTCAGAGCTGGAAAACAGTCCCTTCAACTATGACCCTTGAATAATGTGTACAAAAAAAACAAAACAAGCACAATACAAGCACAACAACTTACTCAGCGATAATGTGCTTGGCTAGGAGAGGCGCTGGCTAGCCAGCTCTGAGGGGGAGAAAAACCAGTCAGATCGAGAGCCCTGATACAGTCAAAGGCAGAGACAGTTGTGCCTGTGTCTGTGAGGTGTTATCATAAAAGAAAAGAGAGAGGGAGGGAGGAGATGAGAGGAGGAGCAGAACAGAGGAAGAGAAGTCATGGTTCTGTGCTTATCATCGGTGTGTGTGTCGGATGAGTGCATTATGAAAATGCATACAGAAACTGGTGCTCAAGTGCATTGTTTATAAGGAATAAAGCTTAAAGTGTTACCACAGTGTTTTCATGCATAGGCCTTATGACAGGGTTCCAATAAAGTTTTACTGAGAAGAGTTACATAACTTTTTCAGCCTGGGACCCAAGCTTACGAAAACATGCAACTATATGTAAATATTGGTACATTTAATTGCCCTTATGCCCATTAACAAATGCATCATAGACAAATAACAATTAAATTAAATACCCATATAAATAGCTATTCATGTTTATTAATCCCCATTAAAAACACTTACATGTCTGTCTAGTTTGGAACTGTTGCTGTTAAAATACAATAAATAATTTTAATTCTGAACTGATTGATCACATCACACAGATGTATAACAGAACACACACACATGCTCAGTTTTTGATAGTACAACCCTAAGTAACAGTACAGATGAAACATGATCAGGCCTACTGTAGATCTTACTGTATAAATTATTGTTGAAAAAAGTCTAGGTTGGAACTGTTGCTGTTAAAATACAATAAATATGTTTTATTCTGATCTGGAATTAGATAGCTTGCTTTGGCTAACGTTATCTAGCTAGCTATTAGCTGTGTACAAGGGGATTGTTTGAAAGAGAAACTCATAGAGAGAGAACAGAGAGTGCAGTTGCACTTGGCCAAAATCAATTCCCGTAATTCATGAAATATGTATATATTTACTCTGACACATCGCGACCCACCATTAACAGGTCCGACCCATTCTTTAAGAAAGGCTGTTCTAGAGAAATTCTAGGCTATATGGTTGTTATAATATTGGGACAAAAGACCCACACATTACAAAGGATTTAGGCTGCATTTTTTGTAATGCTGTGCTTTCCTTGCCAGTTTGCTTGGTGCATGCCAGAGTATTAAACATTCAAATTTGACAATGAATATTCATGAGCTATTTGTTTCTGGATGTCGCCCCCATTTGCTGCCTACCCCTCCCCCATATTCACACGTGCACGCATACACACACATACACACAGACACAATCTGTCCTTATTATTAATGCATCGTTAGGTATAATTACTACAGCTAGAGAGGATACGACGGCAATAAAACACAAGCCAGTCTGCCTTCATCCCTGTTTGTGTGTGTGTGGTTAGGTTAATAACATTGTCATGTCATTGCCCAGGAGACTGGGATCCTCAGCTGGGTAAATGAGGTGAATTTGTACCTTGAGTTTTAAAATCAAACCAAATCCAATTTTATTGGTCACATACACGTGGTTAGCAGATGTTATTGCGGGTGTAGTGAAATGCTTGTGCTTCTAGCTCCGACAGTGCAGTAATATCTAACAAGTAATATCAAACAGTTTTACAACATATACCCAAATACACATAAATCTAAGTAATGAATGGATTGAGAATATATACATATATGTCAGGGCGGCATTGGACTGAGATACAGTGGCATATTAAGCTTTATAGTATACAGTATACATATAAGAGATTGGTGATGCAGTATGTAAACACAATTAAGTGACTAAGATACCGAATAATAGTATAGCGTACAGCTTAAACATATGAGATGAGTAGTGCAAGATTCGGAAACATTATTAAAGTGACTAGTGTTTCATTCTTAAGTGGCTGGTGATTTCTAATCTGTGACTATAGGCAGCAGTCTCTGTGCTAGAGATGGTTGTTTAGCAGTCAGTTGCGAAGTATAGAGTACAATACAGTATGCACATATGAGATGGGTGATGCAATATGTACACACAATTCGAGTGACTAAAATACCGTAGAATGGTAGAGTGCAGTTTATACATAGAGATGAGTGATGCAGATACGGATACATTATTAAAGTGGCTAGTGTTCTATTCCTTAAAGTGGCCTGTGATTTCTAATCGGTAGTCACATCTGGTGTGTTAGTGATGGCTGTTTAGCAGTCTGATGGCCTTGAGATAGAAGCTGTTTTTCAGTCTCTCGGTCCCAGCTTTGATGCACCTGTACTGACCTCGCCTTCTTGATGATAGCGGGGTGAACAGGCAGTGGCTTGGGTGGTTGATGTCTTTGATGATCTTTTTGGCCTTCCTGTGGCAACGGGTGCTGTAGGTGTCCTGGAAGGCGGGAAGTTTGCCTCCTCTGGAGAGCTTTGTGGTTATGGGCGGTGCAGTTGCCGTACCAGGCAGTGATGCAGTCCGACAGGATGCTCTCAATTGTGCATCTGTATAAGTTTGTGAGGGTTTTGGGTGATAAGCCAAATTTCTTCTTCACCACAGTGTCTGTGTGGGTGGACCATTCCAGTTTGTCAGTGATGTGTCTGCTGAGGAACTTGAAGCTTTCCACCTTCTCCACTGCGGTCCCATCGATGTGGATCAGGGGGTGCTCACTCTGCTGTTTCCTGAAGTCCACGTTCTTCTCCTTATTTTTGCTGACGTTGAGTGAGAGGTTATTTTCCTGGCAACACTCTCCCAGAGCCCTCACCTCCTCCCTGTCTCATTGTTGTTGGTAAGCAAGCCTACTACTATTGAGTCGTCTGCAAACGTGATGATTGAGTTGGAGGCGTGCTTGGCCACGCAGGCATGGGTGAACAGGGAGTACAGGAGGGGGCTGAGCACGCACCCTGATGGGGCCCCAGTGTTGAGGATCTGCGAGGAGGAGGTGTTGTTTCCTACCTTCACCACCTGGGGGCGACCCGTCAGGAAGTCCAGGATCGAGTTGCAGACCCAGGGCCTCGAGCTTGATGATGAGCTTGGAGGGTACTATGGTATTAAATGCTGAGCTATAGTCAATAAACAGCATTCTTACATAGTTATGCCTCTTATCCAGATGGGATAGGGCAGTGTGTAATGGGGTGGTGATTGCATCATCTGTGGAACTATTGGGACGGTAAGCAAATTGAAGTGGGTCTAGAGTGGCAGGTAAGGTGGAGGTAATATGATCCTTGACTAGTCTCTCAAAGCACTTCATGATGACAGAGGTGAGTGCTATCGTCATTTAGTTCAGTTACCTTTGCTTTCTTAGGTACAGGGACAATGGTGGTCATCTTGAAGCATGTGGGGACAACAGACAGGGATAGGGAGAGATTGAATATATCTGTAAACACAACAGCCAGCTGGTCTGCGCATGCTCTGGGGACGCGGCTAGGGATACCATCTGGGCCAGCAGCCTTGCGAGGGTTAACACGCTTAAATGTCTTACTTGTCTGTAGACCCTGCCACATGCGTCTCGTGTCTGAGCCATTGAACTGCGACAACTTTTTCCCTATACCGACATTTAGCCTGCTTGATTACATTGCGGAGGAAATAACTGCACTGTGGTTTGCGCTTTCAGTTTTGCGCGAAGGCTCCCATCTATCCACGGTTTTCCGGTTGGGGTACGTTTTAATAGTCACAGTGTGTACAACATCTTCTATACACTTCTTTATAAACTCATTCACCGTGTCTGCATATATGTCGATATTATTATCTGAAGCTAACCTGAACATGTCCCAGTCCACATGATCAAAACAATCTTGAAGAGTGGATTCCGATTGGTCAGACCAGCATTGAATAGACTTAACCACGGGTACTTCCTGTTTGAGTTTCAGCCTATAGGAGGGGAGGGGCAAGATGGAATCGTGGTCCGATTCACCGAATGGGGAGCGGGGGAGGACCTTATATGCTTTTTGGAAGGAAGTGTAACAATGGTTGAGCGTGTTAGCACTGTTAGTACGACAGTCGATGTGTTGATATCATTTTCAAATTTGCTTTGTTAAAATCCCCAGCTACAATGAATGCAGTCTCAGGATATGTGGTTTCCAGTCCAATGAAGTTCTTTGAGGGCCAACATGGTATCGGCTTGAGGGGGGATATACAGCGGGTGAAATAAGTATTGAACACGTCACCATTTTTCTCAGTAAATATATTTCCAAAGGTGCTATTGACATAACATTTTCACCAGATGTTGGTAACCAGCCAAGTAATCCATACATACAAAGAAACCAAAACAAATAAGTTCAGAAATTAAGTTATGTGTAATAATGTGAAATGACACAGGGAAAAAGTATTAAACACATGAAGAAACGGAGGTTCAAAAAGGCATGGAAAGCCAAGACAACAGCTGAAAACTATCAGTAATTAAAAAGCAATCCAGCCCCCTGTCAGTGCAAATTAAGATCAGCTGGTTCAGTCCCAACTGATGGCCTACAAAAAGGTCTCATTGCCAAGGTGTCACACAAGACACATCTCATGATGGGTAAAAGCAAAGAGCTGTCTCAAGACATTCGCAACCTAATTGTTGCAAAACATAATGATGGCATTGGTTATAGGCACATTTCTAAGCTTCTGAATGTTCCAGTGAGCACTGTTGGGGCCATAATACGGAAGTGGAAAGACAATCATTTCACCATAAATTTGCCTCGACCAGGTGCTCCTCGTAAATTTGCCCATTCATCCTTCCTTCAATTATGTGAAGTTTGCCAGTACCATTTGCTGAAATGCAGCCCCACACCATGATGTTCCCACCTCCAAACTTCACTGTTGGTATGGTGTTTTTAGGGTGATGTGCAGTGCCATTTCTCCTCCAAACATGGTGTGTATTATGACATCCAAACAGTTAAATTTTTTTCTCATCTGACCACACTATATTCTCCCAGTATTTCACTGGCTTTTCCAAATGTTGTGCAGCAAACTTTAAACGAGCTTCAACATGCTTTTTTTTCAGCAATGGAGTCTTGCGTGGTGAGCGTGCATACAGGCCATGGCGGTGGAGTGCATTACTTACTGTTTTCTTTGAGACAACAGTACCTGCTAATTGCAGGTCTTTTTGAAGCTCTCCACAAGTGGTCCTTGGCTCTTGGACAACTCTTCTGATTATTCTTTTCACTCCTCTGTCAGAAATCTTGTGAGGAGCATCTGGTCGAGGCAAATTTATGGTGAAATGATTGTCTTTCCACTTCCGTATTATGGCCCCAACAGTGCTCACTGGAACATTCAGAAGCTTAGAAATGCGCCTATAACCAATGCCATCATTATGTTTTGCAACAATTAGGTTGCGAAGGTCTTGAGACTGCTCTTTGCTTTTACCCATCATGAGATGTGTCTTGTGTGACACCTTGGCAATGAGACCTTTTTGTAGGCCATCGGTTGGGACTGAACCAGCTGATACTAATTTGCACTGACAGGGGGCTGGATTGATTTTTAATTACTGTTGTTTTGGCTTTCCATGCCTTTTTGAACCTCCGTTTCTTCATGTGTTCAATACTTTTTCCCTGTGTCATTTCACATTATTACACAACTTAATTTCTGAACTTATTTGTTTTGGTTTCTTTGTATGTATGGATTACTTGGGTTGTTACCAACATCTGGTGAAACTTTCCTGTCAATAGCACCTTTGGAAATATATTTACTGAGAAAAAACGGTGACGTGTTCAATACTTATTTCACCCGCTGTATATACGGCTGTCGCAATGATGGCGGAGGTGGAACGGTCGACATTTGATTTTTAGATATTCTAAGTCGGGTGAACAGAAGCACTTGAGTTCCTGTATGTTATCACAGTTACACCATAAGTCGTTAATAAAACGTATACCTCCACCTTTCTGCTTCCCGGATAGATGTTTATTCCAGTTGGCGCGATGTACTGAGAACCCAACTGGCTTTACAGAGTCAGACAGAACATTTCCAGAAAGCCATGTTTCTGTGAAGCAGAGTATGTTACAATCTCTGGTGTCTCGCTGAAAAGCAACTCTCGCCCTGTGCTCATCAACCTTATTATCCAGAGATTGGACATTAGCAAATAAAATACTTGGGAGCGGTGTGCACGCTTCCTGAGTCGGGCCAGAAGGCCACCCCGAGTACCTCTCCTCCGCTGGCGTTGGTTTGGGTCTGGGGAGAGGGAACAAAGGATCTGCTCCGGGGAAATCGTAATCCTAGTCATAATGCTGCTGGTTCAGGTGAGTTACCGCCGCTGTAATATCCAATAGTTCTTCCCGGCTGTATGTAATGATACAAAACAATTCCTGAGCTAATAACGTGAAAAATAGTACATAAACAAACAAAATACTGCAGAGTTTCCTAAGAGCTAGTCATGGTGCTGTCTTCTTGTCGCCGCTCGTCATAATCTCATTTAAATTGTGTGTGTGTGTGTGGAGAAAGAGAGGGGGGGGGGGGGATAACCTCCCATTGAGAGAGAGAAGGGTGAAAGGGGGGAGAAAGAAGGGTGAGCCACTATAGCCTGTACAGAGTGGTCTATATTTGGTGATCAGGAGGACCGTGGTTTGCCTGGCAACCAATACTTCTTGCTCTGGCCAAATGCTATGCCATGCCATTGGCTTTGGCTTTGATACTCTGATTGGTTAATAAAAAAATAAAAAAAAGTTATTTAACCTTTATTTAACTAGGCAAGTCAGTTAAGAACAAATTGTAATTTACTATGACGGCCTACACCGGCCAAAAACGGACAACGCTGAGCCAATTTTGCACTGCCCTATGGGACTCCCAATCACGGCCGGTTGTGATACAGCCTGGAATCAAACCAGGGTGTTTGTTGTGACGCCTCTAGCACTGAGATGCAGTGCCTTAGACCACTGCGCCACTCGGGAGCCCCAGACAATCCAATCACTGATGACTTTGTTTTGTACAACATCCCTCGTACCCCTCATCACCAAAAACAACTTAAACTTCAGTCTTAGACTAAAGTATGTTGCGAACGACAGAGCAGTGGAAAAACTTAGTGTGAGTCGTCAGGCTAGATCGTGGTGCCCACTGCTGTATGATTTTAAGGGAAAGATTCTGTCTGACCCAGGACATCTATCAGTGTGTGTTGACTCAGGGGGTCTGGCGGAAGGTGACTTTCCACCCATAATGACTGCAACAGTCTCAGGAAGAGTCCACAAGAGCGGGCCAGAATTTTCATATCTGAAACGAATAGTGTGTGTGTGTGTGTGTCATTCTCTCTCACCTGATGACACTAATGTTTCCAGTGTATTCATGGGTGAAGAGCAGTGCTTACATTTTTTATGAGGACTTGAGTCACGTTTAGCTGTTCTGTGTTAGATCCCTGGTTTAACAGAGCCTCTCTCTCTCTTTCTCTCGCTCTCTCTTTTTTTCTCTCTAGTCTATCATTCCTTCGCCCTCTCACTCTCGTTTAGGCTTTGAGTGGTAGAGGAGACAAAGCTTGAAAGTGTTTGAATTATTGATCGCTGCCTGGTTTAACAGAGCCTCTCTCTCTCCCTCTCTCCTTTCGCACTCTTTTTTTTCTCTAGTCTAACGTTCTTTCCTGTACCCCTCTCCCTCTCGTTTACGCTGTGAGTGGTAGAGGAGGCAAAGCTGTTTGAAAGTGTTTGAATTATTGATTGCTGCCTGATTTATCATTTGGGCCAAAGCCTCAAGAGAGAGAGGGGGGGGGGGGGTTATACAGTGAGAGTGAGTTAAAGAGTTGGAGAGAGAGAGAGTAAGAGAAAGAGAGGGACGGGGAGCGAGAGAGTGGAAAGTGGGTAGTGTTTTAGAGAAGATAGAGACCTCAGGTCTATGGGGTCACAATTTCCAAGGTTAGAGGTCAGGGAGTCGGTAATAACCAACCAACCTCTCTCTCTATCCCTCCCCCACTCTATCTCTCCCTGACGCTCCTGGTCTAACCAGGCATTACCTTAGCAACCCTAAGATATACAGACAGAAGCTTTAGAGCAGTGAAAAAACAACAACCTGACATCAGGGAGCGGATAGTATGGCTGGCACAATTATCGTATAATCGTGTAACCAACAATTATGGACAATAACCATGAACCAAAAATGTTTTGCGTCCTAATCGTCTTAATACATTCATTTTAGGAAAAGGGGGATTCAACTTCATATTCAAGTATACTGAACAAAAATAGAAACGGAAAACATGCAACAATTTCAACAATTCTAATGAGTTACAGTTCATAACAGGAAATCAGTCAATTGAAATACATTTATTAGGCCCTAATCTATGGATTTCACATAACTGGGCAGGGGCATAGGCCCACCCACTTGGGAGCCATGCCTACCTACTGGGAAGCCAGGCCAAGCCAATCATAATGAGTTTTCTTTCACCACAAATGGGCTTTATTACAGTCGTGGTCAAAAGTTTTAAGAATGACACAAGTATTGGTCTCCACAAAGTTTGCTGCTTCGGTGTTCTTAGATCTTTATGTCAGTAGTTACTATGGTACACTGAAGTATAATTACAAGTATTCCATAAGTGTCAAAGGCTTTCATTGACAAAGAACTTCAGTTTATGCAAAGAGTCAATATTTGCAGTGTTGACCCTTCTTTGTCAAGACCTCTGCAATCCGCCCTGGCATGCTGTCAATTAACTTCTGGGCCACATCCTGACTGATGGAAGGCCATTCTTGCATAATCAATGCTTGGAGTTTGTTGTGGTCGCCTCTTGAGGATCGACCACAAGTTCTCAATGGGATTAAGGTCAGGAGAGTTTCCTGGCCATGGACCCAAAATGTCGATGTTTTGTTCCCTGAGCCACAGTTATCACTTTTGCCTTATGGCAAGGTGCTCCATCATGCTGTAAAAGTTATTGGTCGTCACCAAACTGTTCTAGGATGGTTGGGAGAAGTTGCTCTCGGAGGATGTGTTGGTACCATTCTATATTCACGGCTGTGTTCTTAGGCAAAACTGTGAGTGAGCCCACTTCCTTGGCTGAGAAGCAACACCACACATAAATGGTCTGAGGATGCTTTACTGTTGGCATGACACAGGACTGATGGTAGCGCTCACCTTGTCTTCTCCGGACAAGGTGTTTTCCGGATGGTCCAAACAATCGGAAAGGGGTTTCATCAGAGAAAATGACTCTACCCCAGTCCTCAGCAGTCCAATCCCTGTACCTTTTGCAGAATATCAGTCTGTACCTGATGTTTTTCCTGGAATGAAGTGGCTTCTTTGCTGCCCTTCTTGACACCAGGCCATCCTCCAAAAGTCTTTGCCTCACTGTGCGTGCAGATGCACTCACACCTGCCTGCTGCCATTCCTGAGCAACTGGTGGTGCCCCGATCCCGCAGCTGAATTAACTTTAGGAGACGGTCCTGCCGCTTGCTGGACTTTCTTGGGCGCCCTGATGCCTTCTTCACAACAATTGAACCTCTCTCCTTGATGTGCTTGATGATCCGATAAATGGTTGATTTAGGTGTAATCCTACTAGCAGCAATATCCTTGCCTGTGAAGCCCTTTTTGTGCAAAGCAATGATGACGGCACGTGTTTCCTTGTAGGTAACCATGGTTGACAGAGGAAGAACAATGATTTCAAGCACCACCCTCCTTTTAAAGCTTCTAGTCTGTTATTCTGACTCAATCAGCATGACAGAGTGATCTCCAGCCTTGTCTTCGTCAACACTCTCACCTGTTTTAATGAGACAATCACTGACATGATGGCAGCTGGTCCTTTTATGGCAGGGCTGAAATGCAGTAGGAAATGTTTTTTGGGGATTAAGTTCATTTTCATGGCAAAGAGGGACTTTGCAATTAATTGCAATTCATCTGATCACTCTTCATGACATTCTGGAGTATGTGCAAATTGCAATCATCAAAACTGATGCAGCAAACTTTGTGGAGACCAGTACTTGTGTCATTCTCAAAACTTTTGACCACGACTGTACAGACTGAAATACTCCTCAGTTTCATCAGCTGTCTAGGTGGCTGGTCTCAGATGATCCCACAGTTGAGAAGTTGGATGTGTTGGTCCTGGGCTAGCGTGGTTACACGTGGTCTGCAGTTGTGAGGCCGGTTGGATTTACTGACAAATTCTCTAAAACAACGTTGGAGGCAGCTTATGGTAGAGCAATGAACATTTAATTATTTGGCAAGAGCTCTGGTTGACATTCCTACAGTCAGTGTGCCAATCTGTGGCATTGTTTTGTGTAACAAAACTGCACATTTTAAAGTGTCCTTTTATTGTCCCCAGTACAAGGTGCACCTGTGTAATGATCATGCTGTTTAATCAGCTTCTTGATATGCCACATCTGTCAGGTGGATGGGTTATCTTGGCTAAGGAGAAATGCTCACTAACGGGGATATAAACAAATTGCACACAAAATTGAAGATAAATAATATTTTAAATATTATTAACATTTCAGCTCATGAAACATGGGACCAGCACTTTACATTTTGCATTTATATTTTTGTTCAGTATATACAGTATCTATAATGCTTTGGGTTTTTTGGTCGGGGGCCCCCATATTGCTTATGTCGCTTACGCCTAGAGCCGGCCCTGTGTGTGTGTGGTGTAGTCATCCCACATTACAGAGATTATATTTCTAAATCTCTGTTTCCATTTCAATGGCTCCAATTTTATAACTTGTTATCATTTCCAATAAATTGCTTTGGGAGTGTTGCGCTCTTTGTGCAACTATCAAGCCTCATCAAGCTCAGCTGTGTAGTGCTGTGCGAAAGCATGAAAAAGGATCCATCTTTGTTTCCCTTCTCTTCCTTCCTTTACAAGCAGCTAATGTGATTTAGGAACTTGCTGTAATCAAACCTTATCAAACAGATGGATGGCAACAACAACAACACCAGTAACATCCCATGTCTGACATATTATGAGAGATTGAGAATGATAGTATGTAGTAAGGTTTAATTGCCGGAACCGGGTTACCAGGATTTACTGGGATTTCCCACCGAAACCCACTCCCTTTTCCCGGGATAAATAATTGCGAGAAATCTGTAAATTATTATAAATTATTTATATGAACAGCATGATGTGAAATGGAACTCAGTCTGTGGCTTTTTGAGAGCCCACTTGGAAGAAAAAATGACGGCCTATAATAGCCTATGCAAATAGTTTTGTTTGTTAATTTGTTTGCTACAGGGTAGGCCTTCAAATCAAATCAAATGTTATTTGTCACATGCGCCGAATACAACAGGTACCGTGAAATGCTTACATGAAAACCCTTAACCAACAATGCAGTTCAAGAAAGAGTTAAGAAAATATTTACCAAATAAACTAAAGTAAAAAATAATTAAAAGTAACACAACAAAATAACAATAACAAGGCTATATACAGGGGATACCGGTACCGAGTCAATGTGCGGGGGTAAAGGTTAGTTGAGGTAATTTGTACATGTAGGTACGGGTAAAGTGACTATGCATACATAATAAACAGTGAGTAGCAGCAGTGTAAAAACAAAGAGAGAGGGTGGGGGTCTTTGACAATTCTTTGGGCCTTCCTCTGCCTAGTATATAGGTCCTGGATGGCAGGAAGTTTGGCCCCAGTGATGTACTGGGCCGTACGCACTACCTTCTGTAGCGCCTTACGGTCAGATGCCGAGCAGTTGCCATACCAGGCGGTGATGCAAAAGGTCAAGATGCTCTCCATGGTGTAGCTGTAGAACTTTTTGAGGATCTGGGGACCACACTGCCAGGTCTCTGACCTCCTCCCTTAAGGCTGTCTCATTGTTGTCGGGGATCAGGCCTACCATTGTTGTGTCGTCAGCAAACTTAATGATGGTGTTGGAGTCGTGTTTGGCCATTCAGTCAAGGGTGAACAGGGAGTACAGGAGGGGACTAAGCATGCACCCCTGACTACCTGTGGGCTGCCCGTCAGGAAGTCCAGGATCCAGTTGCAGAGGGAGGTGTTTAGTCCCAGGGTCCTCCGAAGCGAGCATAAAAGGCATTTAGCTCATCTGGTAGGTTCACATCACTGGGCAGCTCTCGGCTGGGTTTCCCTTTGTAGTCCGTCATAGTTTTCAAGCCCTGCCTCTGAGCCGGTGTGGTAGGATTAAATTCCAGTTTATTTTACGTAGCCTATATCCTAAGTTGATGTGTAGAATGTTATTTTACATTTGTTTGGCTGGGTCTTGAGAACCGGTCAGGTACACTTATAGCTAGGACTACCTACAACTATAGTTACTCTGTTTCTGACCAGGTCTGTTTTTCATGTAAAAAAATCTGATAACCGGGTGTCTTTTAATGAACTCGAATTGAACACGTTTTATGAAAATGTTTGTTTTTCTGTCTTGAATAAGTGTAATAAAGGAAAATAATAATGTCTGGGTCTTGGCTTATTATATATTTCACGTTTGTGTAGCCAGACGTCTCATTCATGAATTTTATGCTGTGACTAAATAAACATTTTCAAACAAACAAAACGTTTTTGTTACAACTAGTACCTTGGATTTTTTGTCTAACGAATGCTAATGAATGATAATGAATGCAATAAGAAAATGTTTAGCTTTTAAGTAAAATATAGCCTACCAGGTTTAGATTTGCGGGCAAATTGATCAACCGCAGCGCTATCCATGGTCCTGAATCTCTGCTACAGCTTATCTATTTGTTTAGCGGAGAATCAGATAAGTTCCCTTTGACAACATCTCCACAATAAGCCAAGTAAAAAGCCACAACCTTCCCAAATTCCCCCGATAGCCAGGGGAGAGAAAAGGACAAAGCTGCATATTTCAGTCAAATGTAGGCTAAAACAAATGTAATTTTCTCTATACTGTAATATTATCATCATATTTTAGAAGCTCCTAGTTCCCAGTGAAAAATTTGAATTGAACTCTGAGATTTGCCAAGTAGTGACATTTCACCATTAACCTTTTACCTTTTCAACCAAAAGATTACATCAAATCAGTTTTTGTCGATTACAACCTTCTCAATATGGATAATTTTGCTAGTCTGACCATGTTGTCAATGTGACCATGTATTATATGCTTTTAAATATCGATTCCGGTTTGAACAGGAATACTGTGAAGTACAGTAATTTCCTGCCATTTTCTCTGTAAAGAAAATTAGAAGATTCTCTGGAAAATATTTAACCCCAGTATGGAAAGGAAAAAAGCTGAGTACTGAGTCAATTATGGAGAAGAAAATGGGGGTATATAAAACTGCTGACAGCTTTTGTGGAGGGCTTCCTTCCTGCTTACGTGTTCCTTCCTGCTGAATCCCTCTGAAGTCGCTAAATTACCGTCTCGCTAATTATGGTTAAACCCAAACTGTTTAAGGAGGAAAGGAAGGGTTGACTTAAGCTGCTTTTGTTTTGTCACTTTGCCTATCATCCATCTGTCATTCTTTTTTCACGTAAAGGGATTGTATCCTCTCTCTCTCGCTCATTCTCCCTGTCCTGCTTTGCTTCTGCCATCTTCTCTGAGGAATCAAAATGAACTTTGTGCGTTTGTGTCTGTGTGTGTATTCCAGCGCATTGTCTCATTAAATTGTGAGGGTGATTCCAATAGAACCAGGGAAAGAAGCCTGCAAGTGCCAAAGAAAATTAAACTAAATCCTCTACTCTTGTTAGCCTTGAAATCCTAGACTATTCTTCCCAACTTAGCCAGGTAGTTGCGTCAGAATCTGAAATGGTCTCTAATAAGACAACTGTAGCTGTCTCTGCAGATAAACTTTATAATGATGATGACCATGATGGACCGGGATACTCTGATTTAGGAAAAGAGAGAGAGGAAGAGATGAGAAAGATACCAAAGCCCAGAATGGGAAGTCAGAGTAAGGGAGTTGCTTGTCTCTGACTATGTGGGTCATCTTTGGCCTTTATGTTGGCCTGTGATGTTGGGCTGTATCTGTGTGATATTGCTAGGTGTACTGTATGTTTGTGTAATGTTCTGATGTAGGCTAGGCTGTTTGTAATGGGTCTGTGGCTGGGCAGCAGTGGATCTGCCATGGGATGGGAGGTCCAGTCGGTCAGCTGCTATCCGTGGGAAAAACAGAGTCATGGCTAAGTCACTGGGCCTACTGGGGGAGAGAAGGAGGGAAAGGGTGAAACTGAGGGTTAGTGAGAGAGGAGAGAGAGATATGGAGACCTGTGTGAAAAACTGATAGTGAAGACAATAATACTTGCTAGCTACAGAATTAGTCAGTCTTCATCATAGGGTCAGCAAGTTAGTAATCTCTCATGGACAGATGAAACAGTGAGAATCTGTCAAGGCTCACGTAGAATTATGTGAGCCTTGACAGAGGCAGCAGTAGTTCCTGGTTTTGGTTTTGGGGTTTCGGTAGTTCCTGGTTTTGGGGTTTCGTCATTGGACAAATCAGGATTGGGCAAAGGTGGTGCTTAAACTGGTGCAGTGATTTTCAAGCCTGTGTGCGGAAGATCAATTGTTTCCATTATTTTCCATAGCCACAAAGTCAAAATTGGCTATATCGTAAAGATTCATGAACACAAAAAGGTGCTTTTTGGTCATGATAGACAAGAGTGAAATTTGCAGAAGGGAGGGGTTTGGCCGAGGAAGTAGACTTAAATGGGTAATCACAATTGTTAACGGGAGTAAAACAGGAAATTTCAAACAAACAATTTAACTTTTTTGTAACCGAGATTAGTGAGATAGCAATGGATGTGCCACCTGTCAAGAAGAGAGAAAACAAGTGCATATATAGTTCTTTTCAAAGGAGTACATAGGACTGTAATATCCCTTTCCAACTTTACCATACCTCCAACTTTTTTCCTCCTTTTCTTTATATCTGAAAGGTATTGCCGGTATCAAAGCCAAAACTTTTATTTCCCCCAAACGACCTAGTAATCATTTCAGTAAAGTTCTGCCTACGGCTTAATATAAAACGTAGCCACAATGCTGAGTTGCCATTGGCACGCACTACGCTCTTACTCTTGATGGTTTCTAGGCTGTGCAAGTTTTACCATCCTCATGGCAGTTCTAAACTTTGCAAGGCATGTCACTTCACATAGCCCACAACTAAGCGTGCCCTGTTTTCTTAACCAAAACTGGATGGATCCATAAATAATTACCACGGGAATAAATAGCACTGAATGACGAAAATATTTGAATAAAGTAGGCTAATGCAATTGAATGCATGTTTCAAACAGTGCCATCGTGCTGCTTTGAGACAAGCGTGGGGGCTAGTCTTGACAAATCAATCAATGTAAGATTTGGATATTGGTTAGGCTTGAATTAGGCTGTAGAAATGTTAGCTAAATTGAGGTGAGTGCTGCTCATGATTATTTAGTTGGCTCATTTATTATAACATTTTGCCATGTTATGTAGTTTAACAAGTGGATTGCTTTGCTCTTCACTCGCAGTCGCTTAGTAGCCTAGGCCTACCCCCAACCAAAAGCCTGTGACTTCACTGACTTGTCAGATAATCAATCAGTGATTTTGTTTCACTGAATCTCCGTCTGTACAGTATAGGCTATTTGGTGCAATGATTTCTGGCTTGGCAAATAAGTGGAGGGGGTATAGCACATCTATTTGTTTTCTCACCTATCACTGATCAGAATAATTTAACATGCAATAATGTAGCCTAAATCAAGAGTAGACCTATTATTTGGCTCGATCGCATATAGGCAACTCCAAAAGCCAGCAGAGGTTGTGAAACATGAACACGAGACACACATGCTTTTGAAAATAGGATTGCTATTATTATCTATCGGTATCATGATGAAGATAAGACCCTACGGCTGTTCCCTAACAAAGTGGAGTAAGTGTAGAAAAGATATGAAACGTGGATAAAAAATATCACTTTCTTATATGACAGCGGTTCCGCACACACAAGTTTTGTGGGAAAAATATAATTTGGATTTTACTTTGTTGTGTGTTGACTGTGATCGGATAGGTGTGTCTTGTCTGTTTAATGAACAAAATAACGACCAATTGATTTCATTTGGATGCACATACCCGTAACATAGGCCTAATTAAAATAAAAATATGCTATTACTATCATTTCTTATAATGTTTCGTAGGACCTGACTAAACAAATTAATAACTGATTTATTTTTGATGGTGTATATTCTCAATGGATTTATTAAAACAAAATGTCTGCCCACCACTACTACCACTTGTCACTGGCATGCCGTCATGCGCACGGATGTGATAAAAATGGGCATGTTTGCAAAGGGGTCCTATTTTTTGCAGAATAAGTAAGGTTCTTGGAAAATGCCCGCAAACCATCCCTGGCAAACTAGCTGGGACATTTGAGTTATTTCATCTTAGATGTCTTTAACTTCATCATATCGATTATGGGTCATCCCATATTACAATCCATGTGTTAAGACTTTGGTGCTATCATGATCATGGCAGGAGAGTGACAGCCAATAACCTACAATCAGGCAGAGGGAGAGAGAGGTCACAAACCAACAGGTAAGGTTATCTGTCATAGTGTGAATCAATCTGAATTATCATATTCTGTAGGATCTCTGATGAAATTATAGCAGCTTAAGTCTAGAGGGTGTATTGCATGTGTTGAATTCATGCAGGATAGAGGCAGCTATGATGATATTTTATTCTAATATAATTGTGTAGAGTGGAGATTGATTAATTTCAGTTTGACCTTTTATGCCTAATTTAAGAAAATATATGTGTATGTTGCTGGTTATTATTACATTATAACAACTGTAAGGTGAAAATATGACGTTAATTTTCAAACCATACAGTATGTAGAGCAGCAGTAGTAACAACTTGACACAGGGGAAGTGAGAAAAATACTAGGAAATGAATCATACAGTAGCAGGGAAAGAGTATAAAATGATTGTGTAATTGAATGCAGTGCCTTCGGAAAGTAGTCAGACCCCTTCACTTTTTCCACATTTTGTTACATTACAGCCTTATTCTGAAATGGATAGAAAATGTAAATAAATCCTCCTCAATCTACACACAATACCCCGTAATGACAAAGCAAAAACAGGTTTTTGTATAACATAAAACACCACAAATACCTTATTCAGACCCTTTGCTATGAGACTCAAAATTGAGCTCAGGTGCATCCTGTTTTCATTGATCATCCTTGATATGTTTCTACAACTTGGTTGGAGTCCATCTGTGGTAAATTCAATTGATTGGACATGATTTAGAAAGGCACACACTTGTCTATATAAGGTCCCACAGTTGGCAGTGCATGTCAGACCAAAAACCAAGCCATGAGGTCGAAGGGATTGTACGTAGAGCTCCGAGACGAGATTGTGTCGAGGCACAGATCTGGGAAAGGGTACCAAAAAAGATTCTCAGACCATGAGAAACAAGATAATCTGGTCTGATGAAACCAAGATTTAACTATTTGGCCTAAATGCCAAGCGTCTCGTCTGGAGGAAACCTGGCACCATCCCTATAGTGAAGCATGTTGGTGGCAGCATCATACTGTGGGGATGTTTTTCAGTGGCAGGGACTAGGAGACTAGTCAGGATCGAGGCAAAGATGAACGGAGCAAAGTACAGAGAGATCCTTGATGAAAACCTCAGGACCTCAGACTGGGACGAAAGTTCACCTTCCAACAGGACAACAACTCTAAGCATACATCCAAGACAACGCAGGAGTGGCTTTTGGCTTTGGCAGTCTCTGAATGTCCTTGAATGGCCCAGCCAGAGCCCGGACTTGAACCCGAACAAACATCCCCATCCAACCTGCCAGAGCTTGAGAGGATCTGCAGAGAAGAATGGGAGAAAGTCTCCAAATAAAGGTGTGCCAAGCTTGTAGCATCATACCCAAGAAGATTCAAGTCTGTAATCGATGCCAAAGTACTGAGTAAAGGGTCTGAATACTTATGTAAATGTTATATTTTAGTTTTTTCTTCTTAATACTTTGGCCAAAATTTCTAAAAACATGTTTTTGGTATTGTCATTATGGTGTATTGTGTGTAGACATTACAAGGCTGTAATGTAACAAAATGTGACCGACCGGCTGGATTCGGTCTCATTTAGCAAAATTTTAAATTTTAAATTTTTAACATTGGATAAAAGTAGAGACTCAGAGCTAGAAAATGGTGTATCATATACTACAGAAAATGCTGCTTTGAAAGTTGATAATCTTTTAACCTCCCTTTTGAGAAAATGGTGCTTGAATGTTTTGGTACCTACTTGAGAGGTTTTCTTTTTCTACACTCATTCAGCATCATTCACACCCTTTAGCCCCACCCATCTCTTTAAGGATACACATGCGAGGGTATGTACTAAACACACTGGACGCTCTGGACAAAAAGTAGGGTTGATCCGAGCGTTCTGACCTAGCATCAGCAGTCAAGCACCCAAGCCAACTGGCTAACGTTGGCTAGCTTGCTAGCTACTTCTAGACACAAATGAGAGAACAGCTCACTCTGACCATTTTACAACTGTGCTGCTGGCAACAATTTAAATACGCTTTTTTGACAACAACCATATTCAACAGGTGTTGAGCGTTCGTAAATGTATTTTCAGTTATTCTGCGCTCTTTACCAGCTACGTCTATCAACAGTTGTCGCAGTGACATCATGAACATTCTATTGAAATGGTTACTTGTATAGTGGGGTCTTTTGTTAAGACATGTAGCTAGCTAGCTAGCTAAACAATTAACCATAATCCCAACTCATGACATTACTACCCAGCATGAATCTGCAGGTAGCTGACCAACCAGGTTCAATGTTAGCTAACTAACATTAGGCTATAACTAGCAATGCAAATGGCTCTGCGATAAGAATAATATTACTACACAGATCATACACGTAATGTTAACTAGTGAGCCAGCCAGCTAACGTTAGCTAGCTAGCTAACAGTACACTTTACCTTGAAATGAAAACAGCTTTTTGACAAAATTACAAAAGTGTAATATCTGAGAATGTAGCTAGCTAAACTATCTAGATAGATACTATGCAATATCATTTTTTTTAAAGCAGCGTTAGAAAGGATTATCTACACATACTGACCATCTCAAATAGACAGAAGCTAGCTACATGGCAGACCATTCATTATCTCAGCCAATCATGTCTAGCGGGAAGGTTGCTTTCTTTTTCTGTGGCTAAACCAACTAGGTTTTTCCATGTTCCAGAAGGCATTTTAATAAAAAAAGTTTACGTTCAAATGGTTCTCCAGTGAAGTAGTGACGTGTGACATACGCCTAGTTTCCTGAAACTAGTCACAAATGTGGAAAAAGTCAAAGGGTCTGAATACTTTCCGAATGCACTGTATATCCACATTAACAGTTACACTGGTATTCAATACAGTATGAATAGCCATGGCACCTCTGCAAGGCCACCTTTAGCCTTGTACATTTACCCATTTGTAATTTAAGATTTGTCTATGTCCTTTTCTCAAAAGTCACTAGAAATGTGCATTTAAAACATGTATATAAAAAAAGACCCCCCCCAGAACCCCGTAGCAAAATGTGTCCCCACCTACGCCAGAACCAAATCAGCTTCTCAATGTTCATGTTAGGCTGTCACAAGAGATTACTTAACAAGCTATTATAGCATTAAAACTATAAGCCTATTAATGTATGTGTGTATGCGTGCCGTGTGTGTGTGTGTAAGTGTCATTCCATCTCTCTACCACCCTTAATGGTGTTCCCTCTAGGACTATGTGTAATTTGCCGTGCTGGCTGAGATCATTAGCTCAGAGAGAATGGATGAATTCCATTACAGAGCCATATAACATATTTATTACCAAAGGACCGCCATTACTCCTACAGGCAGCAGTTGTAGCTGAGTGTGTGAATGTTTCGTTACAATAATATATTTTACTCTCTAAGAACATTTGGTGATGCACCCCCTAAATATTATTTGAAGGAGTAGGCATAAATGATACATGTTCAATTTTATAACATGAGAGAGAAGATCAGGCAAGGTTGCTACTAGGAACTGCTCTCTTTTTATATAAAAAAAGAATTGTATGTGTGTTTGAGTGTATTTACAGTATATAGTGAATGTGTGCCTCTGGCTTGAACACTGTTGTAAGCTTGCTTGTAAGTGGCTTACTGTTAGGGGCTGTTCGGCTGCCAAGAGACAGGAGCAAGAGGTAAGCCTAAGCTACATAGTGTTGAAATGGCCTTGAGGCTGCAGCTTTCACCAGGTTAACACATCAAGTGAACACATCAGTACAACAAAATAAGGGACCTATAACACAGTTGATACAATAGATTGACAAGCTTTGTTCACTGTGTTCACACCAAGGGCTGTGGCGGTCATCAGATTTTAGTCAAGCAAATAACTGCCAGTCTCACGGTAATTTACCGTTAATTAACATGAACACATGTAGCATCTCCTGGTTTCCACACATAGCCTACAAGCCAATGATGCTGACCTTGGAACATATACATTTTAAAAAGTCTAACAAATCTACAGTCGTGAAAAAGTAAGTAAACCTCCTGGAAAGTTCTTCTTTTTTTCTTTTTTTATATTTAGACAGATGGATATGTAATCTTCACTTCAACACTATTGACAGATAAAGGTTACCCAATTTAACAAATCACACACACACAAAAAAGTTGAAAATGTTATAAACAAAAATGCCTTTTCCTTATGGGGAAAAAATTAGTATACCCCTACATTTACCATCACATAAAATGGCAAAAAATTGAATTAGGTGTAACAAAACAAGTGCAAATGATTAGAAAACATTAGAGAGAAACTTCCATAAAGATAAGAAAATTGGTCTGGTTTGGTCTTAACCATATGGGTGTGTGGTAACACATCATTCAAAGATCATAAGACCTACCCGAGGCCCTCAGAAGAAAGATAAGGACAGGTCATCCCACTAAAGTCAGCCCAAGAGCTGACCGAAAGATGTTCATTGAAGTCTCTAAGAACCCTAGGGTAACATCAAGGGATCTACAGGCCTCTCTTGCCACAATCAATGTCGAATTGCATGGGTACACTGTCAGAAAGAGACTTGGCCTACATGGGAGGTCAGGAAGGAAGAAGCCTCTGCTCTCAAAAAATAATATCAAGACACAACTGACTTTACCCAGGTGTTATCAAAAGTCAGTTGTGTCTATTATAATAGTTTTTTGAGAGCAGAGGCTTCTTCCTTCCTGACCTCCCAGGTAGGCCAAGTTTGTGCAGTCTCTTTCTGACAGTGTACCCATGCAATTCGACATTGAATGTGGCAAGAGAGGCCTGTAGATCCATCACAATAAATCCATGATTTATTTTAGACAGGTCTAAAGACACATGATATGAAGAAAATGTAGTCTATTTTAGAAGAAAATAATAGCATACTCTGAGTTGTCCTTATGTTAGGCCCTGATCTGCCTATGCCATATGGCTTTGGGCTACATTAGCAGACACGATTTGCTTACAATTACGTGGCATTATTTTATATTATTTCATAGTATGAAGAATATAATTGAATGTAGCTGGATAAAATAGAAAGGATATTTTTTTCAAACGATTTGAGGGAGTGCGCACATGTGTCTATTCTGTGTTGCTTCATTTAGAGTTATTTATGTAACTTTAGTTGTCATACAAACATTGGGCTATATTTCTGTATTTTTAATACATTGTAAGGCAGCATTTTATGACTCTAACAGTGGAGGCTCCTCAGAGGAGGAAGGGGAGGACCATCCTCCTCAGTAAATTTCATAAACATTTAAATTGTAAAACGTTAACAAAGTTATTCTTTTTAGATAAAACTATACTAAATATAATCACATCACCAAATAACTTATTTTGCAAAGAAGGTCTACAGTAGCCTCAACAGCACTCTGTAGGGTAGCACCAAGGTGTAGCCGGAGGACAGATAGCTTCCGCCCTCCTCTTGGTACATTGCCTTCAATAAAAAACCTAGGAGGCTCATGGTTCTCACCCACTTCCATAGACTTACACAGTAATTCTGACAACTTCCAGAGGATGTCCTCCAGCCTATCAGAGCTCTTGCAGCATGAACTGACATGTTGACAACCCAATCAAAGGATCAGAGAATTAATCTAGTACTGAAAGCATGAGCTACAGCTAGCTAGCACTGCAATGTATACAATGTGGTGAGTAGTTAACACAAAGAGAGAGAAAGACAATAGATGAACAGTTTTGAACAAATTAATTTCTTCAAAAATAGAGAGAGAGAGAGAGATTTGGTCATTTTTTTTCACTTTCAGTTTCACTTACTTAGATAACAAATGCAGCTAGCTAGTTTAGCCTACTGAAACACCCTGCTCAAACAGAGGGATGCTATGTTAGCTAGCTGGCTCTTCCAAGTCAAGGTTCGCTTTTGGTATTACTAATTTATTGCCACAGGGCCCGCCGGTGTAACTGCTTACTGACGGTACACTAACGTTACTGAATGATGATTGTAGTGGGTTTACAATCGCGTTAGTTCTATTAGCTATGCTGACTATGACGTTACTTTAGCTAATATGGTGACTACGATGTAGGCTGTTTGTAGAGGTTTGGCTTCGAAAGGTTTTTTCGCCTGGTCACATACAGCTGATTTGTTGTGCATTGAAGTCCACAAGTGAATGGAAAATAAGGAATACAACGTGCCTGTAATGAGAGTGAACTCTATTTACATGTGATCAGGGGTGTATTCATTCCGCCGATTCAGTTGAAAAACAAACGGAACAAAACGGGGATAAACATACCTGAATTTGTCCAATAGAACTCTTGTTTGCAACTGTTGGACTAATGATTACACCCAGTGTCAGCTAGATGCAGGCAAGAGTGTGCAAGGCGTTATTTAATGTCACTGTCTGTCACCTCAAATTAGTCTCTCGACCTGTGTGCACCTACGTTGTAAACTTTCATGCATAGGCTAGGTTGTAGCAACCTCATGATCGGTATAGGGAACATTTTAGTATCATGTAGTAGCCTAAACCTATCACCGTTACATTGAACTGGGTTAATGGAATAGAAATGAGAGTCATCCTGTATGCTGTAATAGAAATAAGGCCATGCTCATGAAAGAAAAATCTTCCTCCCTTATCTTAAATGGCACTGACCGCCACTGGACTCTAATGATGATTTTTTTAAAGTCACATGAGAGGCATGAGCTCAGCTTTGTTTTTGCGCAGGCTGTACACATTTCATCTCTATCTCATTCACAATTTGACAATTGCTAGTTATAGCCTAATGTTAGTTAGCTAACATTGAACCTGGTTGGTCAGCTACCTGCAGATTCATGCTGGGTAGTAATGTCATGAGTTGGGATTATGGTTAATTCTTGATAATGACTTGAATTTCCCTTTGTGTGGCCGTAATTATAATATATAATTCACAAGTGATAGGCTAATATTGTCCCCCATCAGACTATTCTTAATTTAATCGTGTCTTTACATATACTAAATATTATATGAGTGAAACATTTTTTGATTTAGAATGGACCATTATCATGCATCTGTCTCGAAACTGGGGCAGGGGAAAAAATACGTAATCTATGCTCTTAAAAAGCAAATGGAGGTGGTTCATTTTCATGCCAGGTAGGCTATACTCCTTTTGTAAGGGGAAACAATGTGCTTAACCTTTTCACACATACCAACACACAGGTGTGATCATTCTACAGTGGTCCCTGTAGCATACGATCAAACCGGTGTGATTAGAACGCTTACTTAGAACATCCAGTTTTTGAATGACGCAACAATCAGCATTTGAGCTGACCACACTGTTTTTCAGAAACATTTTGCACATACACAGTCCTTACAAAGTTATGTCCAGAATGTGAGCAGTTTATTTTTGGATGCAATAATCAGACATTCACAGAAGTAGCTACAGCATAACAGAATAATCCAAACCGGAAAAATGTAGGCTACATTTGTCCTAGCCCTAACTGAGGAAAGATTTACATAACACAAGCGGTCATATTTTTATAACTCTCAGCTGACAGAAACTACTTAATCACATCACGGGTGAGCTCACCATTGATCAAAATGATTGAGTAACACACTTTCTAGAAATCGAAAGTAATCTGACGATGGGAAGTTTGTGCGCGCTGCCATGTTTGTTTTTCACCTCAACCGAAGATAATAGGAGACAATATGAGCTTGGTCTGTTTGCAGTATGCATATTGAAAGGGGGTGTGTCGTCTACAATCATTCACTTCCCTTCATTCACTTCCGGAAGTTTACCCAAAATTCCTTCACCTCATTATATCATCTTTGGTCTGACAGACGTTTGAGTGACACCCATAATGCATTGTATAATGTCAACAAACATGGCACCACACATAGCTGGCAAATAGCTTAGCTCATCATAAGCACACATCATAGGTGTCCATTACAATCTATGCAATAATCGGAATGCATTATTTGTCACCAGTACTTAAAAACGTGAATAAACTGTACATCATGCTCCGTACATACAGTCTCTATGCTACAGTAGAAACGACAACACGACATACAGAAAATAAGGCACTTACTTTGAAAGCAACACACCAGAAAATGTTCCAGTTCATGCAAGACTGCGCAAATGTCTGCACACTTGTAGGTGTTTGGGCTCTCCTCAGTCCAAGAGAGAAAAGAGAAAAAGTTTGTCTGCTCAGTAAAGCCTCAAACATAAATTGTCCGCAACAGTGAAACGGGCTACTTCTATCTGAATTAATAAGGAGGTGGACAAATACCTCAATTCAAACTACTGTTAGAAATAACATTTGTTCGAAAATAATTTGAAATGGACTATTTCAAACACAGCCTATAGATAATTAGTAGGCAGCGCGTGTTTACTGTCCTGTTGCGTAACAATCACAGTTTGGAACAGTGAGTGCATAAAACAACACACTGGGGCGACCGTTAGAGATATTTGGAACTCACATATGAAAACGTTATATGAATAAAGTTGAGAAATAAATATTGGTAGAGAGCTGATGGGATCCTCCTCTTTTTATTAGAGGCCATCACTCTGTTTTCTCATGCAATTGCATAGACTATAGAAATGTTGCACAACATGAGCTCATGGGCTCTCATAAAGTGTTTGATTAGATTTTCGATTACATTTGCATTGATGTCAGAGTGATTAGAGGGACAATAGAGTGCTGAGTACCAGGCATTTAGCAAGTTTGGTAGGCTGCTAATGACCACCAGCGTAACAGCCCTTTTCAAACCTGCTCTCTCTCTCTTACTGTCTCTAACTCAACTACACACACTTTGTGTTAACACCTTAGTTTTTGCCTGACAGCTCCTCCCAGTTTATGGGGTGGGCAATGCTGCTATTTTATACATAGCCGTGTTTGTGCGTGCATGGATGTGGTCTACACACACTAATGCTTTCCTGTGAGTGCAGCTCTCTCTCTCTGTGATGTAGAGTATGGGCAGGAAAGAGGAGCTGTCGTAGTTGTCTTATCTCTAACTCAGCTAACTCAATAACACACACTGATGACAGCAATCAATCTGAAAGCGCACGCACACACACGCACGCACGCACGCACACACGCACACACACACACAGGGCAGCAGGTAGCCTAGCGGTTAGAGCATTGGGCCAGTAACCGGAAGGTTGCTAGTTTGAATCCCGAGCCGACAAGGTGAAGCATCTGTTGATGTGCCTTTCCATAATTGCTCCAGGGTTGCTGTTGATAATGGCAGAACTTGGCTGTGATTTCCTATCCACAAATGTGTATAATACACACTTGTACATGTGTGAAATAGGAGAAATGTAAGCATCCACCAAATTATTATTATTATTACACACACACACCTCAGGGTAGGTCTAGGAAATGGCTGATTTTGAAGTGGGGTGGAATTTGGTCAAATGGATACCAATACTGAGAACTCACTACAGCAGCTCCTATAAGAATTCTGCCACCTTCCCGCAAGTGTAAACCTGTGGTGTGTATATGTGAGTGTGTGTGTGTGTGTTAAGACGTCAGCATGCTTCAGTTCGGCTGGCGTCTAGCAGAAGTCGGCTAGCCTATCCAAGCAAGTGTGCTCGCATACTCCGTTAATTAAAATAAGAGGCAATAATACTTTTTGTCCAGACGCCATAGCCAGTATACGCTTCCTCAAAATAGTCAGAATTGATCTATAATAACTCAAGAAATCTATCATTCATTTTGACATTTTTGCCAAGGAGTCGCGGAATTTTACATCTAACTAAGATGTTTGGTGCAGTATTTCTCAATGACATATGTGCATGAAAAGGAGTCGGCTCTCGAACCAAGACTTTATTGGAGAATCCCTTCTGTTGACCAATCACCAACGAAGGGGCGTAGATTTCGGCTCCGAACTTCGGCTTGCCTCTAGAAAAAATGTTGTGTGCCCTAACAGGCCCAAAAAAAACTAAATGATTTCGAAAACAAAAAACAACGTCAAATAATGTAGTCATAATACAGTATATGCACGAACTCAACTGTTTCGGCTGGGAAGCATGCGGATGCCTTTACCCCTACCACACTTATTCTCTTAGAGGGTATGCAACAAGCCTCTCACACCTCAGCAGTGCTCTCAGCAGTTATAGACTAGTTCTCTCTCTCTCTCCATCTCTTTGTATTCTCTTCCATAAAACAATCTCTGAAACGAATCTCCCCTAATGCTACAAGATACCACATCATTAACAGATATTGTAAATCTCAATCTTTCTCTCTGCCTGTTTCTCTACTTCTCTCACCCTCTATTTATTTAGAAGAAATACATCTTATCTCTCCCTTGTCTGATAACTAGTTAATATAACTTATTTTCTCAAAATACTGTATATGTCAGCTAGCTAAGTTAGCAATGTTATGAATACAACTCCCATCTGCTGTCAAAATCAGGATACAATTCGAGAGAACTAGTTAGCTCTAAAAGTGGTTATAGCTTTGACTGCATGCTGACAGTAAATTCAGTCATACACTACAAACATAGTTTTACCAGGTTCCTGTGGAGCAATTGTACTGACAGTCCACTACAACGTACCCAATAATTTCCTGATTAGGGTTAGTCTGTGTTTAATTTAATTGTATATTAAAAACACAGTTTGAGATCATTGTGAGGGGATTTCGCCAGTGGTTGAATGGGGAATTGGGCTTCCGAGGTTGCAAGAGTAACCAAGGAGGGCTTAGCGACAGGTTAGCTGACCACACCAGGACTCCCAAGTGGCACAGTGGTCTAAGGCACTGCATCTCGGTGCTAGAGGCGTCACTACAGACAACCTTGTTCAAATCCAGACTGTATCCCAACCGGCCGTTTGCCGGTGTAAGCCGTCATTATTAATACACATTTTTTCTTAACTGACTTGCCTAGTTAAATAAAGTAAAAAAAAAAAAAGAAAACAATGTGCACGCTTCAATGGAGCAGAAGTCTATGTATTGTTCAGATTCTGGATGGTCAGATAGTGGTGCACGACCTGTGGTTGGAGTCGAAGGAGTCGACTCTTGCTCGACTCCCAAAACAAGTTGAAAGGGATGCGCACACATATACACACCACCTCATTATTGCAGAGTCCTACTAGAAAGACATTTGCGTTCTAGCAGATTGACATGAGCATGGTTCTGCCCATTTTCTCATCAACTTAGCCTATACAAGGCTTATTTTGTTTGAATATAGAAGGTGATGTGTAGGAACTAGAATATTTCAGGAATATTTCTGCTGTGCACAGCCTTGATGGATCCCAGGGGATTATCTATGCTGATAAAAGCCCTATTCAGACGCATATTACTAGAGACGTTGGATATGTAATTATTATCCAAGCATGTGTGTTATTCCAGAGGACGATTCACACAGGATTCGTTTTTTCCAAACTGACCCCTGTAATTCTTATTTTTTTTCAATTTTAAAAGACGGAAGCGTGGAGGTTTTTATTCTAGGGGTGAAGATATTTCAACGTCATATCTAGACGATAATAGGCTACACTGATAACTCGTGCTTGGCTGCCAAATGTATGTCCCCATAATATTTAATTTGATGACGTTTTAGCGATCCATTGTAGACGTCCTTCCTAATACCAATGCCCCCCATACTGCTGATTTGAGCTGCTCAACCATATTTGCACTTAAGAGGTGTTTATTGTTAAGGTCGCGTCAATTCAAATCTGGTATTGGAACAAAAGGATTACTACACAGTTTAAATCATCTATGTATTTTATTCTAGCAAACCCTTAAATGGTAAGTATGAAGTTCGTATATACAGGCTCACTGTGACACCACGCAGGGCAAACAGCGAGCAGAGCTAGAGAAGAGAGAGAGAGAGAGAGAGAGAGAGAGAGAGAGAATCAGAGAGAGCAAAACAGACCTGTCCTATCCTTTGTTCTTCCTTAAATACTCCGACAGAATAGTTCCCGCTCATTGCTGGCCTGTCAGAGTAGAGGCTGCGTGTGGTTTAAACTTACTCAGCCTATCGTTGGCGTGCAGGCTGGTCCCAGCCTCGTGACGCACTCCAGTTGCTGGACGCAGTTGTCCTCTCAGCAGATGTTCTTGTCTCATGTTACCACAAAACACAGTTCTATCGTGAAACCCCCAAGCTAGCACATTCCCTCCACATGGCTCCCCCACACACAAGCCTACAGCAGTTCTACAGGTTTTATGATCAAACAATACATTCAGTTAATAACTCTTGTTGTAGATTAACATATTAATTAGCTAAGCATGTTCAGCCCTTACATTATGGATGAGAAAGTGAACTTGCCATTTCCCAAAGGTTTAGCTTTGCGATCTAATGCCTAGGACAGAGCTCTCCAACCCTGTTCGTGGAGAGCTACCATCTTGTAGGTTTTCACTCCAACCCTAATCTAGTGCATCTGATTCAATAATTATCTGGTTGATAAACTGAATCAAGTTTGTTAAAACTTGGGTTGGATCAAAAACCTACAGGAAGGTAGCTCTCTTGAAACATTGTTGGAGAGCCCTGACCTAGGACATCAACAGCCAGCCGGGGTTTCATGAAATAAGCTATAGGCACAATACTTTTTATTGCACATTTAGGACTAATCAATCAATCAATCAATCAAATAAATTTTTGAAGCCATTTTTGCATCAGCCAATGCCACAAAGTGCTATACAGAAACCCAGACTAAAATCCCAAACAGAAAGCAATGCAGATGTAGAAGCATGGTGGCTAGGAAAAACTCCCTAGAAAGGAAGATACCTAGAGAGGAACCAGGCTCGGAGGGGTGTCCCCTTCTGGCTGTGCCGGGTGTAGATTATAACAATTCATGGCCATTAAGGCCAGATCTTTCTTCAAGATCACGTTCATAGATGACCAGCAGGGTCAAATAATAAGGAGTCATCAGGCCAGGTAGTCCTGAAGAAATTTAACTGATGCATTTGGCGATGTTCACTGGCACTATGAAGAAAAGCTTAGCCACAGTCATTAATAGCCTAATATACTTTAATATACTTTTGGTGAATTTACGAGGCATTGCAAAACAAGACATTGCTAGATACAGATTACCAAGATGTAGCCTATGCGCACAGTTCCGACTGTCTGTCTGCCTACCCCGATCCTCTGTCCCCCCTTGCTGGCTTGCCTGCTCTTTCTCTTGTCTTGGCTATGAAAAATGCTAGTGTGTTTGGTCTTTGGTCTGTTGTGTGTAGAATTTCTCAGCCTACTCTTTAATAGCTCCTCATTGAACTTGTGCAAGACATTGAAAGCCAAGAAATTGCGAGATACAGCATTGTGATAGCCTATACATCTTTTGATTACCAATGCATGGTTCTGACTGTCTGCATGGTGGCCGACATGCCTACCTATGCCTGGCTGTGCCCCTCCCCTCTCTCTCCCTCTCTCGTTATCTCACTCTTTCTTTGCTGTGAAAAAGTTTGTGTTCTTTGAAGTACCCTACGCAACTAGTTTCCTCAGTTGCAAAAATACTGAATCTTAGGAGTGAAATGGGAGTCGACAGTGTAAGGGCTGATATATGTTTAGCTAATGAATATGTTAATCTACAACAAGAGTTATTAACTGAATGTATTGTGTGATCATAGATCTTTAGAACTGCTGTAGGTTTGGGTAGGGGGGAGCTATGTGGAAGGAATGTGCTAGCTGGGGGTTTCACGATAGAACAGTATTTTGTTGTAATATGAAACTAGGATCTACTGAGAGGACCACTACTTCCGTCAACTGGATTGCGTCACGAGGCTGGGACCAGCCTGCACGCCAACGATAGGCTGAGTAAGTTTAAACCACACTCAGCCTCTACTCCGACAGGTCAGCAAGGAGCGGAAACGATTCTGTCGGAGTATTTAAGGAAGAACAAAGGATAGGGGCGCTTCTCTTCTCTAGCTCTGCTGACTGTTTGCTCACTCACTCTCGCTCTCTTGCGCTCTCGCTCTCTCTCTCTCTCTCTCTCTCTCTCTCTCTCTCTCTCTCTCTTCTCTGGCCCTGCTTGCTGTTTGCCCTGCGTGGTGTCACAGTGAGCCTGTATATACGAACTTCATATTTACCATTTAAGGGTTTGCTAGAATAAAATACATAGATGATTTAAACGGCGTAGTAATCCTTTTGTTCCAATACCAGATTTGAATTGACGCGACCTTAACAACAGGCAAGGAGTCGAGGAATAGATTATTTTGGAGTCGACTCCCAACCTACATGGTCAGATAGCTAGCAATGATCATAAGAAGCTGCCATGTGAGGAATCATAGGTGGCTCGTTTCAGATAGTTTTATCTTGTTCTTGATACCATGTCTTGTTTTGAGGTGTTTTCACTGATGTCACGTCTATGCTAATATGGCTAAAATTAGCTAGCTAGCTAACCAACAACTGTAACTATGTACAGTATTTGAGAGACAACAATTGCTTATTGTGCACATTTGGAGATTAAACATAGTTTACATGTTGTCAACAATCTAAGCCAACTCCTTCTGTTTTACCCAATAGTTTCACACACGTCGGTTTTGTTGCAAATATATTTTAAAATTATTTTCAGAAAAACATATTGGCCAAGCTCAGGCCCTTTATTTTTTTATGTGCATACTCCTAACAGGGTGGAACCTAACAGGGTGGAAATTTGGAGCCTAAATTAGCCATATATCTGTGAGTGAGCAAGATTGACATACTGTAATGGTGAACACTTGAACAGGATTTTAACTTCTCTTTCAAAAATATTTTAACATTTTGAAATTTGGTGAATTATCTCTATAATTTTACCTAACAGGGTGGAAATGTATTAGTGGGACATACAGACTAACAACATGGAACATTGAAAAAGTGTTTATACTGTATTTAGTTAGCTTTGCACTATTGCTTTCCCACCAAAGAAATTAAGACACTACCTGAATGTGGTGTCATTGTAGGAAGGGGTTGTTTTCTTAAATTGAGAATTACAACAAATTAACAGGGTGGAAAGTGATATCAGGGACACACAGAAAATCTTAAGTAAAAAAATCAAGGAAGAAGCAATATTGATGAGAGAGACTTTAACGAGGACTATAAAATAAAGATTTGTAATATTTTATTATTTTATGGCTTATATTTCTTGTGAAAGTTGATGAATGTGTTGGCATTCATGGCAAAAATGCCTATATCCACAAAAGAAAAGTATTTGAAATACATAACAATCCCTTTCAAGATCCATATTTTTGTGTTTTTCCTTGGGACTAAAAAGGCACCGTGTTGTAGGAATGACCCATCTAGTGAACCAAAAGATCTCTCTCTGTCCCCTGTGTGTCCTCTGATACTAGCAGGTGATTTATACCTGGGACACCAGGTTCTACAAACAATGACCTCAAAAAAACAATCTAGAGATAAAAAGGTCACCCCCTACACACACACTACTGCCCCTCCTTAGCCAACAGGTTTTCAACAATCAGACAGGAATGTTTGTCAGGGCAGAATGTTGTATTTCTCACTTAGTCATACACACACACACACACACACACACAACATCTGCAGAGAGCTCTGACTCACCTAGTAAAACAGAGGGGTGTTTTTAAAGAGGGGAGGTGAGAGGTGATTCATACAGGATGTCTATTACAATTTTTCTCCCATTTTATTGGCTTTCATTGCTTTCTGAGAAAGATTGTTATGGAGACAGACACACACTCACACTGCAAGCAATTCAGCTGCAGAATAAAAAAACACACATGGCCTGGGGAAGAAACTACACTTATTTGTGAGAATAAAAGGGAACACCTCAGGAAATATTCAAACAACCACAGCTGGCCATTTCCATGTAAAAGTACCCATGTGAAGATCATAGGAAAAAGTGAAAGCTAAGAGTCTATATTTTTTTGAAATTAAGGCATATACAGTATACACTTTTCAACCATTTTCAGATGGAAAAATGATCTTAGAAAACATCTTCCAGAAAAAGTCTTTAAAAAACAAAAGAGTAAAGACCCCTGCCAACTAATATCAACATTTACAGTATATTTACTTTTGCAAAAATTGTTTGCCTTGTAAGTTTAAGAAACATTGCCCTTTGTCTTGAAATTCCATTACCAAAAACCCACATATGTTTAAGGTATTTTCTCATTTCTCTCACTCATGATGAGGGAGGAAAAGGGAAGTGAACAGAAGTAACAAGTAAAGGTAGGCCTACCAATTAGTTATAGTGTTTTACTGATAACTATTTGGTTTATGAATCATTAAGTTGATTAAAACTCAGAATTATGTTACCAGTAACGGAATTACTGCAATTCAGTTGACTACAATGGGAAATCATACAGTAGTAGTCTCAAACCACAGTTGGGTACAGTCCTCCCTTCCACTGGCAGTTGCTCAGCTCATAACAGTTTGCTTTATCCCCCCCCTCTCTCTTTCTTCTTACTCTCTCCAGTTAATGACACCTCTCCAGGCTCTTACTGACACCTACCCATGAGCCCCCTCTCTTTACATTTACTGTAACCAGCAACCTTACCCACTGAGCATCGACCGACGCTGAAAAGTGGTTGATATTTGGTCAGTCTGCCCCGGCCTTGATTTGAACCTCCACAGACAATGTTTTTTGGTATGATCCAGACCAGCTTTAATTTCAATGTCAACAGATGCACATTTTTGGTCTGTTATGTATCGGCCTTGATTTGGCCCCAAAATAGACGCCTATGATTTGTTCAGTTTGGTATAGTCCGGACCAAATCTAAACCAATCATAAACATCTACAGTATGTTTCACAAGTTTGGAGAGCACAGTATAGTACAGATTGAGCACAGTAGAGTAAAGGAAAAAGTTGAGTAGAGTATAGTTCAGTACATTACACAGTAGAGCACACTAGAGTTGAGTATATTAATGTACTGTATTCTACTGTACTGTGTATACTCTGCTTTACTGAACTCTACCATACTGAACTCTACTCTACTGTTCTGTGCTGTACTTTACCGTACTGAGCTCTACTGTGCTGTACTTTGATGTCAAAACTTGTGAAACATAGATGTCTATGGTTGGTTCAAATATGCAAAGGAGGATATTGAATATTTCTACCTTTTGTACTTATTTAGGATACCATGAAGAGAATGTAACATGGAACTCACAATGGTTCCACTTGGAACCAAAAAGGCTCTTTAAAGGTTTCTCCTATGGGAACAGCCAAAGAACCCTTTTTTTCTAAGAGTGTAGTCCTTGTGCATAGAGTTGTATGGTTTGTTAAACTTTGAAATCAATGGGTTTTTTTGGCATACATTTCACAGTGAAAAATCTGAGTCTCAACGCAATTCCATTATCGTAGAATTGCCCAGCTGCTATCAGAGACAAGACAGATCTATTATTATAGATTCCTTATTATTATTACCCGCGCTCATATCATACGCATTTTTAGCTACTGAAGTATTTCTCTGCCATCAACCTGTATAGTATATAGTTAACCATCCAACATCCACCAATGTATAGTGTACATATTCAGCCAACCACCCATACTATGCAATATCTTTTTTATAGCTTTTATTTTTTGCACTCCAGATATCTTGTATTTCTATACTTTTTCATACTGCCGCTCTATGTATCATGTACCGTGTATCTGTCTTTTGTGTACTTTCGTTGTGGCATTTTGCACCTGCCCTGTGTTTTTGTTGTAGCTGCTTGACAATGACATTTTCCCCCCGGGGGATCAATAAAGTATCTATCTATCTATCTATCTATCTATCTATCTATCTATCTATCTATCTATCTATCTATCTATCTATCTATCTATCTATCTATCTATCTATCTATCTATCTATCTATCTATCTATCTATCTATCTATCTATCTATCTATCTATCTATCTATCTATCTATCTATCTATCTATCTATCCCAGTCGGAGCGCACTGAAGAGTAAAAACTTGACTCAATGCAATTTTTCACACTAAGCTGATTTCCTGCAGTTCTACACATTTTGCTATGATCTATGCCATGTTCATATGATATCTGAGTAAGAGTGATAAATAAAATCAATGGGGGCCCTCTAGAGGTCAGGGTCCCTGGGCACGTGCCTTGCTTGCCTGGTCAGTAATTCGGCCATGATTACTACACGGTTTAGATACCTGTCTAGACCAACTTACATATCAATCTATAAAATGTTAGCTGACATGGGCTAATTGGGTGACTGTCCGTGACTGACATATCAAGAGGAAAACTACTGATGCATTACCAAATTTACCAAATAACTAATAGTAAAATTATATAAATAAATAATAGTAATAATAATAATACAAATTATTATTACCCGCGCTCATATCATACGCATTTTTAGCTACTGAAGTAAAAATTTGTGCGGGACCCTAAGTTGTTGCGTATTGTTTTATATATTTTTTGCCACGTCTTTAAATTGCACCATTTTGTTCCTCTCCATCGCCCTCACTCTCAATATTTATACAATGAAGCATATGATTTGTTCATTGTCTTAGCTAGGGCTGTGGCGGCCACAAAACTTTGTCAGCCAGTGATTGTCCGCTAATTAACATAAACACATGTAGCATCTCCTGGCTTCCACACATAGCCTACAAGCCACTGATGCAGACCTTTGGAACATCAACATTTTAAAAAGTCTAATAAATCCATGTAATAGAGCCTACACCTTCACAATAAATCCATTATTTATTTTAGAAAAGTCTAAAGAAGCATGATATGAAGACAATGTGTCTATTTCAGAAAAAAATTATAGCATACTGAGTTGTCCTTATGTTAGGTCCTGATGTGGCTATGCCAAATGGCTGTGGGCTAAACTAGTTAATTTAACAGACAAGATTTGCTTAGAATTTCGTGGCATTATTTTATAATATTTTATAGTATGAAGAATACAATTGAACAATATAAAAAATAAATATATATATATATTTTTTTTTGCGTACTCCCCAAACAATTAGAGGGAGTACGCACATGTTGAGCAGTTAACAAAAAAATAAGTACTCCTTTATTCTTAATTTAGAGTTATTAATGTAACTCTAGTTGTTCTACAAACGGTGTGGTCTGAGACACTGCATATCAATGCAAGAGGCATCACTACAGTTCCTGGTTCAAATCCAGGCTGTGTCACATCCGGCTGTGATTGGGAGTCCCATAGGCCGGCGCACAATTGGCACAGCGGGTCTTTCTCACAGGCTACAAGTAAAGAGACACATCAGGGACGAAACTGTGAGGGTCTTTATCAAATTTAAGGTGCATATTGAAGATATTGGAAGAACTGTCCAAATTTACTATTTGTCAGCCAACAAGATGAGTATGCCTAACGAACAGCAAAAGCACTAGCCTATGTCAATCTACTATCCCCCATAGTACAAAAGTCGACCTATTTTATTCTGTGCGAGAAATAAATATTCCAAACATAGTCTGGGAGAGTTTTGGGGTCCAATAAACCCCAAAATAACCTTTTTTACGCAATGTGGCTGACGCAAAAGATCAGAACGTTTAGCTTAAAATGTTGATAAACTATTAGGCTATTTCATTACATTATAAGCGCAGCACTGCGTACATGGCAGTAGGCTAGGTGAACATTATCTTCAAATTCATGCGCCGCTTCTGTATGCCAGTTAGGCTCTACATCCCTTGTTAATGTCACGATGTGGGGTGAGGGAACGAGACTCAGAGCGAGAGGTGAGGTTAAACATATTTATTATACTACTAATAATCAACAAAACAAGAAATCTACTTCACCGTGACGTCGGCTTTGATTAGCGAGACAATTAAAAACAATGATCCACACGCAGGTGGATGTGCTGTGCACATAAATAGAATCCCCAATTAGAGACAACTCACGACAGCTGTCTCTAATTGGGGATCACCAATAACCCAACCCTGGGTGTAAGGACCAGACCGTGGTCATCCCACTTCCCGTAGAGGGAGTTAGGGACCTGGCCTCGGTCAGACCCTTACAGTACCTCCCCCCTAAGGTGCGGGCTCCTGACCGCGATGTTTCCCCCCCCCAAAAAAATATACACAAAACCAGGGGGGAATGGGCGGAGAACTGGGGCGGTTGTTGGTGGGGGCTCCGGATCCGGCGTGACGCTGGCAATGGGGGCAGCTCCCTCTCTACCTCCCAGTGGCACGCCCGGTCCTGTCCGGACCCCGGCGTGATGGGTCCCTCTCCAGTACTCCCCTGACTCACCAAGTCCAGTCTGGACCCTGGTGTGGGGTCCTCTACCTCTGGAGATGGGCAGACCACCGGTCCCGGACTGGGCCCCGGTGGAGCGAACTGCTCCGGCACTGGAGTGGAGCCGATGATCGGACCCAGATTGGGCACCGGTGGAGCGGACTGCTCTGGCACTGGAGCGGAGCAGACGACCGGAACCGGACTAGGCACCGGTGGAGCGGACTGCTCTGGCTCTGGAGCGGAGTAGACGTCCGGACCCGGTTTGGGCTCCGGTGGAGCGGGCTGCTCTGTCATTGGAGTGGGGCAGACGACCGGCCCCGGTCTGGGCACCGGTGGAGCGGACTGCTCTGACACTGTAGTGAAGCAGACGACCGGCCCCGGACTGGGCACCGGTGGAGCGGACTGCTCTGACACTGTAGTGAAGCAGACGACCGGCCCTGGATTGGGCACCGGTGGAGCGGACTGCTCTGACACTGGAGTGAAGCAGACGACCGGCCCCGGACTGGGCACCGGTGGAGCGGACTGCTCTGACACGGAAGGGAAGCAGACGACCGGCCCCGGACTGGGCACCGGTGGAGGTTCTGGGTTGCTGACCTTCGCTTGAGGTTCCGTGCTGGGGACTTTCACTGGAGGTTCCGGGCTGCTGACCTTCGCTGTAGGCTCAGGGCTGGGGACCTTCACTGGAGGTTCCGGGTTGCTGACCTTCTCTGGAGGTTCAGGGCTGCTGACCTTCGCTGGAGTCTCCGGGCTGTGGAGGCGCACCAGTGGTCTGGTACGTGAAGCTGGCACTGGAGATGTCGGGCTAATCCCACGTACTGGACTTCTGGTGCGAGGAGCAGGCAAGGGCTGTACCTGACTGTGGGGGTGAACCGGTGGTCTGGGGTGAGGAGCAGGCACGGGAGATGTAGGGCTGGCTCCTCGACCGGGAAAGGAAGAGAGTTCCGAAGCCCGATCGGCTGCCTTGCCCAGCCCGGGCAGTAGTGCAGTAAAACGCATTAGCTGTTTAATTGTCCATACCACTGGTCCCGGACTGGACTCCGGCCTGACGAGGAGCTCCGGCCCCTCCTCCCTCTTTTCCTCGGGAGAGAGGTTAGAAAAACGCTTCCGCCAGCACTCCGATCTGGCCTCGAAACTCCCCGCCTCCTCGATCTCCCGTACGTAAGGGTTGGTCTCGGTCTCAGGAGGAAGTGCCACCCAGGCTCTCCACCACTTCGTCTGTTCCTCCGACGTCCGATCATTGAAACCCTCTGGCGTCTTCCGGTTATCGGCCGTCGGAGGCGGAAGTTGATTTTCCTCCCTGGGGTGGCTGACCGACGGTGGTACTCGTGGAGATGGTATTGGGGTCCCTGGACTGGAAACACGCGCTGATCCTCCGGTGCGGGAAGTTGTTGCTGGACGTAACGGGCTGAGGGGGCGCGTTGGTTGGGCAGGCCGGGGGCGCGCTGAAGATCTGGTACTGGGGCCGGAGACTGAACGCATCTTCTCGTCGTCCTCCTCGGCCCACCCGAAATACCTCCTCAGCCACTTCTCCTCCTCCGCGTCCCTCGCGTCCCAAGGACCCCACAACCCCCCCCCACTGTTAATATGGGGGACCTTCGGGGTTGTCCACGGTCGGTCCTTCCTCTCCTCTAACTCTGTTGTTACGGGCTCTGTCCCAAGCCCCAGTTACGAGCTCATCCTCTCCTGCCAGTGTCGATGAGCCCCAGATGCTCCCCACCACCAGTGGCTGTGCACCTTCCACCGTTTTTCCTCCCCAACGTCTCCTCCTGTTGCGTCGGTGCCCTCTATGCTCCTCCACGTAGCCCATGGTGTCGAAACACTGATACTCCTCTTCCTCTTGCTGCGGGTTCCCTTGGTGGTGGATCATTCTGTCACGATGTGGGGTGAGGGAACGAGACTCAGAGCGAGAGGTGAGGTTAAACATATTTATTATACTAATAACAATCAACAAAACAAGAAATCTACTTCACCGTGACGTCGGCTTTGATTAGCGAGACAATTACAAACAATGATCCACACGCAGGTGGCTGTGCTGTGCACATAAATAGAATCCCCAATTAGAGACAACTCACGACAGCTGTCTCTAATTGGGGATCACCAATAACCCAACCCTGGGTGTAAGGACCAGACCGTGGTCATCCCACTCCCCGTAGAGGGAGTTAGGGACCTGGCCTCGGTCAGACCCTTACAGTTACAGGTACCAAAACATTTCTGCATTATTGAAGGTCCCCAAGAACACAGTGGCCTCCATCATTCTTAAATTGAAGAAGTTTGGAACCACCAAGACTCTACCTAGAGCTGGCCGCCCAGCCATACTGAGTAATCGGGGGAGAAGGGCCTTGGTCAGGGAGGTAACCAAGAACCCAATGGTAATTCTGACAGAGCTCCAGAGATGGGAGAATGTTCCAGAAGGACAACCATCTCTGCAGCACTCCACCAATCAG
Organism: Thymallus thymallus; assembly: GCA_023634145.1. Taxonomy (NCBI): domain Eukaryota; kingdom Metazoa; phylum Chordata; class Actinopteri; order Salmoniformes; family Salmonidae; genus Thymallus; species Thymallus thymallus. The sequence goes on along the minus strand of CM042400.1, from coordinate 15,503,059 downwards.
GCCTTTATGGTAGAGTGGCCAGACGGAAGCCACTCCTCAGTAAACGGCACATGACAGCCCACTTGGAGTTTGCCAAAAGGCACCTAAAGGACTCTCAGAGCATGAGAAACAAGATTCTCTGGTCTGATGAAACCAAGATTGAACTCTTTGGGCTGAATGCCAACCGTCACATCTGGAAGAAATCTGGCACAATTTCTACGGTGAAGCATGGTGGTGGCAGCATCATGCTGTTGGGATGTTTTTCAGTGGCAGGGACTGGGAGACGAGTCAGGATAGGGAAAGATGAACGAAGCAAAGTACAGAGAGATCCTTGTTGAAAACCTGCTCCAGATTTCTCAGGACCTCAGACTGGGGCGAAGGTTCACCTTTCAACAGAACAATGACCCTAAGCACACAGCAAAGACAACGCAGGAGTGGCTTCTGGACAAGTCTCTGAATGTCCTTGAGTGGCCGAGCCAGAGCCCGGACTTGAACCAGATCTAACATCTCTTGAGAGACCTGAAAATAGCTATGCAGCATCGCTCCTCATCCAACTTGACGGAGCTGGAGAGGATCTGCAGAGAAGAATGGCAGAAACCCCCTAAATACAGGATGCCAAACTTGTAGCGTCATGCCCAAGAGAACTCGAGGCTGTAATCGCTGCCAAAGGTGCTTCAGCAAAGTCCTGAGTAAAGAGTCTGAATACTTAGGTAAATTTCAGATTGATGTCAGAATTTTTTTCTAGATAATCCATTTTAGAAAAAGGCTAAATGTGGAAAAAGTTAAGTGGTCTGAATACTTTCCGAATTCACAGTGAATAACAGGACGAATAACAGGAAAGTTGAGAAATAAATATAGTAGTCCTAGTCTATAGAAAGCTGATGGGATCCTCCTTTTTTTAGTGGAGGCTTTCACTCTGTTTTCTCACGCAATTGCATAGCTTGTAGAAATGTTGTGCAACATGAGCTCATGGGCTCTCACGAAGTGTTTGATTAGATTTTGAAAAAAAATACATTGATGTCAGAGTGATTAGAGGGACAATAGAGTGCTGAGTACCAGATAGTTAGCATAGTTATTTTTCTCTTAGAGGTTGTCAGTTGGATAGGCTCTTCTTTGCAAGGTTTTGTATATTTTACCTATCATATGAATATATGAATATCCTTTTCTGACTCAAATCGGATTCCCTCAAGATTGCTCTGATGTCCAAAAATGTCAAATCAAAATGTAATTATATTAAACTTTTAAGTTCCATTTATTAGAAAATATCTACATTTGTCAGTCCAAAATTGTTTTTTAATTCTGTCCTGTAAGTGCTTGCTTATGTCGATTATGCCTAGACACAGCATTGTGTGTGTGTGTGTGTGTGTGTGCACCTGCATGCATGTGTGTTTGTGTTTGTGTTTGTGTGTGTGTATGTGTGTGTGAGGCTGGATATATCTCTGGCTGAGGCTTACAGTGCCATGCTGAGAGGAACAGATCAAATAGAAGCAGACCCACCTCTAGTCCAAGGATGAGGGCGGGAAGTGGCTGCGGGGTGAGGGCAGGAGGTGGTGAGGGTTGATGGATCATGATGCAGAGAGCTTAGCCTGTGAGATCCCCCTCTCTTTCTCCCTACAGGCCTGTGTGTTTGTCAGTGGTTCTAACATAATACAGTCTTTTACTGTTTATCTCCCTGTTTGTGTAGTTATTCATCCATGTTTTGTAAAAGGCTTTTATTTGTAATTGCCAAGGAGCATTTGATTGCCTCTTTCCTCTCCTCCTCTCTGTGTCTCTCTTTCTATCTCTCTGTTGTTACACCCGAACCTGCTTCATAACGCCCATCTTAACATTTCCACCTCATTAAGAACATCGAGTTTGGCTCTGTGTGTGTGTGTGGGTGTGTGTGTGTGTGTGTGGTAATAAGACTAATCAAATGCATGGATCATTACACTGATTTATGCTTTCATTAAGATGTGGATTGATGTGTCATGTTGGCTTATACTCTTGTTGTACATTGTAGTTGGTTGGGTAATGCACCTAGCCTATACTGTACTTTTGAGTTTCCTTGCACATTCAAATGTGACCAAAAATGATGTTATTGACCTTCATCACCCAAGTTCAGTCTCTCTCTCTCTCTCTCTCTCTCTCTCTCTCTCTCTCTCTCTCTCTCTCTCTCTGCAGATGGTGGCGTTGGAGAGACAGGTGTTTGACTTCCTGGGGTACCAGTGGGCGCCCATCCTGACCAACTTCTTCCACATCATCATTGTCATCCTCGGCCTCTTCGGCACTATACAGTACCGACCACGCTACATTGTAGTGGTAACCACAAACGCACACACAGACGCACACATGTACACACACACACACGTGTCAGCCTAATTTGTATTGAAAGTGTGATTTGGGTATAATTTGTTATTTTTCCATTCATCCAAACTCCCAAGTCCCCTGACCCTCTCCCTGAACACATTGTTTGTTGTCTTAGTCGTTTTAATCCATCAGTAATTACATTTAATTAATGACTCAACTTCCATTAATTTCACACTCAAACAGAGTGTACCCTAGGGCCCACCTCAGCACAAATCCAGCAGGATTTAGGATTTGGTTAAATCTGAGGTGTTAGGGTGGGGGGGGTGGGGGGGATTGGGAGAACAAAAGCCTGGCCATATTGTAGCACCCCAGAACCAGGATTGAAAAACTTAATGGAATGTCCTAGAATGTTCAAGATTCAAGAGCAAACACTAAAACGTTCAAGATTGAAGCACACTAGAACGTATTCCAATGTTTCTATATTTAAGAACACTAGAATGTTCTAGATTGAAGAACACTAAAATTATCTAGCATAGCTCCCAGACAGGGTATGAATATTTGAAGTGTTATTTCACTCTGGTGTCGTTTGGAGTTAGAAGATCATTACAGGATGGATGCAACTAAGTAACGATAAAATATTCACAAATACATAAAAAATGTATTAGCAATGTTCAGTTTGGGTGTTAATGTGAAAAAGGGTGAGGGACAGAGGAAAGAGAGTGATTGGAAGGAATGGGTGAGGGGTAGGAAGGAGGAGAATAAAGGATGAGAAGGAATAAGGAAAGAATAGTGTCAGCTTTCTCGGGAAAAAGAAGGGAGAGCGAAAAGCGAAGGGAGAGGAGTGGTGGAGAGATTAACCAAAGGCAAGAGCGGATAGAGGGAGAAATACTTGTGTGTTAGCTTTCTTGGAAAAAGTATGGAAGGGGTTTTGTGACTCAACATGTTACGTCTTTAGGTTTGGATAATAAGGGAGGGTAAGTCCTCTACTGTCTCAATCAGCGTTGACATGTTCACTAACCGGGGATGGATGACGCAGGATGAATCGCTGTTCACATGGTGAAAAACATCTCCATTGGAAGAAGTTCAGCCTTGAGTGGAAGTTTGGTTAGCAACTTCCTGTCAGGCAAACTCAAGTTTGTTGTTTGTAAAATAGACCCTTCGTAAACATTGCTAATTGAGTTCCATCCTAAGACCTGATTATGCCTCCATTAAACCCTCAGCTGGTTTAAAGAACAACTCCTTTAAGTCTTAATGGACTTACAGCAGCTTTGGCATGTGGGCCAGAGCAGGTAGTACACATAAATAAATAAACAGTCTAGAGCACTGTAGAGTGTGTCCCATAACACCATTCACACACAGAGATCTTTCATTTTGTTTCTAATGTATGATGTGTGTTTTGAATGGTTTGTGTGTGTGCGTGTTTGTGTCCTATGCAGTACACGGTGTGGACAGCTCTCTGGGTGGCCTGGAATGTCTTCATCATCTGTTTCTACCTGGATGTGGGAGGCCTGACCAAGGTATGCCCTATTCTCTCTGACTCATAGGTCAACTACATGTCAACTACAGAGCTACTGTCCTCCATCTTGGAGCTCTCATGACTTGTGTGCATCTTCCACCATTTAAAATACAGTGTATTTCTCTGTCTGTCGATATGTTTACGTGTTTTCTCCTTGGTGCTTGAGAGACATTGAATAAAACATGTGGTCATCCTAGGGAGGTGGGAATCAGGTGGTCGGAAACATATTCCAAGACTTCAGTGTCAGGGTTCATAGAGTAGAGGGCTCAACCCCAGGAGGATGCCCCACTGACCTCCTGCCACAAGCACACACACACCGCACATACTTACCCATCCCACACGCATGGATACACATACAGACACACACACACTGCACATACTTACCCATCCCACACGCATGGATACACATACAGACACACACACACTGCACATACTTACCCATCCCACACGCATGGATACACATACAGACACACACACACACCTCACCTACTTACCCATCCCGCCCACCCATAATTTCTGTCACTGTTCGAACAGCATGTGCTGACAGGTCTTCGCTCTATGGAGTCTCTGCTCTACACGCACACACTCACCACTCTGTAGCCCCTGACGGTTGCTAGACACACACACACACACACACACACACACACACACATTCTGACAGGTCTCCCAAGTCTCTGTTTCCGTGCCGACAGAGTGTTACGTTTGGGATTATGATAATTTCCCTTCCCTGCTCCCAGTGTGAGGAGTTTGATCTGAGTGCTGAGACTGTATGTGCGCGTGTGTGTGTGTGTGTGTGTGTGTGTGTGTGGTGTAAGATAGATGTGTGTGTGAGAGAGAAAGAAAGAGACAGAGAGAAAGAAAAATGGAGGGAGCTAGAGATGGGAAGGAAAGCTGTAGTTAGCTCCCTAAAAGCATACTGAGCAGCTATCATAAGTGCCATAGGTTAGACTGACATTAGTCAGGTATACTGTATATGTCCTTACCACGACTCAGGATTTGACCCAGATGCAGACACAGGAAGCGGATAGTACAGTTCTCAGATGGTTTATTGAAAACACGGGGCAGGCAAAGGGCAGGTCGGGGACTGGCAGAGGTTCATGATCAGGTCAGAGTCAGGTAGGTACAGCACGGCAGGCACACTCGGGGTTAGGACAGGCAGAAATGGTCAGAACCGGGAAAACTAGGAAACAGAACAAGAGACACTGGAAGACAGGAAAGAACGCTGGTAAGACCTGACAAGACGAACTGGCAACAGGCAAACAATGAACACAGGTATAAATACACAGGGGATAATGGGGAAGATGGGCAACACCTGGAGGGGGGTGGAGACAAGCACAAAGACAGGTGAAACCGATCAGGGTGTGACAGTCCTAGTTCTCATTACATTGGCTTAACCCTGGGTGTCCTATCTGTCTGATGTGGAGTCACAGTAAGGTTATGTGGGGTTAAATGAGCTTCTCATCCAATTAGAGGGCTAACACACAGATGGACAGTCTGTGCCTGAATGGACAATTAGAATCTTCGTTTTTATTCTGCCAAAGCTCACGCCGCTAAGAAGAGATAATGACATTGCAATAAAACATGGCAGAAGATGTGAAAGAGCTTTGTATACTTCGGTCAACTTCACTATATAGTGAGTTCACACATGCAACACGCACACGCCCACACTATGACTGCACTTAGCACACTCCAGTCTGGTTTCTCCACTGTCCCCTGGGGTTCCTTTTAGCAGATTAAGTTTATTAGGACCCCCATTAGCAGCAGCTAACTCATCTTGTCTCGTTCATCAAACGTTCGTCCTCTACTCTCTTCACGTTCTGCCCCTCTCTCCTTTTTCTCTCTCACTTCGTTCCTGTCATACCCTCGCCAGACCCCTCCTCCATTTCTTTCTGCTCCACTCCTCTGCTTTGTTGTTGGTCTATTCCTTGCCTGTCCTCTGTTGGTCAGCTCTGTTTCTGTCCAACAGACTCAGAGATCGACTCTTATGGGGATCTACATTGGTCTCTCAGTGAAAATGAAAACTCATGCCTAGCATAGTTGGATTGGTGATTGGTTGTGTGTGTGTGTGTCTGTGTGCGTGAGTGTACCCGTAGCGGGCCCCAGCTGTTATAATGAGGCATGTAGAGGCCAGCAGCTGGGCCTGGGCTGTAACACAACAGAGGGAAATAGCCTGCCCTCCCAACACTGCATATGGAGACAGCTAATGGACAACACACACACTGATCCTGATTCTGGCCCCAACCAAACCCTCTATGCAGCCCTTACCACCCTCCATCAGCGACCTGTGTGAGTGAGTGAGTGAGTGAGTGAGTGAGTGAGTGAGTGAGTGAGTGAGTGAGTGAGTGAGTGAGTGAGTGAGTGAGTGAGTGAGTGAGTGAGTGAGTGAGTGAGTGAGTGAGTGAGTGAGTGAGTGAGTGAGTGAGTGAGTGAGAGACACCAAATCAAACTACAAAGGAGTAAAACAGGGAAGGGGACTCAGGGGGTATAGATAGATAGATAGATAGATAGATAGATAGATAGATAGATAGATAGATAGATAGATAGATAGATAGATAGATAGATAGATAGATAGATAGATAGATAGATAGATAGATAGATAGATAGATAGATAGATAGATAGATAGATAGATAGATAGATAGATAGATAGATAGATAGATAGATAGATAGATAGATAGATAGATAGATAGATAGATAGATAGATACTTTATTTATCCCAGAGGGGGAAATTTCTTTGTCAAGCAGCTACAACAAAACATAGGGCAGGTGCAAAATGCCAGAACGAAAATACACAAAAGACAGATACACGATACATGATACATAAAAAAACTAAAGAAAAGAGACGAAAAAACGAACTAAAACGAACTAGAACAACAATTTATGCACGAACAAGCTGCTTAACAGGTGACCACGCAGGGCGGTGCCAAATAGAGCACACCTAACTCACTCTATTAAATTAATCAAAACAGTTTTACATTTGGCTAGAAATACAAAAGGAAATGATCTCAACAGAGAAAAATGTCCTCCTGTGTGCTACCTATATCCCCCGACTAGAATCCCCATACTTTAATGAAGACAGCTTCTCCATCCTAGAGGGGGAGAACAATCATTTCCAGGCCCAGGGACATGTGCTAGTCTGTGGTGACCTAAATGCCAGAACTGGACAAGAACCTGATACCCTCAGTACACGGGGGGACAAACACCTACCTTGAGGTGTCAGCATTCCCTCACCCATATGCCCCCCTAGACAGAACTACGACAACATAACCAACAAAAGCGGGTCACAACTCCTGCAGCTTTGTCGCATGCTGTGTAAGTACATAGTCAATGGTAGGCTTTGAGAGGACTCCTACGGTAGGTAGACCTATAGCTAATTTCTTGGCAGAATTATCGTCAAATACTTTATCATTGACCTCAACCCAGAGTCTTACAGAGCGTTCACAGTCCGGCCACTGACACCCATATCAGATCACAGCAAAATCACAATCTACTTGAACGGAGCTATAATCAACCATAAGGCATCGAAGGCGAACAATCTGCATACTATTAAGAAATGCTATGGATTGAAGAAGGGTAGTGAAGAAACCTACCAAAAGTGAATGTGTAAACTTAGCAGTAGAAAGCCTGAACAATATATTTGACCTATCAGTTAACATACAACATTTCCAGCAGAAAACCTAAGACAACAACGAGAAATGGTTTGATGAAGAATGTAAAAACCTAAGTAGGAAATTGAGAAACCTATCCAACCAAAAACACAGAAAACATTTGCTTACGCCTTCACTATTGTGAAACACTAAAACAATTCAGAAATACACTAAGAAAAAAGAAGGAACAGCAAAACAGAAAACAGCTTATTGTGATTACAATTGTGATTCCTTCCGTGGCCTCCAACTGCTCTTAAATGCTAGTAAAACCAAATGCATGCTTTTCTATCGAACGCTGCCCGCACCTGCCCACCGGACTATCATCACTACTCTCGACGGGTCCGACTTAGAATACGTGGACACCTACAAATACCTAGGCGTCTGGTTAGACTGTAAACTCAACTTCCAGACTCACATCAACCATCTCCAATACAAAATTAAATCCAGAATCTGCTTCCTATTTCGCAACAAAGCCTCCTTCACTCATGCTGCCAAACTTGCCCTTGTAAAACTGACTATCCTACCGATCCTTGATTTCGGCAATGTCATTTACAAATTAGCCTCCAACACTCTGCTCAGCAAATTGGATGTAATCTATCACAGTGCCATCCGTTTTGTTACCAAAGCCCCATATACTACCCACCACTGCGACCTGTATGCTCTCGTTGGCTGGCCTTATATATTCGTTGCCAAACCCACTGGCTCCAGGTCATCTATAAGTCTTTATTAGGTAAATCCCCGCCCTATCTCAGCTCACTGGTCACCATAGCAACACCCACCCGTAGCATGCGCTCCAGCAGGTATATCTCACTGGTCACCCCCAAAGCCAACACCTCCTTTGGCCGCCATTCCTTCCAGTTCTCTGCTGCCAATGACTGGAACGAATTGCAAAAATCATTGAAGCTGGAGGTTCCTATCTCCCTCACTAACTTTAAGCATGTGAGGGCTTGGTTGTGGTAAGGCCTCTTACTCCCACCTAGGGGAGGAGAGAGGCACACAACCAAGCTCTCACACATTATTAGGGAGATTATCATCCCCAATCAGAGACAGCTGTCTAGCGTTGTCTCTGATTGGGGATAGCATTTAAACTCCATTCGAATCCACCTGTGTGTGGATCATTGTTCCTGCTTGTCTGCTTCGTGTATCAGAGAGCAAGTGAGTCACAGTGTTTTTCGTTGTTAATCGTGTTTTGTTTGTTAGTCATCTCCGTCTGTTTATTTAATGCTTCGAGAGTACATCTCATTAAATAAAAGAGGAATGACGCTCCATCAGCGCTCCGTGTATCGTCCCATTAATGCGCACCGTGACAGAATGATCCACCACCCTGGGACGCAGCGAGAGCAGACATTGGTAGACATCCTCTACGATATGGGGAAATTATCGAAAGAGGATGTCTACCATTATCATGCGGTGGAGGAAGGCTGGGGTCCGGAGCAGCCAAGGCGCCGGAGACGGAGGACACGTCACCGGGCTAGAGTTGAGGACCAGCCTGGAGCCCAGAAAACCCCTCAAACTGATTTTGGGGGGGGGCTATGGGGGTGGTCGGGGATCGAGGGAGAAGAGCCCCGACCACTGCACTCGTGGGGGTTCCAGGAGGAGCCCCTACAGCCGTGGGAGCAGGAGTACAGAGAGGAGTCGGAGGAAGACGACAGCGATGTGCTTCTGTTCCCTCACTCGTGGGGGTTCCCGGAGGAACCCTCACAGGATGGGGATTGGCGTTGGAGTAGGGACGACAGGCACAGTCGTGCTCCAGCGTCAGTTCCCAGTCCGGTGCCTCCAGCGCCGGTCCAGAGTCGGAGGAGGAGGAGACCGACTCAGCGCACCAAACCATCGGTGCGCAACAATAGCCCGGTACGGCCCGCGCCTGCTCCGCGCACCAGCTCTATGGTGCGTTTGCCCAGCCCGGCGCGACCCGTGCCAGCTCAACGCACCGACCCAACGGTGCGTTTCCCCAGCCAGGTACAGCCCGTTCCAGCTACTCGCACCAGACCAGTGGTGCGTTCCCCCAGCCCGGTACGGTCTGTGCCTGCTCCTCGCACCCAACCTATGGTGCGTTTCCCCAGCCTGGCGCGACCCGTGCCAGCTCAACGCACCGACCCAACGGTGCGTTTCCCCAGCCAGGTACAGCCCGTTCCAGCTACTCGCACCAGACCAGTGGTGCGTTCCCCCAGCCCGGTACGGTCTGTGCCTGCTCCTCGCACCCAACCTATGGTGCGTTTCCCCAGCCCGGCGCGACCCGAGCCAGCTCAACGCACCGACCCAACGGTGCGTTTCCCCAGCCAGGTACAGCCCGTTCCAGCTACTCGCACCAGACCAGTGGTGCGTTCCCCCAGCCCGGTACGGTCTGTGCCTACTCCTCGCACCCAACCTATGGTGCGTATCTCCAGCCCGGTGCGACCCGTGCCAGCTCCTCGCACCAGACCTATGGTGCGCGTCCCCAGTCCAGTACGCCCCGTGCCTACCCCTCGCACGGAGGCTACCGCGACGGTCGCCACCACAGGGCTGGAAACCCTCTCTGCGTCGGTGCCCAGGGCACGACGTTCAGCCCCGCTGTGGAGCAGGAGCTCCATAGCGTGTCGGTGCCCAGTCTGGGGCCGACAGCCAGCCCAACCACAGGGCTGGAAACCATCTCCGCGTCGGTGCCCAGGGTGGGCACGACGTTCAGTCCCGCTGTGGAGCAGGAGCTCCATAGCGTGTCGGTGCCCAGTCTGGGGCCGACAGCCAGCCCAACCACAGGGCTGGAAACCATCTCTGCGTCGGTGTCCAGGGTGGGCACGACGTTCAGCCCCGCTGTGGAGCAGGAGCTCCATAGCGCGTCGGTGCCCAGTCTGGGGCCGACAGCCAGCCCCACCAGAGGGCTGGAAACCATCTCTGCGTCGGTGCCCAGGGTGGGCACGACGTTCAGTCCCGCTGTGGAGCAGGAGCTCCATAGCGTGTCGGTGCCCAGTCTGGGGCCGACAGCCAGACCAGCTGCAGGGCTGAAGACCACCTCTGCGTCGGTGCCCAGGGTGGGCACGGCATCCAGCCTGAGGTCTCCGGAGAAGGTCAGCAGCCCGAGGCCTCCTGTGACGGTCAGCAGCCTGAGGTCTCCTGTAAAGGTCAGCAGTCTGAGGCCTCCTGTGAAGGTCAGCAGCCCGAGACCTCCGGAGAAGGTCAGCAGCCCGAGACCTCCGGAGAATGTCAGCAGCCCGAGACCTCCGGAGAAGGTCAGCAGCCCGAGACCTCCGGAGAAGGTCAGCAGCCCGAGGCCTCCTGTGAAGGTCAGCAGCCCGAGACCTCCGGAGAAGGTCAGCAGCCCGAGACCTCCGGAGAAGGTCAGCAGCCCGAGGCCTCCTGTGAAGGTCAGCAGCCCGGGGCCTCCTGTGAAGGTCAGCACCCCGAGACCCCCGGAGAAGGTCAGCAGCCCGAGACCCCCGGAGAAGGTCAGCAGCCCGAGACCCCCGGAGAAGGTCAACAGCCCGAGGCCTCCAGTGAAGGTCAGCAGCCCGAGGCCTCCAGTGAAGGTCAGCAGCCCGAGGCCTCCAGTGAAGGTCAGCAGCCCGAGGCCTCCAGTGAAGGTCAGTAGCCCGAGGCCTCCAGTGAAGGTCAGCAGCCCGAGGCCTCCAGTAAAGGTCAGCAGCCCGAGGCCTCCAGTGAAGGTCAGCGCCCCGCCACCTCCAGCGAAGGTCAACGCCCCGCCACCTCCAGCGAAGGTCAGCGTTCCGCCACCTCCAGCGAAGGTCAGCATTCCGCCACCTCCAGCGAGGGTCAGCGTTCCGCCACCTCCAGCGAAGGTCAGCGTTCCGCCACCTCCAGCGAAGGTCAGCAGCCCGGAGCCTCCAGCCACAGCTCAAGGCCTGGAGCCTCCTCCACCGGTGCCCAGTCCAGGGCCGGTCGTCTGCTTCGCTCCAGTGCCGGAGCAGTCCGATCCACCGGTGCCCAGTCTGGGGCCGGTCGTCTGTGTCGCTCCAGTGCCGGAGCAGTCCGCTCCACCGGTGCCCAGTCCGGGGCCGGTCGTCTACGTCGCTCCATTGACGGAGCAGTCCGCTCCACCGGTGCCCAGTCCGGGGCCGGTCGTCTACGTCGCTCCAGTGCCGGAGCAGTCCGCTCCACCGGTGCCCAGTCCGGGGCCGGTCGTCTGCGCCGCTCCAGTGCCGGAGCAGTCCGCTCCACCGGTGCCCAGTCCGGGGCCGGTCGTCTACGTCGCTCCAGTGACGGAGCAGTCCGCTCCACCGGTGCCCAGTCCGGGGCCGGTTGTCAGCCCCTCTCCAGGGTCGAGGGCTCCCGCACCAGGGTCCAGACAGGACTTGGTGAATGGCGGGAGTACTGAGGGGGGAACCACCGCGCCGGGGTCCGGACCGGACCGGGCGTGCAACGGAGAGGTAGGAGGAAAGCTACTCTCACAGCCTGTGCCACGCCCTGAACCGGAACCGGAGCCCCCACCAGCAACCACCTCAGTACCCCGCCATGTCCCCCCTAGTTTTGGACATTTTTTCTTTCAGGAGAGGGGGGATTGTATGTGTGCGGTCGGGAGTCCGCACCTTAGGGGGGGGGGTACTGTGAGGGCTTGGTTGTGGTAAGGCCTCTTACTCCCACCTAGGGGAGGAGAGAGGCACACAACCAAGCTCTCACACATTATTAGGGAGATTATCATCCCCAATCAGAGACAGCTGTCTAGCGTTGTCTCTGATTGGGGATAGCATTTAAACTCCATTCGAATCCACCTGTGTGTGGATCATTGTTCCTGCTTGTCTGCTTCGTGTATCAGAGAGCAAGTGAGTCACAGTGTTTTTCGTTGTTAATCGTGTTTTGTTTGTTAGTCATCTCCGTCTGTTTATTTAATGCTTCGAGAGTACATCTCATTAAATAAAAGAGGAATGACGCTCCATCAGCGCTCCGTGTATCGTCCCATTAATGCGCACCGTGACAAAGCATCAGCTGTCAGAGCTGCTTATCGATCACTGCACCTGTATATAGACCTTCTGTAAATAGCCCACACTACTACCTCATCCCCATATTTATTTTTATTATTTTTCGCTGATCTTGCACTCCAGTATCTCCATTTGCACATCATAATTTGCACATCCTTCATTCCAGTGTTAATGCTAATCAGTAATTTATATCACCACTATGGTCTATTTATTGTCCAAACCTTATTGCATTTTGCACTACATTTTGCACTCTGTATATAGATTTTCTATTGTGTTTTTGACTATGTTTGTTTACTGTGTAACTCTGTGTTGTTGTTTTTTGTCGCACTGCTTTGCTTTGTCTTGGCCAGGTCGCAGTTGCAAATGAGAACTTGTTCTCAACTGGCCTACCTGGTTAAATAAAGGTGAAATAAAAAAAAATAAAAAAAAATTGAAGAATCCATAGAATCAAATCACTTCTGAGAAAATTGGAACAGGCTAAACAAACAACACGAAGAGCTATCTATCCAAAATGGAGATGTATGGATAAACCACTTCTCCAAACTTTTCGGACATATAACAAATAACTAAGAGCAAAAACATAGACATGATAATTTACAAAACGTAGAATCAGCTATTAAAGATTACCAGTTCCCACTGGATTATCCAATTACATGGGATGAGCTACAGGACAAAAACATAAATAAAATAAAATAAAATAAAAAGGTATGATGGTATACTAAATAAAATAAAATATACAGACCACAAATTCAAACCGGCTATTCTTAAACTCTTCAACATTATCCTCAGCTCTGGTGCTTCTGTCCCCAACCTATAGCATAATCTAGATCTTCTGCACAGATTCTGTCAGACTTGGGCCCTGACAGTGAATCACAGTAAAACAAAAATAAGGGTATTCCAAAAAATGTCCAGTAGCCAATACAACAAATACAAATTCTGCTGTTGCCCTAGAACACACAATGAATTACACCTACAGTACCTCGGCCTAACATCAACACCACAGGTGTAACTTCCACAAGGCTTTGAACGATCTAAGACACAAGGCAAGAAGGGCCTCCTATGCCATCTAAAGGAACATAAAACTCAACATCCCAATAAGATTATCGAACCCATTGCCCCCTATGGTTGTGAGGTCTGGGGTCCACTCACCAACCTAGAATTAAAAAAATGGGACAAACACACAGAGAGAGAGAGAGAGAGAGAGAGAGAGAGAGAGAGAGAGAGAGAGAGAGAGAGAGAGAGAGAGAGAGAGAGAGAGAGACAGCAGTTTTGAGACAAGGTGGCACGTCCGATGAACAGTTGCAGCAGCACGACCAAGTGGACTGGAGACAGCTAGGAGTCATCAGGGCAGGTAGTCCTGAAGCATGGTCCTAAGACTCAGGTCCTCCGGGAGGGGAGGTAGAGTGGGAGATAGAGAGAATTAGAGGGATCATATTTAAATTCACACAAGACACCGGGTAATAACATCAGATTTAACAAACTGACCCCAGCCCCCCGGCACATAGACTATTGCAGCATACAGTTGAAGTCGGAAGTTTACATACACCTTAGCCAAATACATTTAAACTCAGTTTTTCACAATTCCTGACATTTAATCCAAGTAAAAATGTCCCTGTCTTAGGTCGGTTAGGTTCACCACTTTAATTTAAGAATATGAAATGTCAGAATAATAGTAGAGAGAATGATTTATTTAAGCTTTTATTTCTTTCATCACATTCTCAGTGGGTCAGAAGTTTACATACACTCAATTAGTATTTGGTAGCATTGCCTTGTTTAACTTGGGTCAAACGTTTTGGATAGCCTTCCACAAGCTTCCCACAATAGGTTGTGTGACTTTTGGCCCATTTCTCTTGACAGAACTGGTGTAACTGAGTCAGGTTTGTAGGCCTTCTTGCTCGCACACGATTTTTCAGTTCTGCCCACACATTTTCTATAGGATTGAGGTCAGGGCTTTGTGATGGCCACTCCAATACCTTGACTTTGTCATCCTTAAGCCATTTTGCCACAACTTTGGAAGTATGCTTGGAGTCATTGTCCATTTGGAAGATCCATTTGCGACCAAGCTCTGACTGATGTCTTGAGATGTTGCTTCAATATATCCACATAATTTTCCTTCCTCATGATGCCATCTATTTTGTGAAGTGCACCAGTCCCTCCTGCAGCAAAGCACCCCCACAACATGATGCTGCCACCCCCGTGCTTCGCGGTTGTGATGGTGTTCTTCGGCTTACAAGCCTCCCGCTTTTTCCTCCAAACATAACAATGGTCATTATGGCCAAACAGTTCTATTTTTGTTTCATCAGACCAGAGGGCATTTTTCCAAAAAGTAAAATCTTTGTCCCCATGTGCAGTTGCAAACCGTAGTCTGGCTTTTTTATGGCGGTTTTGGAGCAGTGACTTCTTCCTTGCTGAGCGGCCTTTCAGGTTATGTCGATATAGAACTTGTTTTACTGTGGATAGAGATACTTTTGTACCTGTTTCCTCCAGCATCTTCACATGGACCTTTGCTGTTGTTCTGGGATTGATTTGCACTTTTCGCACCAAAGTATGTTCATCTCTAGGAGACAGAATATGTCTCCTTCTCGAGCGGTATGATGGCTGCGTGGTCCTATGGTGTTTATACTTGCGTACTATTGTTTGTACAGTTGAATGTGGTACCTTCAGGCATTTGGAAATTGCTCCCAAGGATGAACCTGACTTGTGGAGGTCTACAATTTATTTTCAGAAGTCTTGGCTGATTGCTTTTGCTTTTGAAGGTACATCTGCAGGTACTCCTCCAATTGACTCAAATGATGTAAATCAGAAGCTTCTAAAGCCATGACATCATTTTCTGGAATTTTCCATGCTGTTTATAGGCACAGTCAATTTAGTGTATGTAAACTTCTGACCCACTGGAATTGTGATATAGTGAATTATAAGTGAAATAATCTGTCTGTAAACAATTGTTGAAAGAATTACTTGTGTCATGCACAAAGTAGATGTCCTAACCGACTTGCCAAAACTATAGTTTGTTAACATGAAATATGTGGAGTGGTTGAAAAATGTGTTTTAATGACTTCAACCTAAGTGTATGTAAACCTCCGACTTCAACTGTAGATACTGGAGGCTGAGACAGGGGGGGTCGGGAGACACTGTGGCCCCTTCCGACAATACACCCGGACAGGGCCAAACAGGCAGGATATAACCCCACCCACTCTGCCAAAGCACAGCCCCCACACCAATAGAGGGATATCAACAACCACCAACTTACTACCCCGAGACAAGGCTGAGTATAGCCCACGAAAGATCCCCTCCACTGCACAAGCCTGAGGGTGCGACAAACCGGACAGGAAGTGATGCACCCCTCCTAGGGATGGCATGGAAAGCACCAGTAAGCCAGTGACTCAGCCCCCATAATAGGCTCAGAGGTAGAGAATCCCAATGGCGAGACGGGAACTGGCCAGGCAGAGACAGCAAGGGCGGTTCGTCGCTCCAGTGCCTTGCCGTACACCCTTGCACCCCTGGGCCAGACTACACTCAACCATAGGACCTACTGAAGAGATGGCCAGTAAAGACTTTCCTACACTTAAATTGCCCTTGCCTAATGATTGCGTCTGAAGCTGGGCTTGCAGCGAGGCTATCTTCGCCATAAGACGATAGTTTTCTTGTATGTTATGAATACAGTGACTGCAATTAACATCATATGGCATAGTGTTAATAATGTCACTACCCAGCTTCGGCTGGTGGAAGTCCTGTAGAACTCTGTCCAGATAAAGCGTCCGGGGTAAAGTAGGCTGAGAAAAAAAAAAAAATGACTAAGAAGTTAGTAAATGTGTTAAATGAAGATTGATTAAACGGTTATAAAAAAGGAAAAACCGTAAAGCTTGGCAGGTAGCCAAGAAGCAACAAACAGCACAGCAGCACAGAGACAAATGACACGCTCAAAACCGAAGTGGTAATGGAGCAACAGTATAGCTGGAATACTGCCAGGCGTAGAGACAAATATTTCCCATAGATCACACAGACCCACAAAGAATTTGAAAACAAATCAAACATTGATAAACTCCCATATCAGTTAGGCGAAATACTGCAGTGTGCAATCACAGCAGCAAGATGTGTGACCCGTTGCCATGAGAACAGGGCAACCAGTGGAGCACAAACAACATTGTAAATACAACCTATATTTATCTATTTATTTATTTTTGCTTTCATACTTCAACTCCTTGCACATTGTCACAACATTGTGCATAGCCAATAATATAACATTTGAAATGTCTATATTCTTTTAAAACTTTTGTGAGTGTAATGTTCACTAATGTTTCCCTTGTTTATTTCCCTTTTGTTTATTTTCTATTTAATTTGCTTTGGCAATGTAAACATATGTTTCCCATGCCACTAAAGCCCTTTGAATTGAAGCAATTCAATTGAATTGAGAGAGAGAGCTCAAGACACACATACAGTTACACAAACTGTATCATCTATGTTCAAATTAACTATTCCTGACAGCAATCCATTGTCTTCTGTTAATAATGCATATCTTGTCACTGCGGGGCAACTGTGGGGTTAGATTGCTGAATTGGGGTATTGATTGACGTTTGTGAGTGATTCTGTGTGTATAAACAGTATACTGTACAGATGTGTGCATGTCTGTTTGTTCAGGTCCTTGTGTATGTTTGTGATGTTTGTGACTGTCTATCCAAAATGTGTGTATGTTAATATGTGTGTTTAATTCTTGTTGCAGGAAAGTGACCTGCTGACGTTTAACATCTCGGCTCACCACTCGTGGTGGAGTGATCACGGTCCAGGGTGTGTGAGGAGAGAGATGATCCAGCCAGGGGTCCGCACCATGGACAGCCAGTCCTACATCTCTGTCATGGGGTGTCTCATGGAGTACCAGTACATAGAGGTCCTACACAGTGGAACACAGATCCTCATCGCTGTGAGTAGTGGTTTTATATCTTTATACAGTCCATACACAAATCAAATCAAGTGTTATTGGTCACACACACTTATTTAGCTGATGTTTTTGCGAGTGTAGCGAAATGCTTGTGTTCCTAGCTCCAGCAGTGCAGTAAAATCTTAACAATTCACAACAATATACACAGATCTAAAAGTAAAAGAATTGAATTAAGAAAGATATAAATGTTAGGACGAGTCCGGAGTATAAATAAATATATATGTATGTATGTATGTATGTATGTATGTATGTATGTATGTATGTATGTATGTATGTATGTATGTATGTACGCTGGGGGCCAAAAGTTTGGAATATTACTCATACAAGGGGTTTTCTTTATTTGCACTATTCTTTACATTGTAGAATAAAAGTGAAGACATCAAAACTATGACATAACACATATGGAATCATGTAGTAACCAAAAAAATGTTAAACAAATCAAAATATATTTTATATTTGAGATTCTTCAAAGAAGCCACCCTTTGCCTTGATGACAGCTTTGCACGCTCAAGGCATTCTAAGATTATCCAATTTGAATAAACGCTTCGAGGTAAGGATGAAGGCGATACGAATATCACTTATTATTCTACATAGCGCATTGATGTGAATCGCACTGCTGCTCTCTCATATAGCTATTTGTGCCTTACGGATTGTGGTTGTTGTGGATGGTTGTTCACAAATCTAAATGTGCATTTGAACCCAATAATGGTTTAATTCAAGAAGTTTAAAATGCCTATCAGTCATTGTTTTTTAAACCAGTGGACAGCCAGTGGAAAATGCGCTCTTGCAACAGCTGCATAGTGCTGATCCAAGCCTATGGAATAAAAGTGGGGCTTTTATTGCTCACATTTTTGATAGACTTAAAGGGGCAATCCGTAGTTGCTAAATCCATTTTTCGACTTATAAATTATATATACAGTACCAGTCAAAAGTTTGGACACACCTAATCATCCTCCATGACAACAAAATTAATCATAAACAACAGAGTAGGGATGGCTAATAAGTCCTTAGTTTTGGGGTCATGCTCAGGAAAAACAATTAGGCTAGTCTATACTCGATATTTCCAAGTCCTATTGTCAGGCTCTGGCCATAGAGAAGCTTTGCTTCTCTATATTTCTATGGTCAGAGTCTGGCAGATCTAGTATTTCTACGTCTGTGTGGTGTTGTGTGTGGGATCCCTAATTAGAGGCAGCTGCATTGCATTACCTCTAATTAGAGATCCTACTTATATGTGTGTGTTCCACTGCTACGGCGTGGTTCATTGTCATATGTCTCGTGTCGTAAGTAAGTGTGTTTCATTTCCATTATATATATATATATATATATATATATATATATATATATATATATATATATATATATATATATATATATATATATTGCATTCATTATTTTGTATAGTTCACATCAAGTCTAATTGTTCAATAAACGATGTCGAACTATCGCTATGCTGCGCCTTGGTCTCTCTACACACCCGAACGTGACACCTGTTCTTGAAGATCTAGGAGTATAACATGTATTGGAATGACTGGAATTCTGATAGACTTTGGTTTTTAATGTATTTATTTATTTACTTTTTTATTTAACCTTTATTTAACTAGGCAAGTCAGTTAAGAACAAATTCTTCTTTACAATGATGGCCTACACCGGCCAAACTCGGACGACGCTGGGCCAATTGTGCGTCGCCCTATGGGACTTCCAATCACAGCCAGTTGTGATACAGCCTGGAATCGAACCAGGTTGTCTGTAGTGACTGCTCTAGAACTGAGATGCAGTGCCTTAGACTGCTGCGCTTCTTGGGAGCCCTATGTAAATATATAATTGAATCATATTATTATATGTAGTAGAAAGCGATGGTTTAGACAAAGCCTACATAACCAACCCATAAAGTAAAATGTAACATCCATATATGGCCAGCTATGTGAACTTTAACATTGATTTATCCTGCAATAGATGTTGTTCAATTGGTAACATACATTTTTGTCTTCTTCTAATGCCTCTTAAGGGGAAATTAATAAAAAAGTAACGGAATGTAATCAGATTACGTTAATGAGTTTGGGTAATCCAAAAGCTACGTTACTGATTACAATTTTGGACAGGTAACTGTAACGGATTACATTTAGAAAGTAACCTACCCAACCCTGCCTGTACTACACCTCGTCTTCTGGATGATAGCAGGGTGAACAGGCCTTGGCTTGGGTGGTTGATGTCCTTGATAATCTTGTTGGCCTTTCTGTGACACTGGGTGCTGTAGGTGTCCAGGAGAGCAGGCAGTGTGCCCCCGGGGATGCATTGGGCAGACCGCACTACCCTCTGGAGAGCCCTGCGGTTGCAGGTGTGCAGTTGCCATTTTGCCTAAGAACACAGCCATGAATAAAGAATGGTACCAACACATCCTCCGAGAGCAACTTCTCCCAACCATCCAAGAACAGTTTGGTGACGACCAATGCCTTTTCCAGCATGATGGAGCACTTTGCCATAAGGCAAAAGTGATAACTAAGTGGCTCGGGGAACAAAACATCGATATTTTGGGTCCATGGCCAGGAAACTCCACAGACCTTAATCCCACTGAGAACTTGTAGTCGATCCTCAAGAGGCGGGTGGACAAACAAAAACCCACAACTTCTGACAAACTCCAAGCATTGATTATGCAAGAATGGCCTGCCATCAGTCAAGATGTGCCCCAGAAGTTAACTGACAGCATGCCAGGACGGATTGCAGAGGTCTTGAAAAAGAAGGGTCAACACTGCAAATATTGACTCTTTGCATAAACTGAATGTCATTGTCAATGAAAGCCTTTGACATTTATGGAATACTTGTAATTATACTTCAGTGTACCATAGTAACTACTGACATAAAGATCTAAGAACACTGAAGCAGCAAACTTTGTGGAGATCAATACTTGTCATTCTCAAAACTTTTGGCCACGACTGTATATATATTTTTGTGTGTCATCTCTTACATTATTAGCCCAGAATGTTTTTTGGTGTTATTACATATCAGAGCGGCGGTGACTCACATTCCGACTAGAAATGTGACTTTCTAGAATTTTATCTTTTGTTCGTAACCCCCAAGGCAATTGAACCTATTCCCAAGGTATGCTACAAGATGGGCCGGCGGAGAAGAGGTATATGGAGTGGACTTCTAGTCCTACTCAAGAGGAGTGCACACCATCCACCACTTCCAAGTATATTACTCACTAATGTTCAGTCCTTGGACAAGTAGAAGAGCTCAGGTCGAGGATCTCCATCCAGAGAGACATCAGGGACTGTAACATACTCTGGTTCACAAAATCATGGCTCTCTCCAGATAAAATGTCCCCGTCCATACAGCCAACTGGGTTCTCAGTACTGTAGAGCCTTGTGAACGGTGTTCTGAGATTATATACTTACAACTTTTTACAATCACTAGGACCCATTTCTCAATACTTAAGTCACTTTTTCAAAACTCTTCACACAGTGAGCACAACAGCAGTATATGTGCGCTAAACTGTGGATCAAAATGTGTTCAATGACTACATCTTTCAAATTTCATGAATTCTTTTCTCTCTCAGACTCAACCACCACCAAAATTGTATGTACCTACAGGCCAATTTGCACGTGTTTACATAATCTTTTCGAAACTGTTAAACTTAAGTTCAAAGCCTAACATAACACAAAATTGAATAAGACAGCAATTTGCTACTTTTCTGAAGTAATACCGTATTGAAATGTATTCCATATCTAAAAAATAATTAGACCAACCACAGCTGATTCCCATTGTAGCTGAACACCTACCAAGGTGTTAGTCTTTCAATTTCATTACCATCTATACAAAAGGGGACAACTTAGGAATAATGCTGTACTGTAATGTAAACATGGACCCAGCCAGAGATAGAGAAGTGGCTGACAGAGGAAGAAGAGTGGCTGAGAGAGGGAGAGGAGTACGTATGTATGGTGGAAGAAGACTGAGAGGAAGATCGAGAGCTGTAGCCTCAGATGAGATTGGGGCTACTATAATTGATCATGTAATAAATCATGGTCTATCAATGAGAGAGGCTCGTTTGAGAGTGCAGCCAAATCTGCAACGCTCAACAGTGGCATCTATTGTGAGAAATATCTGGCAAAACAACAGGTAAGATGTGCATTCTGCAAGGGCGTCTGACTGAACTGCACATTACAGAAGTAAATTGAGCAAAGCCTCCAAACCCACTTGTCTGTAATTGTTTTTGTATTTCTGCTTAGGCCCCAACGGTTACCTCCCACAGGCGGGAGAGGTAGGATTTTCACTGCTGTGCAGGAAACTGCAATCGTTGATATGGTCATCAGAAACAATGGCATAAAACTCACAGAGAACTGGGACAGAGTGTTGGCAGACAACATTACATTTGGAAATATTCACAATGTAAGCATAACAACTATTTCTAGAGTCCTGAAACAACATCAAGTCAGGATGAACCAGTTGTACTTATCCTCGGATAAATTGCTGTTACGCAAACCGCTAATTGGGCCATACAACACTGAGCGTTCATTCTATGTTAGGGTTGTGCCAGGTGAGGAAAGGGTTGAAATCGGCCAACGTTTGTAATTGTATGGGACAGTGTGGCATTTCACCACTCCCGTGCAGTCACAGAGTGGTTTGCAGCCCATACCAGGATGGTGTCACTTTTCCTCCCACCTTACTCTCCATTCCTTAACCCCATAGAGGAATTATTTTCCTCATGGAGGTGGAAGGTTTATGACCACCATCCACATGATCAAATGTCCTTCCTGGACGCAATGAATGCTGGATGCCTGGACATATCTGCAGAGGATTGCCAGGGATGGACCAGGCATGCTAAAAGATTCTTTCCTAGGTGTATTGCCCAAGATGACATAAGATGTGATGTGGATGAGAATCTGTGGCCAAATGCAGAAGACAGGGTTGACTAGCATTGCTACTGTATTTGTATCGGTAGACGGTGTATATACAAATTCTTGTATTTTGGAATCACTCAATGCCAGAAAATGACATAAAACATATTGACGCGTATTGCATCATGTCTGATTCCTTCCTGTAACATATACTGCAGTGAATTCTAAACAGTAGAGAGGTGTCATTCTTGTTTTGTAAAGAACGTTTACAAAATAAAATATTGTGTAATGCTACCTGTTGTTAGTGTTTTTTAGGTCATTGTTTTATGAGTGACAAAGTGTGCTTGTTGGGTGACAACCTTTGCTAGTGTTATGGAAGAATAAGTTGATTTGAGACATGTTTTGGTAGTTTTAGTGCATTTTTGTATGTGAAATGAACTGCTGTGCCAAGCTGAAAGTTGGTTAGGAGAACTGTGTGAAGAGTTTTGAAAAAGTGACCTAAGTGAGAAATTGGTCCTTCTGTAACTGTAAACTGTAAGCAATAAGGCACAAGGGGGTGTGGTATATGGCCAACTCGTTACTAAAGTGATTAGAGCAGTAAAAATAAATGTTTTGTCATACCCATGGTACTGTATACGGTCTCATGTACCAGGGCTGTCAGCCAATCAGCATTCAGAGCTCGAACCACCCAGTTTATAATACTATTTACCTCAGGCTAGAACCAGATGAAGAAGGATTAGACAGTGATGTCATAATCTCAAGATTCTTTAGAAAGTAGGCTATATTTGCACTGGGAGCCAAGTGAAAACAATTTTCAGTGAATGGAACTGAATAACACATTTGGAAAGGTTGACTACAACAGAAGCCTACTCTTCCTGCTTTCTTTTATCACCGAAAGTCTGTCTAATCCTTCTTTATCTCATGCTGGACCCCAGGCCCTGACTCTACCATTCACCACCCAAATCCACTCGCACTATATACTGAGATGGTATTGTGCTCCTGGCATCTCGACACTGTGGGAACAGCTCTCTTTTTCCTATATTGTTAAAGAGGAGGGAAGTGAGGGAGAGGGTCTTTGTGTGGACTGTACAAGGTCACCCTGGAAAGCCCATTAAATATTTAGGCTGGGAGGAGAATGGTTCATTATGATGAGAAATTAGACTTCTGTCCAATACTGGGGGCAGTTGGTGCTGTTGTCTCCCCAGTTATATTCTTCATGTTTGATGTGACTGGGGGAGGTGAAGAGTGGAGGATATACAGTGTCTTCTGAAATGATTCAGACCCCTTGACTTTTTACACATTTAGTTACTTTACAGCCATATTCTAAAATTGATTAAATATATCTATTTTTTCAGCAATCTACAAACAATACCCCATAAAGATTAAGCGAAAACTGGTTTTTAGATTTTTTAGCAAAAAAACCCTTAGTATGACACTCGAAATTGAGCTCTGGTGCATGCTGTTTCCATTGATCATCCTTGAGATGTTTCTACAACTTGGACATGATTTGGAAAGGAACACACCTGTCTATATAAGGTCCCACAGTTGACAGCGCATGTCAGCAAAAACCAAGCCATGAGGTTGAAGGAATTGTCCGTAGAGCTCTGAGACAGGATTGTGTTGAGGTACAGACCTGGGGAAGGATACCAACACATTTCTGCAGCACTGAAGGTCCCCAAGAACACATTGGCCTCCATCATTCTTAAATGGAAGAAGTTTGGAACCACCAAGAATCCTAAATTTGGAACAGCCAAACTGAGAAATCGGGGGAGAAGGGCCTTGGTCAGGGAGGTGACCGAGAACCCGCTGGTCACTTTGACAGCGCTCTAGAGTTCCTCTGTGGGAGAACCTTCCAGAAGGACAACAATCTCTGCAGCACTCCACCAATCAGGCCTTTATGGTAGAGTGGACAGACGGAAGCCACTCTTCAGTAAAAGGCACATGACAGCCTGCTTGGAGTTTGCCAAAAGGCAAATGAGAAACAAGATTGTCTGGTCTGATGAAACCAGGATTGAACCAATTTGGTCTGGAGGAAACCTAGCACCATCCCTACAGTGAAGCATGGTGGTGGCAGCATTATGCTGTGGGGATGTTTTTCAGTGGCAGGGACTGGGAGACTAGTCTGGATCGAGGCAAAGATGAACGAAGCAAAGTACAGAGAGATCCTTGATGAAAACCTGCTCCAGAGCACTCAGGACCTCAGATTAGGGCGAAGGTTCACCTTCCAACAGGACAACAACCCTTAGCACACAGCCAAGACAACGCAGGATTGGCTTCAGGACAAGTCTCTGAATGTCCTTGAGTGGCCCAGCCAAAGCCCGGACTTGAACCCGATCGAACATCTCTGTAGAGACCTGAAAATAGCTGTGCAGCAACGCTCCCCATCCAACCTGACAGACCTGAGAGGATCTTCATAAAAGAATTGGAGAAACTCCCCAAACACAGGTGTGCCAAACTTGTAGAATCATACCCAAGAAAACTCGATGCTGTAATCGCTGCCAAAGGTGCTTCAACAAAGTACTGAGTAAAGCATCGGAATACTTATGTAAATGGGAATTTATTTATGTTGTTTTATTCTTATAAATTAGCAAACATTTCTACAAATCTGTTTTTGCTTTGACATTATTAGGTATTGTGTGTAGATTAATAAGGGAAAAAATATATATATTATACATTTTATAATAAGGCTGCAATGTGATAAAATGGGGACAAGTCAAGTGTTCTGAATACTTTCCGAAGGCACTGTAGGCTACTCTACAGAAAGAAGGTGTACACTGTTTAACTCTCTCTCTCTCTCTCTCTCTGGGGTTCTTATAGATGATCAATAAGTCCAGTCTCTGATTTTCCTGTCATTGCCAGTCAGCACGCAATTGTTGTTAATCACCACAGGCTCCCTTTACAACCTATGTGTTGTGATCATGGCATTTTGCTCTATAACCTTCACATGCCTTGCAACTGTTATACAGTGGGGAGAACAAGTATTTGATACACTGCCGATTTTGCAGGTTTTCCCACTTACAAAGCATGTAGAAGTCTGTAATTTTTATCATAGGTACTCTTCAACTGTGAGTGACGGAATTTAAAACAAAAATCCAGAAAATCACATTGTATGATTTTTAAGTAATTAATTTGCATTTTATTGCATGACATAAGGATTTGATACATCAGAAAAGCAGAACTTAATATTTGGTACAGAAACCTTTGTTTGTAATTATAGAGATCAGACGTTTCCTGTAGTTCTTGACCAGGTTTGCACACACTGCAGCAGGGATTTTGGCCCACTCCTCCATACAGACCTTCTCCAGATCCTTCAGGTTTCGGGGCTGTCGCTTTGCAATACGGACTTTCAGCTCCCTCCAAAGATTTTCCATTGGGTTCAGGTCTGGAGACTGGCTAGGCCACTCTAGGACCTTGAGATGCTTCTTACGGAGCCACTCCTTAGTTGCCCTGGCTGTGTGTTTCGGGTCGTTGTCATGCTGGAAGACCCAGCCACGACCCATCTTCAATGCTCTTACTGAGGGAAGGAGGTTGTTGGCCAAGATCTGGCGATACATGGCCCCATCCATCCTCCCCTCAATACGGTGCAGTCGTCCTGTCCCCTTTGCAGAAAAGCATCCCCAAAGAATGATGTTTCCACCTCCATGCTTCACGGTTGGGATGGTGTTCTTGGGGTTGTACTCATCCTTCTTCTTCCTCCTCCAAACACGGCAAGTGGAGTTTAGACCAAAAAGCTCTATTTTTTGTCTCATCAGACCACATGACCTTCTCCCATTCCTCCTCTGGATCATCCAGATGGTCAATGGCAAACTTCAGACGGGCCTGGACATGCGCTGGCTTGAGCAGGGGGATCTTGCGTGCGCTGCAGGATTTTAATCCATGATGGCGTAGTGTGTTACTAATGGTTTTCTTTGAGACTGTGGTCCCAGCTCTCTTCAGGTCTTCGACCAGGTCCTGCCGTGTAGTTCTGGGCTGATCCCTCACCTTCCTCATGATCATTGATGCCCCACGAGGTGAGATCTTGCATGGTGCCCCAGACCGAGGGAGATTGACCGTCATCTTGAACTTCTTCCATTTTCGAATAATTGTGCCAACAGTTGTTGCCTTCTCACCAAGCTGCTTGCCTATTGTCCTGTAGCCCATCCCAGCCTTGTGCAGGTCTACAATTTTATCCCTGATGTCCTTACACAGCTCTCTGGTCTTGGCCATTGTGGAGAGGTTGGAGTCTGTTTGATTGAGTGTGTGGACAGGTGTCTTTTACACAGGTAACGAGTTCAAACAGGTGCAGTTAATACAGGTAATGAGTGGAGAACAGGAGGGCTTCTTAAAGAAAAACTAACAGGTCTGTGAGAGCCGGATTTCTTACTGGTTGGTAGGTGATCAAATACTTATGTCATGCAATAAAATGCAAATTAATTATTTAAAAATCATACAATGTGATTTTCTGGATTTTTGTTTTAGATTCCGTCTCTCACAGTTGAAGTGTACCTATGATATATAGGTGTCAAGAGAGTCGGGTGCGTGGAGCCGGCACAGGAAGCACCTGGCTGGGCGCACGCACTGGAGGTCGGGTGCGGGGAGCCGGCACGGGACGTACCGGACTGGGGAGGCGCACCGGAGGTCGGATGCCTGGAGCCGGCACTGGAAGCACCTGGCTGGGTGCACGCACTGGAGGTCGGGTGCGGGGAGTAGAGCAGAGGTCCGGACCCGGACTGGACATCGGTGAAGCAGATTTCTCTGGCATGGGGGTGGAGTAGACGATCGAACCCAGACTGGGCACCGGAGGAGCGGACTACTCCGGCCCGGGAGTGGAGTAGACGACCGGACCTGGACTGGACCACACCGCCATCTCCCTCTCGACCTCTTCCTCTATCTCCCTCAATTCCTCCAGAACTTCTCCAAAATGCTCCTCCAAATACTCCTCCTGCACCTTGCTCTGAGCCCCCCATTTGTACCTCTGCCTCTCCATGCTCCACAGGGGGGTGGTATTGGCTCTTCCTCCCTGTAGCCAGACCATCCCCATAGCCCCCTCCCAAAATTACCTTGGGGTTGTTTTTGGGCTTTTCCCCGTCTCACGCGTCGTTCATAACGCGGCGCTTCCTCTCTCTCCGTCTCTCCCCAGTTACGCTGCTTGGTCTCGTAGTGGTGGGTCGTTCTGTCATGAGAGGGTGCATAGGGAGACCAAGACGCAGCGCAGGGATAGTAGTTCGACATATTTATTTATACTATGTAATAATAAACACCAATGACGAACTACTGCACAAAACAAAACACGATATACAAACGTCACCTTTACAAAACAAACACGAATGAATAGACGTAATACATGTGGCACACTTACTGTCACCGTGACAGCGAAATATACGACAACGACTCACAATCCCGGTGTGGAACATACAAACCTATGTTGGATCCCTAATTAGAGACGATGCACTACAGCTGCCTCTAATTAGGGATCCAACACAAACCACCACCAGAAACAGATAGAAAAGAACTGTCAGACTCTGACCATGGCTACATAGAGAAGCAAATAGGTTTCTCTATGGCCAGAGCCTGACAGTACCCCCCCCCCCCCCCCCCCCACCAGGCGCAGACTCCCGGATGCCAACAAAAAAAACACAAATACATGGGGGGGGTTAATAGGGAGGGAAGACTAGTCCGTCGGGGGCGGCTCTGGCTCCGGCGAAGTGGACAGTTTTCTCCCGTGCCCCCTCCTTATGACCGGGCCCGGTAGAGTAAACGGCTTCGGCCATGGAGCTGGGCAATTAACCGGACCCGGACTGGGCACCGGTGGGGTAAACAGCTCCGGCCATGGAGCTGGGCAAATAACCGAGCCCAGACTGGGCACCGGTGAGGCAAACGGCTCCGGCCATGGAGCGGGACCATTAACCGGGCCCAGACTGGGCACCGGTGGGGCAAACGGCTCCGGCCATGGAGCGGGGAAAACAACCGGGTCCGGACTGGGCAACGGTGGGGTAAATTGCTCCGGCCATGGAGTGGGGAAAACAACCGGGCCCGGACTGGGCACCGGTGGGGTAAACGACTCCGGCCATGGAGTGGGGAAAACAACCGGGCCCGGACTGGTCCCCGGTGGGGTAAATGGCTCCGGCCATGAAGTGGAGCAGACCACCGGACCAGGACTGGGCACCGCTGGAGCGGACTGCTCTGGCACTGGAGCGGATGGCCGGATCCTGATTGGGCACCGGTGGAGCGGACTGCTCAGGCACTGGAGCGGAGCAGACGGCCGGACCCGGACTGGGCACCGGTGGAGCGGACTGCTCTGGCACTGGAGCGGAGCAGACGGCCGGACCCGGACTGGGCACCGGTGGAGCGGACTGGGCTGTGGCCTTGGGCTGTGGCTGGAGGCTCCGGGTTGTGGACCGTCGCTGGAGGTTCCGGGCTGCGGACCTTCGCTGAAGGCTCAGGGTTGCTGACCTTCGCTGGAGGCTCCCGTCTAGCCATAATCCTTGTCACTAGATTCCATCGGCGCTGGGAATCCTTCTCCTCCACTATTTGGAGGATCCACGGATCCCTCGGCGCCTCCAGAGGAAGAGTGTTCCAGGCTCTCCACCACCTCGTCTGCTCCTCCTCTGACCTCTTGAAAAAACTCTCCGGTCTCTCCCTATCGTGGATCGTGGGAAGACGAAGTGGTGGGCGGTCCTCTTCCTCCAGCCTCTCCGGGTGCTGAGAGCGCACCGATGGTGTGGTGTGTGGAGTCGGCACGGACCGTCCCGAGCTCTGGGACGGCGCTAGAGGCACCGGGTTGGGAACTGGCATTGGAGGGCTGGGACTGCCCCAATCTTCCTCTCCCCATCGCCTATCTCCCTCCGGTGAGGTCTCCTCCAGAAGCCCCCACGAGTGAGGGAACCGAAGCACGTCGTTGTTATCGTCCTCCTCCTCCGCCCTCCGAGGAGTTCCCTTACCGTATATCGCCGCTGCTTGGTCACCTTTTGGTGGGTCGTTCTGTCACGAAGGGGTGCATAAACAGACCAAAGTGCAGCGCAGTTGACGTTCGACATATTCATTTAATACACACACTTAGATGAATCACGAATTTTCACAAAACAACAAATGGATAACAGACGTAAACACACTTACTTTGTGACACCGATATATAACGACCCACACAAAGGTGTGTTACATACAAACATATGTAGGATCCCTGATTAGAGACAATGCAGTCCAGCTGCCTCTAATTAGGGATCCAACACCAAAACACCACACAGAGCCAGAAATAATAGACCTGTCAGACTCTGACCATGGATACATAGAGAAGCAAATAGGCTTCTCTATGGCCAGAGCCTGACAGTTAAGCCATCTCTGAATGTAGTTTACAGCGCATTTTCAGGTTAGGTTCGGGTGTGGGCCTCAGTTTTTCAATTTAGGGGGAGATCGAAATTTACACAATAGTTAGCCGGACAAAAATGGGGTAGGGAAATGCTTTTTACATTTCAGTCATGGGGAGGGTTTGATGTCATATTGCTCAGGGTTTGAGAATTAGTTGCTTATTATAGTATCTCATGTGTGTCCGATGATGCCCATATTCCCTGATTCTCTGCTGGACGTACAATATCAAGTGTATCTAGTGTGGTCTCAATAAAATTATCCATAGCCTATACTATAGGCATTGGCTATACGAAGAGCATGCTCAGAGATGCACAGGGCAAAGTTATATGTAGGCCATCATTGTAAATAAGAATTTGTTCTTATCTGACTTGCCTAGTTAAATTAAAAAAATTATAACAAAACTTTCCGGTTTCGTTACTCCTCTAGGGACTGTATTTACTGTATAATGTTAGAATGTTTTATGTATTCTGTAATTGTTTAATTAGTTAGTAAATAGATAATTGAGCCAATTTGCTGATTCATCAACAAAGTTAGGGTTCGTGCAAACTACAAGGCATTACGACGTTCAAAATTAGACTGACTGAGGTAATAATCCATTAATAAGCGACTGTTATCTGTGATATGAAAATATCTCATGAGAGTTAATTAGAGAAATAGTAACTCTTTAAACAAACCATGAGAAATAAGATTCTCTGGTCTGATGAAACCAAGATTGAACTCTTTGGCCTGAATGCCAAGCATCATGTCTGGAGGAATCCTGGCACCATGCCTACGGTGAAGCATGGTGGTGGCAGCATCATGTTGTCTGGATGTTTTTCAGCGGCAGGGACTGGGAGATCGAGGGAAAGATTAACGGAGAAAAGTACAGAGAGATCCTTGATGAAAACCTACTCCGGAGCGCTCAGGACCTCAGACTGGGGTGCAGGTTCAACTTCCAGCAGGACAATGACCCTAAGCACACAGCCAAGACAACGCAGGAGGGGCTTCGGGACAAGACTCTGGATGTCCTTGAGTGGCCCAGCCAGAGCCCGGACTTGAACCCGATTGAACATCTCTGGAGAGACCTGAAAATAGCTGTACAGCAATGCTCCCCATCCAACCTGATAGAGCTTGAGAGGATCTGCAGAGAAGAAATGGGGGAAATACAGGTGTGCCAAGCATGTAGCGCCATACCCTAGAAGACTTGAGGCTGCAATCACTTGCAAAGGTGCTTCAAGAAAGTACTGAGTACAGGGTCTGAATACTTATATAAATGTGATATTTCAGTGTTTTATTTTTAATGAATGTGCAAACATTTCTAAAAACCTGTTCTTGCTTTGTCATTACGGGGTATTGTGTGTAGATTGATGAGGGGGAAAACGATGTAATCCATTTTAGAGTAAGGCTGTAACGAAACTAAATGTTGATAAAGTCAAGGGGTCTGAATACTTTCTGATTGCACTGTATGTACAGCGGGTGAAATAAGTATTGAACACGTCACCATTTTTCTCAGTAAATATATTTCCAAAGGTGCTATTGACATGAAATTTTCACCAGATGTTGGTAACAACCCAAGTAATCCATACATACAAAGAAACCCAAACAAATAAGTTCAGAAATTAAGTTGTGTAATAATGTGAAATGACACAGGGAAAAAGTATTGAACACATGAAGAAAGGGAGGTGCAAAAAGGCATGGATAGCCAAGACAACAGCTGAAAACGATCAGTAATTAAAAAGCAATCCAGCCCCCTGTCAGTGCAAATTAGTATCAACTGGTTCAGTCCCAACTGATGGCCTACAAAAAGGTCTCATTGCCAAGGTGTCACACAAGACACATCTCATGATGCGTAAAAGCAAAGAGCTGTCTCAAGACCTTCGCAACCTAATTGTTGCAAAACATAATGATGGCATTGGTTATAGGCGCATTTCTAAGCTTCTGAATGTTCCAGTGAGCACTGTTGGGGCCATAATACGGAAGTGGAAAGACAATCATTTCACCATAAATTTGCCTCGACCAGGTGCTCCTCGCAAAATTTCTGACAGAGGAGTGAAAAGAATAATCAGAAGAGTTATCCAAGAGCCAAGGACCACTTGGACACTAAGACACTGCATCTCAATGCTAGAGGCGTCACTACAGACAACATAGTTCAAATCCAGACTGTATCACAACTGGCCGTTATTGGGAGTCCCATAGGGCGGCGCATAAATTGTCCCAGCGTCGTCCAAGTTTGGCCGGTGTAGGCCGTCATTGTAAATAAGAATTTGTTCTAAACTGACTTGCCTAGTTAAATAAAGGTTAAATAAATATAAATATTAAATAAAAAACCAGGTTCCCGCTATTCAACCCTAGTCACCATGCACTCCTTAAATATCTGTGTCAGTAAAGACCTGTATTGGCCTGATTATATATATTTTTTTTTTATTTATTTTTTTACCTTTATTTAACCAGGTAGGTCAGTTGAGAACAAGTTCTCATTTGCAACTGCGACCTGGCCAAGACAAAGCAAAGCAGTGCGACAAAAACAACAACACAGAGTTACACAGTAAACAAACATAGTCAAAAACACAATAGAAAATCTATATACAGAGTGCAAATGTAGTGCAAAATGCAGTAAGGTTAGGAGGTAGGACAATAAATAGACCATAGTGGTGATATAAATTACAGATTAGCAAATTATGATGTGCAAATAGAGATACTGGAGTGCAAGATAATATGGGGATGAGGTAGTAGTGTGGGCTATTTACAGAAGGGCTATATACAGGTGCAGTGATCGATAAGCAGCTTTGACAGCTGATGCTTAAAGTTAGTGAGGGAGATAGGAACCTCTAGCTTCAATGATTTTTGCAATTCGTTCCAGTCATTGGCAGCAGCGAACTGGAAGGAATGGCGGCCAAAGGAGGTGTTGGCTTTGGGGGTGACCAGTGAGATA
This sequence comes from Thymallus thymallus, assembly GCA_023634145.1. Classification (NCBI taxonomy): domain Eukaryota; kingdom Metazoa; phylum Chordata; class Actinopteri; order Salmoniformes; family Salmonidae; genus Thymallus; species Thymallus thymallus. Next base: position 15,470,700 of record CM042400.1, on the reverse strand, counting down.
TACCTGCTGGAGCGCATGCTACGGCGGGTGGGTGTTGCTATGGTGACCAGTGAGCTGAGATAGGGCGGGATTTACCTAATAAAGACTTATAGATGGAGCCAGTGGGTTTGGCGACGAATATATAATGAAGGCCAGCCAACGAGAGCATACAGGTCGCAGTGGTGGGTAGTGTATGGGGCTTTGGTAACAAAACGGATGGCACTGTGATAGACTACATCCAATTTGCTAAGTAGAGTGTTGGAGGCGAATTTGTAAATGACATCGCCGAAATCAAGGATCGGTAGGATAGTCAGTTTTACAAGGGCATGTTTGGCAGCATGAGTGAAGGAGGCTTTGTTGCGAAATAGGAAGCCAATTCTGGATTTAATTTTGGATTGGAGATGGTTGATGTGAGTCTGGAAGTTGAGTTTACAGTCTAACCAGACGCCTAGGTATTTGTAGGAGTCCACGTATTCTAAGTTGGACCCGTCGAGAGTAGTGATGATAGTCCGGTGGGCGGGTGCGGGCAGCGTTCGATAGAAAAGCATGCATTTAGTTTTACTAGCGTTTAAGAGCAGTTGGAGGCCACGGAAGGAGTGTTGTATGGCATTGAAGCTTGTTTGAAGGTTAGTAAACACAGTGTCCAAAGAGGGGCCAGATGTATACAGAATGGTGTCGTCTGCGTAGAGATGGATCAGAGAGTCACCAGCAGCGAGAGCGACAACGTTGATGTATATAGAGAAAAGGGTTGGCCCAAGAATTGAACCCTGTGGCACCGCCATAGAAACTGCCAGAGGATCGGACAATAGGCCCTCCGATTTGACACACTGAACTCTGTCTGTAGTAGTTGGAGAACCAGGCAAGGCAGTCACTTGAGAAACCAAGGCTGTTGAGTCTGCCAATAAGAATGCGGTGATTGACAGAATCGAAAGCCTTGGCCAGGTCGATGAAGACGGCTGCACAGTACTGTCTTTTATCGATGGCGGTTATGATATCGTTCAGTACCTTGAGCGTAGCTGAGGTGCACCCATGACCAGCTCGGAAACCAGATTGCATAGCAGAGAAGGTACGGTGGGATTCGAAGTGGTCAGTTATCTGTTTGTTAACTTGGCTTTCGAAGACTTTAGAAAGGCAGGGCAGGATGGATATAGGTCTATAACAGTTTGGGTCTAGAGTGTCTCCCCCTTTGAAGAGGGGGATGACCGCGGCAGCTTTCCAATCTCTAGGGATCTAAGACGATACGAAAGAGAGGTTGAACAGGCTAGTGATAGGTGTTGCAACAATTTTGGCTGATAATTTCAGAAAGAGAGGGTCCAGATTGTCTAGCCCAGCAGATTTGTAGGGGTCCAGATTTAGCAGCTCTTTCAGAACATCAGCCGTCTGGATTTGGGTGAAGGAGAAGCGGGGGGGGGCTTGGGCAAGTAGCTGCCAGGGGCACAGAGCTGTTGGCCGGGGTAGGGGTAGCCAGGTGGAAAGCATGGCCAGCCGTAGCAAAATTGCTTAATGACATTTTTATCGATAATCGTCTATTTATCGGTGGTGACAGTGTTTCCGAGCCTCAATGCAGTGGGCAACTGGGAGGAGATGCTCTTATTCTCCATGGACTTTACAGTGTCCCAGAACTTTTTGGAGTTAGTGGAGTTAAAGCGGAGTTAAAGCGATCTATAATAACACTTTAGTCCGCAATGCTTTATGCTAGCAAAATGTAAAATGCCGGGGAAAGACGGATATCTTTGTTTTGTCTCTTTGATATTCAGAGTCTGCGCTACAACCTTCTAGGTGACAACATTTTTTACTTTGCTTGGGAAGTAGCCTAACGTGTAATTATGTCACTATCAATTGACGTTAGACATTTCAACAGGCTATAAACAACATACTAACTCTAAATCAGTGAGGAGCAAGCCAGGTAGCCTAAGAAGGAACAAAAATTAATTATTTAGGCTATATTATTATTATTTCAAGGCTATAGCCAGCCATTTAATTGTGAAGCATTTGTTACACACTACAGACTGGCAGGAGCGTTCAGAATTTCAACAACACATCAACAAAAGCCTTTCATCAACATGCCAATACATTTAGCGTTTAAACTGTATGAAATGAAATGTAAAAAAATATTACTTAGAATAAAAAAATTGTGAAACTAAAAATACTTGATTATTATACAGTTTGGCCAGTCTTTTGTTTGAGGATCATGTGGTGAGCTATGCATGCCTAGATTGTTTATTCAGCCTAGCAGATGCTCTTATATTCCCATGCCCTAATCACAGTCAACACAAATCTATTTTGTAACAACAATATAATGGAATTAAATAGAATAAATTAGAAAATTATAGTTTTCCCCCCAATTTTTTGTGCATATAGTCCTACCTGATGATATGCAGCTGCTATTTTAAACAATTCATTCATTCATGGTTAGATACTTCAGTTGTAACTGGTTCTGTTGTGCTCAATATTTACAGTTGTTAGACAACTTTAGCTCTGTTCCTAACTATCCTCTTTTTTAACAATATCCTGCATAGAAATCAAAATGTCTCCGGTTCTGCAGCATGCACTCTTTCGTTTTCATGCTCTGTATTGGTATTAAGAAAGATTTTGCTTGTCTCCAGTCATGTAAAATGACGTATAATTGCATGAAGTTTGATTATAAAAGCACGTTTTTGTCAGACCGAAATAAGATGGATTCATGCAGTGCTTTTATTATAATTAATAAATGTTCATCCCTGATGTTGTCACCGGTGGTCTGCGAATCCACAACCTTCTTTGCCATGTAATGCTTACAAAAGAAAGGACAGTTTCTAAAACTGCATATCTAAGGCTCTGTTCTGTGCTAGGAGTGAGGGTAAACGGTTGACATGTTCTCTGCTATCCACTTTATGTTTAGGCAGGGTTGGCTAAAAATATATTTTACTGAAGGGAGGGCCATCAATTTCCATTTCAGAGAGATACGATTTTCTCCAGGTTTCCCTCATTATGAATGACGTACAGTCTTATCACATACAGTATAGTCCGGCAGTTGCGGATGGGTTATTAGCAATTGCGGGTGAGTGCGGGTGAACAAACAGCTGACCCGTGCACCACTAGTGTGTACTTTTGTGTCATTTTTATAAAGCTTCTATAAATATATTGGTATATATTGTGGTGGGCTATCACCTTGGCAGTGTGGGACTGATGTGGAACAGGGGAATACTGTTATAGTCTGTTTCAGTTTACACCAGCTATAAACACTCCATCTCCTATGAGATCAGGATACAACACCAGAGAGCTGTAACACACTCCCTCTAACAGTTTATACACACACAGCTGCCCATGCACAGACGCATGCACAGACGCATGCAAGCGCTCGCGCGCCCGCACACACACACACACACAAACAGGAATTATGAACCTAATAAAACCCTAGTTTGCTGCCCTCAGGCCATGCTGAGCTGTGTGTGTGTCTGTGTGTGTGTTATTCTTTGGCTTTCTCTGAATTCCCACCAGAACACTACTGTGTAGGTTGGTGTTTGAAGAGATGGAAACCTACGTCACCTTCTCTCCTTCCCTACCCCTGTGTGGCTGAGTGATGAATGGTTGTCACTGGATGATTGCTGGGTCCCCACAAGAGGCCCACTATGGAGTGACCCTTATGATTACTGCTCTAGGCTGTGTGTGTGTGTGTGTGTGCGTGCGTGCGTGTGTGCGTGCGTGCGTGCGTGCGTGCGTGCGTGCGGCATGTGTCTGCTGTAAAACGCCAGCTGTACGAAGAAGTGATATAGTGAGAGAAGCTGAGTCTGTGTGACAGCTGCTGTGTATCTGTCTGGAGGCCTGTGACTGCATCGTACACTGGGACACTCTTCAGCTTGGAACAGCAATTCTGAAAGAATGTGTTATGTGTGTGTGCAAGTCTGTGTGTTATGGGTGTTGTGCGCGATAAGCCACTTGTGTTAGGTGTGTGTTGCGTGGGTTTGTTTTATGTAGAACAGACAGTCATATAAAGAATCTTTCAACCACTAATGAAACACCAGTGTGAAACCCTAGCTACTGTTCTTACTCTAGCAAGTTATGCTTGTTACACCGCTATGAAGAAGTAATACACTGCTGATAAAGCATGCTGCATTAAATCCTGTATTAACGGTCAATATAAACCCGTATTACAACTTGTATATCAGCTTCGTCTGGGAGGTTAAGGAGGGAAAGGAATAGAGAGAGGGATGAAGGGGAAAAGGGAAAGGAGGAGAGATACTTTTGTCCGTAGCTGGGGTAGATGGGCATTGGAGAGTCAGTGACAGGCTATTCACAGGGCACAATAAAACCAGTCTCCACAGCTTAAACTGCTAATCTGTTTTTAGGGGAAACTGAGGATTTTTTTCTCAGACTCATTTCACCCCAAAAAGGCTCAGTTAAACAACAGAGAGACCGGGGGAGGTGGGTAGGGAGGGAGTGAGAGAGAGTGAGAGAGCTGTCCATGTTGGGAAAAGGGACCACATCAAAGATGCACTATGCAGAAATCGCTCTGCCATTTCCTGGTTGCTAAAAATCTAATAGTTAGCCTAATTTCAGTTTATGTGACAAAACAAGCAATTATAAAGTAGAGGATCACACCATCTAAACCACTGTGAAATAGTGTATGTGATGTAAACAGAGAGCTCTACTTTCTTGGGGACCTGAATATTGACTGGTTTTCATCAAGCTGTCTGCTCAAGAGAAAGCTTCTCACTGTAACTAGCGCCTGTAATCTGGTTCAGGTTATTAATAAACCTACCAGGGTGTTTACAAACACTACAGGAACAAGATCGTCCACATGTAAAATAGTGTATAAGATTTTGTTGTAACGCTTATGTGGACGATGTTAAAAATATTTGTTAGTCTGATGTGATTAATAAGGAGCATCCAGAAGTTGTACTTGACGAATGTATGAAATTGCTTCTTCCAATTATTGATAAACATGTACCTTTAAGAAACTGACTGTTAGAACTGTTAAGGCTCCATGGGTTGACGAGGAATTGAAAAACTGTATGGTTGAAAGTGATGGGGTAAAAGGAGTGTCTAATAAGTCTGGCTGCAAATCTGTCTGACTTAGTACAAATTGAGAAATTTTGTGACTAAACTCAACAAAAAGAAGAAGAAACTGTGTTATCAAGATCAAATATATAAAGGATGATGGAAAAAAAAAATCTGTTGAACAAGCTGAGGAAATTACTTGGTGTTACCTTAGATTGTAAACTGTCATGGTCAAAACATATTTAGATTCAGTGGTTGTAAATATGGGGAGAGGTCTGTCTGTGATAAAGAAAAGCTCTGCTTTTTTGCTACCACTCTCCAGAAAGCAAGTCCTGCAGGCTCTAGTTTTTTCTTGTATAGATTATTGTCCAGTCGAATGGTCAAGTGCTGCAAAGAAAGACCTAGATAATATGCATCTGGCCTAGAAACAGAGCGGCACGTCTTTCTCTTCATTGTAATCAGAGGGCACGAACAATGTCGAAAATAGTAAAAATAAAGAACAACTCCAGGCTGAGTCTCTGTCAGCCCTGACCGGGAGACCCATGAGGTGGCGCACAATTGGACCAGCGTCGTCCTGGTTAGGGGAGGGATTGGCCGCCCGGGATGTCCTTGTCCCATCGCGCTCTAGCGACTCCTGTGGTGGGCCGGGCGCATGCACGCTGACACGGCCGCCAGGTGTACGGTGTTTCCTCCGACACATTAATGCGGCTGACTTCTGGGTTAAGCAAACATTGTGTCAAGAAGCAGTGCAACTTGGCAGGGTCATGTTTCAGAGGACGCACGGCTCTCAACTTTTGCCTCTCTCTCTCTCTGTACGGGAGTTGCAGTGATGGGACAAGACTGTAACTACCACTCGCCCGTCCAATGGTCACAGATCTCGCTCATATTCTCATAGAACCGTGGTTACGCAAGTAACGAAGGTGCAGTGACATCCAGCCGGTAAAGAGCGTATGAGTGGTGGCCCAACATGCCATAATGCAAATCTCCCGTTAGGAGATGCCTTAGAACACTGCCCAAGAGGTAGCCATACCTCTGGTGGAACGAGCCCTTCCAGTCCGTAACCCCTTTTATTATATTTTCCAGTACAATAGCCTCCGCTATCCCAAGGGATAGCCGTTAACGAGGTAGGTGTCCCCCTTTGCAGGGAGGTGCCCAGAAAATGCAGAGGTTGTTGCCGCAATGCTCTCGCTTCATCCAAGAAAATGTGCAAGATGCATACTAGACACAAACGTTGGAGACGCTCTTCCGTAAATGGGAAGAGTGATGGGTGGAACCACAAGCTCTAGGGTGTGACAACACAGTTGCGGCGGCCCGCTCAGTGCGTGTAGCCCACTCACTCGCTTTGCAGGCGCAGTGCAGACGGTAAAGCGGTTTAGAGGAAGAAGTATTACATCTGCACGCTTTCCAGCGGCTCAGGAGGCTGCCATGAGGAAGCCTCAAGCACAATAGAGGGGTCCCGGTGATGGGGCTAAAGACTTGGACCTGGGCTTAAGCGACGTGCACCCTTCATCAACGACATAAGATCTTGTTACCCTATCGTGTAAGTGCCAAGGCCTGTATGACAGGCCGAGATAGCAGCTAAATTGACCTTGCAGTGGAGATCTTCCCTCTGGCTAAAAAAGGTCCTGCAATGAAGCATAGACACCTTGAATACAAAGCATTTAAGGAATGATCTGTGTAGGTCACAGCACTTCTCAAAAAACACATGGCCTGTTTTCCCAAACAGTAAGCGTTTAGAAGGGGCATAGGTCAATGATCTTGAGTGGCAGGCTTGTCGCATTCAGATTTATCCTCCCACGGGTCATGCCCAGAGGGCCATCGCTACTGGGTGAGGGTGGCAAATCTCTCCGTATGCTTGGGTATAGTGCTGGGCGATATGGCCTAAAAAATCATATCTACCTAGGATAATAATATGCCTTCCACAACCACTAATAATTTAACTATTATATCAAAATCATTTAACCTACTTTTTTTCAATAATCACTGTCTTTCAAGTCTGTCGATAAAGATGTAATTTTTGTTACAAATTTAACTAGAAACATGCACAATACACATCCACTAATAATGACCAACTTCTGGTAGCAGGCATTATAGAAAATTAACACCGTCTCTCAAGCACAAGCCCACATGCTAGTGAGTAGCCAGTTAACATTTATATTTAAAGTCTAGCCAACTTGGATTTATTTGCTTGCTAACAAGGTAGAACAGTTGAACTTTAATGAATATACCCCCCTGTCCATCTTCAACTGTTTGAACGACATGTTCACTTTGTGGCCTGTTCACTTTGTGGCCATTTGTGGCTATTTCTCAGAATGTGAAAAAGTTTTTTATATGCTCATTGCACATTTATAAAACACAGACTAGACAGCTAGCACATAAGCTAAGAAACTGAGCATACATTTTCCACAAGCATGTTCATTGATTCTCCCATTTTAGTAGGGTATGCTTTTCGGAGTTGAGACATAAAAAGGGTATCGTTAGAAAGTTCTCATCTATTACAGTAAAATAATGTCTCAATGTGTTTCGGTGTCCATATGACCGATTCTGTTGGAAGAAACCTCAAATGCAAATAGCGATGTGAACCTGCTTGTTGTCATAGAGGAAATTATCTTTCCTCTTTGTTTTTTTGAGTGGCATGGGGAGAGGCTTAATGTCTGTGTGCAAGTGGGAAGATGCAAAGTGCACACAGCACAAAAGGAGCAAAGGAGATGAGACCAAAAAGACAAACACTCATGAAAACAAAACAAAAATAAAAACCCTGATTCTTGTGATACAGGCATCTGGAACATCCACTAAAACATACATTCAAATTAATTGTATAAATTGCCCAGCCCTAACTGGGTCAGAAGATCCTGCGTAACTACCAGGACTTGTTGTAAAGCAGGAGAGTGATCTCTGCTAACCAAGGCATCCCTGTCATCGAGGGGCTCTGCTTAGAGTGGGGGGTGCCAGGAGCCAGGCATAGGGGAGAGAAAAAGCGGAGGGCACCACCCTTGACAGGGTGTGCCAGCGACCCCTATTGGTGCATTGTCACCAAAAACTGAGTCTCCAAAAACCCTCATAGGGTTGTCGCTTCTAACAGTCTGTCTTTCAAGTCAGTCTGGATAGATGCGGAAAGCCGGCTCTCAGGGGCTGATAATGTGCCAGCGCATGCATGTCGTGTGCCACGGGGCCAGGTTTGCGGGGCAGGCAGACGCATGTAACACTTCTACCTTTGTCAGGTCGTCGTTGGATATTGCAAAAAGAACCCAGTTGGAAATGGGTGATTTCATATCAAACTGAAGCTTGTATCTCCTCATAATACTCGGGAGGCCGATAGTCGTTTTTAACCAGGGGTGAAAGTAGATTTCGGCTGAGATCGATTGATGGTCGATGGATGGCGGAAATGGATGTAGAGCTAGATTTAAGCAGCGAGTCGAGTAAATGTGGAGAAGACGAAAGTTCTGAATGGCCTAAAATAGTGTCGAAAACTTAATGAAAATTGTCTTAAGATTTAAGTGAATGAAACGTGTGCAAATGATAATGAATTGCTTCTTGTTGGGATGCGTTTGTTAAACACGGATGCATATGTGGGAAACCCTTTTGAATTATCGAAAATTGTGAAATATGCGATTGGTAAAGTGGAGTATGTCAGAGTGACCAGGAGTGGTCTTATTTTGATTAAATAGTAGTAGAGCACCCGTTAAAGGTGTGATTTCAGGGGTGACGATGGATGTTCAGGTAGAATCACTGAAGAGAATTCCTGGTGTGGTTGGTGCCCGGCATCTGAACCGTTGGGTGAATGGGGAAAAAGAGGAAAGTCTGTCGGTATTGTTGTTTTTTGATGTCAAACTTGGATATGTAAGATATGCAGTGAGAGCCTTCATTCCTAAACCATTGCAGTGTACAAATTGTAAAGGATTTGGTCATGTTGCAAGTATGTGTAGACAAACAGAGTATAATGAAGAACAATGTGTAGAAGGACGAAGGTGTTGCAATTGTGGTGGGGATCATAATCCTGAGTATATGGACTGCCCAGTAAGAGTGATGGAAATCGAGGTGGCAAAGCTTAGAGCGGTTAACAGAATCTCCTATGCGGAGGCAATTAAGAGAATTAAGATAACAAGTGATTCTAGGGAAGATATGGTAGTGAATGCAAAATATAAGGTAGTAGATATAATACAGCCTGTTGTAAATGTATGTTGCCAGAATAAAGACACCATGTGTGTTAAAAAGGTACAAGTCACAAAGAAATCAAAGAAACTAGACATTATTGTGGCTGCGGCAGAAAAGTTTTAGGGACTGAAGGATTTTACTTCTGTAGATTTTCAAGGAGTACTGGTGACGGAAGATCCAACCTCTCAGTGTTCCCTTGAGCCCGTGTAGGGATCAGATATGTTTTATTTATGTTAAACAGAAAAGTTATTTGAGTAGTTATTTTTGGGTTTTGTTTTGGATTGTTTTGGCAATGTAATATTTTTTATTAGGATGGATTTACGTTAGTATCAATATACAAAACAACAACATTTGGTTGTTTCAAACCATCCTGTTGGTGGCGGCAATACACCTTTTGGGTGAAGTCCACCATAAAATCCAAAGAAGAAGGAGAAGAAGAAAGTAGATTTAATTTATTCCAGGTACACGTTTGCACCCGCAAACATGTTATGGGCCTAATCATAGAATTACATAAAGAATCCCTATTAAATCAATCCGTTCATCCACTCGCAATTTATTTCCAGCCTGCAAACAGTGGTGAAGAGAAAGAGACAACTTTTACACAACAGTTTTCTTGAAATGTTGTTTTAATTATTGTGATAGGCTCTTGTTTTATGTGTACAGCAGCATACGGTTATCTAATGGTTATACCAGCTTGTTTAAGTGCATGGCATCTTCAAGTGTTTGTTTTCTGAGGGAATATCTATGGACATGTTGTTGATTTGTGTTTAGCAGAACACATTATTTAGATAGATAGATAGATAGATAGATAGATAGATAGATAGATAGATAGATAGATAGATAGATAGATAGATAGATAGATAGATAGATAGATAGATAGATAGATAGATAGATAGATAGATAGATAGATAGATAGATAGATAGATAGATAGATAGATAGATAGATAGATAGATAGATAGATAGATGTGGTGAAGAGAAAGAGACAACTTTTACACAACAGTTTTCTTGAAATGTTGTTTTAATTATTGTGATAGGCTCTTGTTTTATGTGTACAGCATACCCCTACTATTTATTTTGCTGGGACGCTGTACCGGACCGTACCGCCTTACTTTCACCCCTGCTTTTAACCATAGTACCGTGAGGTGTAGCTGGTCAGTTTAGCCAATGAAAACGAGTGAACGTGTACTAAATTAACTAGATGTGAAAATGGCGCCGGAGGGGATGGCTGCCGTTTTACAGCCTCTTAACCACTTATGTTATTTTGTTCGTTTTTTCGCTTTGCTTGTTTACTTATTGTGTACATAATGCTGCTACCATCTCTTATGACCGGAAATAACTTCTAGACATTAGAACAGCGATTACTCACCTAGAACTGGACAAAGGTTTTTTCTTTAACGAGTCCGACGCAAAGGATATACTGCTTTCTCGGGAACGGGCCCAAACCCCTGTCATTTTCGTGAAGAAAAGACGCAGAAAAAGGGGGCAGAGGTTGGGCTGCCTTCTGAGAATTTGCAGGTGAGTGAGTAAACCCCCACTACCATCCTTTCTATTGGCCAACGTGCAATCATTGGAAAATAAAATGGATGATCTACGATCAAGGATATCCTACCAATGGGACATTAAAAACTCTAATATCTTATGTTTCACCGAGTCGTGGCTGAACGACGGCACGGATAATATAGAGCTGGCGGGATTTTCCATGACATGGCATCACCAGGACAGATTTGTCAATAACAGCTGGTGCTCGATGTCTAATATTAAGGAAATCACAAGGTTTTCCTCGCCTGAGGTAGAGTACCTCATGATAAGCTGTAGACCACAATATCTACCAAGAGAGTTATCATCTATATTATTCGTAGCTGTCTATTTACCACCACAAACCGATGCTGGCACTAAGACCGCACTCAATGACCTGTGTAAGGCCATAAGCAAACAAGAAAATGCTCATCCAGAAGCAGCGCTGCTAGTGGCCGGGGACTTTAATACAGGCCAACTTAAATCCGTTTTACCTAATTTCCACCAGCATGTCTAGAGTCAAAAAACTCTAGACCAACTTTACTCCACACTTAGAGATGCATACAAAGCTCAATGGCAGTGGTGAGTAGTGTGTCTGTATGTGAATGTGTTTGCTTGTGTGTGGGCTCATGATATCCTGAGAGGATGAATGTGGAATATCGTGTTTTCTTCCAAAGCCTGTTTCCTCTGATAAGCTTTGCTTTCACAGGAGGTTGGTGGCACCTACATTGTGGCGGATGAGCTCATGGTAGTGGTTGGAGCGGAATGGGTGGAATGTCATCCATGTGTTTAATGCCATTCCATTCGCTCTGTTCGAGACATTATTATGAGCCGTCTCCCCTCAGCAGCCTCCACTGTTTGCAATAGATAATAGATGAACAGAAAATGGAACAAATCCTGCGTTTGAAGTCATCCAATCATTTTGAACTCTTCTCATCACAGCCCCAGTTTTCCATCCCTCTATCCCGTTTTCCATTCTCCATCCAACGTTTCCTCGGTCAAGACCCCTGACACACGTACGCATAACACACACAGACACACCACTTTAGACAGAGCCGAGGGTAGCTGTCAGAGGAGTCGCTTTCCATTAGAGTGCTAATAGAACAGAGAGAACCCACAGACGGCAGAGAGAGCAGGAGAGCGAGAAGAGGGGAGGATGAAGAAAAAGCTAAGGGGGAGAGAGAAACAAACAGCAGTTTCTATGTACATTCTTTTTTTTTCTTTTAGAAGACACTCTTATCCAGAGTGACTTAGAGTAGTGAGTGCATACCTTTTCTTACTCATCCCCCATGGGAATGGAATCCACAACCTTGGGGTTGCAAGTGCCATGCTCTACCAACTGAGCCACACAGTTGGTTTAAGGTCAGCTAATAAACTGTTGGAACAATGTGACTCAGAAAATGACCAGTACTGACTGAAAGGGAGCAGATTCAGGACAACAGTTGAGTTAAATATCCACCCACCCACCCACCCACCCACCCACCCCCCCCACACACGCAGACAAACACACAAAAGCACACACACACATTTACTACCTCCCTGTCACCCACCCACTCTGCGTTATCCACACACCCTGACACTGTATTTGCTGACTATGTTGTTAGCTGAGCCCTCCAGACACTCTAATCAGGGCTATTCATGCAAATCAAACACACACACGCATACACATACACACACTCCCCACATCCACATACACCCCCCCACACACACACACACCGTTAATGCAAATCAAACAGTGTCTGGCCCCCTGCTGCTAACACCATCTTGTGTGTGGACCAGGCTTTATGTGTATGTTAATTCCCTACTACTGTAATTACTGGCCTGCCTGTCAGAGTTAATTAGCCACTTCTCTCTCTTAAAACTAATTTAGGCTGTACACACTTCTTTCACTGGATGTTGTTCTGTGCTAATGGTGTCTGAGGTGTGAGTATTGGACTAGTCATTACCCTTCAAGAACACACACACACAAACAGACACACACTCATATACTGTATAGCCAATACCATCACTAGGCTCACTTGTGCATGAAAACATGCATGCCCAAATACACAGACAAACACACACAGACACACACACACACACAGTCTCCCGTTGCCCAGTGTGTGGATGCTGGTTTAATTGGCATGGCAGTGTGCCAGTCATTGGGGGTAGAGAGTGTCTGTCTGTCTCTCTTTCTGAGTCCCAGTGTGTGTCTCACAGAATAGATGACAGCCATCTGCCAACAGTACAGCCTATTGCCACTTTGCCTAGATTCAGGAGGACAGGCTGCTGAGCCCAGAACGGTATTATTGGTTTGGTTATCTAATGGTTATACCAGCTTGTTTAAGTGCATGGCATCTTCAAGTGTTTGTTTTCTGAGGGAATGTCTATGGACATGTTGTTGATTTGTGTTTAGCAGAACACATTATTTAGATAGATAGATAGATAGATAGATAGATAGATAGATAGATAGATAGATAGATAGATAGATAGATATATAGATAGATAGATAGATAGATAGATAGATAGATAGATAGATAGATAGATAGATAGATAGATAGATAGATAGATAGATAGATAGATAGATAGATAGATAGATAGATAGATAGATAGATAGATAGATAGATAGATAGATAGATAGATAGATAAAATACACAAAAGACAGATACACGATACATGATACATAGAGCGGCAGTATAAAAATAAGTCTGGAGTGCAAAAAAACTATAAAAAGACAATGCATAGTATGGGTGAATAGCTGAATATGTACACTATACATTGTTACAGTGTTAGGTGAAAAAAACATACTCATACTGCACATGCTGATTTATGTACTGATCAGTGATTTTGATTGCAACCTGTTGCGCCATCCCCCAACCAGCTACTCCCTGTACATACACACACACCCCCCACACACATACACTCACGTCCCCTGTGTGCAGTTGCTATCTTTGAATGGAGGTGTTTATCCCCTAGGGTACTGTATGTTTGCACTTTTCTTTCTATCCCATAGTGGTCATTCATATGTTTGCACACAACACACACACACGCTCTCCTCTCTGTGTGTTCTAACTCTCTGTGTGTGTTTTCTCAGCTCCTGGGCTTCGTGTATGCCTGCTATGTCATCAGCGCCATCACTGAGGAGGAAGACAGCTGTGAGTACTACAACTTAACTTGACGCCCACACCCTAAATTAACCCCAACCTAACCACATGGCAAGACAGGAAAGGAGGTAGATGAGAAAAGAGGAGAGGAGAGGGGGGTCCTGTAGCTCATTAAAACCTCCCTCAATCCCTCCTCCACCTTGTCGTCTCCTCCCTTACTCCCCCTCTCCTCCTTCACTCCCCCTACCGGCTGGTCTCCTTCACTCTGTGTGTCCCCTTCCTATTCCACACTCATTCCACACCCACCCAACCATTCCATTCTCTTCATTCTCTCTCTCTCTCTCCCTCACACCCAATCCCACACCCTTGGCCCAATTTTCTTTCCCTACAGTGTTCCCAGCTGTCAGTTCTCATGGTGGTGTTCGGGGGTTGGTAGTGTTTTTTTTGAGAGAGTGTTTTTTTGTCATCTACAGCACAGTACCGCTCACACCTCTCATATATCGTTGACACATCCACAGAAATCATGCCTCCTTCCTTTTTTGCCAAAAGAGTCCATCGTTGAAACCAGACCCTACCCACTGGGAACAGATTCTACGTCTATTCCACGTTGGGTCAACATAATTTCATTGAAATTACGTGGAAACAACGTTGATTCAACCAGTGTGTGCCCAGTGGGTAATCAGTGTGTTGCCCAGGGTCGGGTTTACGAGACTAGAGAGACGGGCACACATCTGAAGAACAGCTCATGATAGCAGTGACCTCAAGGTCAGAGGTCACATTGAGGGTTAACCAACCAAGTGGCAGGAAGCATTTGGCTGTGGTGACAATAGTTAATAGAATGCACATTTACAACAGTTGTACACACAAGTTTAGTAAGTGAGAGGAAATTGTGTGTGTATGTTTGGGGCGGTTGGTGTCGAAGTACAACCACCTCTTCTTTGGTGGAGATTCAGTTGCTGTGAATGTTTAGTGTTGCTCCCCCTGGCTCTGGGCGGCACCATCTCATAATCAATCACCCCTAAGTAATCCCCAGAGGGAAATACCATTCTGGAGTCAACTTCAAAATAAGTAATTGACTTTTCCCTTAGTGCCGTTTCCCTTTTGCCTTTGTTTTTGCTGACCTCGGCGGCCCACCATACGTCGTGTAGACAGTTGGTATAGATACTGTTTGTGTAAGGGCGCAGGTGACAGGCGTTCACTTTGAAAAGCACACAATGGCAGAGTGAGAAGGTGTCTGAGTGTGAGTTAGTGCTACGTGCATGTATCTTTGTACAAATAGATCACTAAGCACAACAAAGCGAAGTGATTGATTCAGTATTCTTTTCTAGTTTTAATTATTCAGTAGTTCTAGTCTGATCCTGGCTGGCTGGCTGGTTGTCTAAATGGATAGCTGTTTTGAAACAGAGCTACACAGCTTCCTTGTTGTTATTGTAATCAGCCCTGTACAGTACGTGTCTCACTTTCTTTTCAATGCTACACACACACACACACACACACACACACACTAATGTACCATGCTCCCTTAATTTCCACACTAATTTGAAGTGGCAGATTAGACTGTTCCTTCAGTGCACTCCCCAGACTTCGTCAGCATTGGTTCACCCACTCCATTTCTTTTATCTCCATCCTTCTCCTCTCTTCTTCTCTCTTGCATCTTTCCCCCTCTCCTTCACTAAGCAAGTGCAGGGAATGATTGTGTCAGGATCCATTTTATATCAGCAAATGTAAGGGGATATCTCTCTTTGTTTAGCCCTCTCTGGCTCTCTCTAGCTGTCTCTCCCTCTCTCCCTCTCTGTGTGTAGTTAATGAAGGCAGTGTGTATAAGTTAGGACGTGTCTGGTCATTCCTTGCTGCCTCATTAGGTCAGACTCTGTTCGATATCTTCTGGAATACCCCCACCACCTGAGGAAAGGAGGGATGTGAAGAAGAATGGAGGAGTGAGGTGGACAGGAGAAATAGCAGAAATAGAGATACAGCACCTGAAGAGATGCGTTAGGGAGGGAGGCAGGAGAGAAAGGGCGAGAAAGAAGCCTGCAAAAAGCCTCACAACAAACTTAGTCTCAGTGGACCGATGTAGGTTTAGAGTAGAGTACTCAAGCTTGCTTTAAGACGGCTGGGATAAAACTCACACACACACACACACACACCGACCCCGACACACACAAACAAACACTCTCTTTCCGGCTAAGGAGAACCAGGATGAACTGAACAGTGAGCTTTATGGCTCTCAGGCCTTATGTTCCTATTAACATGAGCTGGAGTGTGTATGTGTGTATGTGTGTATGGTTGTGTGGGCGCACGTGTGCATGCAACTGTGTGCATACATGTGTGTGCGTCCAGTTATCAGTATAAAGCAGACATCCAGGCAGAGCGAGTGGAGGGGAAAAGCCTCTTTGGAAAGTAGGCCAGAGAGTTACCCGGGTAGCTTTAGCATTTATCCTAGTGTTAGCGTGACGGCTAACTGTGGCGCTCCTCTGTGCTGACTCACTGTTTCAGTAAATCCCCTGGAGTCATAGGGCAACAGAGGGAGGGAGGAAGAGGAAGAGAAAGGTAGAGAAGAAAAGAGAAGAAGGATGGGGGAATGGACCTGGGGTGCAATAGAGAGAGATAGAAATGGATGGTAGAGTAGGAGCCGATGGGCAACCGAGGGCGAGATAGAAGGGAAGGAAGGAGAGGTGAATGATTAGTGTGTGGAATTCTGATAGCATGGGCCACCACCCCACTGTGCTTAGTCACTGTCTCAGTAAAGACCAGAGTCATCACCATCACAACGATAGCTGCCTGGGCAAGGAGGGTGGGAAGGAGGAAGGGAGGGATAGAAAGAAAGAAAGAAAGAAAGAAAGAAAGAAAGAAAGAAAGAAAGAAAGAAAGAAAGAAAGAAAGAAAGAAAGAAAGAAAGAAAGAAAGAAAGAAAGAAAGAGAGATGGATAGATGAGGGTAACAGAGTGAGATACATCAGGCAATGGAGGTAGGGGGAGCAGTGTGCAAATAGAAAGAAAATTAGATGGATAAATTGGGACCCTCACACCCACACGCTTATGATTAATTATCTTTGAAGCCAATGGTCTGTAATGCAGGATCCCAGTGGCTCACCATTAGTTTATTGTCCGGTTTACATTTGTATTAACTTTATTGGCACACGGACAATTTCAATTGATACGAACTGTATTGACAAGAGCTTGTTTCCATAGAGATTCTTTGTCAGTCGTCCCCATCAGTGATCCCCAATGCATGCTGGCCTCTCTGTTACCATGGTGATGTGATGGACAGCTTCATTCCCTCCTTGACTCTTTGTGCCGATGACAAAGTTAAACACTTAAACACAAAACAGCACATGCAGGCACGCACGCACACACACACACACTCTCTCTCTCTACATTGTAGAGAACACAGTATAGGGCATAGGGCCAGCGAACCCCCTCAGGAGTGCTCAGTCAGACAATGAGCCAGTCGTGTGTGTGTGTGTGTGTGTGTGTGTGTGTGTGTGTGTGTGTGTGTGTGTGTGTGTGTGTGTGTGTGTGTGTGTGTGTGTGTGTGTGTGTGTGTGTGCGTGCGTGCATGTGTCAGGGCTCCAACCATGGCTGTGTTTCTTATCTTATCATGACCAGATCCACAGAAAGACTCAGTAGCTTAAGCCCTGTCATTCTCTCCCGTTTCTATTTTGTTCCCCTCTTTTCCTCTCACACGTTCTTCTTTCTTGCACTCTATCTCTCTCTCTCTCTCTCTCTCCTGCCCTGCCCTGCCCTGTGCTTTTTTCTTTTTTCACGCTGCCCTTTTCTGCTTGTCTGTGTTTTATCAGCTTGTCAGTCTGCCTCCACCCCATCCTCCCTCCCTCTCTCGCTCTTTCTCCCTCTCTCTCTTAGAAAGGCATTGTGACAGTTAAAACGATGGTCCATGTCTCTGTTAGTTAAGCATAGCCCCTCTGTACTGAAACTGTAATCTCCTTATATTACTCTGCTCATTTATTTACTCCACATGAACGCATTGACCCACATACCTGTCATATCTGGCACGCTTTCATGTCGAGGTCGTTCGGTCAACTCTACTTGCATGATGAGTAACCTTGCTTGAGACCTGAAGACTTTTGTTAGCTCCCAGAGCTAATCTTTGGCTTTAGCTCAGTGGAACAAAATCTGTGTGGTGTGGACGACGCGTGTTTAATACCTAGTCTGTAACGTTGGGATCAGTTCGTTTCTCAAGACTGCACTAAATCTAGAGTAGGTGAACACCTTTAGTTGATTTAACGAAATACAGCACTGGGAGAGATTACCTCTCTCATACAATAAAAAACCTTTCCTGGCCACTACTCTACACTGCCACATACACTCTGAGAAGGAAAGGTGCTATCTAGAACCTAAAAGGGTTCTTCAGCTGTCCCCATAGGAGAACCCTTTGAAGAACCATTTTTAGTTCCAGGTAGATCCCTTTTGGTTCCAGGTAGGACCATTGTAGGTTTAATCTATAACCCTTTCCACGGATGGTTGTACATGGAACCCAAAAGGGTTCTACCTGGAACTAAAAATGTTTTTTCAAAGGGTTCTCCTATGGGGACAGCCGAAGAACCCTTTTGGAACCATTTTTTCTAAGAGTATAGGTTAGTACATGTATCACTGGAACAGCACGACATCAGCTGTAGTGTTACCATATTCAGTTTGGATACATTAATACATTACAATTATATCACAACCCATGTCTCGCACAATGTGATTTTCCCAGTCACTATCTCTCTTCAATCTTCCCCTTCTCTTTATCTCTCTCCTCTCCATTTTCTCTCTATCGCTCTGTGTCTTACTGTTCTGCTATGCAGGATGTCAGTGGGAGAGAAAATGATATTCATCATTATCTCCTAACTATATTCTTCAGCACACCGCTTATCAAGGCAGGAGATGGAACCCTCACTGCCTGCTTGTAATGAGAAAATCACTGGTACAGAAAAGTCCAGGCCAGCTGTGTGTGTTTGAATGTTTGCATGTGTGTTTGCGTGCGTGCGTGCGTGTATGTGTGTGTGTGTGTGCTTGCTGTCCATATCAAGTGTGTGTTTAACCTTTGTTCATGACACTCACCTTACTGGAGCTGCCACTTCCTGATAACTCAGCCTTTATATCACTGGCTGAGAGGAAACTGACAATCCCAAAGAGTCGGAATGGAGCCAGAGGAGAGGGACATGTTAGCTTCTCACTCCTCTTTATTGTTTATCTACAGATAACTAACCTATCAGGAACTCTAGTCCCTAAAATGTACTTCAAATATTCTATTTGTGTATTTTAATCTCTCATAACACAACTGTTCCAACTGGAGTGGTTTCCCGGCTACTAATCAGTGAATGTTTTTCATCAAAGTGGAACCACTTCTGGCAGGATTAGTTATCTTCAAGAACCACCACCAAATTACTGTCTTGCTCTAACGATGTGCCAGTTTCACTGCATCCTGTCCTCTACTGGTGTTTACTGGGCTCTTATATCCATCGTGATAATAAATGCGCATGCTGTTTTCACACACTCATTTAACCTAATCTCATTGGCTCTGTGTCAGTGAAAAGTCTAACACACTGTCCTTTCCTCTCTCTTTGTTTGCAGCACTCTGTACTTCTCTTTTTCTGAGTAAATAAACAGCGAGTTGGTCTGTCGGTCTGTCACTTAGTGAAGGTCACCCTCTGTTTTTCAGCGATAAATAGCTTTTGTTGACAGCTGCCTGACTCTCGCCTCATGCCCTGAGCTCACAGAAGTGTGCCTCTATCTCAGAAAGTCCATAGAAATATGGAAAGTTCATTTTGTTTTGTTTTGTTTTGTAGCATTATAAATCCATATTTGTCATTTGATGTTGTTTCATTAATATTAATTCTGCCCATCACTGTCTGTCTGTCATGTTCTGATTTAATTTGTAATTTTAGCATTTGATCCTTTTGTTTTCAGTTGATTTTGTTGGTGGATTTGACCCATTCCCCCTCTACCATGTCAATGAGAAACCATCCCATCTCCTCTTAAAGCCTATGTACCTGTAAGTAGGCCTGTGTGTGTGTGTGTGTGTGTGTGTGTGTGTGGCGTGAGTGTATGCATTTGTTCATGTCTGTGCTTTTTTATGTTTGTGTATGTGTCAGCTATTATTTTGGTCTTAGTTTTCGTTATACGAACACTGTATCATGTATCATGTCTTCCAAAGGGAGTCTAGGTAGTACAGTGTTATGTAATCTAATAGCTCTTCTCATGTTTCTCTGAGCTTTTACCATTGTGCCGAGAACTCTCTCTTGCATGACCTTGTTTCTCTAGTCTTTGATATTAATTAAGATGTAACTTATTCTTTGTTAACACAGCGTTAATTGGAATAAGCCCTTAATTACTCCACTCTAATAGGCGTTTCAGCTTTCACCTAACAAGTGCATCATTAAAAATGACAGTAGATAGATGGCTCCATGGTGTGATGTCATTGGGGTCAGGTCCCAGAGAAATCAGGACAGAACTTTGGACACGTCTCAAATGGCATACTATTCCCTTTATAGTACACTGCTTGTGGCCAGTGATAAAGATACACTACCATTCAAAAGTTTGGAGCTAATTGATCATTAGAAAACGCTTTTGCAATGATGTTAGCACAGCTGAAAACTGTTGTGCTGATTAAAGAAGCAATAAAACTGTCCTTCTTTAGACTAGTAGACTTAAGTATCTGGAGCATCAGCATTTGTGGGTTCTATTACATTCTCAAAATGGCCAGCAGTCTATTCTTGTTCTGAGAAATGAAGGCTATTCCTTGTCAGAAATTGCCAAGAGACTGAAGATCTCGTACAACACTGTGTACTACTACTTGCAAAAGGGTTTTCTAATGATCAATTAGCCTTTTAAAATTATAAATTTGGATTAGCTAACACAACGTGCCATTGGAACACAGCCTATGTAGATATTCCATAAAAAATCTGTCGTTTCCAGGGACAATAGTCATTTACAACATGAACAATGTCTACACTGTATTTCTGATGAATTTGATGTTATTTTAATGGACAAAAAAAGTTGGCAAAAAAGTTTATAGGGAATAGGGTGTCATTTGGGACATGTTGGTAAGTGTTTTCCTCACTAACAAGTACTGTATGCCCACGTTAGGCTCCTTTTCTGGGTGGGTGAAATATGAGGAGTAGGCTGGTGGTTGGAGTCTAGAGTTTGGGTTCCTGTCTTATCCAGTTAACCATGCACTTCAATACCTGAACACATCAGCTCAGTGTGTTTTCATTCAAATTTAGCCAATATCAAATAAATAAATATTTGAATTCTACAAGTTTATGTTATTGGGATTAAGTACATAAGAACCACATCGTGGCAGACTATTCTTCTGTGATTCATATAAACTTTCTTTGTGGTTCTGCTAGCTCTGTGTGGGAGAATGAATAAGCCTGACTGGAGTAAACAACACTATTAAACTTGCTTTATCCTGTCTGAGGATTTAGGGGAATATGTAGGTTTGTTGTGTGTGTGTGTGTCTGTGTCTGTCTGTCTGTCTGTGTCTGTGTATGTGTCTGTGTCTGTGTGCATTTATGCACATAGACATACAGGTAACTGCCAAGTAAAGGATCCTCCAACATATTGTCTTAATAGGGCGTTGGGCCACCACGAACCACCAGAAGAGCTTCAACACGCCATGGCATAGATTCTACAAGTGTCTGGACTCTATAGGAGGGATGCAACACCATTCTTCCATGAGAAATCCCATCATTTGGTGTTTTGTTGATGGTGGTGGAACACGCTGTCTTAGGTGCTGCTCCAGAATCTCCCATAAGTGTTCAATTGGGTTGAGATCTGGTGACTGCGACTGCCATAGCATATCATGACACATCAGCAAGTTGAGCAGTTTTCGTCACTGAAGCTCCTGCTAAACTTGTTCTCTGCCTTTCAACCACCATCACAGCTTTCGTTGGAATGATCTATTAAATATTGCAGTAAACTTAATAACAATGTGGGCAGTGGTGTAAGTCTTTAAATTTCCCTGAGCCCAAATGGAAGTGAATATATTATTAGCCTGCAGGACATCTCTCATGACAGTTCCATCAGTTCTGTTGCAAATGAGAAAGTAGGAAGGTTTTCCCCTCCTCCAACACTAGGGATATGAAGTCTAGATCTCAATAAATGAAATTGTGTGTGCATATGTGCGTGTGTTCCTCACCGGTCACCCACTCACTGTCTCCTGTGTTCTATCACCTCTAGGTCTACGTAAATAGGGCGGAAGGCAACACAATGGGTTCCGATGGAAACAAAATGGCTGCTCTGACTGACACAACAACAGTCCCAGAATGCACTGGGGCCAGCCAGACATTCCTCTGATTCTCTACATCTCTTCAGTACTTTAAACATGTAAATGCTTAATAATGACTGTACTTCCCAGTTCTGTTCTGTTGTTAGTGGGAGGGATGGAGGGGACAGGTTTGGGGGAGGGGAACGAGGGGTGGGGGTAATTACAGTGTAACATGGGCCTGAACTTTTACTGTGTACTCAAATATAAATGATTTAACTAGAACTACAAACGGCATCCGACAACAGAGACTTACAGTACCTGCTGTCAATGGCTATATTTCTGTCCATTGTTCGATCAGAACTAGTGATCTATGTATATACAGTGGGGAGAACAAGTATTTGATACACTGCCGATTTTGCCGGTTTTCCCACTTACAAAGCATGTAGACGTCTGTAATCTTTATCATAGGTACTCTTCAACTGTGAGAGACGGAATCTAAAACAAAAATCCAGAAAATCACATTTAAGTAATTAATTAGCATTTTATTGCATGACATAAGTATTTGATACATCAGAAAAGCAGATCTTAATATTTGGTACAGAAACCTTTCTTTGCAATTACAGAGATCATACGTTTCCTGTAGTTCTTGACCAGGTTTGCACACACTGCAGCAGGGATTTTGGCCCACTCCTCCATACAGACCTTCTCCAGATCCTTCAGGTTTCGGGGCTGTCGCTGGGCAATACGGACTTTCAGCTCCCTCCAAAGATTTTCTATTGGGTTCAGGTCTGGAGACTGGCTAGGCCACTCCAGGACCTTTAGATGCTTCTTACGGAGCCACTCCTTAGTTGCCCTGGCTGTGTGTTTCGGGTCGTTGTCATGCTGGAAGACCCAGCCACGACCCATCTTCAATGCTCTTACTGAGGGAAGGAGGTTGTTGGCCAAGATCTGGCGATACATGGCCCCATCCATCCTCCCCTCAATACGGTGCAGTCGTCCTGTCCCCTTTGCAGAAAAGCATCCCCAAAGAATGATGTTTCCACCTCTATGCTTCACGGTTGGGATGGTGTTCTTGGGCTTGTACTCATCCTTCTTCTTCCTCCAAACACGGCGAGTGGAGTTTAGACCAAAAAGCTCTATTTTTGTCTCATTAGACCACATGACCTTCTCCCATTCCTCCTCTGGATCATCCAGATGGTCATTGGCAAACTTCAGACGGGCCTGGACATGTGCTGGCTTGAGCAGGGGGACCTTGCGTGCGCTGCAGGATTTTAATCCATGACGGCGTAGTGTGTTACTAATGGTTTTCTTTGAGACTGTGGTCCCAGCTCTCTTCAGGTCATTGACTAGGTCCTGCTGTGTAGTTCTGGGCTGATCCCTCACCTTCCTCATGATCATTGATGCCCCACGAGGTGAGATCTTGCATGGTGCCCCAGACCGAGGGAGATTGACCGTCATGTTGAACTTCTTCCATTTTCTAATAATTGCGCCAACAGTTGCTGCCTTCTCACCAAGCTGCTTGCCTATTGTCCTGTAGCCCATCCCAGCCTTGTGCAGTTCTACAATTTTATCCCTGATGTCCTTGCACAGCTCTCTGGTCTTGGCCATTGTGGAGAGGTTGGAGTCTGTTTGATTGAGTGTGTGGACAGGTGTCTTTTATACAGGTAACGAGTTCAAACAGGTGCAGTTAATACAGGTAATGAGTTGAGAACAGGAGGGCTTCTTAAAGAAAAACTAACAGGTCTGTGAGAGCCGGAATTCTTACTGGTTGGTAGGTGATCAAATACTTATGTCATGCAATAAAATGCAAATTAATTATTTAAAAATCATACAATGTGATTTTCTGGATTTTTGTTTTAGATTCCGTCTCTCACAGTTGAAGTGTACCTATGATAAAAATTACAGACCTCTACATGCTTTGTAAGTAGGAAAACCTGCAAAATCGGCAGTGTATCAAATACTTGTTCTCCCCACTGTATATGTGTGTGTGTGTGTGTGTGTGTGTGTGTGTGTGTGTGTGTGTGTGTGTGTGTGTGTGTGTGTGTGTGTGTGTGTGTATTTATATGCACATATCCTGGCCTCAAGTAAACAGGCAGAACACAATAGCTCATTCCATTCCACAGGCTCAACTGTAATTATAATATATATATATATAAACTTGTGTGAACCTGACATTTCAGCCTTCCTCCTGGCCTCTGGTCTGAAAGGCTTTGTCTGTGGCTTTGTTGGTTTGGAGTGTTGTTATGGCTTGGTCTCAGATCCTCAATGTTGGGCTGAATTACAGTTGAACCTGTGGAATGGAATGAGCTATTGTGTTCTGCCTGTTTACTTGAGGCCAGGATCTGTGCACATAAATACACATGCAAAGCAGTAAGAGGTAGGTAGGGAAGGGGGAAAGGAGGGGATGACGGGGGTGGGAGGTGAGGAAACCAAGAAACCAAACCTACAGGGCTTCGGTTAAAAATAGAACCCGAAAGAAAAAACAAAATAGAACACAAGATGGAAAAATAGTTTAAGTCAGGGTTTTGAAATGCAAACTAAACAACAACAACCTCATAACAGAGAAACAGCTTAAGGTATTACAGTAAAAGCGCACAGGCAATAATGTTTGAGTCTAACTTTTTGTTAATCTAGTTTTACTTACAGTGCTGTGACTGACTGTGCCAGGTCATGATATAGTGTTTCAGTAGACTGAATCTTAAAACTGTAGAGAGGGGTGGAATGAAAGGAAAAACTGTTTATTTGTAAACTTGTTTTACAGTTGTTGGTGTGGAAATTTGAGGTTTGTGTCAGGATTTAGGTCGGTCTTAAAGCCCCTGTCCAAAAACCCAACTGCCTTCAACTACTGTGAGGGTAGGGGGTTGAGTGTAAGTTTGAGTGTTTGATCATAAGTCATGGAGTGTAAATGGTTTTAAATGTAAAAGTAGCACAAATATAGTGAAGCAAGTAGACAGAGCCATACACCAGCTGCTTTCTCTATCATTCCATCTATAGATTGATGATTCAACTGTGATGTATATGCTGTATTACACGGTAATAATCTATTGTATGTTTGGGTCTCTGTGGGTTTGGGGAGCAGTTATCCCACAAATCCAATAGACATAAACTATTTTGTCTGAACTATAAGATGGGGGCTAGTTCTTGAGTATTTGGACTTTCCGTTACAGAGTGTGTAACAGCCTGGGTCTTTGGCTGCGTCCCTTTATGAGTAGAATGGAGTTGCCCCTAGACACTGATCTAAAGTGCGTTTTGTGTTTCATCCCTCTTTAAGATTTGAGAAGGGGCAACTGATCCTAGATCTGTGCCTAAGAGCACCTAATCTACCTGGACCGTCCACTTTCTGCCTTAATCTTCCTGTGTACCACTACTGCCCCCTGCTGTTGAATGTGGTCATGTACACTTTAAAATACTACTGAATATGTTTCTGTTCTGGACTCCAATAAAGCCCTCTGCTTTGTCATTTAGGGTTTCATGGCATACTGTTTATTGATAAGATATAATAAACAGTTTAGGTTATTTTCCATTGGCCTACTGGACCCCAGTGTACTACCCTGCATGTATGTATGTGTATATCTCACTGTATCTCCATGTTATCCACTCAGTCTTATACTTGACGCCATTCAGAAGAACAAATGTATGTATTTGTTCCAACTGAAGCCTCTAGATGTATTTCTATTTATTTTTTATAATTTGTCTTGATCTGCTGTGACATGAATGTGATGATTACCCTTTTTTTAATTAAAGCTTGTTTTCTACTTAATCAAAAGAGCCTTGAACACAGCACATATGAAGACTGGAATTTGGTTCGGTCTCTTTTGTTTCCAGCACCTGATCAACACCTTATCCCCTTGTGGGTTTGATAGACAGGCTTCTGAGCTGACGATATTAAAATCACAGCTGTCTCTCAACTGATATTGGCTTCATGTGAATGATGTTGCAGAACGGTGGCAGTGGCTTCAGTGATGGTGCAAAAATAATGATTGTAAACCATGGACTGTGTTCCAAATTATATCCCGAAGTAGTGCATTATATAGGGAATAATGTATAATTTGATATGTACATTTAAAATTTCAGGACAGTGCAATGTTTACAGAAGGTTCAGATATAGTAGTGGATTCCATTTCTATCTCTAATATTCTATGTTGCACTCCAATGAACAGGGGCGCCGTATGGGGGGGAAAAGTTAGGATGATTCTAAGGGCCTGTGACTGACAGGGGCCCTAAAATATTATTCCAGCATTAGGTAAAAACATTTTGGAGCCCAATGTTATATATTTTCATGGGGCCCAAAATCCCTGGAGGCTCCCCTGCCAATGAATAAACCCCAAGTTTATCAATACCAATCCATGCCTGTCTGTCTATACTTATGAACAAAGGACCTGCTACACTTTATTAACTGTAGCCAGGAAAAGTGAACACACACTGCACATTATGTCTTGATAACAAAATATGTTTAGACACCTAAAATAATTTAATTTATTGGAACAGTTTTTTCCTTTTAATGCAATACAACCCCGCAACAGGGAATGGAAGAGCAACATTAGTTGTTTGGAGCCTATTGTGGTCGTGTAATGGATAC
Source organism: Thymallus thymallus (assembly GCA_023634145.1). Classification (NCBI taxonomy): domain Eukaryota; kingdom Metazoa; phylum Chordata; class Actinopteri; order Salmoniformes; family Salmonidae; genus Thymallus; species Thymallus thymallus. The sequence goes on along the minus strand of CM042400.1, from coordinate 15,444,194 downwards.
CACTGAAATCCACCTTTTTTTGTAGATTTATTTTTATTGTATAGGAAAGTGGGGGGGGTAAACTGTTAGTATTTGTCTTTATTTTGTGTCCTCTGTAGTCCCCTTCATGTGACTCAATGATGTAGCCTAATCCTATTTGTCTAAACCTGTGCTGTGTTCGAGTGTAAATATCAGTGTGTTAATAAAAAAAAATGGTGTCCTTTTTAAAAAATGTTATTATTACTTTTTACCCCAACTTCGTGATATCAAATTGGTAGTTACAGTCTGGTCCCATCGCGGCAACTCCCGTACGGGACTCGGGAAGAGGTGAAGGTCGCGAGCCATGTGTCCTCCGAAACACGACCCTGCCAAGCCGCACTGCTTCTTGACACATTGCTCGCCCAACCCGGAAGCCAGCCGCACCAATGTGTCGGAGGAAACAGCATACTGGCGACAGTGTCAGCGTGCATGCGCCCGATCCGCCACAGGAGTCGCTAGAGCACGATGGGACCAGGACATCCCGACCGGCCAAACCCTCCCCTAACCCGGACAATTGTGTGCCACCTCATGGGTCTCCCGGTCGGGGCCAGCTGTGACACAGTCCGGGATTGAACCCAGGTCTGTAATGACAGCTCAAGCACTGCGATGCAGTGCCTTAGACCACAGCGCCACTTTTAGGCCAAATTATGTGTACTTTTAATCAACCGACTTGGTTATTTGTTTTAAGGACTATTCGTATTTTGTGCAAAAACTGTAATCTGATGTTCAGTTGGACTGATTCGCTTGCTCTCCCAGTTGATCTCTGTAAACATCAATAATGATATTGCAAATGTGTTTATTGTATTAAAATAAATATATTCAACAACTTCTATTACAGCCAAAAAGAGGCAGTTTCATTTTGGAGGGTATTTTGAGCAGGGCAAATCAACAGCAGAGCAGTGTTGAGGTTAGTAGAGTGGGTCAGATCTGTCAGGCGTCTAACATCCAGGGGACATTTTCACAGACATTTTCACGTTCTCACAGCACCTATAGAAAATTGTGAGCCGCTCCCAGGGGTTGTAAAATCTTTCTTCATTTGTCAAAGGCAAACAAAAGCCTAAAAGGGAAACAAGGATATTGTGTATTGATGTATTAGGTATACTTTAGGGCAATCTTGTCATACAAATATACACACATACACACACTAACTCACACAAGGGTCTTGTACTTGAATGTGTCTCTCAGGACATGAATGCTCGGACGCTGCCTCTGATGGTGGCTCTGCAGATGGGGCAGTGACGCAGGCTGGCAGCACAGTCACTACACACCACAAGGTGACCACAGGGGATGAAGACGATGGACACCAGCTTGTCCATACACACCTTACAGATCCGCTCCTCTTGCAGCTGACGCAGGAGCGCATCAGGGGTGGGGTCTCCCACTGCTGAAATACAAACATGAATTTACAAATGTGAGTGTGCACAAGAGTGTGTGTATGTGTGTGTGTGTAATATGACCTCTGACCTTTTTCTCTGATGGGTGTCTGTGTCCTGACCCCTTCTGCACTGGGCCCCTGTCTCTCCACCGGCTCTGATGGGGACAGAAACCACAAACAGTAAACAAGGGTGAGACACATGGTTACTCATGGTAACCTATTTACATCTATTTACATCATTAACAAGAATCTCCATCTGTTGTTTTTCAGTGTCAATCCAATCAATTCAGATGCACAAGAATATCAAAAGGTTTGTGTAAAAATATGAATGTGGTCAATATCAGAGTTGAAATTACCAACATTGGTCCAACAGGCTATTTTTAGGGTCAAAGTGTAATTAAAGCTGTAGGCTGTTTATTCAAGTTATGGCCTTTACCCCTACTCTGTGGGCCCCTGGACTCTACCCAGCCCATAACCATCTGCTGGTGTATAGTAGCAGGACCTGCCTGGGTACAGCTCACAGGGGTCAGTAGGGGTCAATCCCTAGACATTTGCCTTATCTGAAAGAACCCATTGCCTCTTATCTAAAATAACCCATTGCCACCATTATGGAAAAAATACATGAATTTCACATGAAGTGTTCCAAGAAAAAGTTTTCATGTGATCACGTGATCTTATGTGAAGTTAATGTGATAACAAGTGTTTTTTCTGTAATGGCTGTACAATGTGCTTTGAGCATCAGGAAGCTCTATGTAAATCCAATCCATCTTCATGAATATAATCATCATTATCATAATGACCATCCTCACCCTGGACTCTGCTCTGCAGCCCCCTGGTCCTGTCCTCCTCCTCAGCAGCCAGTACGTCAGTGACCAGGTCAGACACGGAGGTGTAGTGCTGGCCGGTCAGCAGGTACTTGGTCTGGACCAGACTCTCCACCCGGCCAGCCTCAAACCCCATCTGGAACACAGTCTGGACCACAGGAGACAACATGGCTGAGGGTGCGCCCAGACCACCCACCACGTCTGACAGAGGGGAGAAGATGCCAGGAGAGGGAGTGAAAGAAAGAAGGAAGAGAGGAATGGAGGGAGGGGGAGAGAGAAAAAGAAGACTGGTGTTAGGTGGGAAGTTGGGAAAGAGAGAAAACCAATAACACTGAAAAAATGTTTCAATCTAACCTAGGCAATCGCTCTCTCTCCATGAGAAAACCAAAAGAGATATGTGTGTTCAAGCAAAAGCAATGACCTTTTCCCCCTCCTGTAAACAAAATATGGATAGCAGTGCAGATTCAGCAACAGTATGTGATGATAAGTGTGAGCATTCTATCATTTTATAAACAGCCCAGTAGAGAGAGCAGTACCCCAGGGTGTGTGACTGGAGAGAGTAGGCAACCCAGGGCCCCACATCACCTCTCTGACACACATTAAACCACAGGAAGAAATTCAGTTTTCAATTGTGCTCTGGTAGCTAAAGAGAAAAGCACCACTGAGGGATCCATCTGTTTCTCTGCCTGTTCTCGCTGAAACGAGTAGCATTTGTGATTATCCCGCTACATTCACATGATTAACTTATGAAATACTACATCCTGTTAGTGTGCAACCAGGGGGAAGCAGCGCATTAGTTTCCAAGGCAATCCATATTTATTGTGTTTGTTCAGCACAGGTTAAACACTCATTTGGGGGTTGTCAAGAGAATGAAGTGGATGTAATGTAAGTTTCAATGTTTTTATTTGTATTCTGGGACTCACCATTTTCTGAGGTGATTTCTCTGGACACCGGAGTCTGTGATCCGCCCTGGAAAATAAATCCACCCTCAGGATCTATTCTGTAAGTACCATAGCACAGTGCAGCAACCACAACGGTTATGATGGCACATTATGAATATGAAAATGATCCTGGATTTTGGTATGACAATGGATGAGAGTGAAGGACACTGAGAGGATAAAGGTACTTTACCACAGTCTCTCTGTGGAAGTGGGTCTCCTGGATATTGCTGATGTAGTCACGCCCTCTCGTCTGAATCAGGAAGTCACATCTGAGGAAAGAAAGAAGTAGCCTACTAACCCAGTCACACCGTGGACACAGGGTCAAAGGTATTACAGAAAGCCTTTTTACAGGTTGTGTGTGGTGGTGCAGTAGTGTGTTACCGTGGGAACCACTTGGCATGCTCCTGCCAGGGGTCATCTCCAGGTTCCCAGTTCCTCAGCCCTCCGTCACAGTAAAAGCATTTCACGTTGTCACCATGGCCTAGGAGTGTGAGGGACACAGACCAAGTATTATCACACCACTTACATATCATTATCACTGACACAAAGAGATTACATGAATATTAGACACACTAAAGGAACACATTTTCTCTCTCTCCTCCTCTCTCCCTCTCTCTCTCTCACACACACACACCTGGACATATACATACAAATACACTCACACATCCACACAAACATACACACATATGCATACAGTACACACAGGCAGAAAACAGTATGTGTTTGCTGTCCATGTGTACACAAACACAATGACACAAATGTTCACAATGATATACACAGTCAGACACCCACAACATTCCTGCTGTGAGAATGTGGATCATGTTATTCCAAAACTGAATTCCAAACAAAGGGAAAATATGTTTCTCTAATTGTCTTTTATAGTCGATTTAATTTCGAAACTTTAAATACCACAACAGTCTAAGCATTACAGTGATAGTATGTTCTCCTTTACGCAGTCCGAGTCCTGTCCAGCTTTTTCTGTCCACAAACACATGACTCAGCGTCACTATTATCCCATGAACTCACACACAAAGACTGGAAACTCGTAGTGACCACTGTTCCACTACCCTGCTATTTCTGAATATAAAATTGACAATGCTTAATTGACAATGCGTGCGTAACTTTATGCAAAAGCTTCACCAAACATTAATGGGACTTTCTAGGGAACCAAAAGCAAGGATCAAGTTATAAAACGTATCCAACAGAATTCAGAAAAGTTTACATTCACAACACACACTGTCACCATCAACAAATATTATTGCGTACCAGTGTAGAAAAATCCTGCCCTCGCCAGAACATCGGGCTGGACCGCAGCACCGGTGGGCCAGTTGTGAAAGGTGGTGAGCCGGGATTCCTCTAACTCCATCTCGGGGTAGACAGCCTGCCCGGCCGACCCATGGTCGTCCACGGTCATCCTCTGGAGCTGGCTCAACAACTGGCCGTCCACGGAGTCAGAAGGGGACCCGGGGACGACAAACAGCGGGACATTCCCAACGGCTCTACCCAGCACGAAACTACAGGTGGGGAAGTGCTTCTTGTGTTCGACGATCGGACTGTCCCCATGGACCCAGTACCTTAGGATCCCTCCACAACAGAAGCAATGGACCTTATCCTCGGGCCCCAGAAAATAGAATCCCGCTCTGGCCAGGTTGGCCGCAGTGACTGGTGCATCACTCGGCCAGTTTTCAAAAGTTCGAAGCCGCTCCTCCTCGCCTCGCATCTGGGGCTTCTCTAGAATATACAGCATCTCGCTCCTGTCATCCGTCATGCTGGGGCTTGTAGTGTCTTCTTTCTCCTTCGGTCCTGTACAAGTCATCCCTTTTCCGTTCCATAGTGGACTGTGTGGGTGGGATTGCGGAGTGTCCAGTGCTGGACATATATTCCCTGAAGCTGTATGAACGGATTGCGCAGTAACCTACATCAGGCAATGTTCCAGAACTCACTCAACAGATGCCAGAAGGCAACCTGGACTCAGCGGTAGACATAACATAGTAAAAGTAAATCTGGAACACTATAATTAGTATGATATGTTACATTTCGTATGGTACAGTGCATTTGGAAAGTATTCAGACATTACTATTTCCACATTTTGTTACAGATTATTCTAAAATGTTGTTTTTTTATTTCATCAATCTAGACATAATATCCAATAATGACTAAGCAAAAACTGGTTTTTAGAAATGTTTTCAAATGTATTAAAAATAAAAAACAGATATAACACATTTACATAAGTATTCAGACCCTTTACTCAGTACTTTGTTGAAGCACCTTGGCAATTGGCAATGATTAGAGCTTCGAGTCTTATTGGGTATGATGCTACAAGCTTGACGCACCTGAATTTGGGGAGTTTCTCCCATTCTTCTCTGCAGATCCTCTCAAGCTCTGTCAGGTTGGATGGGGAGTATCGTTGCACAGCTATATTCAGGTCTCTCCAGAGATGTTTGATCGGGTTCAAGTCCGGCCTCTGCCTGGGCCACTCAAAGACATTCAGAGACTTGTCCAGAAGCCACTCCTGCGTTGTCTTGGCTGTGTGCTTAGGGTCGTTGTCCTGTTGGAACCTTCACTCCAGTCTGAGGTCCTGAGAGCTCTGGAGCAGGTTTTCATCAAGGATGTCTCTGTACTTTGCTCCGTTTATCTTTCCCTCGATCCTGACTAGTCTCCCAGTCCGTGAAGCTGAAAAACATCCCCACAGCATGATGCTGCCACCACCATACTTCACTGCCTTTTTAAAATATATATATATTTAACCTTTATTTAACTAGACAAGTCAGTTAAAAACAAATTCTTATTTACAATGACGGCATACACCGGCCAAACTCGTACGACGCTGTGCCAATTGTGCGCCGCCCTATGGGACTCCCAATCACGGCCAGTTGTGATACAGCCTGGAATCGAACCAGGGTGTCTGTAGTGATGCCTCTATCACTGAGATTCAGTGCCTTAGACCACTGTGGCTTCCGTCTGGCCACTCTACCATAAAGGCATGATTGGTGGAGTGGTGCAGAGATTGTTGTCCTTCTGGAAGGTTATCCTATCTCCACAGAGGAACTCTGGAGCTCTGTCAGAGTGACCATTGTGTTCTTGGTCACCTCCCTGACCAAGGTCCTTCTCCCCGATTGCTCAGTTTGGCCAGGCAGCCAATTCTAGGAAGAGTATTGGTGGTTACAAACTTCTTCCATTTAAGAATGATGGAGGCCACTGTGTCCTTGGGGACCTTCAATGCTGCAGACATTTTTTGGTACCCTTCCCCAGATCTGTGCTTCCACACAATCCTGTCTCGGAGCTCTACAGACAATTCCTTTGACCTCATGGCTTGGTTTTGACTCTCTGGGACCTCATATAGACAGGTGTGTGCCTTTCCAAATCATGTCCAATCAATTACATTTACCACAGGTTGACTCCAATCAAGTTATAGAAACATCAATGGAAACTGTATGCACCTGAGCTCATTTTCGAGTCTCATAGCAAAGGGTCTAAATACTTATGTAAATATATATATATATATATATATATATATTTTTTTTTATATACATTTGCAAATATTTTAAAAAGCTGTTTTTGCTTCGTCATTATGGGGTATTGTGTGTAAATATATGAGGATTTTTATTTTATCCGTTTTAAAATAAGGCTGTAACGTAACAAAATGTAGAAAAAGGGATGGGGTCTGAATACTTTTTGAATGCACTGTATGTATGTTACGTCTAGTCTATGAGAACAGGCTGAACCTAGAATAGCAATGCTTTTCCTGACTGTTTAAGTGGGATATCACCAAAAGAGGAACAGTGTGTTAGTGAGATGTGTCCAAAAGGGAATCAACCAAGATATTTAAGATGTTTTAAGAGTGCATTTCATTTTAATAGGCCTATAGGCTAAGAAAGCCTAGATAGCCTATACTGTAGGTGTAAAAACATAGTTGGGATTTAAAAACTTTGGGTCCTCGTCAGTAGACTAGGGTTGCCTGCCCTGTGTCATGACACCCTGCAGAGAAGATAATAGAGGAAGGAAACTGTAGAATGTCAAAGTAAAGTAGCAGAAGGAATAAGCAGAAGAGCAGGGAGCCTTCTTCAAGGACGTGGTTAAGGCGTACAAAGCCTTGACCTTATAGACAGGGGTCTAACGTCCATCCCCCAGATCTTTGTTGTTGCAGATTTAGGCCTAAAGCCAATTTCCTTAAATTCTACAGTTTGCATGGCTCACGATGGAATTAGACTTCCCTGTCATTGGCCTACATGTCTTACACTTCCAATTAAAATCTGTTAGGTCAATGGTTTTAGAAGGATGTTAGGCTATTTATTTATTGCTGAAGCCCTGTGTCCAATGTTCCCTCAAAAAAGGTTTGGCACTGAGCAAATTTCAGGTATGCTGAGCGCAAACTTGAATGTTGTGAAACTTCCGGTAAGCGTTTACTGTGAACACTGAGGCTGTACCCGCTTTAAGTTACATTTTTAACAGTGGCCAATTAGGCTACTGTGGCGTATTGATCATAATGTAGGCCTACCAGAGTGGCCTACCATCAAAAACAATGGAGAAAAATGCATTCCATAACATTTTAACATGGACATAGCTGTTCTATCATTCAGCCTACAGTAGCAGCCAATGTGTGGTGTTTAATGCCTACATTCCATGAGAGGCCCCGGTGCACAACTGAGCAAGAGGACAAGTACATTAGAGTGTCTAGTTTGAGAAACAGACGCCTCACAAGTCCTCAACTGGCAGCTTCATTAAATAGTACCCGCAAACACGTCTCAACATCAACAGTGAAGAGGCGACTCCGGGATGCTGGCCTTCTAGGCAGAGTTGCAAAGAAAAAGCCATATCTTCCTCTGTCCAGTGTCTGTGTTCTTTTGCCCTTAATCTTCTATATTTATTGGCCAGTCTGAGATATGGCTTTTTCTTTGCAACTCTGCCTAGAAGACCAGCATCCCGGAGTCGCCTCTTCAACTGTTGACATTGAGACTGGTGTTTTGCAGGTACTATATAATGAAGCTGCCAATTGGGGACTTGTGACCTGCTTTTCAAAGATGGATAGAAATGCACACATTGTGTGCTCTTGTTGGAAGCAACCACTCCCCCATTGATTAGAAATTAGCTATAACTGGGCTAATAACTCACTAACTAACAAATAATATGAACAAATGTGCACACATGGCTACATGCTGCTCTCACTTTGATCTCAAAACAAGCGCATCTACTCTCGACTGCTCATACTGTAGCCTAAACACAGTCCAGTTCAAAGTGAATGGCACAGATCCAAATATGGCTATGGCTATTTGCATATAGGCCTACTGCAGCTCTGATTGGTTATGGCGTACTGGTCTGTGCCTGTCAATGCAATAGAATCCTACTCCAATTACTTTTTTTAAATGTAACCTTTATTTAACTAGGCAAGTCAGTTAAGAACAAATTCTTATTTACAATAATCACCTACAATGCCCTGTGCCATCTTGCATAGTTCGTTTTGTTTTGGTATATTACATAGAAAGTGGCTAATATTGCTTTGATTCGATCACAATTCCCACAGTAGAGTGCTCATATTTCTTCTGCGTGGCAGTCCGAGGAGCTGCACACTCCTGCAGTTTAGAGGGAACATTGCCTGTGTCTGAATGTGACTCCTGCAGCTGTCTTGGTGTCTCTCACAACAACAGCAACATTTATAACTGTTTATTGAAAGTAATGACCCTTACTGTCATGGATCGCACCTGTTTTGCAGAGGGCACCATATTCATACACTTTCCATAATTTAACACTGGCGTTATATTCCTTCTATTCTCGCAGCACTGGTCCACCGCCACCTCCTCTCAAGAAACCGGTGTCACTGACGTAAGCCCTGTCTAGAACCCGGATGAAACAGCCATTGGGGGAAGTGGACAGGGCCTGTCGCTAACTGAGGAGGGATCTTTGGAGTAAAAAAAACACAAAAACGTTAAATATTCAACATTGGACAAGGATTGTACCGGATCCAACAACAACATTCTGTGGAGATCTGGAAATATTACCAGGACTTGTTTACCCCTAGACATTCGGACCGGATAAGACTGAGACTTGAACTGGGGAAGTTGATCTGGGGATAGCTAGTTACGTGTAGCAGAAAAACACGTTAGCTGAGCTGAGAACAATCGGAACCAGGGGCCCCAGATACAGAGACCTGCAAGGCTCCGTGCGAATCCAGGGACTTGCTTAATGAATTATGTCTGCCACAAGCATTGACCCTCAGGTAGGCACGCCGATGCATCTCGCCCGGCGGTATCTAGCTAACCTGTTAGCTAACATTAGCTAGCTAACCAGATACGTTTCAGATCCATGTTATAACTAACGTTAGCTACCTAATTAACGTTAAAGGCTTTTCATTTTGTCAGGTAGTTTGTTGGCAAGCAAGCCAGTTAAACGATTTGCAAACAAATATTTGCATAGGTTGATAGCTTGTTTTCCCTCAAACAATGCATTTGCTAGCGAACATTAGCTTGCTAGGTAACGTCAACTTGTTTGGAAACCCGGTGTTGTTTAACGTTAACTAACCTGATACGGTCATATTTAAACGGGCCATTGCATTGGTTAACGTTTATAAGTTGGCTAAATGGGTAACTAGCCATATATATATAGGAAGCTAGCCATCTTGCAACGTTAACGTTGCGTGGTCATAACTACATCTCGCTAGCTATCTAACGTTAGTTAACTTAGTCATATTAGGCTATGCGTTTAGCCAAAAAGCTAACCAACAGATGGGATTCTCCCATGCCGTTACATAGCTAACGTTAGCCTGCCAGATAACTTTGAACTAGCTATTGTTAGCCTGATCATGGCTAGCTAACTGATCAGCTAACGTTAGTTAAGTTAACTTGTTAGACCGCTGATATGCTACCTAGTCCATGTTTGGTGAAGCTCTTTTTGGAAGGCTAACATGTATGTTTGTTTTCCTCGGGCATGATGCAATTGGGATGAAGAGATCAAAGGGACAAGCATCTAAAGGTAAGAATCATTGCGTTTCACATAGGTCTATTTCATTGATAAGCCAATCTTTTTTATTTAACTAGGCAAGTCAGTTAAGAACAAATTCTTATATACAATGACGGCCTTCCCCGGCCCAACCCGGACGACGCTGGGCCAATTGTGCGCTGCCCTCTTGGACTCCCAATCACGGCCGGTTGTGATACAGTCTGGATTCAAACCAGGGACTGTAGTGACGCCTCTTGTACTGAGATGCAGTGCCTTAGACCACTGCGCCACTCGGGAGCCCTAACTCTAACCTGTCTTGAGAAAAACAACCATGTATATACTCTTAGAAAAACATATTCTACCTAGAACCTAAAAGTGTTCTGAACTGTTCCTGTGGGGGAACGCTTTGAAGAATGCCTTTGGGTTCCATTTAGGACACTTTTCAGAGGGTTCTCCCACAAAGACAGCCTAAATTGAAAGTTACAGCTTTCGCCTTAAATAAAAGTGATCTGATCTAGATAGTGTAGGGCGAGATCTAGAGATGCAGTACATGACCAAAAGTATGTGGACACCGGCTCGTCGAACATCTCATTCCAAAATCATGGCAATTAATATGGAGTTGGTCCCCCCCTTTGCTGCTATAACAGCCTTCACTCTTCTGGGAACGCTTTCCACTAGATGTTGGAACATTGCTGCAGAGACTTTCTTCCATTCAGCCGCAAGAGCATTAGTAAGGTTGGGCACTGATGTTGGGCGATTAGGCCTGGCTCGCAGTCGGCATTCCAATTCATCACAAAGGTGTTCGATAGGATTGATGTCTGGGCTCTGTGCAGGTCAGTCTAGTTCTTCCACACCGATCTCAATTAACTATTTCTGTATGGAACTCGCTTTATGCGAGGGGGAATTGTCTTGCTGAAATAGGAAAGGGCCTTCCCCAAACTGTTGTCACAAAGTTGGAAGCACAAAATTGTCTAGAATGTCATTGTATGCTGTAGTGTTAAGATTTCCCTTCACTGGAACTAAGGGGCCTCGCCCGAACCATTATTCCTCCTCCACCAAACTTTACAGTTGGCACTGTGTATTTGGGCAGGTAGCATTCACCTGGCATCTGCCAAACCCATATTCGTACATCAGACTGCCAGATGGTGTGTGCATTTCCACTGCGCCAGAGTCCAATGGTGGCAAGCTTTACATCACTTCAGCCAACGCTTGGCAGTGCGCATGGTGATCTTTATCTTGTGTGCGGCTGCTCGGTCATGGAAACCCTGTTTCATGAAGCTCCAAACTAACAGTTCTTGTGCTGACGTCGGTAGTGAGTGTTTCAACCGAGGACAGATGATTTGTACGTGCTACGCGCTTCAGCACTCGGCGGTCCCGTTCTGGTGTGGCCGACCACTTCGCAGCTGAGCTGTTGTTGCTTCTAGATGTTTCCGCTTCACAATAACAGCACTTCCAGTTGACCGGGGCAGCTCTAGCAGGGCAGAAATTTGACATACTGACTTGTTGAAAAGGTGGCATCCTATGACGGTGCCACGTTAAATCACTGAGCTCTTCAGTAAGGCCATTCTACTGCCAATGTTTGTCCATGGAAATTGCATGGCTGTGTGCTCACTTTTTTATACACCTGTCAGCAACGGGTGTGCCTGAAATAGCCGAATCCACTAATTTGAACGGGTGTCCACATACTTTTGTGTGTATATATAATGTAGTTTGGCTAGTCTACAGTCGTGGCCAAAAGTTTTGAGAATGACACAAGTATTGGTCTCCACAAACTTTGCTGCCTCAGTGTTGATGATGGCAATTTGCATATACTCCAGAATGTCATGAAGAGTGATCAGATTAATTGCAATTAATTGCAAAGTCCCTCTTTACTATGAAAATGAACTTAATCCCCCCCAAAACATTTCCACTGCATTTCAGCCCTGCCACAAAAGGACCAGCTGCCATCATGTCAGTGATTGTCTCGTTAACACAGGTGAGAGTGTTGATGAGGACAAGGCTGGAGATCACTCTGTCATGCTGATTGAGTCAGAATAACAGACTGGAAGCTTTAAAAGTAGGGTGGTGCTTGAAATCATTGTTCTTCCTCTGTCAACCATGGTTTCCTGCAAGGAAACACGTGCCATCATCATTGCTTTGCACAAAAAGGGCTTCACAGGCAAGGATATTGCTGCTAGTAAGATTGCACCTAAATCAACCATTTATCGGATCATCAAGAACTTCAAGGAGAGAGGTTCAATTGTTGTGAAGAAGGCGTCAGGGTGCCCAAGAAAGTCCAGCAAGCGCCAGGACCGTCTCCAAAGTTGATTCGGCTGCGGGATCAGGGCACCACCAGTGCAGAGCTTGCTCAGGAATGGCAGCAGGCAGGTGTGAGTGCATCTGCACGCACAGTGAGGCGAAGACTTTTGGAGGATGGCCTGGTGTCAAGAAGGACATCAAAGAAGCCACTTCTCTCCAGGAAAAACATCAGGGACAGACTGATATTCTGCAAAAGGTACAGAGATTGGACTGCTGAGGACTGGGGTAGAGTCATTTTCTCTGAATCCCCTTTCCGATTGTTTGGGCCATCCGGAAAACACCTTGTCCGGAGAAGACAAGGTGAGCGCTACCATCAGTCCTGTGTCATGCCAACAGTAAAGCATCCTGAGACCATTCATGTGTGGGATTGCTTTTCAGCCAAGGGAGTGGGCTCACTCACAATTTTGCCTAAGAACACAGCCATGAATAATGAATGGTACCAACACATCCTCCGAGAGCAACTTCTCCCAACCATCCAAGAACAGTTTGGTGACGACCAATGCCTTTTCCAGCATTATGGAGCACCTTGCCATAAGGCAAAAGTGATAACTAAGTGTCTCGGGGAACAAAACATCGACATTTTGAGTCCATGGCCAGGAAACTCCCCAGACCTTAATCCCATTGAGAACTTGTGATCCTCAAGAGGTGGGTGGACAAACAAAAACCCACAACATCTTACAAACTCCAAGCATTGATTATGCAAGAATGGCCTGCCATCAGTCAGGATGTGGCCCAGAAGTTAATTGACAGCATGCCAGGGCGGATTGCAGAGGTCTTGAAAAAGAAGGGTCAACACTGCAAATATTGACTCTTTGCATAAACTGAATGTCATTGTCAATGAAAGCCTTTGACACTTATGGAATACTTGTAATTATACTTCAGTGTACCGTAGTAACTACTGACATAAAGATCTAAGAACACTGAAGCAGCCAACTTTGTGGAGACCAATACTTGTGTCATTCTCAAAACTTTTGGCCACGACTGTAGTACCTATTGCATATCAGTTAGCTAAACAAAGGATAGTCAACAACGTATTCTACATCATTTGTTTGCTATACAGGCCAACTAATGGTCTGAGATAGTGAATTTTTTTTCTCCATACTTTCTGGATGAGTTGACTTTGACACACACTTAGACAAGAGAGATGTATGCAGAACCTAGCCCCCTACCCCCCACACACATTTAGTGACTCACTGATTATTCACTGATGTTATGCTGTGACGCTGATTATGTTGCTCTAGCCTCTAATTGTGTGTTAGACATTGAGAGAGGCTGGCAGAACAGGCAAGCAGTGACACACAGCACAAGCCTTGACTCGTACTGAAACTGCAGGGGGTGTGTAGGTCACAGCCTGATTCACTTCCAGGTTACTTCCCAGCAAGGGCCAGAGAGGTATCATGCAAAGAAGGTTTGAGGAGTTAGCGAGGTAACCTTGGTCAACTGTGCTCAACTCGGGATAATCACTCATATGAATGTGGTTCACCTTCTAGCAAGATACATTTCTATGGCAACAAATCCTTCAGAACGAAACCTGCTCCGGGGCAGACTCTCATGGCTAACTCCACTTACCCTGAATGAAATGACTGAGCTGCAAGTTGAGGACCAATGAAATCAGATTACCTCCCTCTTGCAAAGATTGTGTCCTCATCCCCTTCGTTTGAGGAAGACGACCAATTTTAAATATTTAATTAAATGTTTTTGTTAATGTTAAAATATTACACATTTAGTAACGACAATGCATTTTCAACCAAATGCATTGTGACAGTTTTATTATCGGAGTGGGAAAACAGTTGCCTGTGCATTGATAAGCATTAACAATAAGTAACAAAATAACGACGGCACTTCTAAAAGTCTATTTCATGGGAGCTTGCGTAGCCTACATACTTATCCCCCTGGGGTCTGAGCTGAGTGACTGTTAAAGAAGGCTGCCTTGACCACTAAGCACACTTCAAAATGCCCTTCACTTAACTGACAGTGCAGTGCCACTCACCTGTGTATTGTTGAGAAAGGAATCCTTCCTTATTCTTTCTGCCCAAAAACTTCTAACTCTTATGTGTTGTTGTTTCAGTGCAAAATGGTTCACTACATCAGAAGGAGACTGTCCACGACAATGACTTTGAGGCGTACCTCACTGGCCAATCAACCCAGGTGCGTGACTGGCCGCAGGTGATAATGCTGACCAGTCTTTTATGGGATGATGTTTACATTTTCTAATGATTCAATATCTGCACAGCCTTTTATGACTTTGAATTTACATGTCAGGGATGGGCAGGATTTTGCTTTGAAGCTGCAGTTGGTTAGAGTAAAGTTACTCTCCATTTGTATAAACTGTTTTTCAGTGATGGGTTGGTCTTTTGATCTAAGGTCTTAAATCTTTGAATCAAGGTTTCAGATTTCCCTAAAATAGGCTAGGCCCCTCAAATTCAAATCTGGACCTTGAAGCGGTTTTGACTAGATGGGATGCCGCTAATGTCAAGTGACTTTTCGTTGCAGGTTAGGAGAATTAGGTTATGGTTAGGAAAGGTTTTAGGGGAAAATGCAAAAATTGAGGAGTTTGGGTTATTTGCTATGTGTGGCTTATTTGATTGAATTAAAGTTTCTGTTTGAATTAAAGTTTCGTAATGATTAGGTTGTTGCCACATTGTTACCCCGCCTATTTCTACAATTTCTCTTCTTAAAATGTGATTTTAAACCTAACCTTAACCACGCTGCTAACCTTATGCCTAACCCTAACCTTAAATGAAGGCCGAAAAGCGAATTTTTGTTTTCATGAATTATTACAATATAGCCTATTTTGACTTTGTGGCTGTGTTAACTAGTGGAAACCGTTGCTTGTTCTTCACACACGTATCTGCCATCTCATTGGCTGGAATGGTCCCACCTGATCTTGCCGCCTTCCGACTGCCTTTCTTTTCATTTTTAGAGTGGCCACTAAAGTATCTGGTCAATATAATGGATCATCTGTGGTAGAAACCATCAGTACTCCGGAACTCGTAGGGTTAGATTTAAAAAAAAAATTCCAAAATAAACTGATATATTGGAAATACACTGAGAGACAACAAAAATACTATTTACACACTATACTATTCATATTTTTTTTATCTACAGTGCAGTTAAATTAGATGTTTAGAAAAAGGAGAGGTGCTGTTTTATTTTTTATATATATATATATATATATATATATAGACACAATACCCCATAATGTCAAAGTGGAATTATATTTTTTTGTATTTTTTTATTAATAAAAAATCTAAAGCTGAAATGTCTTGAGTCAAAAAGTATTCAACCCCTTTCTTATGCCAAGCCTAAATAAGTTCAGTAGTGAAAATGTGCTTAAGTCACACAATAAGTTGCATTTAATATTGTTATTATTTTTGAATGACTACCTCATCTCTGTACCCCACACATACAACCATAGTCAAGCAATGAATTTCAAACACAGATTCAACCACAAAGACCAGGGAGGTTTTCCAATGTCTCGCAAAGAAGGGCACAAATTGGCAGATGGGTCAAACATTTAAAGCAGACATTGGATATCTCTTTGAGCATGGTGAATTTATTAATTGCACTTTGGGTGGTGTATCAATAGGGGGATGGCTCAATAACATTGTAGTTACTCAAAGTGAAGAGAAGGAAGCATGTAGAGATATTCCAAATATTGTATCCTGTTTGCAACAAGGCATTAAAGTAATACTGCATAAAATGTGGCAAAGCAGTTACATTTTTGTCCTGAATACAAAGTGTTAAGTTTGGGGTAAATCCAATAAAACAGTACCACTCTCCATATTTTCAAGCCTAGTGGTGGCTGCATCATACTATGGGTATGCGTGTAATTGTTAAGGACTGGGGAGTTTTTCAGGATAAATAAGAAATGGGATAGAGCTAAGCACAGGCAAAATCCTAGAGAAAAACCAGTTGTTCTGCTTTCCACCAGACACTGGGAGATGAATTCACCTTCAACATTTCTAAAAACATGTTTTCACTTAGTCATTATGGGGTATTGTGTGTGTGTGTGTGTGTGTGTGTGTGTACAGTGCATTTGGAAAGTATTCAGACCCCTTGACTTTTTCCACATTTTGTTATGTTACAGCCTTATTCTAAATGGATTAAATATTTTTTTCCCCTCATCAATCTACACACAATAACCCATAATGACAAAGCAAAAACCGGTATTGATGCACAGACCGGTTTGGGTTTTTACTTTACCTTCTATAACAGCATTTGAATGTTTGGTTTGTTTAATGTGGTACGCCGTGTGTAACGTCTATTTTTTACATTTACTTCGCTTCTGGCTTTAGAAGCTTCTGATCAGCTAATTGACATCATTTGAGTCAATTGGAGGTGTACCTATGGATGTATTTCAAGCCCTACCTTCAAACTCTGCCTCTTTGCTCGACATCATAGAAAATCAAAAGAAATCAGCTAAGACCTCCAAAAATTTCCAAACGCCTGAAGGTGCCACATTCAATAGTACGCAAGTATAAACACCATGGGACCACACAGCTGTCATACCACTCAGGAAGGAGACCCTTTCTGTCTCCTAGAGATGAACGTACTTTGGTGTGAAAAGTGCAAATCAATCCCAGAACAACAGCAAAGGACCTTGTGAAGATGCTGGATGAAACAGGTACAAAAGTATCTATATCCACAGTCAAACGAGTCCTATATCGACATAACATGGAAGGCCGCTCAGCAAAGAAGAAGCCACTGCTCCAAAACCGCCATAAAAAAAGCCAGACTCGGTTTGCAGCTGCACATGGGGACGAAGATCGTACTTTTTGGAGAAATGTCCTCTGGTCTGATAACTGTTTGGCCATAACAACCATCGTTATGTTTGGAGGAAAAATGGGGAGGCTTGCAAGCCAAAAAACACCATCCCAACCGTCAAGCACGGGGGTGGCAGCATCATGTTGTTGGGGTGCTTTGCTGCAGGAGGGCCTGGTGCACTTCACAAAATAGATGGCATCATGAGGAAGGAAAAGTATGTGGATATGTTGAAGCAACATTTCAAGACATCAGTCAGGAAGTTAAAGCTTGGTCGCAAGTGGGTCTTCCAAATGAACAATGACCCCAAGCATACTTCCAAAGTTGCGGCAAAATGGCTTAAAGACAACAAAGTCAAGGTATTGGAGTGGCCAAAGCCCTAACCTCAATACTATAGAAAATGTGTGGGCAGAAGTGAAAAAGCATGTGCGAGCAAGGAGGCCTACAATCCAGACTCGGTTACACCAGTTCTGTCAGGAGGTTTGGGCCAGAATTCACAACTTATTGAGGGAAGCTTGTGGAAGGCTACCCGAAACGTTTGACCCAAGTTTAACAATTTAAAGGCAATGCACCCAAATACTAATTGAGTGTATGTAAACTTCTGACCCACTGGGAATGTGATGAAAGAAATGAAAGCTAAAATAAATAATTGGCTCTACTATTATTCTGACAATTCACATTCTTAAAATAAAGTGGTGATCCTAACTGACCTAAGACAGGGAATTCTTACTAGTATTAAATGTCAGGAATTGTGAAAACTGAGTTTAAATGTATTTGGCTAAGGTGTAGGTAAACTTCCGACTTCACCTGTTAGTATTCAGACCCTTTGCTATGAAATTCGAAATTGAGCTCAAGTGCATATTTCCATTGATCATCCTTGATGTTTCTACAACTTGATTGGAGTCCACCTGTGGTAAATTCAATTAATAGGACATGATTTGGAAAGGCACACACCTGTCTGTATAAGGTCACACAGTTGACAGTGCATGTCAGAGCAAAAACCCAGCCATGAGGTCGAATTAATTGTTCATAGAGCTCTGAGACATGATTGTGTACAGGCAGAGATCTGGGGAAGGGTACCAAAACATTTTTGCAGCATTGAAGGTCCCCAAGAACAGTGGCCTACATCATTCTTAAATGGAAGAAGTTTGGAACCACCAAGACTCTTCCTAGAGCTGGCCCTTCCGGCCAAACTGAGCTATCAAGGCAGAAGGGCCTTGGTCAGGGAGATGACCAAGAAGTCGATGGTCACTCTGACAGAGCTCCAGAGGTTCTTGTGGAGATGAGAGAACTTTCCAGAAGGACAACAATCTCTGCAGCACCAATCAGGCCATTATGGTAGAGAGGCCAGACGGAAGCCGCTCCTCAGTAAAAAGCACATGACAGCCCACTATGAGTTTACCAAAAGGCACCTAAAGGACTCTCAGACCATGAGAAACAAGATTCTCTGCTCTGATGAAACCAAGATCGAACTCTTTGGCCTGAATGACACCAACTCTACGGTTCTGCGTGGTGGTGGCAGCATCATGCTGTAGACAAGTTTTCCAGCAGCAGGGACTGTGAGACTAGTCAGGAACGAGGCAAAGTACAGAGAGATCCTTGATGAAATCCTGCTCCAGAGCACTCATGACCTCCGACTAGGGTGACGGTTCACCTTCCAACAGGACAACGACCACAAGCACACAGCCAAGACAACGCAGGAGTGGCTTCGGTACAAGTCTGAATGTTCTTGAGTGGCCCAGCCAGAACCCGATCCAACATCTCTAGAGAGACCTGAAAATAGCTGTGCAGTGACAGTCCCCATCCAACCTGACAGAGCTTGAGAGAATCTGTTGAGAAGAATGGGAGAAACTCCTTAAATACAGGTGTGCCAAGCTTGTAGCGTCATACCCAAGAAGACTCAAAGGTTGTAATCGCTGCCAAAGGTGCTTCAACAAAGTACTGAGAAAGGATCTGAATACTTATGTAAATGTGATATTTAAATGTTTTATAAACTCTCAACAATTTCTAAAAACACTTTTTGCTTTGTCATTATGGGTATTTGGTGTAGATTGATGAAGGGGGGGAAACAATGATTTAATCAATTTTAGAGAAAGGCTGTAACCTAACAAAATATGGAAAGTCAAGGTGTCTGAATTCTTTCCGAAGGCATTGTAAATATTGTGGTAATATTACATTGTGAGGTCCCTGCTAATTCCCAGACCTGTATTTTGCCCATTTACTAGCTGAGTAATTTGTGATCAGCTGTTTTATTATTGTTGCATAATGTGAAGCAAACACCAATAGACAAATGACTCATATTTTTATATCACCTTCATAGATTATTGATGTCATTGTTCTACCTCCACAGAACAACAGCTACCAGTCCATGACTGACCCCTACCTGTCCAGCTACTACGCCCCCTCTATCGGCTTCCCCTACCCCCTCAGCGAGGCCCCTTGGTCCACCGGCGGAGACCCCCCCATCCCTTACCTCACCCCCTACGGACCCTTGAGCAATGGAGACCACCACTTTATGCCCGACACTGTGTTTGGTCAGCCTGGAGGGCTTGGCAACAGTATCTACCCCCATCGCTTTAACTTTTTCCCTGAGAACCCAACCTTCTCCACCTGGGGCACCAGTGGCTCCCAGGGCCAGCAGACTCAGAGCTCAGCCTATGGGGGTAGCTATAGCTACCCTCCCAGCTCCCTGGGGGGCACCCTGGTGCCTGACGGCCAGACAGGCTTCCACAGCGACACCCTCAACAAGGCTCCAGGCATGAACAGCCTGGAGCAGGGCATGGTGGGCCTAAAAATCGGTGGTGACCTTACAGGCAATGGGTCAGGGGTCAAGGCTGTGGGCTCTGGGATTGGTGGACCGCCGGCGCAGGGGAACGGGGCTACACCCATCGGTATGCCCCTGCCTAAGCCCACCTCGTGGGCAGCCATCGCCAGTAAGCCGGCCAAGCCCCAGCAGCTGAAGGCCAAGATGAAACCAGGCATGTCCAGCCCTGGGGGAGCCCTGCCCCCTCCACCCATCAAACACAACATGGACATCGGCACCTGGGACAACCAGGGGCCTGTGCATAAAGTGGCCCAAGCCCCCATGCAGCAGGCTATGAACATGCCCCTTGGCCACCTCATGCAGCCCCAGGCCCCCATGCAGCCCCCTCCCCAGTCCCTGGTGCAGCAGCAGATGCAGCCCATGGCCTTACAGCACCAGCCCCCCCACCACCAGCACCACCAGCCTCCTCCTCAACCCTACCAAAACCACACCCAAACCCCATCACCCCAGACCCGCTGGGTCGCCCCGCGCAACCGTAACTTCAGCTATGGGCAGGGAGGGGCTGGAATGGACGGGAGCGGTATGATTGCCGTAGGTGGCGGGGGTAACGGTGCCCCTCACGGTTCTGGCAGTATGGTACCCGGTGGAGCAGAGAATCACCCGGTGCTGGAGAAGCTGCGTGCCGTTCACAGCTACAACCCCAAGGAGTTTGAGTGGAACCTGAAGAATGGCCGTGTGTTCATCATCAAGAGCTACTCTGAGGACGACATCCACCGCTCCATTAAGTACTCCATCTGGTGTAGCACCGAGCACGGCAACAAACGCCTGGACGGGGCCTTCCGCGGCCTCAACTTCAAGGGACCCGTCTACCTGCTGTTCAGCGTCAACGGCAGTGGCCACTTCTGCGGCGTGGCCGAGATGCGCTCGCCCGTGGACTACGGCACCAGCGCCGGCGTGTGGGCGCAGGACAAGTGGAAGGGTAAGTTTGATGTGCACTGGCTGTTTGTGAAGGACGTGCCCAACAGCCAGCTGCGCCACATCCGCCTTGAGAACAACGACAACAAGCCGGTGACCAACTCACGGGACACCCAGGAGGTCCCTTTAGAGAAGGCCAAGCAGGTGCTGAAGATCATTGTGGGTTACAAGCACACCACCTCCATCTTCGATGACTTCTCCCACTACGAGAAGAGGCAGGAGGAGGAGGAGGAGGTGCGCAAGGTGGGTTAGATACACTGGTCTGGTTAAATCCAGTCCATCCACTCCCAAGGCTTTATGGATGCTAAACAACCTGTCTCCCATAAAGTTGTATTGATTTTGTACCTGTTTTTAAATGCTGTCCTTTCTTATTAGTAAAAGGCATTTGATTAATTTAAGTTTTGTCATTAGTAATCATCTTGGTGAATATGAAAATGGTTTGTATATCATGATCAGTTTAGAGCCTATCATATCCCTTCAAAAAGATGTCCATAAGAGGTTGATTTATACAGTTGAAGTTAAGAGGTTTACCTACACCTTAGCCAAATACATTTAAACTCAGTTTTTCACAATTCCTGACATTTAATCCTAGTAAAAATTCCCTGTCTTAGGTCAGTTAGGATCACCACTTTATTTTAAGAATGTGAAATGTCAGAATAATAGTAGAGAGAATGATTTATTTCAGCTTTTATTTATTTCATCACATTCCCAGTGGGTCAGAAGTTTACATACACTCAATTAGTATTTAGTAGCATTGCCTTTGAATTATTTACCTTGGGTCAAACGTTTCAGGTAGCCTTCCCACAATAAATTGGGTGAATTCTGGCCCATTCCTCCTGACAGAACTGGTGTAACTGAGTCAGGCTTGTAGGCCTCCTTGCTCGCACACACTTTTTCAGTTCTGCCCACACATTTTCTATAGGATTGAGGTCAGGGCTTTGTGATGGCCACTCCAATACCTTGACTTTGTTGTCCTTAAGCCATTTTGCCACAACTTTGGAAGTATGCTCAGGGTCATTGTCCATTTGGAAGACCCATTTGCGACCAAGATTTAACTTCCTGAATGATGTCTTTAGATGTTGCTTCAATATATCCACATAATTTTCCTTCCTCATGATGCCATCTATTTTGTGAAGTGCACCAGTCTTGCAGCAAAGCACCCCCACAACATGATGCTGCCACCCCCGTGCTTCACGGTTGGGATGGTGTTCTTCGGCTTGCAAGCATCCCCCTTTTTCTTCCGAACATAACGATGGTCATTATGGCCAAGCAGTTCTATTTTTGTTTCATCAAACCAGAGGACATTTCTCCAAAAAGTAGGATCTTTGTCCCCATGTGCAGTTGCAAACCGTGGTCTGGCTTTTTAAGGCGGTTTCGCGTCTCCTTCCTGAGCGGTATGACGGCTGCGTGGTCCCATGGTGTTTATACGTGCGTACTATTGTTTGTACAGATGAACGTGGTACTTTATTTTTGCTCCCAAGGATGAACCAGACTTGTGGAGGTCTACAATTTTTTTTCTGAGGTCTCTCAGAATGATGTCGATCAAAGAGGCACTGAGTTTGAAGGTAGGCCTTGAAATACATCCACAGGTACACCTCCAATTGACTCAAATGATGTCAATTAGCTGATCAGAAGCTTCTAAAGCCATGACATCATTTTCTGGAATTTTCCAAGCTGTTTAAAGGCACAGTCAACTTAGTGTATGTACACTTCTGATCCACTGGAATTGTGATATAGTGAATTATAAGTGAAATCTGTCTGTAAACAATTGTTGGAAGAATTACTTGTGTCATGCACAAAGTAATGTCCTAACCGACTTGCCAAAACTATAGTTTGTTAACATGAAATATGTGGAGTGGTTGAAAAATGAGTTTCAATGACTTCAACCTAAGTGTATGTAAACCTCCGACTTCAACTGTATGTATACAACTGTGTTCTTGACTGACACCTCTTCTTCGCTCCCTCTACTCCTGCTGTCAGGTCTTTGAGCCTGCACCCATACAGAACCGAACTCGACTGGATCAGGTACATATCCAGTTTCCCTATCTCTCAACTGGAACCTGACCTTACTGTTGTGATGATAATGAAGTGGGGGATTTTATGATTACAATTTTGGTTATTGTTGTGTTTTTAGATTTGGTTATTTAATGGCTACTTCTTGAATGTTATTCATGTCCTTCTCTTGTCTCCCCACAGGAGCGCCAAAACAGGAGTAAACAACAGTAGAAGACATTTATCCTTGGCTTGATCAACATTTACACTAGAACTTTGATTTAAGAGACAGAAGAATTCAGAAATTATTTTCAAAAATAAGTCATTTTTTAATATTTAATCCTGGTGAATTTCTGCCACCACCGTTAAGACGCTTTGTGCTCCAGGTACCACCCACCACCTCTTGTGCAGGGATAACAAGCTGATTTAATGTATTACCTATCCACCACCACTGCACTGTTTTAGTTCTGATTGACTTTGATTTTTACGTTCTCTCCATCATGTACACTTTCTCGTCAGACTAGGTTGGTTTTGACCTGTCCTGCCCCCTTCCTTCTCTCACTCAAATTGAATCAGGGTTTGATGGCACCAAGGAGAAGAGAATATCTGCCACTTTATATTTCTGTACAATCAGGAACTGCCGTGTCCTGCCCCTGTTTGTCCATTGGGGGGCAGTGTTGCCATGCTTCAGAGGTTTAACTCTGCCAACAGGGTTGGAGGATCCCAAAGGCAAAATTTTCGGACTTGGAACTGTGTGCGATTAATAAGACTTCAATGGTTTATCTATTTTTCATTCAAGATCAACAAAGTCTATATTTTTTTGGCTTACTATTGACAATTTTCAGTTCAGAAAGCTGCTTTTCTGGAGCCTTAATATTTTATTTTCTAGTTATTGATGACGTGAAAAGAACCGCTCTTTAACTGACAGTGCTGGAGAAATCAGGGATAGTGTGAAGTCACAGACTCTGGACATTTCAAAGGAGGAAGTGCAAAGGCCTCTGGGAAGGAAGTAACTGATGTGTGTCCTCCAGGATGAGGGAGCTCTCACCATCTGAATCCAAAATTGTACGATTTTACATCCCTCATACCCCTCAACTTTAGTTTTTTTGTTGATAAATTACGTTTGTCTTGAGGTTTTGTATGTTTCATCATTGCGAGGTTCTGTTCACGTATTCAAGCCAGTCTGAGAGAAATGAAGTATTCACCCTTTTAAATTCATTATTTTATGATTAGAATTATGTGATGTATCTGCTACATATGAATAAATTGTTTTTTGCTCTTTTTGGAAAAATCACTTTGGTTAATTGTCCGTTGGCCATCATTCTTTGTTTTGTTTGACTTTTTTGCTCCTCAAAATGTGGTTTTGCTATAAATCCAGGGCTCACGTGTGCGCCTAAGTTGAAAAATGTAGGAGCACAACAAAAAAATATTTGCTATTTCTTTGTTGTAATGGTGCAAGCATGACAGTCATGAATCTGCGCTCATTGAATTCTCCATGGCACTCAGGGGCAGCGGTACAGTGAAGTAATCATGGCAAAAATTATCATCTGGGTGATTTATTTTTTATTTTTTCCTAGGTGCACCAGGTGCGCCTAAATAAAAATTCCAGGTAGCACAGTCAAATATTTAGGCGCATATGCGAGTGAAATGGATGCACTGTAGATCCCTGAAATCTATAATTTCCTTCGTAATGCTAAGCTTTAACTTAGGAACCTATAGTCATGGAGAAAGCCTACAATGTATAACCTGAAAATAATGTATCTGATTCACTATCAAGAGTAAGAAAATAATAACAATGAAATATGGTTTCTGTGTTTTTTTGTTGTTGCTGAAAATGTGTGTGGGTGTGTGTGCTTTTAGAATGGAGTCATTGATGAATATACGAAAGTAAATCATTGGTATCAGTAGCTATCTATCCATCGAGATAGATAGCTACTGATACCAATCATGCAGGCTGTAAACTTGATTACATTCTGGTTAAAGCTGGAATCCGCATTAGGTGAAACAGTGCATTTGTTATTGTTTTGCTCCTGATAGGAGGAGCTAAGCATCCAGCACCTTGATAAACAAATATCTAATCATAGTGCATACTCTTCTGGTCTATCGCGGGTACATTGTTGTCCGAGGAACATCAATGCACATTACATCGAAGTAATGTATTTGTTTTAATATTGCAAAAGGACGTGGCAGTTTCACTGCTAAGGATTCCAGCTTTAAACACCATACAATCCTTTATGAGTAACGCTCACTGCTTTTCAATGTTTTCTGTCACGTTGTGCCGTGTGTGTGTGTGTGTGTGTTTGTGAACACTTGAACAGGACAGAGTGCTAATGAAAGTAATTACATGGATGTGAATGCTGTCACTCACTGTACATGAGCATGAACTCACATCTCTTGTGTTCATGAAGTTGTGTAACTTGCAATGTGTGTTGATCAGTTCCAGACTTGCTGGATGTGTGGTTCTCAGTTGAGTATGTCACCACAGCCCCTTCTCAGATGTTGGTTTTGTCTGTACTCTGTAGCATAGCTGCTCCTTTACCGGGCCAGTGTAGTGTATAGTCCTTGTATGACTGGAGACATGACCTTTGACCTTACACAGGGGACACCCTGGGTGCATTTCAATTTAGGGAGAATCTCAATTGCATACTCCTCGTGTCCTCTTCTCGCCTCCGTCTCAAAACCCATTGGAGGCAAAGGTTAGAGGGGAGGGACCTATGGCTTTCTCATCGAATGGGTTTTGAAAAGACGAAGAGGAGAGAGGACGCTAGGAGTATGCAATTGAGATTCTTCCAGTCTAAAGCGACTTTCTTCCTCTCCTTGATCTGCACTAATGTGAAAACACAGGGTTAAAGCCATATGGGTGGATGCCTTCCATGGTGTTTGTTTCATCAGTCCTCTTTCACACCAGTATACCAGTATAGATGAAGGACAGGAGACTAGTGGAGAAAGCTACTTTACGCTATAGACATGCATCACTGTTGTCTTTCTTTTGGTCAAGAAGCATGGAATGGTTGTGATGCCTATAGTTTAGTTTAGGACTTACATGCACGTGTCAAATTCTTTGCTGTAATAGAGGGCCATGTTTATGGTTTTAAAATAAATTATGTCTACTACAGAATAATGAAATGAAATAAAAAATATTAAAAGGAATTATCATCGTATAGACTTGCAAGTAAACCACTATAGCTATATCAGTGGGAATAACCTGTAAGGTTTTTAAAACTCTATCTTGGTTTATTTAATGTTTTCCTTTTAGAAGAAATCAAGCCTTAATAAACTATTTAGCATCAAGCACTTTGTCTTCATCTCATTACTGTTGACCATTCTGGAGAAACGTTTTATTTAAAACAGAATCAGTTTCTGTCTCCAAGAGCTGTGTTGTATTGAACTGAAATCATCTGGGTGATGATTTTGAACAGACCTGACGGGTAGCCCCCAGGTGGTGAAGGTAGCAAACAACACCTCCTCCTCGCTGATCCACAACACTGGGGCCCCACAAGGGTGTGTGCTCAGCCCCCTCCTGTACTCCCTGTTCACCCATGACTGCGTTGCCAAGCACGCCTCCAACTCAATCATCAAGTTTGTAGTCGAAACAACAGTAGTTGATTAACAACAACGATGAGACAGGGAGGAGGTGAGAAATCTGGGAGTCTGGCGCCAGGAAAATAACCTCTCACTCAATGTCAGCAAAACTAAGGAGATGATCGTGGACTTCAGGAAACAGCAGAGGGGGCACCCCCTGATCCACATCGATGGGACCGCAGTGGAGAAGGTGAAAGCTTCAAGTTCCTCGGCGTACACATCACTGATAAACTGAAATGGTCCACTCACACAGACAGTGTGGTAAAGAAGGAGGCTAAAGAAATGTGGCTTATCGCCTAAAACCCTCACAAACTTCTACAGATGGACAATTGAGAGCATCCTGTCGGGCTGCATCACAGCGTGGTACGGCAACTGCACCGACCATAACCACAAAGCTCTCCAGAGGGTGGTGCAGTCTGCCCAAACTGGGGGCAAACTTCCCGTCCTCGTGGACACCTACAGCACCCTTTGCCACAGGAAGGCTAAAAAGATCATCAAGGACATCAACCACAGAAGCCACTGCCTATTCAACCCGCTATCATTCAGAAGGCGAGGTCAGTACAGGTGCATCAAAGCTGGGACCTAGAGACTGAAAAACAGCTTCTATCTCAAGGTCATCAGACTGTTAAACAGCCACCTGTACTGTACACCAGAGGTGACTGCCTATAGACACTCATTAGAAATCACAGGCCACTTTTTGAAATATAACACTAGCCACTTTAATAATGTATCTGCATCACTCATCTCTATGTATAAACTGCACTCTACTATTCTACGGTATCTTAGTCAATCAAATTGTGTGTGCATATTGCATCACCCATCTCATACTGTATTGTGCTCTATACTTCGCCACCGACTTCTAAACAACCAACTCTAGCACATCAGAGACTGCTGCCTATAGTCATAGATTAGAAATCACCGGCCACTTAAGGAATGAAACACTAGTCACTTTAATCATGTTTCCGTATCTTGCACTACTCATCTCATATGTTTAAACTTTACTCTATACTATTCTTCGCTATCTTAGTCACTTAATCGTGATTACATACTGCATCACCAATCTCTTATATGTATACTGTATACTATAAAGCTTACTATGCCACTGTCTCTTCCAATGCCGCCCTGACATATATGTATACATTCTCAATCCATTCCTTACTTAGATGTGTGTGTATTTGGGTATATGTTGTGTAACTGTTAGATGTTATTTGTTTGATATTACTGCACTGTCGGAACTAGAAGCACAAGCATTTCGCTACACCCGCAATATCATATGCTAACCACATGTTTGCGACCAATAACATTTGATTTGATTTGAAGTAATTCCCTTGTCCGGGACAGTAGACCTGCATTTCCACAGACACTAATGCGCTATTTTGAATGGATCAGTAGACCTACAAGGTAAGTCAGCAAACAGCTCGGGTCAAGCCCAAGTTAAATGTATTGAACGATACAAGTATATTCACGTGATGTAGGTTTATTTAGTCGCTGGTGCACGCGGCCAGTGAATTGTAGCCCAAAGCCCAACAATAGCATGATATAGGCACAGGTCTATACCTACGTGAATTAATTTTAAAAAGGATTCTCCTGCTTTCCAGATCCGGCATAGGGTGGAACGAGTTGAAAAGACGGCCAAGAACAGTGAAATGGAAGGAGTCGTCGGCCTGTATGCTCCCTGTACCACTAGTCGCCAGTGGTACAGCATGATCATAGGGTAGGCTTCAATATATGTTATGTAGGCCTAACTGAAATACCAAAACGGAATAACGTGTTGTCAGCCCTTTGACCATGTTAGGCCTAGGCTAGACCTACTGTAAATGTTCTTCTATTGGGAAACTCATCCACGCAACCTGGCGGGAGCTCTCCATGGTCCTGATACACTATCTTTAGACTAGCTTACTGAGGAAATCTCAATTTGTTAGACATTCCTCCTACGTGATCTCGATAGGCCTAATGTCTTGTGTTGCTCGAATCGTTGTCACATATGCCTATTTTACATAATTATTTAATTGAAACCTTCCCCCTTTCCTAAGTTGTAACAAAATCACACAGACAATGAAATAAAAGCATATTGCACTCATTTATTGGTTATATCGAACAAAACATGCCAAGTGTAGGCTATTATTACATTTTCGGACATTTTACAAATAATACATATTTCACTATTGATACAACCAACCACTTACCTGAGCGACCTTGATAACACTCTCAATCATTCAGAATTCCAAATTATCCATATTTGTCGTCTCTATCAAACATGCCATAAAAGGTATTTTCGGCGATTCGGAGTCCTGCTGCAATTATATAATTGGTCTACATTGTATGTATGTCTATTCGTTGTTGTTTTGTTGCTGCTAGGCAATTGTTTTATAGAAAAACTTAAGGTCGTTTTTGAATAGGCCGTATTTGAGTTGGCCTAGGCTACATAGCATGTGTACAACCAAGCCTATAGCTCCCTCCAGTGATTCATTATCAATATGGTTCCTATAGGTGGCATTGACTCAGGAAACGCTCATGACAAGGCCTTATGGCGGTAGCCTGACCATAAAGGCCCCATGTAGTCTGGAACAACGTCTGTCGTTTTAATTCACTTCGTTGTCAGTTGGGCTATTTCATTATGTGTTAAATATATGTTGAAGCTGTTGCATATTGTAATATTTTGGGACTGTGACAAGAATGTAAAAAATTAAAAAGGAAACAAATGCCAAAGCCTCGTGAAGGCTTAGCCTATGGATAGTTAAGGTATACAGCTGTAAGAGAGTTAGAAATAGTAGGGTAACATGGGGTAACCAGCCCCCCAGGGTCACTGCCCCCCTATTCTCACAGAAAACACTTTACCAATTTTATTTTTTGCAACACTTTCCCTTGCTGCCTCTACTCAACTAAAACTGGTATCTGTCTTATCAAAACGAAGAAAAAATGCCCCTTTTCTAAAAACATTTCATTAAATAACAACAAAAATTAACATAGCCACTTAATTCCCTTCATAGTTTGTTTGCCTAAGCATGACCATCATCCACATACCAAATTTTTGTTTGTTTTGTTGTGCCAGCAATTGAACATGGTTCTTATGGGGGGTTCTTAGGTACCCCACAATTAATCAATTGTGGTCACTGTTACCTGTCTTTGACAGCTAATTTGTGGGCCTTTTTACCAGAGGCAACAGAAAAGCACATTGATGGCTTATACTGTACATTATAGGCAATTTATAGATCCACACACATGCTAACTCTGCTAGGCTACCTATTTAAATGTAGAAATGTAGAATATTTAACATATTTAGAGGGACTCAATAATTCATAGCTGCGGTTTTGTGGCGCAGGCTGCTCTGGAAGGCGGGATGGCGCCTTTGCCACGTTGCATTTTGATTAGCCTAGTTGTTTCGGTCGATTTTGATCATGCCATCAGTTATGTCGTTTTAATTTAGCTTGTGTATTTGGCTGGGAGCAAAGGGACTATCTTTGTGCTGCTATGGAAATACTGGGCTGCCTGGAAAGCGAGATGCAGCCATAGCCTCATTGGTATTATATTTATCTCTGATAGAATATATAACTGATATAATTCTTAATTCAGTCCAAAACTATTTACTATAATCATCTAGGCTAAATTAGACCTAATAAATAATAGTTTTATGAAGGTGGTTGTAGTAGCTTAGCAGTCTGTCCAAAATAAGTTTAATTTTATCAGGTGTAAATGCAATTTTTGGATATTACCCTTATGTTTATTCTACTCGTTTTTCATGCAACTCCTGGGATATTCACAGTACAAATGTTTGTTGGAATTGCACGTACAGAATAGACCGGGTTGCAGTTACGTCAATGCTTCCTCGCTGCGGGGCCTTGTAGTTTTAGCCAAAAAAACAGACCTGCGTCTGCAGACATTATCATATGGTCATTGACATGTACCAACACATTATTTAACTGGAGATCAGATGTAATAGGTCTGGTTGTGTATTCAGTTAGGTAATAAACGCTGATCTGGTTTGGATGTAGATGTAAAATCCATGAATTTGCTAAGAGCCAGAAGCCACCAAAACCACCCACTTTACGCATTGCGCATGCATTCACAAGAGTGAACACTCACACGCATACAAACACCATGGCATCTAAACGCAAAGATTATGTAAATGCTTACATTATGATTATGAAAAGGTTAAGTGTCTTCAACGAGTTATGGAGGTTGATTGAATTCCTATATAAGTGAACCCGATGCTGTGTAGATTCCTCTCTTGGCATTCACCGCGTGCCTTAATTGTATGGACATTAAATCAAGGTCCGCCGTGAACACGCAGAGTGATAACCCTTTATGACGACGCGCGCCACCGCACAGATATGAAAACTGGTCACCCGCCATGGATACGAAAACTGCAATGTCGAAACCCTAACCCTACACCCAACTCCGTGGCACTGAAAGAAGCATTGAAAGAAGCAAGGAGGACATGCAAAACTTGGACTGAGATCATAGCACGTCAAACATGATATGCACGCACACGCACACCCACCCACACACACATTACACGCACACACAAACAATCCTAAACCAACTAACTTCCCCGACCACTGTGATTGAAATCCTACATGATCATCAGTGGTATTCATATTCTGCGTCGAAACGCACCACCACATTCCACTATAGCATTTCTATGCACACACTAACAAAGGCAAAAGCGCAACACCGACTCCATACGCCACTGCAGACTGGATAATGCTACCCGTCTGTCATAAAGCTTAATAGCTCAGTGACATTTCTGCTCTAGTGTTTCTAGCAGCTGTTCGCCTTTACGCATCTGTTGATGGCTGTCCATGTTCATAACGACATCTCTTTGTACATTAAAAAAAAACGACAAAAACAAAACTCATGTTCTCAAAGCAGCCCATGGCTTGTCCTCATAGAGAAAAACAATTGGATGGTGTATCACAAAGACGCTATTTGGTTCAAATGATATACATCCCATTGTGCGTGTAGGAAATAGGAATGCGCTCCGAAGCATAGCTGAGATGCAGTTCCTCCACTTGTCCGTTACAAACGCCCTCCGCTGAAACGCTGGATGGCTCTTCCCTCTCATTCTGTTGACAGGCTATATATATTATAGGATGATTACATACACATATGTATCTTTAAGCATTTTGGCCGCATGCGTTATAAAAGCTTTCCCCTATTTTGTCATCTTGGATTTCAAGAAAGCAATTTTCTTCAAGTCTCTAAAAATACATGATGTATTTTGTTTTCCATTGAAACAATGAAAAAGAGGTTAGAACCCAGAGTGTGCCATCGGTATCCTCTCTCCCCGGCAAATCGCACACTCCGTTGGTGCCTGTAAAGGACTGGAACCCGTACTCTCTCTGTTACTTTTTAATGTGGGCCGTTCCTCGGCACTGCACGGAACCACTGAATGCATGCGCCACCAGTCTCGCGGATTAGAGCGCGCCTCTCTCTTCCCATCCCAGACAATCCTGAGCCTCTGCTGATTGGGCTCAGCGCAAAAGGATTACATCGGCACACAGTGACGTCATGGCCCGGGCCCAAGTTCTCTCCCCCCATTAACCAAATCCTCATCAACAACAATGTCCTTGAAACCACGCGGCTGACATTCTGCACGGCAGCGTTAGCACACTAGCCTGCCTACATAATGATTACGTCCGTGACGCATAGGCCTAGTCTACTGTAGTCTTCCCGATCTATTTGTGTCTGCTGCATTAGATAACAATCACAACTTTGTCCTATCAACCCTCAATATGACACATTTACCATGATCATTGTATTCCAACATGTAACACACATCTCAGTGACCTATAAACGAAGATGGATCCTTTTGAGGTTAAACAGGGAATATAAACCTGACATTAGGAGTGGGGTGATTAAGGTACCCTACTTCTACAGTAAGTGCAGGCCTTTGACATATGTCGGTTGTTGTAGCCTATATACTTAATTATTTATTTTATTTTTAGTTACTCAGGTACTTTGGAAAATGCCACTAAAAACAAAATGTCATTAAATTACAAAAAAAAGTGTCAACTGTAGCCACTTATTTCCCTTCATAAAATAGTTTGTTTGCCTAAGCAAGACCATTATCCAGCCTACTTTACTTTTGTGTCAGTAATTGGACCTTGTTCTTAGGGAAGGGGGGTAGTTATCCCACGTCAAAAAGAGAAGGAACGCGATGATGGAATATTAGCGGCACCTGGCGTTTATATGGAGCAAAACTATATTGGTGTTCGTACCATGTATGACTATAAAGGCTCATTTTAGGCTTCGAATTCACAAATGTAGTTATTAGGCCAAACAAATTGTACTGCCCTTGATATAAGCTTTTGTGTTGTTTTTGTTTCTAAATTAGTAGCACACACACAGCACTCCAGTCTCCTTTTCACCTCATTTATCACCTGATTTACTTAACAAAAGGCACACCTCAAACCTCACTTTCCGCATGCAAGGGGCCTATGACATCACATCAGACCACCAGACAACTCCTTGCAAGGCCTACTCCTTGAAGTTTGCAGTTGTCAAAAAAAAAAAACTATTTAAAAAATGTTACCCTTAAGTGTGTGTACATTACTGGAGCCCTATTTATATTTGTGATATCTTTTTTCAACAGAAAAAGTTCATAAATAGTCGGAATGCGTCTTTAAGTGTCTAGTTTGTAGATCTATATATTAGCAGCGAGAAGCCTATAGGCCTATCTAAATATATAAACCAAAGATGTTAACATTTTGGCCCAATTTGAAAACCACATGTCTGAATGCAATTCTAAATAAGTTGTCCCCATGCACACATTTACTTATTTTTGATAACAGCCTATCTGATAAAAATGCTGCAATTCTTATGAATATTATAGACTAGTGTTTGAGTGTAAGCTACAGCTTTGTTCTTATTTTATAATAACACAATTTAGTGTGAGCTAATGATATTTCGTTTGAACAAAGCCGAAGATTATACATTTTAATTTATAGCCTACTGCACCGAATCAGATTCCCCGGAATATATCGACTGCTAACTATTCCGGAAGAAAATGTCATGGTGTATTCAAATTCTCACCCCCCCCCCCGACCCACCTTTTCTCTCTCGCTCTGTCGCTCTCTCTCTCATCTACCACCCACTGAATTGAACAAAGAGATGGAGAGGGGAAAACGTCAGAGTTGGTTAAGATGAAACCGAGGCGCTTTACCCTCAATTATCGAGGCTATATATTTGCAAATGTTGTATTTTCAAATTATTTAATTCAGGCTACTGTTTCAACCACGACCGCTTTCGGAATCTACATAGCCTAGCCTAAACTACATTTCAGGTCCACTAATGTCATTCCTGTTCTGTTGCCAGAATTTCCTATCCAATCTTATTCAAATGCTGATGTTTTACCAATGCTTTGGAAAAGACGGTATCCACAATAAAATCAATACAATTTGTATTGGCTAGAGACCTATAGAAAAAAGAAAAACAAGACTTATACTCCTGAGACGTGAATTTCAATCAGTCGGCACAGATACCGTGCTGCGGAGCTTCCCTCCATCAATCCTTCACGGCTTTTTTGACGGTCTTCATTGCATTCAGAGGCGATGTATTGCCATATCCTCTCTAGAAAGAAAAACGGCACACTGTTTTTGACAGTGTACAAAAAACACATGTCTCCCGGACACGGCGAGGGGAGAGAGAGAGACGGCTAAATGTGGCCGGGTAGGTTTTCTATCTCCTCTTCTCTTACTCGCTTCTTGGTTGCGCGGCCTCCACATCCAAAGGCTGAATGAAGGGGGAGTTGTCCCGGTGCATTACAATGACATTCAGTCCTCATTCATTCAGCCTCTGCCTAACGGTCTTTGGATAGCAAATGCACCACATCGGGGGGTCGCAGCCCTCTCATTACACCCCCAATCCCAACACACAGCCCCCACAATAGCCCCCAACAAAAGAGAGAGGGGAGTCGGCCCCATTTGTGCGCGCTGCTGCCCCTGAACTTTGGTGGGTACGCTTGGAAAGTGTTCGCCTGTGTTTGAGATATTATGACATGTGTGTGTTTAAGTATTTTTGAGTAGCCTATTTATCCCTTAAACTTAAGATTTAGGGTGAAAAGAGAACATCGGTTGTATAGTCTATATCATTTGCATGCATTCTATCTCGTTCGTTTGAGCCTTTATTTGGTTGTAGGCAGTAGGAAGATGCGCAGAGATAGGCTACCGCTTGCAGAACAAGTGGGTGGATGGTAGATGGGTGTGTGTAGGCAAAGCCTGCTTTGTGGTTGAGCTGTTTGCTGATATCAAAGGTGTAATGTCTGTATACTGTCGGATCTACTTTATCCACTGTGGACATAGACTCGTATGTTGTCCCTAAAGGTGTAAGCGTACTGATACTGTAATGATTAAAACAAATGTGTTCACAAATATGGATTAGGCCTACAGCAAGCATCAAACTTGATTTAATTTGCTACAACTCAAGTCTTTATTGTTTAGTTGTCTACTTGAGGTTACAAACACGACACAATGGTTCGTCAATTCAGTAAACAGGTGGAACAACTAGATTTACAGTGTAAATAAATAAATGTACGTCTATATATTGATTCATTAAACCGAGATTCATTTTTAAATAAACACAAAAGTTAAAATGCTATGGACTAACCATTCATAACATATCCCTTAAAGATACAGTATCAATAGGAATACTATGCCTGGGGCAACGTCAAAACGCAGCATGTAATGTTTAAAAGTGGAGCCTATTTCTCCTCGTTTAGAGCCTCGTCGACAATGTGAGAGGAAGACACAGGTCCAAAAGCATGGTCGCCATTTCTTTCCCCTCAGGATACAGTAACGTTAATAATAGATAATGCCACTCGTAAGTCTTCTCTGCGCAAAACGCACAGCTAAAGGGTGTAGGGCGTCAGGTAGCCTAGCAGTTAGAGCGGTGGGTCAATAACCAGCAAGTTTGAATACCCGAGCCGACAAGGTGAAAAACCTGTCGATGTGTCCTTGAGCAAGGCAATTAACCCTAATTTGCTCCAGGGTCTGACCCTGTAGGTAGGCCGTCATTGTAAATAAGAAGTTGTTCTTAACTGACTTGCCTAGTTAAATAAAGGTTAAAAATAGGCCTATGCACCTGCTGCGCTCCACGTGAAGCATGCGTCTACATTAACACAAAATAGTTTATACACAAAACCTGATCTTTGAGGGTCGATTTTATAACATCAAAACAATGCGGGAAATCATTTGAATTTACAACTTTCAATATACCTAAAGATGCCTTCATATGCGTGTTAATTGGGGATAATTCTGCATCACTTTTCTCTAGTGGGCATAGCCTAGGTCCATCACACGATAAACAAATCTGTGACAACAATGTTGATAAAATATAAATGATGTTAACGACAAATAAAAGGATAATAATAATAATAGGCTTAATAATAACATACGCAACAAACATTAATTATAGTAGCCTATAAAAATGTGTGTTGATTATTATATAGACGAAATTTTCAGTGGCATTTAGCTCTATAGGCCTACCTATTGATTCAAAGAAAACCATCAACGAAATGTGGACACCATGTTGAAGTTATCATGGAGGTTATTTGGTCCCCGGGTGGAAGGCCTACATTCACAGGGAAATCATACCGATTTCCGAAATTCTGTTGAAGGCCCGGATAGGCACAGCTGGGTCCCTGCTTATGGGATTTTTCAACCAGGGGAGGGAGAGGTCATCGTTACGACCTAGTGGGCAGGACACCGCGGAAAAGCTCGTTACACACAGCTTATAGCCCCTCATAGTCAACAAATAAACAGGTCTATACAGAGAGAGCAGGTCTAACGTCCTATTCCAACACATATTCATTCATATGACAATCAGAAAGACTTTGTGCATGTTGATTATTTGTGTGTGTTCACTGAGTTAAGTTAGTCTTTCTGCACGTGTGGGCTAATCATAGGACATTTAATTAGCATTTCTTTTTCAGTGCTTATGTCATTGTAAATTGCTGAGTCATTGTAAATGTAATCGAAAAATACATGATAAAAGCACAGTCAAATCCCTAATAAATCGACAACACACATTTTTTTTTGTCATGGTGGTCTGTTAAGTCGCGCTTAAATTAACACACCGTTTCATATATATATATATATATTGTTTTGTTTTCTTAAACCTACACAAGTATCTGAACTTGTTTGGAGAGGCATATATAGAGAGGTATAGTTTTACAAACATTACTTAAGTGCAGGGCCAGAAGTGCCATCAAGTATTGTCCAAGGATCGAAAGAGGAACAACTTCACAAAAGAATCCATTGTTCAGTGAACAATCCAAGGGGCCTAGTAAGCTGTCCTTCACGATCACGCAACCTGCCGGTGATTTGAATGCAAGGGGCCCGGCCTCACTCACTCGCTCCTCCGCCACTGAGAAATAGTTGAAATAGTGATCGGCGAGATAACAAACACTTGGTCAAACCATCCACAGCAGTGGTGGGATGAGCTGTGGGTGAACCCCATCCCGTGGCCCCATCACACACACACACACACACACACACACACACACACACACACACACACACTCACACACACACTTCAACTCAACCAAAACTTGACATGCCCACTTTTAGACATGTTAGTCGAAAGCGAAAGTTGCTATAATGTGGATCAAGTTGTGTTACGGCTTATAATGTTATTAGGCGCTTGCTTGTTTACAACCAAACTCCGACGGCACTATTTGTCCACGTGGCCACAGGTAAGCACATTGCATGGGGAAATAGTGATTCATCTCCAATCAAAAAGGATAACGTTACGTTACATTTTTGCAATTTAACAAAGGATAGGCTATTAGTATTGCAACGGTAATTGTAACTTAGATCCTATATAAAACCCAATAAATAACTGCAAGCAGAATACACAATCAAAGTCCAAATAAACGAATATTTACAGCTGGCATAGTTCAAGTTAGTGATTGTGATTTGATATGATTACATTTAAACTGTGCAATTTTATAATGTACTATAATGATTAGGAAACCAACACGACTATTAATAATTGACCTCCTAACAAAAATAACAACAATGGTGCGTTGTTTTGCAATATTATTCTTGTAATAAATTATTCATACATATCTATACATTCAAGGTAGCCCAATATCAAATGTACCTACGTTGAGCATGCTTTAATTTAGTCGACAGTGTAGGCTACCCTTTCTGCTCTGTAGTATATTTCACTGGAATCGAGAAAATATGACTGACACCCTGTGAAATATATTGCAAATCTGTAATCTTCTGCCCAGTGTAATAGGGCTTTGGGCAGTTTCATTTAAATCCAGTCAATTCAAGATATTTATTTTGATTGTCATTCAAGAATCGAAAAATATAAATACAAGGCCATTTTTAAATTCGTGAATTGGGATTTCATTAAAAAAAATGTAGTTTGTTGATTCCATTCTTAAGCTTAATGTTTTCCTACTACAAGTACAGTATCAACCAAATGTGATATGAACAACCTCTATCATACCATCAGTTGTACGTCTCTGAATGAATATTCATTATATCTCTCTGCAGCCCGATCCAATAGTGAAGAACGAGAGATTTCAATCATATGACTGTAATGTAAATGTAGTCACACCCGTAATGCAATACATGCCATTTAGCAGACGCTTTTGCCCAAAGCAACACACACGCATATATTTCACTCATAGGTGGTCCTGGGATTCGAACCCACTGTTCTGGCGTTGCAAGCGCTGTGCTTTTCTTATCTGAGCTACAGAGGACCACGCCTCGCGTATAGTTGGTTTTCTGAGGAGACTGAAAATTGCTTTAGCTGTCGACTTGACATGGCCACACATCAGCAAAAAACAGCGGGAGAATACTGTAAATGTAAATGTAATTTTACAGTGAGAAAAATAACCCTGACAAACGGTTTGCTACTAATAGCGAAAGATGGATTGTCAAACCTCAGAGAAATGATCCGTCTCGTGCACACACACACACACACACACACACACACACACACACACACACACACACACACACACACACACACACACACACACACACACACACACACACACACACACACACAGTAGTGAATCATCATGCACATCTATGCAGATCTCCCGAGTGGCGCAGCGATCTAAGGCACTGCTTCTCAGTGCTAGAGGCGCCACTACAGACCCTGTTTCGATCCCTTGCTGTATCACAACCGGCCGTGATCTGGAGTCCCGTAGGGCGGCGCGCAATTGGCCCAGCGCCGTCATTGTAAATAAGAATTTGTTCTTAACTGACTTGCCTGGTTAAATACAAGAACACACAATGAGATGCATTTCAAAGCAAACCATTTACATTCCTGTAGCTCGGCTTTATTTTGGCTGGGTTATAGATTTCTGTAATACAGTGGTCGTTTGTTGTGTGAATATTGATAGCTCTCCATTTGAACCACTAGACTGACACATGTGAGCATCAATATTAATGTTGGATTCCTTGGGTCTCTCTCTCTGCAACACTGTAGCTGGGGTGCTATTGGAAAGGTTTGGGTGTGTGTGACGAGCCAATGCAGCAGCTGCTGTGTAAATCAATGGTATCTCTCACAATTAATTGTAGTATGGAGATCTTAATTTAGAGTGTTCTGATACCGTTTGATAGTGTTTGATTGGCTATTTATGCATTGCTATATCTCTCAAGTGGTTGAACAGGAAAAGACAGCAGTACAGTGGACAGTGAATAATTGGGTACACTTAAATGGCCTCATAGATATTCATTGCTGATGGATGTCAAACGTGTCGAATCAGAATGAGTTTAGAACCTTTGTGGGAATGCAATGACAGGGTTGGTACATGGTCAGGGAGCTGACGCTCCACAGTGGTCACCCAGGCCCAGCCGTGCCCATGCCCTTGGTCATTGATATACATATATTTCTAAAATGCATCCTTTATTTAACTAGGCAAGTCAAATTCTTATTTACAATGATGGCCTAATCACGGCTGGTTGTGATACAGTCTGGATTCAAACCAGGTTGTCTGTAGTGACACCTCTAGCACTGAGATGTCATACGTCCATTCATATGCAGTCAATGAAGCACACATCTCAGAACGATTCAAAACCAAAGTTTGCAGGCTAAACCTTTGCTGTGGTTTTAGTGAAGGTAGAGGATGTAAACTATCCACTTGCCAACGTGCGCTCATTAAAAATAACCTCTGCGTTCTCCGTATCGCTAGCTAGCTACTACGTGTGGATAGGCGGTGAGGTCACCGGATAAGGCAGTGACAGTCTTCCCTGTTCCGGCACCTTCTCTCTGTTCCAACTGACACAGGTACTTGTACAGATGTGTATGATGGAATATTGATTGGTACATTGTGGAAGTCAACCCGTCTGTCTAGACAGACTAGATAGCTAGTGATACTGATGCACATTTGAACATTACCCTGCAGAATTTACCTGCCAGATTCAGAAAACATTAGAAAAAACCTATTCTATTCTATTTTAGTTTAGTAGAGAAAAAAATGAAACTGAACATAATTTACGATGGTTTTTATTTTATTGTAGTTAGTTATGGAGTCAAAAATAATAGTTTTAGTATAGTTTTAGTTTTTCAAGCAGATTTCTTTTTTAAACCAGTTTACTAAATGTATTTTTCATGATTAGTTTCAGTTTACTATAATGATAATACACACGCACGCACGCACGCACGCACGCACAGAAAACCATGCAATTCATGGGTAGTTGTGGTTTTCAAAGCATGGAGAAATAGAAAATGACTGAAAACACTGGAATGTTTGTTGATGCCATGCATTTTCTCCATATTTCACTGTCAGCCCAATCAGTGTATGTGTGCTATGTGTTACTATATCAGTGTGTTTGTGGCTGTGTGTGTGTGTTGTATTTGCAGGCAAACTGAATTTGCAGCCTCCCTCTTGTTTGTTGGCCTCCTGCTGATGTAGAGATGAGATCAGTAGAGAAGTTTTCAGGCTCTCCTACTCCTCTCCTGAAGTAAATAACAGCCATGCATATCTGAGCCCCCAGCACATCTCTCTCTCTCTCGCTCTCTCTCTCTCTCTCTCTCTCTCTCTCTCTCTCTCTCTCTCTCTCTCTCTCTCTCTCTCTCTCTCTCTCTCTCTCTCTCTCTCTCTCTCTCTCTCTCTCTCTCTCTCTCTCTCTCTCTCTCTCTCTCTCTCTCTCTCTCTCTCTCTCTCTCTCTCAGTGTGTATGTGTGTGCCCATTATGTCCAAAACATCAACATTCAGCCTGTGAGTAAGAAGCGGATGTAGACAGATGACAAAGCCTGACGAATGTTTACTTGTTTGTATTTTGCAATGTAGAGTGGCCAGGCACTAGAGATGTCAGTACACACATGAGAAATACGGGGAAGTGTGTGTTCTTACCCTAAAGTTGCCTTTATGACAGTCTCTCTGAAACCATATATTTTTGTACACATTTTCACATTTGTGTTTTCCAGGGTTGTTTAAAAAAATAACATAGGTGAATACTTGATTGTGAGTGATGTTTATTTCTAAGCCATTGTGAATAACACACACACACGCACGCACGCACGCATGCACGCACACACAATGAGCTATAATTGAACCCCGGTGACGTCCACTATCCCCCAACCCCCCCTCTGCTGATTGGGTAGGGCCCCAGTTGAGAGGTCAGAGCGGAAAGGTTTTGCATACAGCTGTGGTCACGTTTGGGACAAGCTCCTCCTTTAGAGAGAGAGCAGCAAGAGACAGTCACTGACAGAGGCAGAGTGACTGTTGATAAGTGTTTGTTACACAGCATTGAAATCAACATTTTAATTAATGACATATAATTAATTTATATGCTAGGTCTCTAAGCACTTGACATTGTAAGGGAAAACTAAACCTTTTCAGTCATCATATTCGATAATAATATGTGATTGTTTTCCTATATTTCACACACACAATCTCCCGTTGGACCTGCTGCAGAGCAGGGGAAACAGGGAGATGGAGGTCTTTCTGCAATAAATAATTAGAGTGCACTAGTCAAATTCATCACTTTAATTTATAGAATTTTAATTGAAACTGGTATTTTTGAAACTTGCATGTGCACCTGCTGGTAATGAAACACATATAAAGCCTTGATAAAATTGAGAAATATGTACAATATCATGTACAGTAGATTTCTGGTTTTGAATGGTTGTAAATACTGTATATGAAATAACTATCATTTTACAAATGCATTACTTTTATTTAGGTGTATATTGTGTTGTGTTTAATCATATATATTTAAGAATATAAGCAGATTAATTCTATTAAAGAACTTCATCAGACGCGTAGGCACGACCCGGGCCCACCCACTCAGATTTAGCTAAAAAAAAAATATGTGGCTCTCTACTTGTCAGTGTTCCAAACGGGACATTAATAACTGGTGGCAAAAAATAACTGAAAGCCACACCCCCATTATGCCACGAATATGACCGTATTGAGGCACGTCACTGTGCTTCTATGGCTATATGCACCATGCCACATCCTACTTAATTGATTCATTTAGCAAACAAGACAGCTCATAATCCAGGGCCCTTATCGCATTCAACACACCTATATTTTAGCTTTAATTAGCTTTAATAATGCAACATTGACTCTCAGCCTCATGGCAAAACGTGTAGAATTGCAGTAAGTTAGCTGTTTTCCCACAACTCAAGATTCCGCAGGCCCACCCACTAATGCATTTCTGGCTACGCTACCGCTCTTCACATAAAAAAAGTATAACTCTATGTCCTAAAACAGCAGTAGATAAAGTGGAGTGTCTGGGGGGAGTGTTTAAATCTTGCATAAAGAGATTAGAGGGGATGATTGGTTATATTGACTGTGCTGTGCGGTGTGGTTATCAGTCCTGCTCTCAGAGCTATAGCTATCCCTCTATTGTCTACTCTCCCATTGTTCCTCCCTGCCAGGCACACAGTGCAGATATAAATGTGATATGACAATAAAGTGGCAATTATTATACAAGCAAGGGCCTGGACCCTTTTAACCCTTCACTAGAGGAGAGAAAATGATGTGAGAAGGTAGTAGCGAGTAATAATCTGTTATTATCATTCTCAATAAAGCTTGTCGGTAAAACACTTCTGATAGAGGGTTTACAGTATATTTACTCATTTTCATGTCATCTACTGTAATCTTCTAGCAATGTCAGTCACATAGGCACTTTATCGCTTTTGTTGTTGTTGGTGTGTGTGTATGTGTGTGTGTGTTTGTGGTGTGTGTGGGGGGGATGGGTTGTGTGTGAGAGTGATGATTTTGCAAAGGCACGTGTACAAATACATCCTTTCTCCTCCAGTCTTCTTTATTTCTCCCTCAGTCCTCTGTTTTCTCCTCCTTTCTCCCCTCTCGTTTAATAAGAAGGTGTTAAATTATCTAAATTATTCCTGCCTATTATGTTCAATTACTGCCTCCTCGTGGTGTTTTATTGTGCTATAAACTGCTATTGTTTGTGGTTCAGTGGACAAACACAATAGGTGTGAGTACGGCCTGCCACCAGGGCTGGCTGTGGATCAGTTTGGGAGGGACGGAGGGGGACTTGGCCACTGCCCATGGGGGCCCAGCCAAGGCCACTCTAAATCAGTTCGTTTTGGATGAGATCCTAGTACTCCCTTTTATAGGCTCAGCTGAGAGGTAAACACACTGCTAACAGCTAGCTAACCACACTCAATTCTGTACGCTTTCGCTTTCTGATACTTTCTCGTTCTCTCTCTCGCTCTCTGTTTGCTTTCTCATTCTCTGGCTTTCTCTCTGTTTCTTGTCTCTCTCTCTCTTGTTCTCCCTCACTCCTGATTTGGCATGAGTGTGTGTGTGTATGAGTGTGTGGTGTGTGAAGCTTTAATGTTGCTTCATGTATAGGGTGTTCCATCAGCTATAGTCACAGGCTCTTTGTAGAGACTCTACTAAACTCTGGACATATGGAGAGTTTCACACCTCAGACCGACAGAGCTCTCTGAGCTTTCTAACCATAACTGTCTTTTAAAACAAGGTTTAAAGGAGAAGTTTACTCCAAATCCAGAAACTCTCAAGTGATTCGATACATTGAAACTAGTTCAGTGGATTATTACCTCTTCCCCTCTCTCTCCCTGTAGTGCTTACTGAAACAGCTGCAAAAAACGGGTCACGTGACTTTGCTGGATACAGTCCTCGCTCTGCTCCGTTATCAGTGCAATTATGATTCAGAAATCTGCGAAATATGAACAAATCCGTTGTTTTATTTAAAGCGTACGGCCGAATGAGCTATTTTTGTCAAATGTAATCAAATCAGTTTTGAGTCAGGAAATGTGTACTTTTCCACCTAAAACATTTGCGATTATTTT
Source organism: Thymallus thymallus (assembly GCA_023634145.1). Classification (NCBI taxonomy): domain Eukaryota; kingdom Metazoa; phylum Chordata; class Actinopteri; order Salmoniformes; family Salmonidae; genus Thymallus; species Thymallus thymallus. The sequence continues at coordinate 15,400,469 of CM042400.1, read as the reverse complement.
ATATCATTATTTTATGTGGCCGACTGCCACGGCAGCAGAAATGGGTAACATCACAATATGGCCTTACACTTGGGCTCCCAAGTGGCGCAGTGGTCTAAGACACTGCATCTCAGTGCTAGATGCATCACAACAGACAACCTGGTTTGAATCCAGACTGTATCACAACCGGCCGTGATTGGGAGTCCCATAGGGTGGCGCACAATTGGCCCAGCATCGTCCGAGTTTGGCGGCAAAAGGAGACGGCAGTAAGAGCAAGCTGGTGTTCAGTCCCTGGCTGCACTTTATACAGGAAATCAAGGGAAGAAGGCACCAAATTTCACCGTTTCTATATAAAAGATACAGAGAGATGCAGAAGATGGTTAGCAGGAATTGGACAATTTTCAATACGATGTAAATACTCCTGCAGCCAACCTTGCATCGCTACGCGTGTTTAGCAAGCACTTCAGCGACGATGCAAATCAACAAGACATGCCAAAAGATACAGCTGTTGCTACTGTATTTCCATGGAGTGGATGTGGTGCAGTGTCAAAATACAAAGGTGCAGTTGGGAAGAGAAAGTGACAAAGCAAGCGTGCGGAGGTATGTAGCCTGATCCTTGAAGTTTTCTTATTGTGTTATTACCATTGCATCATTTCATGTAGACATATAGGCCTAGGTGCTGTACAGGTTAGCATATGTGCTCTATGTATTTATGAACGGGTGGGTTGAAAGACAACAGACATTGTGTCACCTTGCAGAATACAATATCCCAAAAACATAGGCTATATAGTGTTTTGGGCTAATGTGAAAACATAAACCCACTAACGGTCTTGCTTACAGAGGTTTATGATAATCGGTCATTCAATAAAGTAAAGTTTAGCTACTTACTCGTTGGATAACTGTCCATTTGGCCCAGCTGGAACTGGGTTGCGTCTCCAATACATTTTTCTCCAGGACACCAAAGTATATTTGGGCAGCAAAATCCCTGTGGTCGCGAAAGCAATAACTGCTCCTCATCATCCTTTTAAATGGAAAAAGCTGATCAATGAATAGCGCTGCCTTTTCTTTTGATCAGTCCACACGTGCCTCAACAATAAACTTAGCAAATGTTCTCTCTTTATGGTGTTTTGCCGTTGCTGGAAAGATGCATTGTTACAACACTTGTAAGCCTAAATTCCATTGCTATCGGGAAACTAGGCCCTGGGGCATAGTGATACTGTATAATGGCCAATATTTTTCTTGCACTTCTAGTTTTTGAGTAATACCATACATAGAATATAAGACCCTCACTGATGCAATTTGATTGTTTGTTCATCAACACACAACTGAGGTTATCGTTGGCTTCTCTTTGATCTCCATGACGAGCTGTGGGCACCATGGCGATATCGCGATACCTGAGATGCAAGCTAATGGCTCATTCTGATCTGTCATCAACGAAAGGTGCCTCTCGGTCGCCCTGGAAATCATGCATCCCAGTATCCTTTGTGCTAGTGACAGGAAGGTGTAAGTGAGTGTCAGCCACCACTGTAAACCCTGTGTCTGATCATGATGGTGGGAGTCAGAGGGGAACCAACCACGGTAAAAGGGCACTGACTCCCATAACTCATTTGGGCTCCCGTCCCCTCATAAGCGTTGATGATTACTATTAGATTATCCATATAATATATTTAATAAAATGTTAGTTTTATGTTGGTGCATCAAACTGTTCGTAGTAAAACATATCAAAATATAGGATAGGACATTGCTATGGGCAAGGAAGTGTATTGTAATCTGTCCATCCTTACTCATACATTTATACACATACAGTACATGTATTATTTAAAAAAAAATAGAATATTCCTCCGCATTGTCCAGGGATTCCAGTTTCAATTCCCTTGGTAAGAAAATGGAGGCCATACTATATACTGAGCCCTCAGTTCATCTCACTCCCCTCTGTGCTTGCTTAAGCGTGGCACTCAGAGTGTGTGTTTGTGTGTGTGTCATCCTTGAAGCGTTTGTTGTGTTATGACTGTGTGTGCTTGTCTGTCTACGTCTGCGTATGTCTCTGTCTCTGTGTGTCATCCTTAGTGTGTCACCCTGTGTGTTGAGTGAACGGCGGACACACACTGGCCTCGATCTAGAAGCCCGCCCTTGGGGGTCACCTCATGTCCCTGTTTCCGTGTGTGTTCTGGCCCACATATTGGCCAAACGCAGTGTTCAATCTCAGAAGCCTGATTTCAATCTATCAGAGAGTGATTGGCAGCTGTGATGAAAACAGTGGATCCAATACCAGCTATAGCAGACATATATCAGACATCTGACCATGCTATTTTCTTGACATAACTAGAAATGCTCACCGTTTCTTTTAAGTTTTACAGTAACAGAAAGTGTGTGCGTGTGTGTATGATGTGATGAGTTTGATTTGATGAGAGGGGATTCCTTTGGGGAATTGTGCACTAATTAACAGGGCCTTGAACCAGTTTCCTCAAAGAGAGAGAAAAAACATGGAGCCTTGAATGAGTTGCGTTCACATGTAGATCACATCATCGGATTAAATTCTCTTAGTGTTGTTTTTTCACTCTATCCCTACTTGAAATACAAAGTACAAGTGTGTTGTGAAATAGTTTAATAGAAAATAATACTGAATTTCTATAGTCCTGCTTGCAGCCAACACAAGTGGAATTGAGTAGTGTAGACAGAAAAGTGCATGTGTGTGCAGCGCCTGTCCCTTCAGATGAACCAACAATGTGATTCCCCTCAGGCTCAGCTAGCCAAATCAGCCAAAACATTACCCTGCCTGCCATCATCTTCATTCCCTGCCCCCATTGGCCTTCACCCCTTCCTCCTCCATCCCCCCATGCACTCATCGGCCATCTCCTATCACCCTCACTCAACACAGGACATGGAAAACGTACTGTAGATTCTGTCGCTCCAGTCACAAGAGAACAGCCATTCTACGTCTGAAAATGAAATAACATCATGTTGCCGTTTTGACCATTTCCTTAACATGTAATTCATTAATTAGTCTTTATTTCTCCTCAGGTATAGTGCTTCTGATTATTCTAGAATGGACAAGATCTAAAGGGGGTAACTGTTGACTGACAGACCTATGCCTGCCCTTTTTCCTGTTTTCATCCAGTCCCTTCTTTCCTCTTCTCCTCTTGTAACCTCTATCCTCCTCTGTCCACTGACCTTTCCTATCATGTCCTCTTGTATCTTTCTCTTTCTCCTGCCCTGTTCTTTATCTAGCTCTCTCTGTCCCTCTCATACTTTCTCTCACATTGTAAATAGGAATTTGTTCTTAACTGACTTGCCTAGTTAAATAAAGGTAAAATAAAATAAATAAATAAAAATATAGTATACTATTTTGTCCTCATTTTATTCCTCACTGTTCCTTACATCACCTTTCCTTTATAGCCTGGTATCTTTTTAGTCCTCTGTTCTCTCTTGTCATAATTAGTCAAACATTTCCTCCCTTCTTCTCTATCATCCTCTTCTCGCTGTCATCCCCCCATCCTGCATTCCTCAGTCAGCAGTGTCTCTCTCCTTCCTGTGTTGGCATGAGGCTGGCTGGCTCTGACCCCGCCTGCCCGCACTTTATGCTGATTGGACCAGCTGTTCCACTTAAATTCACCATGGCAACCACAACCCGTTGCCCAGCAACCACAATTTTCCCTGAGTCCTGGCCAATGCTCTCCACAGGCAGACACACAGATTGTAAATTCTGCTCGATTCATTTTCTGTGTGTGCGTCTGTGTGTCTGTCTTGAAACCCTCCACTGGTGTCCAGAGAAATGTGATGTGATGAGGCGGTTAAATGCAGATTGTGTTAGTGTAGGCTGCAGGGACCTCACGGTACAGAGGGATGAAGGGCTAAATGTGTATGTGTGTTATTTTAATTCTCTCTCTCTCTCTCTCTACCCATCCATCTATTATCCGATCATTCCGGTCCCTTTCACCCTCTCTCCTGTCCAGTGCTGGGCATGTTCTGTCATGCTTAGTCAAAGTGGGGGGGGTAGCTACATGCTAAAGTATTCATGTCTCTGCCGCTCTATGACGTCCCACTGTCGGTACAGCCTCATAGCTAGAGAATACTAATCAAGAAGTCACTGCCCTTCTAAAAAAAAACACATTAAGAAATCACAGGGGTTTTCGGACACGTGTGAAGTTTAACATGGATTTTTCTTATGTTAAGTGTTCTCATGACTCAGACACATGTTGTTTCCCAACATTTTGTAACTGTCAGGATTAGAACCCGAGAATCCAAGGTCTTGACATTAATTCGACCAAGAGGGCTAATGTACATTTTTAAACCATAGCTCTCTGATTCTTTTCTCTTTCATGAGATACAGACAGTTGTTTGGCATCATCTCTTGTTTTGTACCTTTATTTTATACTCATTAGGTCTATATATTATATATTTTTGTTCGTATTTACTAGTTCCTTGGGATCAAAAAAGGTGATAAACATCAATACAATATCTTACATCACACTGAACTTGCAATTCCAAATGTGAAAGTTTTTAACAAATTTCACATGTGGAACTGAAATTCACATGTGAAGTGAAAACATGTTTTTTTATGTTAACAGCCAGGTCACCCATGATACAAGTCAGTATTCGGCATCCATCCATGTCTGAGGACGTCGGGAGATGATATGGAAAGCGGCCACTAGGGGCAACAGTGAGCACTGTTAGCTTCATGTAGGTTCCGGTTTTGCTAGGGCATTGTGGACGGGGATGGTGGATGGGCGTAAGCATCTGCCTCTGGTGCATGTTCGAATACAGCGATAGAACGTTTTTTTTTGCCATTTTTGTTTTAAGCCTATCCCAAACCTTAACCCTGATCTAAAGAAATTGGATTTAAAGCCTAAATTTAAACACTTTGAAATTTGACGTTTGGGAGAACATCGAAATTTGACATTTGAGAAACATTGATGAGCGCATAATTCTGATGTTAGACTGTGAGAGCTAGTTGCGTGTTAAAGTGAACTCTAAATTAAATACATGTGAAAATATGGTTTCACATGAGAAATTTAAGCTCAACATGTGAAAACAGCTATTTGTGTGTGTGTGTGTGTGTGTGTGTGTTAGTGCATGCATATCCGTGTGTCCACCCTTACAAAATCCTTTGCTTTGAAATTTGCATGCACACACATACAGTTGTGGCCAAAAGTTTTGAGAATGACAAGTATTGGTCTCCACAAAGTTTGCTGCCTCAGTGTTGATGATGGCAATTTGCATATACTCCAGAATGTCATGAAGAGTGATCAGATGAATTGCAATTAATTGCAAAGTCCCTCTTTGCCATGAAAATGAACTTTATCTAAAAAAACATTTCCACTGCATTTCAGCCCTGCCACAAAAGGACCAGCTGACATCATGTCAGTGATTGTCTCGTTAACACAGGTGTGAGAACAAGGCTGGAGATCACTCTGTCATGCTGATTGAGTCAGAATAACAGACTGGAAGCTTTAAAAGGAGGGTGGTGCTTGAAATCATTGTTCTTCCTCTGTCAACCATGGTTACCTGCAAGGGAACACGTGCCGTCATCATTGCTTTGCACAAAAAGGTCTTCACAGGCAAGGATATTGCTGCTGTTAAGATTGCACCTAAATCAACCATTTATCGGATCATCAAGAACTTCAAGGAGAGAGGTTCAATTGTTGTGAAGAAGGCGTCAGGGCGCCCAAGAAAGTCCAGCAAGCGTCAGGACCGTCTCCTAAAGTTGATTCAGCTGAGGGATCGGGGCACCACCAGTGCAGAGCTTGCTCAGGAATGGCAGGCAGGTGTGAGTGCATCTCCACGCACAGTGAGGCGAATACTTTTGGAGGAAGGCCTGGTGTCAAGAAGGGCAGCAAAGAAGCCACTTCTCTCCAGGAAAAACATCAGGGACAGACTGATATTCTGGAAAAGGTACAGGGATTGGATTGCTGAGGACTGGGGTAGAGTCATTTTCTCTGATGAATCCCCTTTCCGATTGTTTGGGCCATCCGGAAAACACCTTGTCCGGAGAAGACAAGGTGAGCGCTATCATCAGTCCTGTGTCATGCCAACAGTAAAGCATCCTGAGACCATTCATGTGTGGGGTTGCTTCTCAGCCAAGGGAGTGGCCTCACTCAGAATTTTGCCTAAGAACACAGCCATGAATAAAGAATGGTACCAACACATCCTCCAAGAGCAACTTCTCCCAACCATCCAAGAACAGTTTGGTGACGACCAATGCCTTTTCCAGCATGATGGAGCACCTTGCCATAAGGCAAAAGTGATAACTAAGTGGCTTGGGGAACAAAACATCAACATTTTGGGTCCATGGCCAGGAAACTCCCCAGACCTTAATCCCATTGAGAACTTGTGGTCGATCCTCAAGAGGCGGGTGGACAAACAAAAACCCACAACTTCTGACAAACTCCAAGCATTGATTATGCAAGAATGGCCTGCCATCAGTCAGGATGTGGCCCAGAAGTTAATTGACAGCATGCCAGGGCAGATTGCAGAGGTCTTGAAAAAGAAGGGTCAACACTGCAAATATTGACTCTTTGCATAAACTGAATGTCATTGTCAATGAAAGCCTTTGACCTTATGGAATACTTGTAATTATACTTCAGTGTACCATAGTAACTACTGACATAAAGATCTAAGAACACTGAAGCAGCAAACTTTGTGGAGACCAATACTTGTGTCATTCTCAAAACGTTTGGCCACGACTGTATGCACAAATACGCATATGCATGCATGAACACACACAAACACACACACAGATGCATTTACTCTCATACGATCACATTTACATAGGTATTCAGCCCCTTTACTCAGTACTTTGTTGAAGCACCTTTGGCAGTGATTACAGCCACGAGTCTTCTTGGGTATGACGCTTTCAGGCCAAAGAGTTCAATCTTGGTTTCATCAGACCAGAGAATCTTATTTCTCATGGTCTGTGACTCTTTTAGGTGCCTTTAGCAAACTCCAAACGGGCTGTCATGTGCCTTTTACTGAGGAGAGGCTTCCATCTGGCCACCCTACCATAAAGGCCTGATTGGTGGAATGCTGCAGAGATGGTTGTCCTTCTAGAAGGTTCTCTCATCTCCACAGAGGAACTCTGGAGCTCTGTCAGAGTGACCATCGGGTTCTTGGTCACCTCCCTGACCAAGGCCCTTCTCCCCAGATTGCTCAGTTTGGCCAGGCGGCCAGCTCTAGGAATAGTCTTGGTGGTTCCAAACTTCTTCCATTTAATAATGATGGAGGCCACTATGTTCTTGGGGATATTTAATGCTGCGGAATTGTTTTGGTACCCTTCCCCAGATCTGTGCCTCGACACAATCCTGTCTCGGAGCTCTACCGACAATTCATTCGACCTCACGGCTTGGTTTTTGCTCTGACATGCACTACCTTTCCAAATCATGTCCAATATTTTAAATTTACTACAGGTGGACTCTAATCAAGTTGTAGAAACATCTCAAGGATGATCAATGGAAACAGGACGCACCTGAGCTCAATTTCAAGTCTCACAGCAAAGGATCTGAATACTTATGTAAATAAGGTATTTCTCTTTTTTGTTTTTAATACATTTGCAAAAATGTCAAAGAACCAGTTTTATTGCTGTGTCATTATGGGGTATTGTGTGTAGATTGATGAGAAAAACAAATATTTAATCAATTTTAGAATAAGGCTGTAACGTAACAAAATGTGCAAACAGTGAAGCGGTCTGAATACTTTCTGAACTGTATATGTATATGGGGAATACAACTATCCCAGTGCTGCAGATTTGGCTGCGAAGAGACAGAGTCAATAGATAATTTGTTTTGGTACTATCCATATGTAGCTTGTTTTTGGTCACAGGTTCAGGAATGGCTGAAGAATTGCAACATTTACCTGGAGCTAACTCAGCAAATAGCACTGCTGTGTGATTTGAAAAGTCATATAGTCATATATTCAATCAATCTATAATATAATAATACTTTTAGCAACATTTTTTATCTTTAATTTACAGTCTGTAGAAAGTATGAGAATAGACAGGTTCAGAGCTTTTGTGAAATATCACAGCACAGTTGAAAAACATATGGCAAATAGAAATCCAATATGCAGACAATAACATTGATGGAAGCTACAATCTATCTGTAATATTAAAGCTGATCTAGCCCCTAAAAAAACAAATACAGTTGAAGTCGGAAGTTTACATACACTTAGGTTGAAGTCACTAAAACTCATTTTTCAACCACTCCACAGATTTCATGTTAACAAACTATAGTTTTGGCAAGTCGGTTACTTTGTGCATGACACAAGTAATTATTCCAACAATTGTTTACAGACAGATTATTTCAATTATAATTCAATATAGCAAAATTCCAGTGGGTCAGAAGTTTACATACACTAAGTTGACTGTGCCTATAAAAAACGTGGAAAATTCCAGAAAATGATGTAATCGCTTTAGAAGCTTCTGATAGGCTAATTGACATCATTTGAATCAATTGGAGGTGTACCTGTGGATGTATTTCAAGGCCTACCTTCAAATTCAGTGCCTCTTTGCTTGACATCATGGAAAAATCAAGTCTGGTTCATCCTTGGGAGCAATTTCCGAACACCTGAAGGTACCACGTTCATCTGTACAAACAATAGTACGCAAGTATAAACACCATGGGACCACGCAGCCGTCATACCGCTCAGGAGGAGACGTGTTCTGTCTCCAAGAGATGAACATACTTTGGTGCAAAAAGTGCAAATCAACCCCAGAACAACAGCAAAGTACCTTGTGAAGATGCTGGAGGAGACAGGTGCAAAAGTATCTATATCCACAGTAAAACGAGTCCTATATCGACATAACATGAAAGGCCGCTCAGCAAGGAAGAATCCACTGCTCCAAAACCGCCATAAACAAGCAAGACTACGGTTTGCAACTGCACATGGGAACAGAAATGTCCTCTGGTCTGATGAAAAAAAAATAGAACTGTTCGGCCATAATGACCTTCCTTATGTTTGGAGGAAAAAGGGGGAGGCTTGCAAGCCGAAGAACACCATCCCTACCGTGAAGCACGGGAGTGGCAGCATTATGTTGTGGGGGTGCTTTGCTGTAGGAGGGACTGGTGACCCCAAGCATACTTCCAAAGTTATTGCAAAATGGCTTAAGGACAACAAAGTCAAGGTATTGGAGTGGCCATCACAAAGCCCTGACCTCAATCCTATAGAAAGTTTGTGGGCAGAACTGAAAAAGCGTGTGCGAGCAAGAAGGCCTACAAACCTGACTCAGTTACACTAGTTCTGTCAGGAGGAATGAGCCAAAATTCACCCAACTTATTGTGGTAAGCTTGTGGAAGGCTACCCGAAACGTTTGACCTAAGTTAAACAATTTTAAGGCAATGCTACCAAATACTAATTGAGTGTATGTAAACTTCTGACCCACGGGATGTGATGAAAGAAATAAAAGCTGAAGTAAATCATTCTCTCTACTATTATTCTGACATTTCACATTCTTAAAATAAAGTCTGTGTGTGTGTGTGCGTGCGTGTGTTGTGACTCTTACTGTGATCTGACTTAAGAACTCCTGTTTATTCATGAACGTATCTTATCAGAATACAACAGGTTGGATCAGAACTTATTTATATTTTTACCTATTTTGTTTTGCCACTTTAGAGCTGTGAGGAAATAGGGCTGAGGGTGAAAAGAGTTTGAGAAAGAGAGGGATGAGTAGTAATGGAGCAAGGGTAGATAAGGGAGGGGGGTTAGTGAGAGAGGAGAGCTGTATTTGTCTTGTCAGTGAGTGTGTTAGTAGGTGGCAGGGCGGAGAGGGGAGTGTAGGTCTGAGCCCTGCTTCAGCATCCAGGGGTAATCCTAGCAGCTCATCCCCCTCAGATGAGCCCTTTACCTGGGGAGAGCAGCAGGAAATCTCCCCTGACCTCCAGTAATATGATCTGACAGGAGACGATGATCCCCTTTTCAGCTCCACTGTCTCTCCTTCAGTATATTTCTATCTTCCTCTCTCATACAGCCCTGTCCCTCATCTCGCTGGTTCTTTCTCTCTCTCTTCTCTCTTCTGTCTCTTTCTCTATCTTTTCTTCTCCTCTGATGTGTCTGCTCTCAGGGTCATCAGTTTCAGTATATTTCCTCTGTGATATTTCTACATTCTCCAGGGACCTATTATATAAGCCAAACCTCTGCAGAGCGAGCAGGAACGACCTTCTGACTTCTCCTTATTTTAACTTCATGCATTTTTATTTTGGTAAAAAATTTTGTCCACTGAGTGTTCCATAATATGTTGGTTCTGAGTGTTCTAGAACATTTTGTTGTTGGTGACATGCCAAAAAAAGAGACATGGAATGAAGAGTGTTGACGGCAACAGCCTGCATTTTTCATGAATACACGTATTCAGTACACACATTGAGTAAGGTATGACACCACTAAAAGGAAAGGACCTTGCCATGAAGTCATTTGTGCAAGTACGTTCAGGCAGAGTCCATTAAGGAAGAGGTGGAGAGAGAGGGAGAGAAGTGGAGAATAGAGAGAGAGAGGGAAGGAGGGAGTGGGGGGCAGTGGGAGAGAACAAAGGCTCTTAGGGTAATTGAAATGTGTTTTCTGAAAGGCTACCAGTTGTCCCACCAGGGGCCAGCACGGTGTTGGTGGGCCCCTCACGTCTAGCAGGGTCCCTACACCAATCTGTCTGATTGGAAACCGTTACGGTCCCTGCCAGTGTGGAGGAGTGAAAGAAGGGTTAAATCCTGACCTCCAAAGTATCCCTGTCCATCTCGTTGTCACCCCCCCATAAACTTCAACCCCTGTCCCCAAAACACTCTACAACTGGGCATCTGCCTTCCCTGGAGGTTATGCAATTATCAGCAAGACACTTTTTGTCAAGAGAAAACAACAGGCCTACATCATACAAATGTATTATATACAGTACCAGTCAAAAGTTTGGACACACCCTACTCATTCAAGGGTTTTTCATAATTTTTACTATTTTCTACATTGTAGAATAATAGTGAAGACATCAAAACTATGAAATAACAAATATGGAACAATGTAGTAACCAAACATGTGCAAATTAGATTTTCACATGTTGGATGTTTTTCACATGTGAAAATGCTTATTGACTCAAGGATTTGACAGCTCTAAAACAGTTCCACCTCCGACACCGCCAAAACTACCACTAGGCGGATGTTGGCTAAAGTGGATATGATTGAATTGAACCCATTACATGACGCCTGATCCATACCGATTGCAGACAAATCTTTAAATCAATAAAGAGTAGTCAACAGTATCGAAAGCATTCTATAAGTCAATAAAGAGGGCAGCACAGTGCTTCCTCCTATCCATACCCTTTACCACATCATTTAACTCCAAGATTGTAGCAGAGATGGTGTTATGACCCATCCTGAAACCAGACTTGTGATCATTATTTAGGCCTTTGTGGAGAGGGAGCACATGGGCTGCCTTCCAAACCCTGGGGATCGCACCTGATATAATCGTCAGATGACTCCGCAATCAGGGGAGAAGAAAACTGCAGCAAGAAAGGATCAAACAAATCAATAGAAGTTGACTGATCTTCCATCGAGCCAACTGGAGGCTGGGAGAGGAAAGAGCAGTCGACTGACAGACCAGGTCCAGGGTCATTTAATCCACTATTTAATTTAAATAAAAAGCGCCCCCAAGATAAAATGCTGATTAAAAGCATCACTTATTTCATTTTTTTCAGTAATGACGCCAGTTTGACAACTTGCTTAGGCAGGGAAGGAGAGGCATTTCCACGCTTCAGTGCATACATTTTCTTTCCCAAAATGTAGGCAATTGAAAGAGGTTATCTGTTTCACTATTATCTTCTGGATGCCTTTAGATTTGGATTTGAGGTTAATGTAGACAAGGCCTCCCAATGGGCGATATCTAGCCACAGTGAATTGCAAACACACTAACAACGGAGTGTGTGTGTGTGTGTGTGTGTGTGTGTCTTCCAAATGGTTGTAGCTAACCACAGTGTGGCAGCTCAGGGATTACAAACAGATGAACAGTGGTAATCTGACACACACAGACTCTGATTGGTCCATGCTACCGTCCAATAAGGAGGCTTAGAGGGGTCAGAGCATGCATATTTACACAGACACACATGCACATGTACAGGTTCCCATACACACGCACATACACACGCATACACACACAAGAACAAATGCACACACTTACTATGTAAGGGATAATCATCGAGGGGCTATGCGTTCTATGGAAAATAATCAACGATGTGGGAGATGTGTTCCACGACACGTTACCAGGGTGGAACTAACCTTCTACGGAGTTGCATTATTTTCCAGAGAACACATACACTCTTAGAAAAGAAGCTGCTATCTGGAACCTAAAAGGGTTCTTTGGCTGTCCCCATAGAAGAACGCTTTAAAGAACCCTTTTGGGATCCATGTAACTCCCTTTCCACAGAGAGTTGTACGTGGAACCAAAAAGGTTTTTCCTATGGGGACAGCTGATGAACCCTTTTTTTCTAAGCGAGTAGAGCCCCAAGTTGATTGTCCCTTTTATACCATGGTTATAATGCAACACATATACAGCTAGAAATTTAGATAGATAGATAAATGTGTTCATTTTGCCGTTAGAAATGTGTTCAACATCCACTGAAGTAGCTAGTAAGTTTACTAGATATCTACAGTAGTTGCCGTGGTGACCAAACAAACAGACTTGCGAGTTTAGCTAACCAAACCATCAGTCCTAGCTTGCTATTATGACAATCGAATTCAACAATACCAATAATGTTTTCAATTAAACCTTTGCTTTAAAAAACAGCACAAACAAAACATGTAAGAAAAAACTCTAGACATTGAATTCTTCAGTGCCATTATACCGTGCGTTAATAAGGCAATAATGCACACTCTAGAGGGCCCTTCAAGCCAATAAGAAATTAGTATTCAACAATGCCATGGTATAAATACCTATACACCCACTCCGTCACACAAACACATAACCAGGGATGAATACACACAATAACAACGCAGACGGATACAATATGCAGACACTGATTGCACTACATTATCATTGAAGCGCTCAATCATAAATATATGAAGAGTTTTATTCCAAAACGCTATATATCCATTTCTGAAATCGTGGTAAATGATCATACATTTTTTAAAGAAAACTATGAAAAGAGGTGGGTGTGTTTTTTCACTATCTAATCAAAGCATTGGGTTATTCAATGACAACCATGTATTTGTTTAAAATCTATCATTTGGTTTTGTTTCAGAGAGACAAATAATCATGTTGTCATTGTACTGCTAGTTTTCACACACTTAACAAATAACTACATTTTTATTAAAGAACTGTACAAATGATACTTTTGTGACATCAATATTTTAAATATGTAAAAAAAACTAATATATCAATACAGTAATATGATAACTGTAGCCTAGATAAAACATGAACATTTACATTTTTGTCATTTACCTTACTTACAGTAAGTGCATTTATCATAAGATAGCTAGGTGAGATGGCCACATATCACAGTCAAATATACAGGATATACACGTTCCATTCCAGCTCAACAATGGATATATAGAGTTTTGCAAAATAATGACATTTTTATACACATCTAAAATCTATTAATAAAACATCTGAGAACAGTTTTTTACACATGAAGGTACCCGTAACCAATAACTTCTGATAAAAAAACACAAATGTGAAAAATTGGTGGATATAGCGTTTTGAAAATAAACTCTTCATGTACACATGCACAAAATGCATACATCTACGCACTGAAAAATAACATCAGGATTACATTTTAGGAGCAAATACAGCTCTAGACAGTAGCACTCTTTTCAACAGTGTTCTTAGGAGTGGTAACTGTGAGAAACCCTTTTTGATTTCACCATCGATCTCTCCTTTCCTTTATCCCTCTTTATTCTCGTCTGACAGGCATTTGACCTTCCTTTTTGTCTCTTTCTCTCCTCTGCAGAAGAGATGGGGGAAGATGTTTTTGTGGAGATGTTTGAGAGGATAGGGAAAATGCTTATTTGGGGATGAGGTTGAGGATGAAGACAGAGGTCCTGGCTGAGCTTTCAGAGGGCTTTAAGTACGGCTTTGATTGGCACGACAGTTTATCTTTATTCTAAAAGTCCATCATGGAAAATCGACCCTCTACCCAAGCTCTGATGGAACGTATCGTGGCTCGCTTGCGTGTGTGTGTGTGTGTGTTTGTGTGTTAGAAGGAGTCCATAAGAGATAACATCACTTAGGAAGTGTGTTAAAGCTTGGCAAAGAAAGTTGAAAAGAAGAGTTGTACTTTTGGGATACATTTTCCTTTACTTGACCGGGAACCGTGTGTTCTATGGTGTTGAACTATCCTCGGTTCAGTCAGGCATTATGTGAGAGGCAGGAAGGCAGTCGGTTGGGTGGTGGTGGTGGTGGTGATAAGGGGCCTGCGTTTACCCAGATGCCAGGAGGACAATAGCAGGCCTAGCCCTCTTATTGTCAGTAGGTACGCATTGCAGAGCTGGAGTAACAGATGGCCTAGCTGGCCGGCTAAATGTGTTACCTTTCTGTGTGACTTACAATACCTCTTCGACTGACCGCGGAGACACTGCCTCTATCCATCCCTCACAGACTGGGGTGAAGTGGAACACACACCCACGCACATCCAAACATGCGCACACACATTTTAAAAGTGGTAATGATAGAGTCCTGGTGTAACTGCTATATACAACATGAAATAGGCCTAATGTTTCAACAGCTTTAGCCTGGCAACCATATTGCTACTACTTTCAATAGCTGTTAATCAACATAAAAAAGCATGGTTACCGTGCTGAAATGATCTGGCATTGAATAACCTGTATCATCCTCATTCTGGATGCATCCTCTCCTAATGCTGAGGGATTTGTACGCTCAATGAATCTGAAAATACACCCGAAAAACCTCGAGACAATTTACAATTTACTTGAGATACTGATTAAGGATGGATAAGGATGTTCTGGAAATATATTAACCATGTGGTGATACCTAACCAGCTATACCAGCCAAATTCCTTTAGCTGAGACCATTTACTGTTAAACACTACCAATAAAAGTGTGTGTGTGTAACCCCCTCCTCCCTCACTGCAACCAACACCCCCTGGTGTGATTTATCATCGTGATGAACGGGCGAGTGCCATTCGATAGAGATTGGGCTGAATTGGGATAATTTGCATGTCCGAAGTGTGTCTCTGTGTGTGTGTGTGTGTGTGTGTGTGTGTCTGTCTACAGGCGTCAATGTATCACCGCTACAGAGGTTAATGACAAAGTCGCTCATTGCTGCTTGTTCATTTCACTGTAATGTGGTTATAAGGAGGTGATGCCGGGACCCTGTGGCTTTATATCCATCCATCCATCCCTCCCATCTCCCTGCCATTCACCTCTGACACCTAAACTAGTGGGCTGTCACTTATTCTCACTATAAATTTACTGCTAGGGTTAATTATCTTTAGGAACAGGCAGTATACGATTAATGACTAAAACAAAGTCAATCTAATTTGATTGATGTAGGCCTGCACCTAGCTACACAGTTTTATGGGTAGATCATAGGATATGGTTACATAAAATGCAGATAGGCACGCACGCACGCACACACACACACACACTTAAAAGCACTTTAGACAGAACACACTATACAGAAGAAACCATTTATTTCCGTAATTTAAAGAAAATTCTATCCACTTGTCTTAAGAAACAACCACGAGTTGTCTGAATATTATTCACAGCAGAACTGTGACAGAAGCCAACTAGCCTAATGTCAAGAGAGGAAAACGTCCAACGTATTTACAAAAGACCCATGGTATGTGTCTGTCAAATCAGTTTTGCCATGGCTTTTTGAATTTGTCTGTTGATGCTACTAAAGCATTGCCAAAGATAATTCACTAGTACTGCGTGTCGCCAGCTCGGTATTGCATTTTCGGCTTTTATCAAATGGAAAAATATTGGTGTTTCTTCTCTCTCAAGAAAACTCATGAATTTGAAATATTCCTCTCTTTCTCCGTCTCTCGCCGTCTCTCTCTCCCGCTTGTGCACTCTCTCTCATCCCCACCTTTTTTCATTTCAATCACATTTTCAATGAAATACAAAACTTCGCAGAGATATCGTTGTAGCCCAATCTGTGTAAGATGAACAGAGAAAGGGAATGTACTCCAGAGACCCCCCCTCCTTCCTTCCTTCCTACCCTCCCATCCTATCCCCTTGCTCTTCCACTCTTTTTTATCCTCTCTCTTTTTGAATAATATTGGAAAATGTTACAACTCTTGTAGAGTCATAGTCACACATTTCATACAAGCCTAATAATAGGAAGCATATTCCAATGTCACTGTACATGTCTACCAAAATCTTAATTCAGTATCTTCTTTTCTGCCATTACACACTGTGCATGGGTTTCCCTACATTTTTATTTCAATTCTGAAATATGATTTTTATTTAAGGCCAGGCACCCACCCTAATAGGGTATTTTTCCCCTTAATCATATCACAATCAACTTTAATATTTTGATACAAATATAATATTTTATGTATAAAAAAAATCAGAAATATTGTATAAAAATATTAGGCGATATTTTGTTAAATATGCACATATTTGCATATCACATAATGCAATGTGGATAAATACTTTTTCATCTTTCTATCCGTAAAATATTCAAGAAAGGTATGTAAAATGCATTTTGGCACATCGTTCAAAGGAAAATGTATACTACATTATTATATAGTACCAGGAGACTTTCACAACAAATAAAAAGAGTGTACAAAACATTAGGAACACCTTCCTAATATTGAGTTGCACCCCATTTTGCCCTCGAGAACAGCCTCAATTCGTCGGGACATGGACTCTACAAGATGTCGAAAGCGTTCCAAAGGGATGCTGGCCCATGTTAAATCCAATGCTTTCCACAGTTGTGTCAAGTTGGCTGGACGTCCTTTGGGTGGTGGACCATTCTTGATACACACAGGAAACTGTTGAGTAAAAAACCCAGCAGCGTTGCAGTTCTGGATACACTCAAACTGGCACCTACTACCATACCCCGCTCAAAGGCACTTACATATTTTGTCTTGCTCATTCACCCACTGAATGGCACACACACAATTCATGTCTCAATTGTCTCAAGGCTTAACAATCCTTCTTTTACCTGTCTCTTCCCCTTCATCTACACTGATTGAGGTGGATTTAACAGGTGACATCAATAAGGGATCATACTGTAGCTTTCACCTGATTCACCTAGTGAGTCCATGTCATCGAAGAGCAGGTGTTCCTAATATTTCGTACATGCAGAGTATATATCAATGTAAAGTAACGATAAAAGGATATGAACATTAACATCAAGAGAATCCTGGAGAAATTGTGTCAATATGAACATTGAGAACACAGCTCCCATTTGAAAAAAAAAAGCCCATTGATGTTTGATTTCTATATATCAATTAATCTTTTGGAAAGCAGTCAAAATATTATTTAAAGAACATCTCAATAATTTTCTATTAAAATGCCTCAGTAAAAAAGAATAAAAAAGACACTTGCTGACAGAATGTCTGAGTATTATTGTATTGAGGAGAGAAAGAAAACCGTCTTGACTAAACTGCACAACGCAAACACTAAATTATTAGTACACATTTATAAGTAATGCATTGAGAATGTTATGGCAGGGAATAAATAGAGGAAATCATATATATATTTGAGAAAGATCTAAATGTTTCTCTGAGACTGAAATTTCAAGGAATATGCTCTCTACTACAGCCCACTGCATACCTGGTGCTCACAATCTATTTTATCACCAGAAATCTAAAACAAATATCTTGTGATAATAAAAAAAAAGCTTAATTACCAAAAAAAACACATTAGCATAGTAATGTGTTCTATTTGCATATGCATTATTTCATGGTGCTGGTTTTCTGCTTTTGAGTGATTACTGCGTTTCATGTGTGATTGTGTGAGTTTATATTGCAGCCTGTGTTTGGGGGTTTGTGGGTTTGTGGGGTGAGGGTGGAAGGTAGGGGTTAGGGATTGGGGTTAGGTTCAGTCATGCTGTGCTGTCTGTCTTTGTTGAATAATCAGCTGCCTTCTGTTGGTTAAGGTCAGGGGTCAACAACAACAGCGGGTGTCTTATAAGGCAAGGTGGTGTGGTGCGTCTGCCATGTCTGCCTGCCACGTCACAGTCACAGATACACACACACACACACACACACACACACACACACACACACACACACACACACACACGGACAGATGCACCCACATGCACGCAGGGGTAAACACACGCGCAAACCCCCTATCCGGCTGGTGCAGATAGACATAGCAGTCTGGTGTCTCTTTAGGATGTATAGCGCATGTTTAAACTGCTACACTTATGCATGTCATCTCCATACCTAATAACCCCCCGACCCTGTGTTTATAAACATATATATATATAGACTTCAAAACCATGCCACTTCACAGTCGATACCATGCAGGGCTATGGGCCAGAAGGTTCAGGGTTTGTCAACCACCACAAATGAGTTCACTCTCACTGTCTGTTATATTACACTAGGGGAAATCAGATTTTCAATATTTTGATGACATTTTTAGAATTATATAAAATATATGTGTCATCTGGTGACGAAGAGCTTCTCTTTATCATCTCACGTTTGCTATGTTCACGTTTTGAAATACATTTGCTGTGCCAACCTATTCACGAGAGCTGTGTGTTCAATACCTGTGCTACCAATACCGCATGTCCTAAATTCTACGAGTGCTATCTATTAAGCTCTTTCACCAATTATATGCTTTAACTCAAATTGAGAGGCGTCATTCCTGCGTGCTTCTTTTTACACTCTTGATTGTGCACACGTGAAGGAAATTAACGGGACTCCCTAAAAGACAGTATCGCACAGCCAGTGAGCGTGCCTCTCTCCCCACATCCAAAAGTAAGGACACAGCTCTCCAGTGGCTGCCTGCTCCTAGGGTGCCAATCTCTGAACACTCTTTGCTGCCAACACAAACGACAAACTTAAGTTAAAGTAGGTACTCTTTTCCTCTCACCCTCGAAGTTATCACCTACGGCTCAACGTCACTTCTGTAATATGTGCACTTTGGATAAGTTATGATTATGCAGGATATGAGCTAACATTGTGCTGAAGATATAGAAGTATAAGGGAATTAATATGGGGAAATTATAATACCTACCTGACTCGGATACTTATATTGCTTTCTTCCCGAGGACGGATCTGAACCCTCTCTTCAGGGAGAACGGAACCTGTGGAGAGAAAGAGATTCAAAGGAGAGCTATGGAGAAAAGGCCTAACTAAAAGTGGAGGAACTGATGCCACAGGCGGACTCAACTACACTGGCTACCATGTGGAGTATTGACTGTTGGACATTTTAGGAGTTGCTATTTTTGAGGAGAGATTTTTTAAGAGACATTTCCTACCTTTTCAAATATAGTACTGTCCATTGTGAAACTTGCCTGGTTGTCGTCCATCCAAATTCCACTGGGGCACAAAAGAACCAGAGTTTTCCCATTTGACACAGTGTCGGCAGGGTGCTCAGTGTACCCATAACAAAACTGCCCAGAGTACTGGTCGAAGTGGGAGGTGTCACTAGTAACACTTTTCAGTGAATCTTTCTTTCAGAAGTGGATCCAAAACCAGAAACGGTATGACCCAGAGGGCATCGACTGTTGACCTTGAAGGCTGCTAATGGACTTTCTATCCCATATGTGGTCTTTGATTTTGAGGTAGGAGGGGTGAAGCTACCACAGAAGGGAGTGATCCTAGTATGAGATGCCTGTCTGGGGAGTGATCGGGGAGTGCTAGGAATTAATGCAATAACCGCCTGCTGGAGAGAGCTCTTTGGAGCTTCTCCCCTTCAACACGTTCAGTTTCAAACTGCCATGAGACCAGAGACCGGGAAGGAGTGGGACAAAAACTTCACCTTCTACAACAGAGTCCAAGTGGCATAGCGAGATGTATAACCTATTGTCCTGGTCAAGAAGAAGAATGGCGTTTCTGTGTTGACTACAGAATGCTCAACAGTGACCTACAAGTATGCCTATCTCCTCCCCCAGATCGAGGAGTACTTAACAACCCTGAATAAGGCTGCCTGGTACTCCACTCTTGACCTCGCCAGTGACTACTAACTGCCTTCACCACCACGCTTGAGCTGTTCGAGTTTGAGCGGATGCCCTTTGGGGTGTGTAACGCTCCAGCCACATTCCGGTGACTAATGCCAAGGTGTCTGGGGAACCAGGTAGGAGAATCATTGCTCATCAATCTTGACAATGTTATTGTCTATTCCCCAGACTTTTAAACCCACCTGACCCACTTGGAAGTGTTTGACAGCCTCTGAAACTACAACCCCTGAAGTGTCACTTGTTCCAGAGGCAGATCACTTACCTTGAACACGTGGTGGATGCCCAGGTGGTCACGGAGGACCCTGGTAAGATTGAAGCAGTAGAGGAATGGGCTACCCCTACCACGGGGACTCAATTTATCCCCAAGTTCTCCATAATTGCTTCACCTCTCAAAAGGCTATTGGAGAGCCAGGGGTCCAGCTCATGAAAAACCAGCGTCCCAGTACAGTGGTCTGTAGAGTGTCACACTGCTGTTGATGCCTTGGAAAGTAACCTTTTGCAACACCCTGTTGTGCCATTTGGTGACAAGCTTCTGAGGGCGGAAGGCTGTGTTGTCTCAAGTGCAGGATGTACTGGAAAGGTTAATTGCCTACGGCAGCCGGAGCCTGATTCCGAATGAGCGAAATTACCAAAGCTACAGCTGCTTCAATCTGGAAATGCTGGGATAGAAATGGGTGGTAACAGAGAAGTTTAAACCTTACCCTCACTGTGTACACCGACAATAATCTGCTTGCTCATCTGCATACAGCCAACCTCAGGGCAGTTGAGCAGCACTGGGCCGCACAATTCGACATCAAGTACCGTCCAGGAGCCCACAACATCAACACTGATGTCCTTTCTAGGCATCCAGAGGAATGTCGCGAAGAGACACCCCAGACACAGTTCGTTGGAGGGACTTCAGTAGAGGGAGACCCCCCAAACACAAGGCCCTGGAGTGTTTGGCAACAAGCCGACGAGACCCTTCCAACAGCGGGAGCACTGTTAGACCAGGGCCAGCCTCATGGACAATCCAGCATGGCAAGCATCGCCCCCAGCCAATCAAAACCTTACTGCAGAAGTGGAACCTACTCAAAAAACAAGAGGGGGTGATGGTCAGGCAGGTGCCTGACGAACGGACAGGGAAAAATTCAGCAAGAGGTATGAAAACACAACCATGAAACACTACAATACATGGGGGCAGAGAAGACCCTATATACACTACAGCGATGTTTTTTCTGCCAAGAATCAGTGGAGATATTCAAATGTTGCCCCGAGCGTCTTCACAGCAACTGAGGTGCAACTTTTGAGTCTGCAGTGGTCAAACAGCTGTGTGAATTGTATGGGGGTACCAAAACCAGAACCAGCCCATACTGGCCACAAGGTAACAGGGCTTGTGAAAGAATGAACCAGACACCGCTGACTCTGTTAAACACACCGAGCGAAGAAGGGCGGGCACATTGGGAAGAACAGCTACCAGCTAACCTACGACAAAACGGTCCACAGCGGGACCGGGTATACTCCACACGTCCTAATATTTGGTAGACATGCACAGTTGCTCATTGAATGTACCCTTGGAGTAAAATGTCCCTCCCCACACAGGTGGATCCGTGGACCAGTGGGTGCAGCATCATCAGTGGGTCCTCCAGGAGGCCTTTGAGAAGGTAAGAAGGGCGACTCGACAATGACAGGAGTACAACCAACAACGCAGGAATGACAGGCCACTGGCCCTACCCCTACTACCTGGTAAGCTTGTGCTTGTTTGTTGTTTCCGCAAGAGATCATATGTAAAGTTGGAGGATCGTTAGGACCCCAGGCTTCATGTGGTGGTGGTGGTCCCTCAACAGCCTGGACACCCAACTTACCGGAGCCGCCCTGAAGGAGAGGAAGGCCCAGAGTGGACCATCCATCAGAATCACCTGCGAGCATGCCCTGCACAATGGCAAACACCTGCTGAGGAGGAGCCACTTCAAGAGAACATAGCCACGCCCTGGGCGGATGGGAGTGGTTTAACATACCACTCTTGATCAGGTGAAGGAAATGGATGAGACTTTCCAAAAGACAGAAGCGCATGGCTAGGAGCCCGTATCCACGCCTGTCTCTGAACACTAGTCGTTCCAACACAAGCTACAAACTAAAGTTAAGTCCTCTTTTCCTCTCGCCCTTAAAGTTTTCATCTGCGGATCAACGTGACTTCTGTAATGTGTGCACTTTTCACAAGTTATACATGATATGAGATAACATTGTGCTGAAAATATAGAAGTAAAAGGGAAACTCTGATACCTACCTGACTCGGATACTTACACTGCTTTCTTCTTCCCATGCACGGACCTGAACCCTCCCTTTATGGACACTGGATCCTGTGGAGAGAAAAAGACTCAAGGCTGAGCACTGATTGTTGGAATTAAGATAAATGTTGATTGATGGATTTTACACGAGGCCCTTTTTTAAAGATGAGTTGCTATTTTTGAGCAGAGACTATTAAATAGACATTTCACATTAAATAGACTACCATTTTTAACCTGTTCAACTGTGACACTGCATAATAATGTATACTACCCTCGCCAAGGACATTTCGGTTTCAAAATTATAAGCCCTACAAACACATGTATTGTGACTGGTTCTGGTAATACATTTAAAAAGTTGAATGTCAACTATTTAGGCTATATTGAAGCGTTCTAGGTGCACGAGGAATAGCTGCTCGGATCAGGAGAGGTGGAAGAGCGCGTTCCTGAATAACTTGGCCTGCTGGGAGCATATGTGGCGACATTATTATAGGACGACTTGGGAGAATGATGATCCACAATAGACAGCGCATCTCTGAGCCAAATATAA
This sequence comes from Thymallus thymallus, assembly GCA_023634145.1. NCBI lineage: Eukaryota > Metazoa > Chordata > Actinopteri > Salmoniformes > Salmonidae > Thymallus > Thymallus thymallus. Next base: position 15,377,618 of record CM042400.1, on the reverse strand, counting down.
TTAAATATTTAGTTTTGTGCCGTTATTCAAATGACATTTTCACTGTCAGGTGATTGGCTGGGCCATTCTAGCAGCTTTATTTTCTTTCTTTGAAATCAATTGAGAGTTTCCTTGGCTGTGTGTTTGGGATCATTGTCTTGCTGAAATGTCCACCCTCGTTTCATCTTCATCATCCTGGTAAATGGCAGCAGATTTTTGTCAAGAATGTCTCTGTAAATTTGCCCATTCATCCTAATTGCAGGTCTTTTTGAAGCTCTCCACAAGTGGTCCTTGGCTCTTGGACAACTCTTCTGATTATTCTTTTCACTCCTCTGTCAGAAATCTTGCGAGGAGCACCTGGTCGAGGCACATTTGTGGTGAAATGATTGTCTTTCCACTTCCGTATTATGGCCCCAACAGTGCTCACTGGAACATTCAGAAGCTTAGAAATGCGCCTATAACCAATGCCATCATTATGTTTTGCAACAATTAGGTTGCAAAGGTCTTGAGACAGCTCTTTGCTTTTACACATCATGAGATGTGTCTTGTGTTACACCTTGGCAATGAGACCTTTTTGTAGGCCATCAGTTGGGACTGAACCAGCTGATATTAATTTGCACTGACAGGGGGCTGGATTGCTTTTTAATTACTGATAGTTTTCAGCTGTTGTCTTGGCTTTCCATGCCTTTTTGCACCTCCCTTTCTTCAAGTGTTCAATACTTTTTCCCTGTGTCATTTCACATTATTACACATAACTTAATTTCTGAACTTATTTGATTTGGTTTCTTTGTATGTATGGATTGCATACAAATTTCATGTCAATAGCACCTTTGGAAATATATTTACTGAGAAAAATGGTGACGTGTTCAATACTTATTTCACCCGCTGTATATATACAGTGGGGAGAACAAGTATTTGATACACTGACGATTTTGCAGGTTTTCCCATTTACAAAGCATGTAGAAGTCTGTAATTTTTTATCATAGGTACACTTCAACTGTGAGTGACGGAATCTAAAACAAAAATCCAGAAAATCACATTGTATGATTTTTAAGTAATTAATTTGCATTTTATTGCATGACATAAGTATTTGATACATCAGAAAAGCAGAACTGTCACGGTGCGCATTAATGGGACGATACACGGAGCGCTGGTGGAGCGTCATTCCTCTTTTATTTAATGAGATGTACTCTCGAAGCATTAAATAAACAGACGGAGATGACTAACAAACAAAACACGATTACCAACGAAAACACTGTGACTCACTTGCTCTCTGATACACGAAGCAGACAAGCAGGAACAATGATCCACACACAGGTGGATTTGTGCAGATCTTAAATACTATCCCCAATCAGAGACAACGCTATACAGCTGTCTCTGATTGGGGATGATAATCTCCCTAATAGAAGTGTGAGGACTTGGTTGTGTGCCTCTCAACCTCCCCTAGGTGGGGGTAAGAGGCCTTATCACAACCAAGCCCTCACAAGAACCTAATATTTGGTACAGAAACCTTTGTTTGCAATTACAGAGATCATACGTTTCCTGTAGCTCTTGACCAGGTTTGCACACACTGCAGCAGGGATTTTGGCCCACTCCTCCATACAGACCTTCTCCAGATCCTTCAGGTTTCAGGGCTGTCGCTGGGCAATACGGACTTTCAGCTCCCTCCAAAGATTTTCTATTGGGTTCAGGTCTGGAGACTGGCTAGGCCACTCCAGGACCTTGAGATGCTTCTTACGGAGCCACTCCTTAGTTGCCCTGGCTGTGTGTTTCGGGTCGTTGACCCAGCCACGACCCATCTTCAATACTCTTACTGAGGGAAGGAGGTTGTTGGCCAAGATCTCGCGATACATGGCCCCATCCATCCTCCCCTCAATACGGTGCAGTCGTCCTGTCCCCTTTGCAGAAAAGCATCCCCAAAGAATGATGTTTCCACCTCCATGCTTCACATTTGGGATGGTGTTCTTGGGGTTGTACTCATCCTTCTTCTTCCTCCAAACACGGCGAGTGGAGTTTAGACCAAAAAGCTCTATTTTTGTCTCATCAGACCACATGACCTTCTCCCATTCCTCCTCTGGATCATCCAGATGGTCATTGGCAAACTTCAGATGGGCCTGGACATGCGCTGGCTTGAGCAGGGGGACCTTGCGTGCGCTGCAGGATTTTAATCCATGACGGCGTAGTGTGTTACTAATGGTTTTCTTTGAGACTGTGGTCCCAGCTCTCTTCAGGTCATTGACCAGGTCCTGCCGTGTAGTTCTGGGCTGATCCCTCACCTTCCTCATGATCATTGATGCCCCACGAGGTGAGATCTTGCATGGTGCCCCAGACCGAGGGAGATTGACCGTCATGTTGAACTTCTTCCATTTTCTAATAATTGCGCCAACAGTTGTTGCCTTCTCACCAAGCTGCTTGCCTATTGTCCTGTAGCCCATCCCAGCCTTGTGCAGGTCTACAATTTTATCCCTGATGTCCTTACACAGCTCTCTGGTCGTGGCCATTGTGGAGAGGTTGGAGTCTGTTTTATTGAGTGTGTGGACAGGTGTCTTTTATACAGGTAACGAGTTCAAACAGGTGCAGTTAATACAGTAATGAGTAAATACTTGTTCTCCCCACTGTATGTACTGTACTTATATAAAGTACCAGTCAAATGTTTGGACACACCTAGTCATTCCAGTGTTGTCCTTTATTTTTACTATTTTCTACATTTTAGAATAATAGCGAAGACATCAAAACTATGAAATAACACATATGGAATCACGTAGTAACCAAAAAGAGAAACGACAGTCCATAATTACTTTAAAACATGAAGGTCAGTCAATACAGAAAATGTCAAGAACTTTGAACGTTTCTTCAAGTGCAGTCGCAAAAACCATCAAGCACTATGACGAAACTGGCTTTCATGAGGACCGCCTCAGAAAAGGAAGACCCAGAGTTACCTCTGCTGCAGAGGAAAAGTTAATTAGTTATCAGCCTCAGAAATTGCAGCCCAAATAAATTCTTCACAGAGTTCAATTTAAACATCAACTGTTCAGAGAAGAATGCGTGAATCAGGCCTTCAGATAGATAGATAGATAGATAGATAGGTACTTTATTGGTCCCAGAGGGGGACATTTCTTCATGGTCGAATTGCTGCAAAGAAACCACTACTAAAGGACACCAATAAGAAGAAGAGACTTGCTTGGGCCAAGAACCACGAGTAATGGATATTAGACCGGTGGAAATCTGTCCTTTGGTCTGATGAGTCCAAATCTGAGATTTTTGTTTCCAATCGCAGTGTCTTTGTGAGACGCAGAGTAGGTGACCGGATGATCTCTGCATGTATGGTTCCCACCGTGAAGCATGGAGGAGGAGGTGTGATGGTCCTTTGCTGGTGACACTGTCTGTGATTTATTTAGAATTCAAGGCACACTTAACCAGCATGGCTACCACAGCATTCTGCAGAGATACACCATCCCAACTGGTTTGAGCTTAGTGGGACTATCATTTGTTTTTCAACAGGACGATGACCCAACACACCTCCAGGCTGTGTAAGGGCTATTTGACAAAGAAGAAGAGTGACGGAGTGCTGCATCAGATGACCTGGCCTCCACAATCACCCAACCTCAACCCAATTGAGATGTTTGGGATGAGTTGGACCGCAGAGTGACGGAAAAGCAGCCAACAAGAGCTCAGCATATGTGGGAACTCCTTCAAGACTGTTGGAAAAGGTTGAAAGAATGACAAGAGTGTGCAAAGCTGTCATCAAGGCAAAGGGTGGCTACTTTGAAGAATCTAAATATAAAATATATTTTGATTTGTTTATCACTTTATTGGTTACCACATGATTCCATATGTTTTATTGCATAGTTTTGAAGTCTTCACTATTATTCTACAATGTAGAAAATAGTAAAAATAAAGAAAAACCCTTGCATGAGTAAGTGTGTCCAAAATGTTGACTGGTACTCCATATTCAGCCATTGGATTACTAAATCATTTGATTAGCAAGAGGGGAGGAGTTGTAAAATATTTGATTGTTGAGAAGAGAGGAGATTTGTTTCAGGTGTGGTGTTTCCTTCCAAAGTTTAATTAAGTTACATTAACAACATATATGGTGGTGGATCTTTCATGTTATGGGGCTAGTTTGCTTCCTCTGGTCCTCGGGCCCTTGTTAAGGTCAAGATCATCATGAACTTCTGTCTGTCAGGAGGCTGAAACTCGGCCACAAGTGGATCTTCCAGCAAAACAATAACCCCAAGCACACATAAAAATACACAAAGAAATGGTTAATTGGCCACAAAATCAAAATTTAGCAATGGCCATCTGAGTCTCCGGACTTGAAACCCGTTGAAAACTGGTTTGAATTGAATAGGGAAGTCCATAAGCAGAGACTAAGGATATCAAGGATCTGGATGGCTTCTGTATGGTGGACTGGTCTAAAAGCCCAGTCCACCATACAATCCAAAATAACTTTTTCAATTTTACTTGTTCAACAAAATCTCTTTCTCTGAGCAATTTAATTGGTATAAAACAATATAATTTACCAATTTTTGGAATGTATTTGAAATATGTATTTTATACAGGACCCCCACTGCATAACCATATAACCCATACAGTGCATTTGGAAAGTATTCAGACCCTTTGACTTTTTCCACTTTTTCTTAATCAATCTACACACAATACCACATAATGACGAAGCAAATTTAGAAATTTTTGCAAATGTATTTAAAATAAAAAGCTGATCTCATTTACATAAGTATTCAGACCCTTTACTCAGTACATTGTTGAAGGAGCTTTGGCAGCGATTACAGCCTTGAGTCTTCTTGGGTATGACGCTACAAGCTTGGCACACCTGTATTTGGGGAGTTTCTCAAATTGTTATCTGCAGATCCTGCAGAATCCTGACTAGTCTCCCAGTCCCTGCCGCTGAAAAACCTCCCCACAGCATGATGCTGCCACCACCATGCTTCACCGTAGGGATGGTGCCAGGTTTCCTCCAGACATGATGCTTGGCATTCATTTCAACGTGATCAATCTTGGTTTCATCAGACCAGAGAATCTTGTTTCTCATGGTCTGAGAGTCCTTTAGGTGCCTTTTGGCAACTCCAAGCGGGTTGTCATGTGCCTTTTACTGAAAAGTGGCTTCCGTCTGGCCACTCTACTATAAAGGCCTAGTAGGTGGAGTGCTGCAGAGATGGTTTTATGGTTCTCCCATCTCCACAGAGGAACTCTGGAGCTCTGTCAGAGTGACCATTGGGTTCTTGGTCTCCTCCCTGACCAAGGCCTTTCTCCCCCAATTGCTCAGTTTGGTCGGAAGGCCAGCTCTAGGAATAGTCTTGGTGGTTCCAAACTTATTCCATTTAATAATGATGGAGGACACTATGTTCTTGGGGAACAGATATGTGCCTCAAAACAATCTTGTCTCAGAGCTCTACGGACATTTCCTTTGACCTCATGGCTTTGTTTTTGCTCCGACATGTACTGTCAACCATTGGACCTTATATAGACAGGTGTGTGCCTTTCTAAATCATGTCCAATCAACTGAATTTACCACAGTTTGACTCCAATCAAGTTGTAGAAACATCTTAGATATATAGATAGATAGATAGATAGATAGATAGATAGATAGATAGATAGATAGATAGATAGATAGATAGATAGGTACTTTATTTATCCCCCAGGGGGGAAATTTCATTGTCAAGCAGCTACAACAAAACACATGGCAGGTGCAAAATGCCACAACGAAAGTACACAAAAGACAGATACACGGTACATGATACATAGAGCGGCAGTATGAAAAAGTATAGAAATACAAGATATCTGGAGTGCAAAAAAACCTATAAAAAGACATTGCATAGTATGAGTGGTTGGCTGAATATGTACACTATACATTGGTGGATGTTGGATGGTTAACTATACTATACAGGTCGATGGCAGAGAAATACTTCAGTAGCTAAAAATGTGTATGATATGAGCGAGGGAATAATAGTTTACTTAATAGACAGACTGGGTAAATGAGCAGGTAAGTGAAAATTTTGCATGGTTAAATTAGCTGTACAGTTAGGTATACAGTTATATTTACAGATAAGTGAATACTTGCATGTTTACACAAACTGTACAGGTAAATGACAGGAAGAGATACTTTAATAGCTAAATGTGTGTATGATATCATTTGGGGTAATAATAGTAATTCCCTTAAAATACAGTCCTTAGTGCGCAGGGTTTAATTACAGACAACTGCACGTATTGCACATTCGATATACTAAAAGCAATGAGAAAAGGTGCAACTGGCAGGATACTAATATGCATTCCTGAGTGAATGCCTACGTAGGTTAAGTCCAATAATTACTTACAATATTGCATGTGATATAATATAACAACTGTACATGAGTATGTATATACAGACCTGTATGAATAAATAGGTCCTGAGTGGATGAGTGCTGACGGACCAGAGTTACTCACGGATGGATGCATAATTGTTAAACTAGGTCCTAGCACCCCAACAGTTCCAGATCTATGTTGCCGACGGCACGGCACCCCGGTGAGGCATTATATAGTCTAATAGCCGCCGGCAGGAAGGACCTCCTGTAGCGCTCTCTGGCACACCGTGGTGGGATCAGTCTGTGACTGAAAGTGCTCCTCTGCGTCATAACCATAGCGTGCAGAGAGTGGGTGACGTTGTCCATGATGGCCAGCAGTTTGGCCAGGATCCGTCTCTCCGACACCTCCTCTAGAGTGTCAAGGCTCATCCCCAGGACAGAGCTAGCCTTCCTGATGAGCTTATTTACCCGAGAAGCATCACCGGCTTTGATGTTTGCTCCCCAGCACACCACTGCAAAAAAGACGGCACTGGCCACCACAGACTGGTAGAAGGTATGCAGTAGTTTACTGCACACGTTGAAGGGCCCCGGTGTTACCGGCCCATTCCAGCCTGTTGTTCATATGGACTCCCAGGAACTTATATGACCCAACCATTTCCACATCCATCCCCTGTATAGGGACTGCAGTCAGTTGTGCCTTGGTTCTCCTGAAGTCCACCACCATCTCCTTTGTTTTGCTGATGTTAAGCTGAAGGTGGTTCTGCTCACACCACAACACAAAGTCACTGATTGTGCTCCTGTACTCCTCCTCCTGCCCACCCCTGATGCACCCTACAATAGCAGAGTCATCCGAGAACTTCTGTAGGTGGCATGTTTCAGAGTTATATCTGAAGTCTGAGGTGTAGAGGGTGAACAGGAAGGGGAACAGGACCGTACCCTGGGGGGCCCCTGTGTTGCTAACTGCCCGTTCTGACACACAGCTCTGTAGTCGCACAAATTGTGGCCTACCGGTCAGGTAGTCCGTGACCCAGGAGACTAAGGGTGCTTCCACTTTCATCCTCCTCATCTTCTCACCCAGTAGCAGGGGTTGAATGGTATTGAAGGCACTGGAGAAGTCAAAAAACATAACCCTCACAGTGCAACCTGCGTTGTCCAGGTGAGAGTAGGCCCTCTGCAGAAGGTAGATGATTGCATCATCCACCCCGATGTTGCGCTGGTATGCAAACTGCAGGGGGTCCATTGATGAACACACCAGGGGTCTGAGGTGAGCGAGGACTAACCTTTCCAGGGTCTTCATGAGCTGGAGGGGAGGTGGACAGGGCCAGTATCAAACCTGTTAAAAAATTGGTTCAGCTCATTGGCTCTGTCCTGGGTCCCCTACGTCTGCCCACTGTTTGACTTTTTGAAGCCAGTGATATTTCTCATACCCTTCCACACCTCTCTCACCTGGCTCTGCCTCAGCTTGTCCTCCATCTTCTCCTTATACACTCTCTTCCCCTCAGCAATCCGCAACTTCAGCTCCCTCTGGACGGATTTCAATTTGTCCTTGTCCTTGTCCCTCTCCTTGAAGGCCCTCTTCTTCTCATTCAGCAGGGCCTTCAGGTCGCTGGTGACCCAGGGTTTATTGTTTGGGAAACAGCGTACCTTCCTGGTGGGTACATTGTTGTCTACACAAAAATTAATATAGTCTGTTATGCAGTCAGTGAGTCCATCGATGTCCTCCCCAGAGCACATCCCAGTCTGTTGTTTCAAAACAGTCCTGTAGGGCCTCATTCGCCTCCGGGGACCATCTCATAATAGTCCTTGTGGTTGCAGGCTGCTGTTGGACCAAAGGCCTGTAGAGTGGGGTGAGGTGGACAAGGTTGTGATCCGATCTACCGAGGGGAGGGAGTGCAGTGGAGTTGTATGCATCCTTCACATTAGCATATAACAAGTCCAGAGTTTTATTATTCCTGGTTGGGCACTTCACGAACTGTTTGAACGTGGGCAGCGTTGAAGAGAGAGATGAATGGTTAAAATCCCCCGAAATGGCAAAGAAAGCACTGGGATGCGCTGTCTGTAACCTCGCGATAACAGAGTGGATGACGTCACACACTGCGTTTGCGTCAGCAGAGGGCGGGATGTAAACAATAACAGCAATGGCTGCCGTGAATTCCCTCGGTAAATAGTAGGGTCTCAGGCTAACGGCTAACAGTTCAATGTCTGGGCTACAAAACTTTTCCTTAAGAGTAATATGGTTCGGATGACACCATCTGTTGTTAACTAATAAAGCCAGCCCACCACCCTTACTCTTACCGGAAGAGACGCGATCCCTGTCCGCTGTGATGGTCTGGAAACCGTCGATAGTGACGTTCTGTATGGGGATGTTATCGTTCAGCCAAGTCTCAGTAAAACACATTAGGCTCGTTTCACGATAAATCCTTTGTCCACGAACAAGTCCCTCCAACTCATCCATCTTGTTATGTAGAGCCCTCACATTGCCCATAATAATAGATGGTATAGCCGGCTTGTACTTGAACCTCCTCCGCTTTGCCTTACATTTCAATCCCTCCCTGCGTCCACGGCGTCGCCTTTTCAACTCGTCCGGAATATCAAACTTTTCCCTGGGGTGCAGCAGCACTGCGTGGGCTAAATCCAGGAGCTGGGCTCTGTTGTAAACAATAACAGTTGACGACTCCTGTCGACGTTCAGCTGCGATAAAATCCATAAAATCCATAATCCTGAACTAATCCTGAACTATTATAGTTCAACTGTAGCAAAATAAAAAATAAAACTAAAGAAAAGAGACGAATGAAAACGAACTAAAACAACAATTTATGCACGAACAACGGGAACTGCTTAACAGGCGACCACTCAGGGCGGCGCCAAAGGAGAAAGCATGACCAATGGAAACATGATGCACCTGAGCTCAATTTCAAGCAAAGGGTCTGAATACTTATGTAAATAAGGTATTTCTGTTTTGTATTTTTAATACATTTCTAAACACCTGTTTTCGCTTTGTCGTTATGGGGTATTGTGTGTAGATTAATTAGGAAACATTTTATTTAATACATTTTAGAATAAGGCTGTAACGTAACAAAATGTGGAAAAGGGGAAGGGGTCAGAATACTTTCCGAATGCACTGTATAAGTAACCCTTCAATATGAAGACAACACTACTGATAAGAACACTTCCCCCAGATATTGTCTGGTCCTGGGTCGTTCCACCAATTAGGTGCCTTTTAGGTGCCTTTTGAGATGTTTAACATTCTGTCATATAGAACACATGTTCAACTTAATCAAAAACATCTCAAGAGTTTAAATAAACTTAATTATATATTAAGTGTCTATTAGTTGACCGTAACAGGATTGACGACTTAATCTTAAAATCAGCCATAAATCCCCCTGTAACTTGGGGAATGGAAGCTGGTTGTGTGCAACAGGGAATGGCAATTGAATGCAAGCTTTACAAAAACATGAACATTTTAAAAACATTTCTAGTATGTCTATCTATCAGTAACAGGGTGTATGTGTTATGCTTGACCCATTCAATGTTCCACCTAAAAACACCAGTCAATAGCCAAAAACAGTAGAACCAGCTCACCTGCATTTACACTATATTATAGTTACACTATTAGATGTTTAATGTCTCTTTTGAGTAAAACAAAAAAAGGAATAAAGGACAGTTTTTCTTTTTTCTTAAAATAAATAATTAATAACATGAAATAAATAATAATACTAAGAAATTACTTTGTCAAAGCAACAAAATAATTAGGGCTTTGTAATGATGACGAAAACTTGGAGAAATGTTGGAATTAAGTGAATTTTTTAGCAAGTCTTTAGTCACATAAAAAATCTGATTGATTGAATTTTCAATGTGGCCTATATTAAAAGGTCACTTCATTTAATATAACAGGCTTTTAAAATTCAATATTTGTGCACAATTTCTACTTACAATATCAAGGGGATGCAAAAGATTCTCATTACGTGGAACAAGCCTCCTACTCATACAGTGGGGAGAACAAGTATTTGATACACTGCCGATTTTGCAGGTTTCCCCACTTACAAAGCATGTAGAAGTCTGTAATTTTTATCATAGGTACTCTTCAACTGTGAGTGACGGAATCTAAAACAAAAATAACGAAAATAACATTTTATGATTTTTAAGTAATTAATTTGCATTTTATTGCATGACATAAGTATTTGATACATCAGAAAAGCAGAACTTAATATTTGGTACAGAAACCTTTGTTTGCAATTACAGAGATCATACGTTTCCTGTAGTTCTTGACCAGGTTTGCACACACTGCAGCACGGATTTTGGCCCACTCCTCCATCCAGATCCTTCAGGTTTCGGGGCTGTCGCTGGGCAATACGGACTTTCAGCTCCCTCCAAAGATTTTCTATTGGGTTCAGGTCTGGAGACTGGCTAGGCCACTCCAGGACCTTGAGATGCTTCTTACGGAGCCACTCCTTAGTTGCCCTGGCTGTGTGTTTCGGGTCGTTGTCATGCTGGAAGACCCAGCCACGACCCATCTTCAATGCTCTTACTGAGGGAAGGAGGTTGTTGGCCAAGATCTCGCGATACATGGCCCCATCCATCCTCCCCTCAATACGGTGCAGTCGTCTTGTCCCCTTTGCAGAAAAGCATCCCCAAAGAATGATGTTTCCACCTCCATGCTTCACGGTTGGGATGGTGTTCTTGGGGTTGTACTCATCCTTCTTCTTCCTCCAAACACGGCGAGTGGAGTTTAGACCAAAAAGCTATATTTTTGTCTCATCAGACCACATGACCTTCTCCCATTCCTCCTCTGGATCATCCAGATGGTCATTGGCAAACTTCAGACGGGCCTGGACATGCGCTGGCTTGAGCAGGGGGACCTTGCGTGCGCTGCAGGATTTTAATCCATGACAGCGTAGTGTGTTACTAATGGTTTTCTTTGAGACTGTGGTCCCAGCTCTCTTCAGGTCATTGGCCAGGTCCTGCCGTGTAGTTCTGGGCTGATCCCTCACCTTCCTCATGATCATTGATGCCCCACGAGGTGAGATCTTGCATGGTGCCCCAGACCGAGGGAGATTGACCTTCATCTTGAACTTCTTCCATTTTCTAATAATTGCGCCAACAGTTGTTGCCTTCTCACCAAGCTGCTTGCCTATTGTCCTGTAGCCCATCCCAGCCTTGTGCAGGTCTACAATTTTATCCCTGATGTCCTTACACAGCTCTCTGGTCTTGGCCATTGTGGAGAGGTTGGAGTCTGTGTGATTGAGTGTGTGGACAGGTGTCTTTTATACAGGTAACGAATTCAAACAGGTGCAGTTAATACAGGTAATGAGTGGAGAGCAGGAGGGCTTCTTAAAGAAAAACTAACAGGTCTGTGAGAGCCGGAATTCTTACTGGTTGGTAGGTGATCAAACACTTATGTCATGCAATAAAATGCAAATTAATTATAAAAAAATCGTACAATGTGATTTTCTGGATTTTTGTTTTAGATTCCGTCTCTCACAGTTGAAGTGTACCTATGATAAAAATTAGTAATACTGTAGTAATATACAGTTATGTGAAAAAGTAAGTACACTCACTGGAAAGTGGTCTTTTTTTGTGCATATTTGGACACATGGATATTTGAAATATTTTATATTTAAACTGAATAATGTTATGCAATTAAAATGAACAAAAATGCCTTTTACTTATGCGGAAAAACGTTAGTACACCCCTACCTTTACCATAACATAAAATGGCTCAAATTAGAATCAAGTGCACCAAAACAGGTGCAAATCATTAGGAAATCATTAGAGAAAAACGTAGGAAGTTCCAACCTTCCATAAAGATTAGAAACTTGGTCTGGTTTGGTCTTAACCATATGGTTGTGTGGTAACACATCATGCCAAGAAAATACCTACCCAAGGCCCTTAGAAGAAAGATTATTGATGCCCATGAGTCTGGGAGGGATTACAAATACATTTCCAAGCAATTCGAAGTACATCATTCCACTGTCCGACGGCTCATCTACAAATGGAGAAAATTCCAGACCACTGACAATCTACCTAGGACAGATCGTCCCACCAAATTCAGCCCAAGAGCTGACCGAAAGATGCTCATAGAAGTTTCTAAGAACCCCAGAGTAACATCAAGGGATCTACAGGCCTTTCTTGCCACAATCAATGTCGAAGTGCGTCAACTTTCAGAAAGAGACTGCACAAACTTGGCCTATATGGGAGGTCAGGAAGGATGAAGCCTCTGCTCTCAAAAAATAATATCAAGACACGACTGACGTTTTGGGGAATTTGGGGTATCTGAGTGTGCGGCACATGCCGAGCAGAATCTGTTGATTCAACACAACCCCCTCAAACACACACATGCTGACACACATAGGTGTACACACACACACAGCTGGCTGAGTAGAGTAGGAACAGCCAGGCAGAGGGAAATATGGTGTTCTGCTGTAATCCTTCACTGCATCCAAGGACAGGTTGGCATCTCAGGGTATTCACCCAGGAAGAAGACAGACAGAGGAAGAGATGGAGTCAGAAAAGGAGTTGGGAGCAGAGGATGTAAAGGGCTTGTGTAGTCTGGTCTGACTGTAGGGTGTATTCCTTGTTCAAGGTCTGATGAAAAGATCAGATATGCTTTCACCTCAGGTTTCTATTCTATTACCTTCACCCCTGTCTGTCCTTGTTTACCATAATTCAACCCTTTCTTGTAAAATAATAAAGAGGACACGTATGTGAGAGGGAAGTGTGTGTGTGTGTGTGTACAGTAGCAGCATAGTGCTCTCTCTCAGGGAAAGGTGAGGTGACAGACCGCTCCTCCCCTTAGTTGATACCACCACCTGCTGCTTAACGCTCCCACCACACTCAAGTCAGTTGCCATGGAAACAAGAGGATGTGGTGTGTTTTTTTGTGTGTCTGTAGAGGTGGGGGCTTAATTCGACACACCTTATGAAATGGGACTAATGTTTATAAACACTTTTGATATGGTAAAGAGATACGAGAACAATGTGATATTGCCTGTAATATCCTGTACTGTAACTCTCATAAAAAAGGGTACAGCATTGTTCCCTTGGGTCCAAAAATACCAAAATACACATAATGTACCTTCAGAGGTACACATATGATCTCAAATTGTACTGTTCGGTACCTTTTAGGGTACATGTGCGGATAATTTAGTATAATGTTTTTTTTGTACCCAATATTTTGAATATAAAGGTTCAATCATTGGAGGCGTGGCTTAGTGGGGGCGTGGCTTTACGTTAGTTATTTTTGGCCACCCGTGAGTGGAAGTGTTGTACCAATTTATGTGGTCTATGGTTATGTTAATTAAAGGTTGTCTTTACAAAGGCTTTAATAAGTGCATGTGACAATAAAGAGCTGGGATTAATATTGCAGCAACCTTGTCCCAACACTGAGCTACCTGGTTAAGAGGTAATGGTTAAGATGTTGCTGGACCCAGGTTTGAGTGCGGTCGGAGCTACTCCCCTGAATTTTCTACATTTGTGTCAGAAGTGGTATGGTGGAGAGGTGTGTACATGTGAGGGACTTGGTATAGAGAAGAGGTACATTTTTGCAATTTAAAAGGAACAAACGGCTTTGTCACTGTGGTGGTACCCTAAAAAGGAGAATTTGGACCTTTTGGCTCTTAAGGTACGAACTGCAAGGGTATTATGTATCTAAAACTAATGGTACAATGGACGTCCCTTACAAGGTACCTTTAAGTCTAATTCGGTACCTTATTTTTTCAGAGTGTGCTACATCTGCTGATGCAATGCATGCTACAGTATAACTCAAACAATACAGATATGCCTGGACACTACATCATATACCATCCTAACTAAACTCTATGTTCTCTACTGTACAGTAGTGTGTTTGCCTTTGTGAAGCAGAACTATTTAAATGTGTGAAGTACTCTCGTCCTCTCTTATCTGTGGGATGAGGGAATGGATGATTGGGAAACAATATAGAGGTGATTCCCTTGTTTATAGAAAGAACAACAGAGTACCATTCCTACATTCATCCCCCAGGATATTGGTGTCTTTTCACATTATTATCAACCCTTCTACCCTGTGTCCTCTCTCATTACACTGTCATACTTTCTGTTTGAGAGAGACATTTAAAAATGTAAATACTGGTTTCCTCAGTAGTGTGTGTGCACACGTGCACATCTCTTGTTGTGTGTGAATTCCTCTGTATCAGCAGATCGTTGGTAAACAGAGGCAGCACTGGTTTTAATTGCTTTGTTAATTGATAGGAAACAAAAACAGTCTAATTAGTGTTTGATGAGGCAATCAGCTCAGTGACTCTGTGGACCTAATGATTCAACCCCAGGCCTGCTAATGGACCACTCTCAATGTCATCTGCATATCAACAGAGAGGGGGGGGGGGCCTGAAAAAAGAGGGGATAATAGGAAAGAATGAAAGAGAGAAGGGGTGGTTACACTTGCCAAAAAAACGTGACATTTGCAGTTTTCACATGTTGAACTTACATTTTACATACCACCTTTTCACGAGAGGTGAATAACATGGTTTCACCTCATACAGTGGGGAGAACAAGTATTTGATACACTGCCGATTTTGCAGGTTTTCCCATTTACAAAGCATGTAGAAGTCTGTAATTTTTTATCATAGGTACACTTCAACTGTGAGTGCCATCATTATGTTTTGCAACAATTAGGTTGCAAAGGTCTTGAGACATCTCTTTGCTTTTACACATCATGAGATGTGTCTTGTGTTACACCTTGGCAATGAGACCTTTTTGTAGGCCATCAGTTGGGACTGAACCAGCTGATATTAATTTGCACTGACGGGGCTGGATTGCTTTTTAATTACTGATAGTTTTCAGCTGTTGTCTTGGCTTTCCATGCCTTTTTGCACCTCCCTTTCTTCAAGTGTTCAATACTTTTTCCCTGTGTCATTTCACATTATTACACATAACTTAATTTCTGAACTTATTTGATTTGGTTTCTTTGTATGTATGGATTACATACAAATTTCATGTCAATAGCACCTTTGGAAATATATTTACTGAGAAAAATGGTGACGTGTTCAATACTTATTTCACCCGCTGTATATATACAGTGGGGAGAACAAGTATTTGATACACTGACGATTTTGCAGGTTTTCCCATTTACAAAGCACGTAGAAGTCTGTAATTTTTTATCATAGGTACACTTCAACTGTGAGTGACGGAATCTAAAACAAAAATCCAGAAAATCACATTGTATGATTTTTAAGTAATTAATTTGCATTTTATTGCATGACATAAGTATTTGATACATCAGAAAAGCAGAACCTAATATTTGGTACAGAAACCTTTGTTTGCAATTACAGAGATCATACATTTCCTGTAGTTCTTGATCAGGTTTGCACACACTGCAGCAGGGATTTTGGCCCACTCCTCCATACAGACCTTCTCCAGATCCTTCAGGTTTCGGGGCTGTCGCTGGGCAATACGGACTTTCAGCTCCCTCCAAAGATTTTCTATTGGGTTCAGGTCTGGAGACTGGCTAGGCCACTCCAGGACCTTGAGATGCTTCTTACATCTCAAGGTCTCCTTAGTTGCCCTGTCTGTGTGTTTCGGGTCATTGTCATGCTGGAAGACCCAGCCACGACCCATCTTCAATGCTCTTACTGAGGGAAGGAGGTTGTTGGCCAAGATCTCGCGATACATGGCCCCATCCATCCTCCCCTCAATACGGTGCAGTCGTCCTGTCCCCTTTGCAGAAAAGCATACCCAAAGAATGATGTTTCCACCTCCATGCTTCACGGTTGGGATGGACATGCGCTGGCTTGAGCAGGGGGACCTTGCGTGCGCTGCAGGATTTTAATCCATGACGGCGTAGTGTGTTACTAATGGTTTTCTTTGAGACTGTGGTCCCAGCTCTCTTCAGGTCATTGACCAGGTCCTGCCGTGTAGTTCTGGGCTGATCCCTCACCTTCCTCATGATCATTGATGCCCCACGAGGTGAAATCTTGCATGGTGCCCCAGACCGAGGGAGATTGACCGTCATGTTGAACTTCTTCCATTTTCTAATAATTGCGCCAACAGTTGTTGCCTTCTCACCAAGCTGCTTGCCTATTGTCCTGTAGCCCATCCCAGCCTTGTGCAGGTCTACAATTTTATCCCTGATGTCCTTACACAGCTCTCTGGTCTTGGCCATTGTGGAGAGGTTGGAGTCTGTTTTATTGAGTGTGTGGACAGGTGTCTTTTATACAGGTAACGAGTTCAAACAGGTGCAGTTAATACAGGTAATGAGTGGAGAACAGGAGGGCTTCTTAAAGAAAAACTAACAGGTCTGTGAGAGCCAGAATTCTTGCTGGTTGGTAGGTGATCAAATACTTATGTCATGCAATAAAATGCAAATTAATTATTTAAAAATCATACAATGTGATTTTCTGGATTTTTGTGTTAGATTCCGTCTCTCACAGTTGAAGTGTACCTATGATAAAAATTACAGACCTCTACATGCTTTGTAAGTAGGAAAACCTGCAAAATCGGCAGTGTATCAAATACTTGTTCTCCCCACTGTATGTGAATTGCAAGTTCACATCTGAAAATCACATTTGCATTTTCACATGTAAGAAAACTATGTGTTAAGTCTCACTTTCACATGCGGAATTTAAAGTTCACATTTGAAAGACATTAACATATAAAAATCACATTTGCAGTTTCACAAGCAAGAAATCTCACTTTAACATGTAGAATTGCAAATTCACATGTGGAAAAGGTGGTGTTAACATGTTGCAGTAGCAATGATTCCACATGTGGAATAAAAAATTATGTAATGCCATTCTGTAAAAAGGTTACTTTGCCTACCTGAGTATAATAATTAAAAAGTGTGTTAAAAATAATAATTTATTATCTCTGAGCCATCCAGTATTATCGTAGTCCTCCATGGTGTTGCATTGATGTACATGTACTCTTAGCTCTACCACTGGGGGGAGGCATTCAGAGTGTTACTGCTGCAGGCGCTCACTTCCATGACTGTTGGCAGAAACCCTGTATTCCGGTTTCTAGAGATAACATGTTTATTTATTTTGTCATTTTGATCTATAAGTGAGATTTTCCCATTTATATAAGTGTGGCCAAGTGTTTTGGAAGACTTTTTTATTTCCGTTATAAATGTTTTAACTCTTAAAATTGTTTTATTTTTATAAACAAGGGCTCATAATAAATGTTTTAACTGTACCTTCAGAAAGTATTCACACCCCTTGAATTATTACACATTTGTTTGTGTTACAGCCTGAATTCAAAATGGATTAAATATATATATTTTCACCCATCTACACACAATACCCCATAATGACAGTGAAAACATGTTTTTAGAGATTTTTGCTAATTTATTTCAAATTAAATACTGAAATATCTAATTTACATAATTATTTAACCCCCTGAGTAAATACTTTGTAGAAGCACAGCTTTGAGTTGTCTTGGGTATGTCTGTATCTGCTTTGCACATCTGGATTTGGGGATTTACTCCCATTCAGATTGTGTCAAGCTCTGTTAAATTAGATGGGCAGTGGCGGTGAACAGCAATCTTCACAGATTGTCAATGGGATTCAAGCCTGGGCTTTTGCTGGGCCACTCACAGGCTTTCAGCATTCTTATAGAGAATGACACTCAACATGTACTGCACTGACACAAATGACTGATGATTGGTTGAAATAAATTGAATTGATAATAAGAAGATTGTGGGAGCTGTACTGTTTCAGTGTAGCCTTTGATATTATTGACTGTAACCTGTTGTTGAGACAACTTATGCGTGTTATGGCTTTTCAACCTTTTTAATGGAAGCTTCTCTAATGTCAAACATGTAAACTGTGGTGTACCACAGGGCAGCTCTCTAGGCTCTCTACTCTTTTCTATTTTTACATATGACCTGCCACTGGCATTAAACAAAGCATGTGTGTCCATGTATGTTGATGATTCAACCTTATACGCATCACCAACCATAGCTAATGAAGTGATCATTCTAGAGTGGTCCCTGGAGCGTACGATCAAACCGGTTTGATTAGAACGTTTCGATTGACGTAACAATCAGCATTTGAGCTGGCCACACTGTTTTTTCACAGAAACATTTTGCACAAACACAGTCCATACAAAGTTATGTCCAGAATGTGAGCAGTTTATTTTTGGATGCAATGTTCAGACAGACATTCACAGAAGTAGCTACAGCATAACCCAATCATCCAACCTGGAAAAATGTAGGCTACATTTGTCCTAGCGCTGAGGAAATATTGACGTAATACAAGCGGTCATATTTTTATAACTCTCGGCTGATAATGCAAAAGACATTACAGACAAAATACTTTACAATTTACATACATTTAAAAACATTATCACGTTCTTGTTCTGAAGCCATTCCAGTGTTGCTTTGGCTGTATGATTGGGGTCATTGTCCTGTTGGAACGTAAATCTTTGCCCCAGTCTAAGGTCGTTTGCACTCTGAAGCAGATTCTCATTAAGGATTTGCTTGTAGTTGGCTCCATTCATTGATCCATTTATCTTTACCAGTCTCTAAGTCCCTGCCACAAAACATTATACCAATAGCATGATGCTGTCACCACCATGCTTCATGGTAGGGATGGTGTTAGACAGGTGATTAGCTGTGCTTGATTTTCTCCAGACATATCGCTTTACATTCAGGCCACACCTTTCACAGTGATTACAGCCAGTCTTCTTGGGTATGATGCTACAAGCTTGGCACACCTGTATTTGAAGAGTTTCTCCCATTCTTCTCTCTAACCCTAACCCTAAACTTTAATTTGATTATTTCACCCCACGCATCAACCACTGTTTGAGGAGTATGCAACTTCTTTCTGTGCGACAGGTGATATTCCGTCCAAACACTGTATGCCATGGCCAGATTAAAACCAAATAGTTATAACATTTATTTAACAATCCCTTGAAAGCGGCACGAAGTTGTCAATGGTCTCTTTGCCTCCTGACAGCCAAATCGAACGCTCTGCACCGTTTCGTGACGTTTTATTGATAACAACCTATACTGTGGAGTAGGTGATGCCTGTCCATGTGCATATGTGTGTGTCCTGGTCCTTACACAGCAACATAAACAATTTGACTACTCCTCAAAAGTTTCATTACAGAATACATTCTGTTTTCAATAATACATTTGTATCATCTCTGCAAAAAATAAATATCTTAATTTTTGGTATTGTTGTTTGAGGGGTGTGTCTCCTCCTCTCCCTTCTCCTGCCCCGCCTCCTCCATAGACCCTGGTCCTGTTATTGGTGTTATTACTTTCCACTTATTTGGACAGTGAAATTGCACTCTTCTCGCCCCCCACTGTTTGCTCCTCTTCGATTTACTGTCTGGGTGGCTGCCATCACTGGCATCTTGTCCTTGCTCCATGACATTGGCAGCCGACACACCCCATATCTATCACTATGGAGACGACTTCACGTATCCATCACTGTGAATACTAACCCTCACACAGACACGTACCACAACCATCATCAGACCTCACCACAACACACGTGCAAGTATGTTCACACTCATGCGCAAACACGCATGCAGTCAATTCATTCTTGTGTTTGGAAGCTAGTGCAAACGATCATACAGATATTGCATACATTCTTGGCATTATATTATTGCCTGAAAACCCAATATTTATACATCTCTGAGTAAGTTTAGTCATTCTTTGTGGGGCTGCCTAAACTGTGGGAGTCAAGTCTCAAAGTCAGGCCAAGGGAACAGAATTAACTTTCTCACCAAGGGAAGGGAACCAAATATAGAGCTCTTATGAGATATATCACTCTTATTGATGTGCTGTGATTAAAGAATAGAGAGATGAAGTAGAGAATGAAAGAGAGAGAGAGATGGTGTGAAGAGAGAGAGAGATGGACAGATAAAATAAGATGGGAATGTCCCATGGGCAGCATGATTAACTGCTTTGAATGAAACTCTTCTATATTTAGTCTCAGAGATTACCACTGAAAAAAAACAAAAAGTAGATTTGAAAATAAACTCTGTAAAATGTTACTATAAGTGACCTTATGAATGCATTCAAAAAGCCTATAAATACAGTATATAACACATTAACATGTCATAAGATGTCATAAGTACACTGAACAAAAATATAAATGCAACATAAGAAGTGTTGGTCCCATGTTTCATGAAATCAGATCACAGAAATGTTCCATATGCACACAAAGCTTATTTCTCTAAAATGTTATGCACAAATGTCTTTACATCCCTGTTGGTAAGCATTTCTCTTTTGCCAAGATATTCCATCACCCTGACAGGTGTGTCATATCAAGAAGCTGATTAAACAGCATGGTCATTACACAGATGGTGCTGGGGACAATAAAAGGCTACACTAAAATATGCAGTTTTGTCACACAACACAATGCCACAGATGTCTAACATTTTGAAGGGAGCGTGCAATATCCAAACGAGCTGTTGCCAGATAATTGTATGTTAATTTCTCTATCATATGCCGCCTTTAATGTTGTTTTAGAGAATTCGGCCCGAACTGCAGACCACGTGTAACCATGCCAGCCCAAGACCTCCACATCCGGCTTCTTCACCTGTGGGATCGTCTGAGACCAGCCACCCGGACAGCTGATGAAACTGTGAGTTTGCACATTCAAAGAATTTCTGCACGAACTGTCAGAAACCATCTCAGGGAAGCTCATCTGTGTGCTCATCGTCCTCACCAGGGTCTAGAACTGACTGCAGTTCGGCATCGTAATCAACTTTAGTGGGCAAATGCTCACCTTCGATGGAGTGTATGGCGTCGTTTGGGAAAAAAACACTAACAGGGTAAATAAAAAAAATATGGACTTTTATTTGGGAGCTTTTGTGGGGAACCCTACTTGGGAGATACTGGATAAATGTTCAAAGGTGAATCTGCTCATCATTGCAAAGCATTGACATCAAAGTGGCATATGCCAAATCAAAAGCAGTAGTCAGTTAATCAACACTGTTTTGGTTGAGGAGGAAATCCTCCTGGAGAGGCAGGATGGTGAAAAGGGTCCTCCGGGTGGTAAAGTATACCCCGTACATGTGCAACTGTGAGAGATGGAACTAAAGGCAAAATGGGAACAACAGAAATTAGAGCTCGAGTACAAGGGAAACTAACGTGGGGAGAGATTGGAGAAACAGAAATTAGAGGACAAGGAAAGGAAAAGAGAACGTGAGCAGATGGTAAAATTGGAACAGAAATTAGAGTTCAAGTAGGCCATTCTGTTAAAACGAACAAGAAGAAGATGCAGCCAGACAACAAGAACGTGACCATGCCATTTGATTAAAAGAGATGGAGCTGGAAGCAAGCCAAAGAGATGGATCTAGAAATCCTCTGAATCAAGTCAGTCCATCCTGCATCCTCAACAATTTGATCTTGGTCGCAACAGCCGGCTTGTACCACCTTTAAACAAAAAGGAGGTGGATGTATATTTTACTCTATTTGAGCAGATTGCCACATGCCTAAAATGTCTGTGCTATATCAGGTCACTGCTCCTCCAAAGTGTTCTTATAGGGAGACCTCTGTGTGCGCTGCTATATTTCTTGATCAGAGTTCAGATTATGACACTGTAAAAGTTGGTATCTTTCGGGCTTACAAATTTGGTCTTTATGATTGGGGGTGTGGTTCTCAAGAGGTCAAGGACCTTGAGGATTTAAAGACACTCATACTACTCAAGCAGTTCAAGAATGACCTTCACCAAAGGGTTGCTACCTACATTTATAGGCAGAAGGATCTCACACTTGAGAAAGCTGCAGTCCTTGTAGATGAGTTTGTGTTGACACATAAACTACCTTCACAAACAAGCAATCCAGAGAAATCACCTCCTACTGCGAGGTTTCAGTCTTTTCCTACTGTGCCCAAAGACGAGGATCGGCAGAAGAATGGTTCTTTACATCTGCCAGTTTGTCAGTAGTATTATTATTTTTCTCCATTGCATTTAATATATTGAATGTGCAATACGTGCATTTATCTGTAATTAACCCTGTTCTAAGGACTGTATTTTAAGGGAATTAGTATTATTACCCTAAATGATATCATACGCACATCATACGCACAAAGTATCTCTTCCTGTCATTTACCTGTACAGTTCATTTAACCATGCAAATATTCATGTACCTGTACATTTAACCAGTCTGTATATTAAGTAAACTATTATTACCCTCACTTATATCATATGCGCATTTAGCTATTTAAGTATCTTTCTCTGCCATCGACCTGTATAGTTAACCATGCAAATATTTTTTTATTTATATCAACGTGCAATAATTGTATAATTTTTTCACCTAACACTATAACAATGTATAGTGTACATATTCAGCCATTCACTCATACTATGCAATGCGTTTCTATAGCTTTTTGCACTCCAGACCATGTATTTTTATACTTTCCATACTGCTGCACTATGTATGATGTATCGTTTATCTGTCTTTTGTGTATTTCGTTCTGTCATTTTGCACCTGCCCTGTGTTTTTCGTAGCTGCTTGATAAAGTAATTTCCCCAAGTGGATCAATAAAGTACCTATCTATCTGCCATGAGAAAGGACACATTGTCTCTCAGTGTCTGATGTTGAGACAGAAAAATTAAAGGGAGAAAAAGCCATTTCTTCTTGTGGGAGCACTCCAGCCCATTAAGTCTCTGGTTCGGACTGGTTTATCTCCTAAACAAGATTTTGGATCAGATGTGTACGAACCTTTTGTTTCAGAGGGGTTTGTGTCTCTGCAGAGTGGTGATGATGTTAAACAGCCTTTGAAGATACTGCGAGACACTGGGTCAGCCCAATCTTTATTTTTGGAGGGCATTTTGTCTTTCTCTGACACTTCAGCAAACGGTTACATTTTTAGTTCAAGGCGTGGAGATGGGTTGCAAATGAAGTTCCTTTGTATAATGTCGAACTCAAGTCTGTTTTTCTTACTGGGTCTGTTGTCGTTGGAGTGATACCTAGCCTACCGGTGAAGAGGGTCTCATTCATTTTGGGCAACGATTTGGCTGGCGGGAAGGTCGTGCCAAATCCTGTAGTTTGTAAGAAACCCAGAGTGGAGGAACCTGATGAGTTATCAGAAAATGTGCAAGGTCTAAGAAGATTGCTGAGAGCAAGTCAATTGTAGAGGGAGATGTCAGCGATCTATCTGAGACGTTTTTGTGTGGTCCTGATTTTGGTAAACCTCCTGAGTCCTCTTCTTTGAAAATCCCAAAGGAGAGCGAGTTTGTAGGACCTCTGAAAGAGATGGTCCCTACAGTTGACACTGTGTAGGAAGCCGCTGATTGTTGAACAGAGTAAAGATGCTTGCTTATCTCTTTTTTCTGAGATGAGTCCAGAGGAGGAGTTTGTTGGGTTACTTTGACAGAGTTCTGATGAGGAAATGCTGTTCCCACGTCACTACTGGCCAAGACGATTGGTCCAGTGCATCTCAAATTGTCGTTACAGTTACACCTCGACAAGAGATACTGAGTTTTGCTGAAGATGGTAGTATAGCAGGCCATCTTGGGGCTAACAAGATGTATGACTGTATCCTGTATAATCTTTCGTGCCTGGTCTGAAACAGGATGGTGTGGCTTACTGTAAATCCTGTCACATTTGCCAGTGGACGGGTATACCAAACCAAACTGTGCCGGTTGAACCTTTGCAGCATTTTCCTGCTTTTGATTAACCTTTCAGCAGGGTTCTGGTGTACTGTGTTGGTTCTTTGCCCAAAGAAAAGAGTGGTAACCAATTTCTATTAACCATTATGTGTGCTGCCACTCGTTTCCCTGAGGCCATTCCACTGAGGAGAATCATGGCTACCAGTATTGTTAAGGCCCTTGTGAAATGATTTTAAATATTTGTACTTCGCAGGTAGTCCAATCAGACCAAGGTTTAAATGTCATGTCAAAGGTCTTCCAGCAAGTGCTACAGCAGTTGGGTATTACCCATTGCCCCTCTAGTAGCTTAAAGCTTTAAGTTCAAGAAAGACCAGCTATTTACAGCATGGGTGCTTGTTGAGCAATCTCTCGGTTTCAGTCCGAATGAGCTTGTGTTTGGGACATCATGTCAGAGGTTCGTTAGGCTTGCTGAGAGAGAGGTTGTTGCAGGACAACGTGTCAAACACAAAAATAAATCTGTTGGAGCACGTTAGTGTTTTTTTATATAGATTACACCACGCCAGTGAAAAATGGGAGAAGGAGGAAGCAAGAATGAAAGTTTGGCACGATCAAAAAGCCCAAAGCCACACTTTCGATTCGATGTGGGTAACCAAGTCCTGGTTTTGTTGCCCGTTCTGGCTTCACAGTTGCAAGCTAGCTTTTCAGGCCCTTACCCCATAGAGAAAAAAAAAACCTGGCTGTGTCATGTTGAAACCTTACTTCTCCTGCTGCGATTGGGCAGAGACGTTGGTGGAAACTGCTAGTGATTCTCTGTCTGTGACCACTGCCGTCACCGTTGACCAGGGTTCTAAAATGGTGGTGGTAAGGGCTCCACAGTGCGAGCATTTCACTTGCATTTGTGAATAAAAAGTAAAGTATGATCACATTTATAGCAAAATAAATGCTGCAGTAGCTGTTTTCAAAGTATTTCTGTCATTTTATTTCATAGCTGAAAAATGTATCGCACAAAGTCAAAGAACTACGAATCCTACTATAGCCTATCCCACCTCGCGCTGCAACACTGTCTGCCTGAAGAGCTGAGTGAAAGATTCATTTTTTGAAGCGCTACGCACAGGTTAGTCTAATTTACTTGAAATTAAAGTCTAGTGAGATTTTGTCCTCGTGTTTCTTGGCTATTTACATTGTTTTGTTCACAAGCTAGGATGTTTTTTGAGCGCATGAGGAAAGTCCAATGGGATGAGGAATGACGGCCAAGGAGATGGCTGCCAGTTTATGGGCTCCTAACCAAATGTGCTATTTTGTGTATTTTACGCGTTGTTTGTAACTTATTTTGTAGATAATGTCTCTTATGACCAAAAATAGCTTCTGGATATAAGAACAGCGATTACACACCTCGAACTCACAAAAAAAAAACGCCGATACAGGGGACGCAGGCCCGGGTGCCTTGTTAGAATTCATCGGCAAGTGGGTAACCCACCTCTACCATCCGTCCTATTGGCCAATATGCAATCATTGGAGAATAAACTGGATGAGCTCTGTTCAAGACTATTCTACCAACGGGACATTAAAAACTGTAATATCTTATGTTTCACAGAATCTTGGCTGTACGACGTCATGGATAATATACAGTTGGCTTGTTTTCCCCTGCATCGGCAAGACAGAACGGCTGACTCCGGTAAGACAAGGGGTGGCGGTATGTGTCTATTTGTTAATAACAGCTGGTGAGCAAAATCAAATATTAAAGAAGTCTCTAAGTTCTGCTCGCCTTAGGTAGAGTATCTCATGATAAGTTGTAGATCACACTATTTACCTATATTTTTATATCTATATTTTTTCGTAGCTGTCAATTTAGCACCATAAACCGATGCTGGCACTAACACCGCACCCAACAAGCTATATAAAGCTATAAGAAAACAAGAAAAAGCTCATCCAGAGGCGGCGCACCTAGTTGCCGGGGACTTTAATAAGGGAAACTTAAATCTGTTTTACCTCATTTCTACCAGCATGTTAAATGTGCAACCAGAGGCAAAAAAACTCTAGACCACCTTTACTCCACACACAGAGACGCGTACAAATCGGACCATAATTTTATCCTCCTGATTCCTGCTTACAAGCAAAAACTAAAGCATGAAGTACCAGTGACTTGCTCAATACAGAAGTGGTCAGATGACACTGATGCTAAGCTACTGGACTGTTTTTATAGCAGAGACTAGAATGTGTTCTGGGACTCATCCGATGGCATTGAGGAGTATACCTCATCAGTCACCGGCTTCATCAATAAGTGCATCAATGACGTTGTCTCCACTGTGACCGTACATACAGTGGGGAGAACAAGTATTTGATACACTGCCGATTTTGCAGGTTTTCCCACTTACAAAGCATGTAGAAGTCTGTAATTTTTATCATAGGTACTCTTCAACTGTGAGTGACGGAATCTAAAACAAAAATCCATAAAATCACATTGTATGATTTTTAAGTAATTAATTTGCATTTTATTGCATGACATAAGTATTTGATACATCAGAAAAGCAGATCTTAATATTTGGTACAGAAATCTTTGTTTGCAATTACAGAGATCATATGTTTCCTGTAGTTCTTGACCAGGTTTGCACACACTGCAGCAGGGATTTTGGCCCACTCCTCCATACAGATCCTTCAGGTTTCGAGGCTGTCGCTGGGCAATACGGACTTTCAGCTCCCTCCAAAGATTTTCTATTGGGTTCAGGTCTGGAGATGGGCTAGGCCACTCCAGGACCTTGAGATGCTTCTTACGGAACCACTCCTTAGTTGCCCTGGCTGTGTGTTTCGGGTCGTTGTCATGCTGGTAGACCCAGCCACAACCCATCTTTAATGCTCTTACTGAGGGAAGGAGGTTGTTGGCCAAGATCTCGCGATA
This sequence comes from Thymallus thymallus, assembly GCA_023634145.1. NCBI lineage: Eukaryota > Metazoa > Chordata > Actinopteri > Salmoniformes > Salmonidae > Thymallus > Thymallus thymallus. Next base: position 15,350,907 of record CM042400.1, on the reverse strand, counting down.
CATGGCCCCATCCATCCTCCCCTCAATACGGAGCAGTCATCCTGTCCCCTTTGCAGAAAAGCATCCCCAAAGAATGATGTTTCCACCTCCATGCTTCACGGTTGGGATGGTGTTCTTGGGGTTGTACTCATCCTTCTTCTTCCTCCAAACATGGCGAGTGGAGTTTAGACCAAAAAGCTCTATTTTTGTCTCATCAGACCACATGACCTTCTCCCATTCCTCCTCTGGATCATCCAGATGGTCATTGGCAAACTTCAGACGGGCCTGGACATGCGCTGGCTTGAGCAGGGGGACCTTGCGTGCGCTGCAGGATTTTAATCCATGACGGCTTAGTGTGTTACTAATGGTTTTCTTTGAGACTGTGGTCCCAGCTCTCTTCAGGTCATTGACCAGGTCCTGCCGTGTAGTTCTGGGCTGATCCCTCACCTTCCTCATGATCATTGATGCCCCACGAGGTGAGATCTTGCATGGTGCCCCAGACCGAGGGAGATTGACCGTCATTTTGAACTTCTTCCATTTTCTAATAATTGCGCCAACAGTTGTTGCCTTCTCACCAAGCTGCTTGCCTATTGTCCTGTAGCCCATCCCAGCCTTGTGCAGGTCTACAATTTTATCCCTGAAGTCCTTACACAGCTCTCTGGTTTTGGCCATTGTGGAGAGGTTGGAGTCTGTTTGATTGAGTGTGTGGACAGGTGTCTTTTATACAGGCAACGAGTTCAAACAGGTGCAGTTAATACAGGTAATGAGTGGAGAACAGGAGGGCTTCTTAAAGAAAAACGAACAGGTCTGTGAGAGCCGGAATTCTTACTGATTGGTAGGTGATCAAATACTTATGTCATGCAATAAAATGCAAATTAATTATTTAAAAATCATACAATGTGATTTTCTGGATTTTTGTTTTAGATTCCGTCTCTCACAGTTGAAGTGTACCTATGATAAAAATTACAGACCTCTACATGCTTTGTAAGTAGGAAAACCTGCAAAATCGGCAGTGTATCAAATACTTGTTCTCCCCACTGTACATACCCCAACCAGAAGCCATGGATTGCAGGCAACATCCACACTGAGCTAAAGGATAGAGCTGCCACTTTCAAGGAAATCCTGCTATGCCCTCCGACGAACCATCAAACAGGCAAAGTGTAAATACAGGACTAAGATCGAATCCTACTGCACCGGCTCCGACACTCGTCGGATGTGGCAGGGCTTGCAAACTATTACGGACTATTACAAAGGGAAGCACAGCCAAGAGCTATCCAGGGACACAAGCCTACCAGACAAGCTAAATGACTCCTATGCGCTTCAAGGCTAGCAACACTGAAGCATGCATGAGAGCACCAGCTCTTCCGGACGACTGTGTGATCACTCTCGCCATGACTGATATGAGTAAGACCTTTAAACAGGTCAACATTCACAAGGCCACAGAGCCAGACGGATTACCAGGATGTGTACTTCGGGCATGCGCTGACCAACTGGCAAGTGTCTTCACTGACATTTTCAACCTATCCCTGGCCGAGTCTGTAATACCTACATGTTTCAAGCAGACCACCATAGTCCGTGTGCCCAAGAATCCATGCTTTTGTCACTTTAGACTACTGCAATGCTCTACTCTCCGGCTACCCGGATAAAGCACTAAACAAACTTCAGTTAGTGCTGAATATGGCTGCTAGAATCTTGACTAGAACCAAAAAAAGCTTTTACTGCTAACCTACAAAGCATTACCTGGCCTTGCTCCTACCCATCTCTCCGATTTGGTCTTGCCGTAGATACCTACACGTACGCTACAGTCACAAGACGCAGGCCTCCTTATTATCCCTATAATTTCTGAGCAAACAGTTGGAGGCAGGGCTTTTTCTCCTATAGAGCTAAATTTTTATGGAATGGTCTGCCTGCCACGCCTGCTCACTCTCCCTCCCTAGCGCTCGAGGGCGCCAGGCTGCCCAGCACTACGCACTCCTGCCACCATCATTACGCACACCTGTTCCAATCGTCACACGCTTCAGCAATTCCTTTGGACTCACCTGGACTCAATCATCTGTTTTATTGCCCCCCCCTATATCTGTCTGTTCCTCAGTTCTGTTCCCCGCTTCTGCGTTAATTGTCGTCATGTCGTTTTATTCCCTGTTCTGACGCTGTTCCTGTTCCTTTTCATGTCTCTCTGCCATTAAATGTTCACTCCCTGTACTTGCTTCTCATCTCCAGCATCCGTTCTTACACTGCCTATCCATGCGAGAAACACAGACTCGGTCTCAACCTTTAAGTCTTTACTGAAGACTCAACTCTTCAGTAGGTCCTATGATTGAGTGTAGTCTGGCCCAGGGGTGCGAAGGTGAACGGCAAGGCACTAGAGTGACAAACCGCCCTTGCTGTCTCTACCTGGCCGGCTCCCCTCTCTCCACTAGGATTCTCTGCCTCTGACCCTATTACGGGGGCTGAGTCACTGGCTTACAAGTGCTCTTCCATGCCGTCCCTAGGAGGGGTGCATCACTTGAGTGGGTTGAGTCACTGACGTGATCTTTCTGACCAGTTTTGCGCCCCCCTCGGACTTGTGCAGTGGAGAAGATCTTCATGAGCTATACTCAGCCTTGTCTCAGGGTAGTAAGTTGGTAGTCTGTTGATATCCCTCTAGTGTCCTCGACCCCCATGTCTCAGCCTCCAATATCTATGCTGCAATAGTCTATGTGCCGGGGGGGTGGGGTCAGTCTGTCCTATCTGGTGAAATTCTCCTGTCTTATCTGGTGTCCTCTGTGAACTTAAGTATGCTCCCTCTAATTCTCCCATCTCTTTCTCTCTCTCTGAGGATCTGGGGCCTAGGACCATGCCTCAGGACAACCTGGCCTGATGCATCCTGGCTGACCCCAGTCCCCCCCCCCCTCTCTCCACCACACATGCAGGTCTCGGCCTCTGAATGCTCGCTAATAAAAAGCCAACTGTCATTTACTCCTGAGGTACTGACCTGTTGCTCCCTCTACAACCACTGGGATTATTATTTGACCCTGCTGGTCATCTATGAATGTTTGAACATCTTGAAGAACGATCTGGCCTTAATGGCCATGTACTCTTATAATTTTCACCCGGCACAGCCAGCTGAGGACTGGCCACCCCTCAGAGCCTGGTTCCTCTCTAGGTTTCTTCCTAAATTCCTTCCTTTCTAGGGAGTTTTTTCTAGCCACTGTGCTTCTACAGCTACATTTCTTGCTGTTTAGGGTTTTAGGCTGGGTTTCGGTATAAGCCCTTTGTGACATCTGCTGATGTAAAAAGGGAGTGATTAATACATTTGATTTTATTTAGTTAGACAATGTGTATTAAGATGAAAAAGTAAATGCATTTACTTTGAGTCTAATTGTTGAATGTTGAAAAGACTACCACACAGTTTGTGACAAGTATGACCAGTATAAACTTTATAATAACAAATCCATCGCAGTTCTGACTTGCACAGACTAGGCTTCCTATCATACACCCCCGATTTCGCTCTTCAGCACCATTCTATCACTCCTTGAGCCTCATTGCGCCCTGGGCTGTAACGCTTATATTCTTGAACTGACTGCGTTCTAATCTCGCCTGCCTTTTTGCGAACGAGTAAAATCATGAACAGTGGTTTATTTGTTATGTTCCCCCGGATTTGCGTCCCTCGGATTTGTCTCTTACCTCGTCAATGAATATCCCATAGGCTTCTACATTATGGACAAGGTATGTGTGTGAAAACCATTATCAAAACAGTTTTTTTCCCATTCACCACAAAAACCAAGGTATGAATACAGTCATGTATATATTTTGTTAATCATCTGTATAATAAAAAAAAATTGGATTCACAGACTTCACCCTCCCTACACCTCTGATGAATAAAACAGGAAACCTGTTTGATCACCATTCACTGCAAAATCATTCTGGCTATGGATACAGAGAACATCAACACAATAACATCAACAAGCCAGATGATATACACATTGGACTTGGGGCTCTGCTGGGAGTTTACCTCATATTTGGATTTTTTAAATATGCTTTAAAGGGTTCTTTGAAGAACTTATAGGGGTTCCCCCACAGTTTCAATTTGAAGAACCCCTAAAGGATACTCTAGGAACCTTTTATTTTTAGAGTGTAGGTCAACTGGATAGAGAGGGAGGTCTCGCAAAGACACTGTCTGTGCAACCATAGGTCTGTGAAGCACGCACGCACGAACAAACTCACATAATATGGTTCAAGAAAACCTTCGACAGACGCCAACTGTCACTCTTAGACACGATGCTATGTCTGAGGCATATCTGAGGGTTCGCCCAATCTCTTCTCTTCACTCTTCTCGTTCCTTGTTTCTCCTTCGTTATCAGTGTGAGAAATCAGACATTGTGAGGCCTGATGTTGATATGTTGCACTCAGACACATACGACTAAACCACGGCTGAACTCACCCACAAAAGCATGCAAACATGCGAGACACATTCTCTATTTCGCCCACCTAATCCTCTCGATCCCTAGTAGGCCAATGTTTTTACAGTACCCAAACCTATTCTGTGATTTTACTTGACCATGGCAAAAAGAGCTACTGTGTAAAAAAATGTACTTCATTGCAGGTTTGATTGAATAGAGGCCAGTGTGTGTTGTCTCTCTCATCACTGTGGTTCACTCCTTGGTGAGCATCCAGCGGTCACTGGCATATTTAGCCAAACGGGTGAAAAATGGGAAAGGGGAGCTGGGGAGAAGGTTCTAGTCTACACTAGGTACTTGGTAGGCATAAATAATTGCATGCTGCATATTTGCACAGTGCTGTGTGCCGTCGCCTTGCGATACTCCTCAGAATAAATATGTATTATTTTGTTTTTGTTTTTACGTCTTTGATGTTGGAAGGACTTGTTTGTGTTGGTCGTCTTCTCCGCTCGGAGAACAAAAGCGAGTGCTGACGACGCAGCGCCCGAGCTCTGATTAATGTTGCGGTTGTGGAGTAATCCTCTTATCGCGTTTTGTGGGTGTGTGTGCGTGTACGTGGGTATGTACGTACGTGTGTGTGTGTGTGTGTGTGTGTGCGAGCAGGCGGGTCGGAGAGCTCATTCATGTGAGAGGGCGCGCCGGTTATCTCCGTAGAACACGCAGTAGCAGAAGCAGTGTGGGTGCATGGCAGCCTTTGTTAGCGGGCCATGCTATATAGTAATGAGCGGGGCTCTGTCGCCTCTCAGTGAGCTGTGGCAGGACAAGAGATAACCAAAGAGGAAACACTCCCCCCTACCTACCCCTTTTAAAATCACAGACTGCTATTTCTCTTAACCCGCACCATCTCAGACCCTCTGATATGCTAGGAGCCTGGTATATATATATTTTTATATAAAGATAATGGATTATAACTCTAAATTGTATTTGATAAAAGCCTGTTTTTAAATCGCCACTATTATGAGTTTGTGGAAAATGTAAAAAACGCTGTTGAATAATACGTAGAATTGCAATCGATGAAACTTGCTATGTACAAAAGGTAATCAGTTAGCAGTGAGTTTTGAGTTGGAGCCATGGTGCTGTGTACTCTGTGTCCCAGGAAGTTCAGAACAGCACAACCAGTTTCATTTCCTCTGTCCCTCTCTATCTGTGGCCCAACACTGTTCATTACCACACCACTGTTTCAGCACTGTGATAAGGAGACTATCACAGTACCATTACACAAACATGTCATCATGATGAATAGGCTCAAACATGAAAATCTCCTATGAGAGTGATACTCTGGCTGGGGGCTCAGGGAGTGGGAGGAGGTTAGAGGGGCTGGATGGAGGGGTAACAGTGTGTGTGTGTGTGTGTGTGTGTGTGTCAGACCTGGGTTTAAATACATTATTTGTTATTTAAATACTTATTTACTGTGTATTTGACTATTTTGAAAAAATGGGTCCTGAATGGGTCCACCTACTTCTATTGGGAGTACTTAAAATAATTTATTTTAAATAGCATACTATTTGAAAGTATTTTCAAATACTTATTTCAAATACTATTTTAAAATACCGGGGTTAAATACATGGAGGAGTATTTGAGTATTTTCAAATACATGCCAAAACTTTCCAAGTGTATTTCAAAATACATTCCAGTATTAAACAACATTTCTCTTCAAATAAAATATCTGAATACTTACTTCGAAATGTCTGTCTAGGGAAGAAGGTCTGAACAGGGGGTAAGGAAGCTTTAGGACTAGGGGTAGCTTTGCAAAAAGGGGGAAGGAGAAGAGGGAGGTGTGAGGAGCAGACAACTTTAAAGCCAGGCTCTCCAGCCATTCAGGGTCGACCATGTAATCAAAGAGTTAAAAAGCAATTTACTGGGACAATTATAGCAGGGAGAGGAGGCTGAATGGTTCACTAAATAAAGCAGTCTGTCATTGAATTGAGATTAATTGGTGAGGGGAACAATTACAGGTCTTCATTGGATTCATCCATACATTGAAGACCAAGGGGCTGTACACTGAGTTTCATTACATAGACCAGGGTTCCCCCAAATCTGTCCCGCCAGCAATATTATTTGGCCCCCCTAAACTCCCCAAATTAATTATAATTATTTTTTTCATTAAAAAAAAGATATTCGAAAGAAATCTCAAACCTGAGATGCAAAAACTCCCAAATGCAACGTCCCAACAAGAAAGTTACCCTACCTAAATAATGCAAAAGTTACTTTTTAACTTCATTCATGAGGAGAGAGAATGCAGGAACAGTCAACTAATAAAGCAGGTAGTGGACCATTTTGTGGTGCTGAAACGTAAAGCTGCAACCACAGCGCAATCAACAGGAGGTGAACAGCGCCTGGTGCTGAAAATATAACTTCTTAGGCAAGTGTTGCACAGCAACAGATGGAGTAATTCATTTCAATAATAACCTTTACAAACAACAAGAGGGCTTAATTGGAGGCTAATTCTTCCGAGCCTATATAGAATAACTTCTTGCTGAGGTAGACTATCTTTCATAAGACAATCATTTCAAGAAAAAAAGGCGATGTCTGTGTCTGAATGTCTTTATTGGGATAGCCTGCTCCCTTAACGACAGAACAAACATAAAATAATGTCAGCTGGAGACTCACAATAATGTTAGTATATACAGTCATAAAGGCCACTAAGTTACTTACTCAATGGGAAAATGAGGACTCGCAGCTGTAAGTCGATACAAACATTGTTAGCACATAAATTGCTAGTTTCTTTATTGTGCTGTATTCCTCTGAGCATGCCACTCGAAACGGACACAAGGACTCAGCACTCCTGAGCGCATCCATGATTTGTCTCGATGTCTGGAATTCAATCAGCTCAGTTTGAATAGCGGCCTCATCCAGGGAGGGTATCGTTTTCTTAGCAAGGGAGGAGAATTCTCAACCTGGGCGGACTGGGAGAGAATCACGTACAAACACAATGATATCCTTGGGCATGCTGTAGTCTTCAAATCTGGTGGAGAAGGTGTCCCTCAGCTGCTTGATGAAAACTTCCATCACCTCTGTGACAATGCTGCGGCCTGGTCCCTCTGCCTGCGAACAACTCAAGCTTCCCTTTAAAAGGCATGAAGTGTTTCACCATGTCCACGACTGTTTTACCTCTTCATTGTAACTGGAGATTTAACCAGAATATTTCAGCCCAAAAAGCTGTGTGTAGCTTGCAGCTAACGCTTCAATGTTTTTGCGTCGGCCCTTGTTAAGGCGGGAAGGCCACTTTGAAAGTTTCATGCATAGATTCATAATGATGTCTGAGATTGAATCCTTTGCAAACAGCTACATTTTCATTGAACATAAGACACTGGCTTGGCATTGGGAAAAGAAGGTAAGTGTCAGGCTCTGGCCATAGAGAAGCCTATTTGCTTCTCTGTGTAGCCATGGTCAGAGTCTGACAGTTCTATTCTTTCTATGTACTGGTGGTGGTTTGTGTGGGATCCCTAATTAGAGGCAGCTGTAGCGCATCGTCTCTAATTAGGGATCCTACAAAGGCTTGTAATTTTCACACTGGGTTGTGGGTCGTTGTCGATATATGTCGCAGTCACGGGGAAAGTAAGTGTGCAGCTCTGTTACGTCCGTCCGTTCATTCGTGTTTGTGTTTGTGAACGTGACGTTTAGTCTATTCATGTTTATTGTTCTGTAGTTCGTTATTTGTGTTTATTATACATAATACGTTATATAATATACATAGTATAGTAAAATGTCGAACTACTATCCCTGCGCTGCGTCTTTTCATTATCCACCTTTCTTTTGAAACGTTTTGAGAGAGACATTTTCTCTTGCTATCAAGCTAATTGTTCTGAACGAATGTTGACGTAAAAAAAAGTAGTAAATAATTGAATAGAGACGTTGATTTTATGAGTAGGGCCTAATCAGATCGAAATTATTGTGTTATTGTCACTGAATGTGTTAAATTACTAATCGGATGTGTTAAAAGTGTTGTTCAATTTGTAGTGTAGGCCAATTAATTGTGCTAATATTATATACTAATTATGTTCTGGCCCGCCTACTATTGGCCCGAGGCCAAACCTAGTTGACAAACCCTGACATAAACTGACCAGTTGAATCCAGTTGAAAGCTATAGTCCCTTATTGATGTCACTTGTTAAATCCACTTCAATAAGTGTAGATGAAGGGGAGGAGACAGGTTAAAGAAAAGGTTTGTAAGGCTTGAGACAATTAAGACATAGATTGAGTGTTAATGGGCAAGACAGAATATTTAAGTGCCTTTGAACGGGTTATGGTAGTAGGTGCCAGGCTCATCGGTTTGTGTCAAGAAATGCTATGCTGCTGGGTTTTTCTTGCTCAACAGTTTCCTGTGTGTATCAAGAATGGTCCACCACCCAAAGGACATCCAGCCAACTTGACACAACAGTGGGAAGCATTGGAATCAACATGGGACAGCATCCCTGTGGAACGCTTTTGACACCTTGTACAGTCAATGCTCCAACGAATATAAGCTGTTATGAGGGCAAAAGGTTGGGTGGGGTGGGGGTGGGGGGGTGCATCTCAATATTAGGAAGGTGTTCCTAATGTACCTAATGTTTGGTATACTCAGTGTATATTGCCTTAATAAGAGCAGTAACAATATGACTAATTCTTGGAGGGATTTCCCCATATGCCTTTGAATATGACAACAATGTATCAAAACATGAAACTTTTACACCTTTTTATCCCCAATTTCGTGATATCCAATTGGTAGTTAGCCTTGTCCCATCGCTGCAACTCCACTACGGACTCAGGAGATGCAAAGGTCGAGAACCATGCATAATCCTAAACACGACCCTGCCAAGCCGCACTGCTTCTTTGACACACTGCTCACTTAAGCCGCACCAAAGTGTTGGAGGAAACACCGTCCAGCTTGCAGGCCCCTGGGCACCACAAGGAGTCGCTAGAGCACGATGGGACAAGGAAATCCCAACCCAGGCAAACCTTCCCCTAACCTGGATGACGCAGGGCCAATTGTGAGCTGCTTCATTGGTCTCCCGGTCACGGCCGGCTGTGACACAGCCTGGGATCAAACCCGGGACTGTAGTGATGCCTCAAGCACTGCGATGCTGCACCACTCGGGAGGACACAGTAGTCAAATCTGTGTGTGTGTCTGAGAGTAGGGCTGTTACGGTGACCGTATTATGGCAGAGGTGGAAACGGACTAGAGTTGCACTTAAGTCGCAAAGAAAATGACTTGCAACTTGACTTAGACTTGTGATCAATTGACTTGAGACTTGACTTGGACTCTAGATGAGAGACTGGTGAACAATACAAGTCAGTACTGGGATACGTTTTTGTTGTGCATTCTGTCAGATAACACGGAACAGGCAGCATTGTAACACAGAGAAGGTAGTTTAGAACGTCTGCATTCCACAAACAATATGCAGACAAGGACGTATCTATTTCAATGGGAGGATAGTGTTTACTCATATTTGCACTTTGTCCTTATTTGATTGAGCGGACATTGTGTATGCTATTGCTATATAGATCGGAACATTAAAACGCAAGCAAAAGTTAAGCTATCATTTATCATAGTATGTGAAATCATGTCATATTTAAATAATACATGTCATATTTGAATAGTACATTAAATAATTATGACAGTGTTTAGCAACTAACTTTATATTTGTGAAATTGTCCCAAAAAATAATGTAGCAAATAATTTACTTCAAATAATTTACAAGGTTTATAGACCTAACCCACAGCAGGCAGAAAGCCAGTGCCAAAAGGGACTTGAGACTTGACTTAGACTTGGCCCTAAAATACTTGAGACTTGACTTGCACTCTACCTCAAAGACTTGTGAACATCTCTGTATTATGGCCACACCGGCGGGCAGGAGTCATGACCTCAGTCAAATTCACGTGACCATTTAGTCACGGTAACTAGGGTTCTCCATGTTCTGATGTTGCTGATGGTCATTAGTAGCCTACCAAACGTAATAACTGTCTGGTACTCTGGACTTTATTGTCCCTCGATCCCTCTGACATCAATGCAAATGTTTTCAAAAATCGAATAAAACACTTCATGACAGCACATGAGCTCATGTTGCACTACATTTCTATCGGCTATGCAATTGCGTGAGAAAACAGAGTTTTGATGACCTCTATTAAAAAGAGGAGGATCCCATTAGCTTTCTCTAGGCTAGGCTTATTATATTTATTTATCAACTTTTCTAATATTAAGCACATTGTTTCGCTTTAAAATAGAAGTATAGGCTACCTGGCTGGCATGAAAAAGAACCACGGAAAAACGTCCTCCATTCACTATTTAAGTGCATAGATTACATGTTTTTTTTGTTTTTATTTCCTCGAGACAGGTGCATGATAATGGTCTATTCTAAATCAAAACTCATTTCACACATTTATTATTTTGTATATGTATAGACAACATTAAATTAAGAAGTGTCTGATGGGTGACAATGTTAGCCTTTCACTTGTGAATGATGCCCAGTGCAGTAAGGCAAGAAACAGAGCATGCGACCTTTTCAAATCACAGTCGTACACCCAGTCGTACACCTCATGTAGCCTAGCCCATAGTTCAATATGTTTGATATGGTTTGCATAACTTCTTAAAATTTAAGGACATAAATCCACATAGGCAGTGCGTGCGTTTCAAGTTTGGGGAAGATAATTTTCACCATAAAAATGCACCTTTAAAATAAAGCATTACATGCATAATCGCATTTGCGGTCACTTTTGAGAACAGTGGGTGTTCCTCAAAATGCATACTACCGTGCTCCGAGTTCGCAAATTGGAGCACGGGAAGGTCGGAGAATGAGTCCAAATCAAAGTATGCCAAACGGAGCACGAAGGGCACTTCTCGAATGCGTTCTCTGTTAGTACATATTTTGAAATCATGCATACTTCAACGGAAAGTATGCAACGAAACATGACGCAACCAAGTAAAAAATGTGGCGTAAATACACTCCGACTTCGGAATGAAATGTTGCCTATTCACATCTCATATGTTGCCTGACTACAATATTTTATCTTGATACGTTAATAAATCCATGTTAATTTTGGCATGTTTACCTGCCTACAATGACATCTACCTTAGATAACATTGGTTTTAGGTTATTTATACCTGTTATACTATCTGGTTAGTTACATTATTACGACTCACATATATCTAGCTGATAGTTATGAAGTAAAACATTTGCTTTGTTTATATCTTGTTTCCTCGATATTACCATTGTCCTGGCTAGAAGAAGGAAGGTTCAGTGAATTGGTAAGTCCATAGTAAGTCAACAGAGCTAACTGGGTAGCTAGCTAGCCACAAAGAATTGTTAGATAGCTACCCACGAATAATTGACATCTATAATACCTTGCATAACATTAGTTGTAGGTCATTTTTGCCTGTTTAACTAGCTAGTTGGTTAGCTAGATTACAACGATTCACATATCTAGCTGATAATTATAAAAGTAAATCGTTTGTTTTGTGTATATCTTGTTTCGTCAGTGAATGGAGAGATGTAGCGTGAGGTAATACAGTAGGGGGAATTAATTTGGGATCTATCACATCCCACAACTGTCCCAGAGTATGTTTTGGAATTTTTATTTCTTGCACAGAAAGACAAGTTGACCAATAGAATAGGTCAACTTTTGTACTATTGGGGATAATAGATTGACATAAGCTAGTGCTTTTGCTGTTCATTATGCCTACTCATCTTGTTGGCTGAAGAAAAGTAGGCTAAATGTGGAAAGTTCTAACATCTTCAATATGCAGCTCGGAATTCGATAAGAAGGACACGCACAGTTGCATCCCCGATGTGTCTGTCTTCACTTGTAGCCTACTTCTTAGGCGAGATGATTGCTAAGAAGGACCCGATCACGTGATGGGTATTGGCTAATAAGAGTTTAGATATCTGAGAGAGCCATGTGAGTGAGTGGTGCTTCGTAGCAAGGCAACCGGGAGGGAATTATAATTATTATATTACACAGCGGTCACTTTGGTTGCAAAAGGCATTATGGCCACACAACTTTTAGGCCTGGTGAGAATATTATCAAGTGCTTGTCAAATTGTGAATGAGAGACTGATGAAGTGTGTGCAGCCAGAGAAAGAAACAAAGCAGAGCTCATGCCTTTCATGTGACTTTTTTCAAATCATTGTTAGAGTCACATCATGCAGCCTTAAAATGTATTAAAAATCTAAACATATAGCCCAACGTTTGTATCACAACTAAAGTTGCATAAATATCTCTAAATTAAGCATATAGGAGGACCTGTTTTTTTTGTTAACCATTCATCACAGAAATGCACACTTCCTTGGAAATTGTTTGGAGATTAATAAAATAGAAAAGATACTATGTTCTTCATATTATAAAATTAAAAAAAATAAACGGCACGGAATTCTAAGCAAATCTTGTCTGCTAAATGAACTAGTGTAATCCACGGTATGGCATAGCCATATCAGGGCCTAACATAAGGACAACTCAGAGTATGCCATTATGTTCTTCTGAAATAGACTACATTTTCTTCATATAATTTCTTTAGACCCGTCTAAAATAAATAATAGATTTATTGCGATGGTGTAGGCTATATTGAATAGATTTATTAGACTTTTTAAAATGTGGATGTTCTAAATGTCTGCATCAGTGGCTATTAGGCAATGAATGTAAGCCAGGAGATGCTAAACGTGTTTATGTTATTTAACGGCCAATTACAGTGAGACCGGCAGTTAGTGGCTTGACAATCACCAGCTGACAAAATGTCATGACCGCCACAGCCCTATCTGAGAGAAGAAGAATCCTACTAACCCGCTTTTCCTCAGTCTATCACACCAGCCATGACTTGCTGTGCTGTCACTGGACAATCCTCTTCCCTAATGTGGCGCGATGTATTCCCCAGATGCCAAAGCCATCTTTAAAGAAATCCCAAAGACTTTTGGGGAAGAAGCCAAAGGTTTAAAATAAGCTTTACAGCAGGAGTGGATCAACTCAAACACATGATCTTATTTAAGAGAAGATGAAAAAATATTGTTGTGTTAATATATCTAAGTTGCCATGTGGGAAACATGCCAGCAGAAGGTTATGCTAATGAAGGTCGTATCCTTCTTTATTTAGCCTTAGAAGGCATGCTATGATGCATTGTTTTAGCAACAGGACAGTCAGCACATCTGTCCTGTCCCATGCTGTGCTATAACAAACAGGGACACTAACCTGAAGACATAAAAACACATGCATATACCCAAACACGTACACACAAACACCCTGACCCACACAACCCCTCACCCTACCACCACCACACTCAGTTTTTTCGGTGCGACTCGCTTTGTGATCTATCAATTATTCAACACGTAACAAGATGGCAGAATATGATTCTGGTTGTTTTTCCAACTCTATTTGAGAGACAGTTAGTCCAACTAAAATCGCAGGCACTATTTTCCATTTCCATTCATTTTGCAGATTAATTAAGAACAGTTTGGAAGATGGAGGCATGGTGTGTGCGCACGCGCACATCTAGTTATCAGTTAGGACCAGTCGCACTGCCCTGTCATACACACTCTCACACACACGCACCTCAGGATAGGATTGCATATGAGGCTATTAGAAATCATCAGATCTAGTATAATGGAACTGGAGATCACCCTATAACAGAGTGCCATTGCTTTGGGTCCTATATTCGGACTAATCAAAAAGTCAACGTTTCCAGATTTTCCTTTACTCTCTTTCTTTCTGCTCCTCTCCCCTCCATTGTCCCTCTTTTCCCCCCATCTCATCTCTCGCCGTCTTTGTTCCACCTGGGTCTGTTCAGAGGAGACTATTTTAGATTGGAGCATAACACTGGTGTACTTAAGCCAATTCCAGCACAGAGAATGGTCATCAGTGAGTAGAAGTATTCATGTGTTCTCTTTTGGGTGCAGTTTGACTGGTTTGTTACAGATGTAGGATCCTAATTTGAGCTACAGACGGAAAATAATCCTGCAGCAACAGGAAATGTGAATTATGTGTATTATAAGTCATGGAAATTGTTGTAGGGGTTGATACATTGTTTTTAAGGGGAAATCAAGTCAGAAATGTAAAAGTGAAAATTAAACTTCAGATGCCTTTTTAAACCTCAAATACACTACAATATATAAATGTCCTGCAAAGCAAAGAAAGTTATCCTGCAACAGGGTGATCAAGTTAAGATCCTACATCTGTAGGTGCATATCGTGTGTGTGTTTAGGGAAAATAGGATTTTGAATGGGACTGAATTTTGTGTCCCCACAATGATAGTTATACAAGACTGTGTGTGTGTGTGTGTGTGTGTGTGTGTGTGTAAGAGTGAGCATGTCAAACTTCCTGAATCCTATAGTTAACCCCTTCTTTGAAAAATACAACACTTTAGAAATAACAAAATCAAGCTCTCTCTTTTTCTTCAGTTGGTTTTCCCTGTACCCTCCCACTGAAATGCCTTTACAGACCCTCCAATGCCATGAGATTTAGCCATACCAACCCCATGATCTCCTTAACCCTGATCCAACTAGTTAGCCCAGTACAACAATCAGACCAGCCCTACCCTCCATCACCAGCCTCTGGAGCCAACTAAACCCTGAAGGAACAACATAGAGATGTGTTCAGTACGACAGATCCATTCCCAGATACACACCAAAAGGACAAGCGCTGTTTCATATCATTAGCATAAACAAATTAGGGCATGTCTCCCTTGTTAAGCCAAATATTTCTCGTTAGTGCCATAGCTGAACAAACCCACTGATTAAGCTCCACTGTCTGCCTGCCTTTGAAGCCTGCAAAGGAGTCAATTTTTTTATCAAGCTCATTTGCATTTACAAATGAAAATGCTAATTAATGAGACTCGTTTGCAGGGTGCTTTACCGTTAGGCAAAGGCACATGATTTCTACCTGTATGGAGTTATAGCCTACACGTTGTAAGTAACACTTTTAATAATCTTAACATTTCTGCTAAATGTTCTGTAATATTTTCTGGCAAGTTCTGATACTTAACCTGCTGTGATATTTGTATTATTTTTATTTTGTCCCTCTGGTAGCAGGTATTGATTAAAATCTATTTTTCTTGGCTGAGGCAGCAGGATACCCTCAGGGAAGATGGAGGTGGCACGGAGAAGAGGGAGCGGGGTGAGAAGAAGAGGAGCAGGGATGGGGGGTGGGGGGGCGGTTTGAGGAAATAGAAGGTGATGGAGAGGGTGGCCACATGAAGACAATGAAGGTAGAGTGACTTTGCAAGCAATGTGTGTGTGTGTCTGAAAGACTGGAGGTGTGATATCATCAATTAAATAAGCCTCCCACATGGCATCTGGTGTTCTCTCTGTCTGTGTCTGTTTCTTTCTCACTTACACTTTCTCTCGCTTTCTGTTTTCTGTATTTTAATCGACTGATATAAATCGCTCTCCCTGCGTTGCTTTTCTTTATCCCTGATTGCTAACAGTATTTCATTTCTCCTTCTCTCCTCTCATCCCTTATTCATTTCATTCCTCTATAGATTCTGTACTTCCATCGTGGTCGAGCTAAGATTCTTCCAATGGTACAGTCAGCCACATTTAGAACAGTGGGAGAGAGAAACAGAGGAGTAGCCAAGCGAGAGGAAGGGAAGTGTCTTGAGGGAGTCCAGTGACCGCACGTTAATGGCCAGATGTGTATATTCTCATTATAGAATTAATTCCCAACTCATTAGGATAACTAACTAACTGTGCTGGGTCTGGGCCCACATGATTCCATTCAACCCCTCTCTATGCTAATGAAAGGCTCTTCTCTTCGCTTTTCACTTAGTTTGAAGTGCACCGTGGCTGTGTGTGTACATGCGCACACTCGGCTGACTCTTCAACTCCAATCTTCGAAGGCTGCAGTCTGCTAGTTCTTCATCCTGCCTTAGCTCTCTCTATTTCTCTCTCTGTTGATTTGACACCTAGATTCAGTCTCTTCATCAGTAAGAGTGGAGATTGAACAGATGAATAAACCTTTTACATCCAATTATATGTTTGTTTGATGCTGTAGAATTGTTAGAAATAAATAAATTAGCATTTTGGTTTTATGTTCAGTTCCAAGATGATGGGGAGAGAGGAAATTTTGAGAAATACAATTACTGAAGTGATTTGGTATGTTCTTGTCTAATAAGCTGCTGGTTGTAAGATGTTTTAAAGCTCTGGAGGAATCTTAGGGTGAAATTATCTCTGTTGAGTATAGTATCTGTATGAATTTCTGACATGGAAAGGTTTACCACCAACATCAGCTAAATTCGTTTTCAAAAGATAAAAAATCATGAATGTGATTATTCTTTGCAGTTTGTGTGTGCGTGCTTGTGTGTGTGGAGATGACTGTGATCGAAGAGGACAGCCTCTCCTTGGTGAACACTCGTGTGTGTGATTTTGGAATCTAGGTCAAAGCACTGAATTAGGCAGCGAGTAATGGAAGAAAATCTGCATCAGTCTGCATGGTTACAGGGCCCTCCAGTGAGAACACTCAGACCACACACACACTGGTGTATGGTCAGTGCCATTTAAGATGAGGGAGCACGATTACTTTTTTTATGAGCATGACCTTATTTCTATAACAGCATATTGAATGACTGTCATTCATATTCAATTCACCCAGCTCAATGTAACATCGATAAGTTTAGGCTACTACATTATATAAATATTTTCCCTATACCCATCATGAGGTTGCTACAACCTAGCCTATGAATGAAAGTTTACAATGTAGGTGCACAGGTCGAGAGAAAAATGTGAGTAATCAAGGTGACAGACAGTGACTCATTCAATACCGCATTGCACACTCTTGCTTGCATCTAGCTGATCTAGGGTGTAATCATTTAGTACAACAGTTGTAAATGAGAGTTACAAATTCAGGTATGTTTATCCCTGTTTCGTTCCGTTTGCTTCCATTTAAGAAATATTTTTCAGCAGAATTAATACACCGCTGATCACACTCAAACACAGTTCACCTTAATAGCAGTCACGAACAGCATGATAATTCCTTCTAGCATCTATGCACTCTCCTCCTCACCTTTTCCCTTCACTTGTGGACTTCAGTGCACAACATAATAATTAAACTGCACTGTTGGTTAGGGCTTGTAAGTAAGCATTTCACTGTAAGGTCTACACCTGTTGTATTCGGCTCACGTGACAAATACACTTTGATTTGATATGATTTGTTGTAGAAAGACTTTTGGTTAATGATATGTTTCAACTCTGTTGCTCTCCTCTCCTCCTCCCAGCACAGAGAGATAATGAGGGAGCAGGCAGCTCAGGCTTCACACAGACAGAATTAGCACAAGGCATGATCGCAGGCTTCAATTGGAGAAAGTTTTCTCCTCTCTCGCTCATCTGAGTCTTCAGATGCTTTTTCAAACTTTGCTGTTGAGAGGGATTCAAATCAAGAGGAGGAGTGGGATTTTCTAACTCTCAAACATGCAGATTCCCCATTTCAGTTTATCATGAAGACA
This sequence comes from Thymallus thymallus, assembly GCA_023634145.1. Taxonomy (NCBI): domain Eukaryota; kingdom Metazoa; phylum Chordata; class Actinopteri; order Salmoniformes; family Salmonidae; genus Thymallus; species Thymallus thymallus. The sequence continues at coordinate 15,333,092 of CM042400.1, read as the reverse complement.
AATCAGTGTGTGTGTGTGTGTGTGTGTGTTTGTGTAACTGATTTAATGTACTTGGGTTTGTTACTATGTGTATGTAAATATGTTGAGTGTGAGCAAATGTGTGTATGTGTGTGTTTGTGTGCATGCTTGTGTGTTTGTGTGCGTCTCCCCTCCAAAGGAGCGTGTTCTGATGGATGTTAATGTGGACTGACAAAGGGGTGTCCCCCGAGGGAGAAACATGGCCAACCAGGGAGGAAGGGAGCGAGGGAGGAGGAGGAGGAGGGGGGCATTCACCCCTTTAATCCACTCCCTTCTTTACAGACCCTGAGAGGAAAAGAGGCAGTGAACCACCCAATGAATAAATAAAAGCCTCACCCCCCTTCCAGCCTGCAGTGCTGCACAGAAGCACTTAAAAACATTTTAACAAGAGATGCACAAACGTAAAACTCTGACTTTACACATTGAGAAAGAGAGAGCGCGAGAGAGGATAAGATGATGGGAGAGCGAGATACTAGAAGGGAATGAGATAAATTTAGAGAAAGGGAGAGTGTTCGAGTGCAATGGGAGAAAAAAAATAAAGAAACATTTCACAAGGTTAAGGACCCTATATTCAAATGGGTTTAGAATATTTATTGAGGAAATGTAATAGATGTTAGAATGAGGATTCAAAATGGATTGGATGTGAGAATGAGGATTCAAAAAGGATTGGATGTGAGAATGAGGATTCAGTAGGGGAATGAGAATGGACCAGATGAAGCCATGGGCTGCAGATGAAGGATCCGGGGAGTAGGCTCTGGCTTGGAGTCTCAGGTATACATTGTCAGGCCATGGTAGTTAGGCTAGAGGTGATGGCAATCCCCAAAAAGAGAACTCCAAGCTAGTTGGACCCTAGAGAGGAAGAGAGCTGTTCTGGACTGCAGGTGCTGAATGGTTGGGGATGTAGTTGAGATGGAACAGGCATATGGACGAGATGCCCAGAGATTGACCCAATCTTAGACCCCAGGAAAGCAGAAGCGACAGTGGCAAGGAAAAAAATCCCTTGAAGGAAGAAAACCTTGAGCAACCAGGCTCTTTTGGCTGGTTGGGTAGGATCCGGTACATGAGATAGATGGTGTCCGTGAAATGAGGCAGGGACTGGAGGACTGTGCTTGAGTTAAAGTAGGTTCTGAGTGATGAACATGGTGTGTGCTGTCCTGATGTTGTTGACGGCAGAGTGGATGTAGGAATGATAGGCTTGAGAGGACCAACGCCCGAGGAGTTGTAAGGTGTGGTCTGGGATGCTGTGTCGATGATTCCATGGATGCAGCTCCGATGCGGAAGGAGTGTCTGGAGAATTGGTCAGTAGGATAGCTGTACAGGGATAATCTGTCTCAGATGGGAATGGAACCATTGGCGAGCCGATGGAACCATGATCGGTGATGAATAATGGATCGGATGGAGAGTCATGTTGAGATTGTCTGAGCTGTAGGAAGTAGGCAAGTGGTATGTAAGGGCTCAGGGTAGACGGTAACCGGAACAGGTAGACTGGTGTGGTTTTGCCAAACTGATTGGTTTACTGTGTTTGATGGGGAAGGTCAAGGTATCTTTGTCGAGAATGGTGATCTACACTGATTACACAAAACATTAAGAACAGGTCTTTCCATGACAGACTGACCAGGTGAATCAGGTGAAAGCTACGATCCGTTATTGATGTCACTTGGTAAATCCACTAAAATTAGCGTAGATGAGACAATTGATACAATAATTGTGTATGTGTGCCATTCAGAGTGTGAATGGGCAAGACAAAATATTGAAGTGCCTTTGAACGGGGTATGGTAGTAAGTGCCAGGTGCACCGGATTGTGTCAAGAACTGCAAGGCTGCTAGGTTTTTCACACTCAACCATTTCCTGTGTGTATCAAGAATGGTCCACCACACAAATGACATCCAGCCAACTTGACACAACTGGGGGAAGCATTGGCGTCAACATGGGCCAGTATCCCTGTGGAATTACTTTCGACACATTGTAGAGTCCATGCCCCAACATATTTAGGCTGTTCTGAGGGCGAAAGGAGGGGGGTAGAAGATGTAAACTTGGTACATTGTGGGAAGTGAAAGAACGGCAAAAGAAAAATCTATTCCATTGTGGAGAGACTGCGATGGAGACCTAACCTGATCTCAGCATCTGGATATCATTGGTGATTGGCTGGCGACGAGGATGGATGGCCGACTTCAGCAAGGCTGAGCTGTGGCCAGCAGTTGAAGACAGAGGCAGAGGCAGTTGGTTCACTTATCTAGGTCCTATGTACAGCTGTCGAGATAGCCCCAGTATGTGCTGACATTCCACTATAGGAGCCTCCAGGCAGTGACAGTCAAACAGGCAACGCCACCAAAATGAACGGTCAGAACAATAACAGAAGTCATCTAACTCCTAGCGGCGAGAAGGGTGAGCCGAAGACGGGTACGGAAGGACTTGAAGTGAGGAGAGAGGTCAGGCTAGACGAACCTGAGGTGGGGAGAGGTCATCACTGGCAGAGGGAGGGGGTGAGCCGTAACAGTGGTCACATTTAGGATCTGCTGGCGAAGCAAGGAATGCGCACTGGATGCGAATTGAAGTGGAGTGTGTTGGGTAGAGGAAGAGCCAGGGTGGCTGCCGAGAGTGAATGGTGAGCCGGAGAGCAGGGCTGGGCTGCAGCCAGCAGTGAAAACTGTAACAGAGGCAATCAGCTCACTGAACAGTGAGAACTTAACAGTGGTGAAGAACAGGGGACGAGCCACAGATGAAGCAGAACAGTGGTCACAGGGCCAGCGAGACCTGGGGGGAGAGGAGCCCAAGGCTGTGAAGATAGAGCAGACAAAGTAGCCGAGAGGCCAGAGCAGGCAACCTGAAAACCAGTTGCACTGCTGGCGGAGACAGGTATGGTGGGTAGAGGAAGCATTATGAATGAGCCATTGCCGAAGCAAATTACGCTTAACATGAAGGAAATTAAAATGGAAGAATGCCCTAAACGGCACAGGGTAGCCTGGCGGCTGTATGGTGAGTAGCCAGCCTGTCTATTTTTGGAGTTGGCACACAGATGGAGTTGGCACAGGAACTGCATCAAAATAAATTACTGTACTGGCGATGAGTGAATAGCTAGGACTCGGGTGCAATGGTTGGCAACACAGCCTCATGCGTCCACTGAGGAGCAGGGCATATGGCCGGGAGATGCGCTGGTGCATTCGGTTAATCAGGGTCATGGATTGTCGGGAAATGCACTCGGGAGAGCACGCTTGGAATGAGCCGTGGACACGCCACGGTCAAGCATATTTTCAACCAGGAGCTGGCTGGCATGGCGGAGAGGAATGTGTTGAAAGCAGGTAGCTTGCTGGTCCATGATAAGAGCAGAATGAGGGATATAAGTAGTGATGGGATGATTGACACAGGAGCTCCGAAGTAGTTTTCAAAGCACTACTGAGCCAACACAATTTAACGATGCTTGTTTCAAAGTAACATTATCACTTGATCAATGACGTCGAAAGCTTTGTTTTGATCACGTGTTGCAAAATGTGAGATCCCACAGACTTCGCTGTGGTTCCGGTTGCTTTCAAACACAGACCTCTACTTGACACCATGCTTACAATGTAGTTAGGATTTTCATGGTACATCATCTAAAGCGGTAGCTTAGCAGGTAGAGCTGGGGTGACTCAGAGCAAAAAAGGGACACATGATGGACTGTGCTAAGACCCACGACTAACCACTGCGTCAGAGATTTGATGAATAACGCTGCTTTTCATTGCTGATCAGCAGATGTCACTAATGTGCATTGTGTTAAAAGCTCAGCGTAATGAACAATTTTTTGGCACAATTTGGTGAAAGCCCCAATGGCTTCAGAAAGCCTCGGTTTCCCGTCACTAGATATATGAGCCTGACGGGAGCAGGTGCGAAAGGCAACAAATATTACAATTAAATTGATAAGGCTCGTAATGCAACACTGCATGCACTGCAGAACAAAGAGGAGAAATGTTAGTTTGGTCAGGTTTAAGTAGGGTGGCAGTGGTGATTAAGGAAAGTTAGGACAGGTGTGGAGGCTGATTAGAAATGAGTTGCAGCTGATGCTTGTTGAGGAACTGCGTTCAACTAGTTAGTGTTGCAAACGGGCATGGTGTCTGATTGGCAATTAGTAGCAGATGGCTCTTGTTGAGTTGCTAGGGAGATGTGTTCAAGGCAACTAGTTAGTGTTGCATTCAAGTCTGTTCCTCTCGCCCGAATGTGTTCATTCTTAACACCAGTGGTGTCAAACTCATTCCATGGAGGCCCTATTGTCTGTTTTTCTTCTTCTTTCAATTAAGACCTAAACAACCAGGTGAGGGGAGTTCTTTACTAATTAGTGACCTTAATTCATAAATTAAGTACAAGGGAAGAGCGAAAACCCAGACACTCGGCCCTCTGTGGAATGAGTTTGACATGTGTTTAACCATATTGTGCACAAACACAGAGAGAAACAAGCAAAACATTGCCATGAGTCTAGACTACAAAAAAAGGATCTAACAAAGACTGATGCGGATCTAAATGTTGTTCTGATAAAAAAAAGCAGGTTGGCATTTATTGAGATAACTCACATACTGGAGGCAGCTCTGCAGAGTGGTCACAAGCTGGCACAGCCATAAAATCTGATTTTAAACCATAACCCTAACCTTAACACCTAACACCTTAAACCTAACCATAAATTAAGACAAAAAAGCAAATGTTTGTTTTCATGAATATTTACAATATAGCCAATTATGACTTTGCAGGTGGCCCATCTATAGGAACCGCTCAGTTCTGCCTCCAGGGCAAGACCCATGACAAACATCAACCTGCGATACAAAATCATAACATTAATAAGCTTTTCTCTCCTCTATGGTAACACTTTACATCACCTCTGACCACACTGACCCTTCATCGTCATGGCGACTGTACCATGGTGACAGACTGAAAGAGATGAGCAGGGTGATTTGTGTATGATGTGTGTGTTTGTGTGTGCGATCGTACGCCTGCGTGTGTGTGTGTGTTTCGCTCTATGAAAACAGACATTTTGAAATGTCCAAGTAGATTCATTTCCCAGATAAGGTCACACAGTTCATTTTATACTCTGTGTATTTAGTTTGGTATTAATTAGCAAATGTTTGGTTTCAACAAACAGCCCAAGGGTAGAGGAATCCAAAGTGGGTCAGAGTAATAAAGATCTTCAACAATTATTCATAGACTCCTCCCATCGCTTTCTCTATAGTTTTCTCTTATTATGGAAAGGAAGCTTTTCATGCGATTGTTACAGACAAACTACTCTAATTGGAGGCAGAAAAAATGTGAATCTGCTGATTGGATGATCAGAGTGTGAGGGTTCTGATTGGATTTTCAGTGAGTTAAGAGTTTTCTGATTGGATGATTAGTCAGTTAAAGTATTCAGGTTGGATGTTGAAAGAATGAGAGGGTTCTAATTGTCAGAAGAGAGAATGTAAGACCTCTGATTGGATGATGAGAGAGGGAAATTGTTCTGATTGGTGGTTGAGATTCCTCTGCAGTAACTGGGTGTCATGGCTGCCAGGTCCCTGTAGGTCTGAACTGTACATCTACACACTAATCAGAGTCAGCAGTGAGAGATCAAAGGAGCCACTCCATCATTACTCAGAGCAACTCTTTGAAGTGTCTAAATGTGTGTGTGTGGATGTGAAACGGCTTAACCAGTGTGAAGCTCAGGCATTGAGAATGATAGAGGCATCTAGTAGCCAAAAGGCTGTATTAATATAGGCAGAGCCATTGAGGGCTTCCGCCGTTTTAATGTAGTCAACTGGGTGGGACTTCCAACTTCATTGGCTGATCCTTCCTGGTGACCCTGTTGGAGTCATGTCCAATCGGGTCATGAGGAGGGATCAGCCAATCATGAAGAAAATAATTGACTACCTCAAAATGGCGATAGCCTCAATGGCACTGCCCATGCTGTCACAGATGCTATAATGGCACAGATACAAAGAAGAGTCCTCTATCTATCTCCATGAGCGCAGTGCATTCTTCAGACTCACTGCTGTTCCCTCAGGAAACGAAGGCCTAGTTTCTTTGCTACCTCCTGATAACGCAGACAACAAGATACATGATTGGTAAAAACATGACAACATATCTGAATATACATGCTAGGGTACGCTGTGTTAAAACCTTTCCTGTTATTTTACATTTCAGAGGTCTTGAAGAAAAGGAAAGAAAAAAAGGAGAGATATTGAAGAGAGCTTAGGAAATGGAGAACCCTTTCAAAATGGAGAAGGACAGAGGTTGAATTAAATTTCAAATTGTACATGTTTGTTGACAACAACCAAATATCAATCACATCATGGCCTGATGCCCAGTGGGAATACACCATGCATCAATGTTATATGAAACCACACAGTACCTTTGTTTGACTACTATACTAACAGATTGGTATATTATTCTCAGCAGATTGTCTGAGCATTGTCTAACAAGTTATTTCTGGAAAAATAAAGTAATTATATTCTGTTATCTTACAGACTCCGTATGTAATAATAGGTTTCAGATTGTGTGCATAAACAATCTGTGTTCTCTCTGGACAAAGTATCTGTGTGTGTGTGTGCTCTCTGCAAGAGAATAATGAGTAGATACTAGACTGCCTCTCTGTGGTCATAGTTATAACAGCAGCCTCCATAGCGCACCACGCACAGTGGCAAATGGCCTGTCACCTTTGTAGTTTCACAGGTCTCTAGTTACCATGGCAATGTGAACAGCTGCTAAGGCCTTCTGAATGTTATGTTTATTTGTTGTTGATCTGTTTACATTTCTCTCTGTGTTGGCTCTTATAAAACAGCAAGTAAATAAAGGTAAAAGATAAATACATCTGTTTATGAAATTCTGGATTAGAAGTAAGAGGTCTGCAGAGAACAGTGAGATCGATTATGTGCACTCTCTGGCATCAGACCAGGCGCCAGGATAAAGTGGCTAAGGACATTTTTTGGGGTTCTTGCATTGGAATTATTGAATTCTGTTTATATAATCACGCTATACCATAATAAACAGGAAGTTCAAATGTTGAGACTCCGAGATCGAGTGCTTTTGAAATCTGTAGCCTATCAGCACAATGGACAGCCCCCTAGAGCAATGCATTTTAGATGGGCAATTACACTCTTACAAACAGCCTATGTGAATGCCATGTACACAAACAACTGTCTTACCAAGAAAATGCAAACTAAACGCTGAAAGTAGTATCCTAGTTATTCATGCATCAAACAAAAATACTGAATAGCAATTTGGCTTAGAATACTGACAACTGCGTATGCGAACGAAAACAGCAGTACCAAGTAGGGTAACATGGGGTAAGACCAGGTCATGCTTAGGGTAACAAACTATAAAGGAAAATAAATGGCTACATTTAACAGATTTATAGTTATTTTATCAAATATATTATTTGGGAAAGGGGCATTTTGCCCAGCTACAGGGGTAAGATGCCCACACACCCGGGGGAAACTTACCCCAATAGAAGATTATCCAGGCTGTATCACAACCGGCCGTGATTGGGAGTTCTATAGGGTGGCACACAATTGGCCTAGCGTTGTCCGAGTTTGGCCGGTGTAGGCCGTCATTGTAAATAAGAATTTGTTCTTAACTGACTTGCCTAGTTAAATAAAGGTTAAATAAAAAAACAAAATACAAAATTTTACCTCACCTGCACAAAATTATCTTTCTTCTTTTACCTTTTCCTTACACTTAATTATTTACTGTTTAATTAAACTCATCATTTGAACAAGGCAAGATTTTAAATTCCCGGTTTTCAATAGTTTGTAATATTTACACTTTTTAAAAACAAATTCATTGGAGTATAACCACTCGTCTTTTTTGAATGTGTTTTGGATTCCCATCCTCGAACTGACCCCTAATCTAACCCTAACTCCTATTCTGAGCCTACCCTAACCCTAACCCTAACCCTGATAACTCTGGGCTAGCTAGCTACAGTATGCTAGCAGACATTCACTTATGCTAACTTGCTGGCTAGTATTTATTTCACCTCAGTCTTTCTGCTAGCTCCCGAGTGGCCCAGTGGTCTAAGACACTGCATCTCAGTGCTAAAGGCATCACTACAGATAGATAGATAGGTACTTTATTGATCCCCCGGGGGGGAAATTTCATTGTCAAGCAGCTACAACAAAACACAGGGCAGGTGCAAAATGCCACAACGAAAGTACACAAAAGACAGATACACGGTACATGATACATAGAGCGGCAGTATGAAAAAGTATAGAAATACAAGATATCTGGAGTGCAAAAAAAAGCTATAAAAGGACATTGCATAGTATGGGTGGTTGGCTGAATATGTACACTATACGTTGGTGGATGTTGGATGGTTAACTATACTATACAGGTCGATGGCAGAGAAATACTTCAGTAGCTAAAAATGCGTATGATATGAGCGAGGGTAATAATAGTTTACTAATAGACAGACTGGCTAAATGAACAGGTAAGTGAAAATTTTGCATGGTTAAATTAGCTGTACAGTTAGGTATACAGTTATATTTACAGATAAGTGAATACTTGCATGTATAGTTAACCATCCAACATCCACCAATGTATAGTGTACATATTCAGCCAACCACTCATACTATGCAATGTCCTTTTATAGCTTTTTTTTTGCACTCCAGATATCTTGTATTTCTATACTTTTTTCGTTGTGGCATTTTGCACCTGCCCTGTGTTTTTGTTGTAGCTGCTTGACAATGAAATTTCCCCCCCAGGGGAGCAATAAAATACCTATCTATCTATCTATCTATCTATCTATCTATCTATCTATCTATCTATCTATCTATCTATCTATCTATCTATCTATCTATCTATCTATCTATCTACACAAACTGTACAGGTAAATGACAGGAAGAGATACTTTAATAGCTAAATGTGTGTATGATATCATTTGGGGTAATAATAGTAATTCCCTTAAAAATACAGTCCTTAGTGCGCAGGGTTTAATTACAGACAACTGCACTTATTGCACATTCGATATACTAAAAGCAATGAGAAAAGGTGCAACTGGCAGGATACTAATATGCATTCCTGAGTGAATGCCTACGTCCACTAATTACTTACAATATTGCATGTGATATAATATAACAACTGTACATGAGTATGTATATACAGACCTGTATGAATAAATAGGTCCTGAGTGGATGAGTGCTGACGGACCAGAGTTACTCACGGATGGATGCATAATTGTTAAACTAGGTCCTAGCACCCCAACAGTTCCAGATCTATGTTGCCGACGGCACGGCACCCCGGTGAGGCATTATACAGTCTCATAGCCGCCGGCAGGAAGGACCTCCTGTAGCGCTCTCTGGCACACCGTGGTGGGATCAGTCTGTGACTGAAAGTGCTCCTCTGAGTCATAACCATAGCGTGCAGAGGGTGGGTGACGTTGTCCATGATGGCCAGCAGTTTGGCCAGGATCCGTCTCTCCGCCACCTCCTCTAGAGTGTCAAGGCTCATCCCCAGGACAGAGCTAGCCTTCCTGATCAGCTTATTTACCCGAGAAGCGTCACCGGCTTTGATGTTTGCTCCCCAGCACACCACTGCAAAAAAGATGGCACTGGCCACCACAGACTGGTAGAAGGTATGCAGTAGTTTACTGCACACGTTGAAGGACCTGAGCCTCCTCAGAAAGTAGAGTCGGCTCTGGCCCTTTTGGTACAGGGCCCCGGTGTTACCAGCCCATTCCAGTCTGTTGTCCATATGGACACCCAGGAACTTGTATGACTCAACCATTTCCACATCCATCCCCTTTATAGGGACTGCAGTCAGTTGTGCCTTGGTTCTCCTGAAGTCCACCACCATCTCCTTAGTTTTGCTGATGTTGAGCTGAAGGTGGTTCTGCTCACACCACAACACAAAGTCACTGATTGTGCTCCTGTACTCCTCCTCCTGCCCACCCCTGATGCACCCTACAATAGCAGAGTCATCCGAGAACTTCTGTAGGTGGCATGTTTCAGAGTTATATCTGAAGTCTGAGGTGTAGAGGGTGAACAGGAAGGGGGACAGGACCGTACCCTGGGGGGCCCCTGTGTTGCTAACTGCCCGTTCTGACACACAGCTCTGTAGTCGCACAAATTGTGGCCTACCGGTCAGGTAGTCCGTGACCCAGGAGACTAAGGGTGCTTCCACTTTCATCCTCCTCATCTTCTCACCCAGTAGCAGGGGCTAAATGGTATTGAAGGCACTGGAGAAGTCAAAAAACATGACCCTCACAGTGCAACCTGCATTGTCCAGGTGAGAGTAGGCCCTCTGCAGAAGGTAGATGATTGCATCATCCACCCCGATGTTGCGCTGGTATGCAAACTGCAGGGGGTCCATTGATGAACACACCAGGGGTCTGAGGTGAGCGAGGACTAACCTTTCCAGGGTCTTCATGATGTGGGATGTTAGCGCTACAGGTCTGAAGTCATTCAGGACAGTGGGGTGTGCCTTCTTGGGCACTGGGACGAGGCAGGATGTTTTCCACAGCACAGGGACCCTTTCTAGGCTCAGGCTAAGGTTGAAAAGACGCTGGAGTATTCCACACAGTTGGTCAGCACAGACCCTCAGCACCCTTGGGCTGATGCCATCAGGGCCCGCCGCTTTCCACTGGTGTAGTCTCTCCAGCTCTCTCTTCACTTGGTTGGTGGTGAAAGCCAGCCCAGGTGGGGAGGTGGGGGGAAGGGGGGTGTTGAGGATCAGTCCAGGGGGGGCAGGGGCGGAGGTGGGGTCACTGATTGTCTCAGCAGAGGTGCTGTGAGCAAAGTGGGGGTGGGATAGCCGTGAGGGTGTGTGGTCTGGGGAGCTGGAGGGGAGGTGGACAGGGCCAGTATCGAACCTGTTAAAAAATTGGTTCAGCTCATTGGCTCTGTCCTGGGTCCCCTCCGTCTGCCCACTGTTTGACTTTTTGAAGCCAGTGATATTTCTCATACCCTTCCACACCTCTCTCACCTGGCTCTGCCTCAGCTTGTCCTCCATCTTTTCCTTATACACTCTCTTCCCCTCAGCAATCCGCAACTTCAGCTCCCTCTGGACGCATTTCAATTTGTCCTTGTCCTTCTCCTTGAAGGCCCTCTTCTTCTCATTCAGCAGGGCCTTCAGGTCGCTGGTGACCCAGGGTTTATTGTTTGGGAAACAGCGTACCTTCCTGGTGGGTACAGTGTTGTCTACACAAAAATTAATATAGTCTGTTATGCAGTCAGTGAGTCCATCGATGTCCTCCCCATGAGCCTCACAGAGCACATCCCAGTCTGTTGTTTCAAAGCAGTCCTGTAGGGCCTCATTCGCCTCTGGGGACCCTCTCCTAATAGTCCTGGTGGTAGCAGGCTGCTGTTGGCCCATAGGCCTGTAGAGTGGGGTGAGGTGGACAAGGTTGTGATCCGATCTACCGAGGGGAGGGAGTGCAGTGGAGTTGTATGCATCCTTCACATTAGCATATAACAAGTCCAGAGTTTTATTATTCCTGGTTGGGCACTTCACGAACTGTTTGAACGTGGGCAGCGTTGAAGAGAGAGATGCATGGTTAAAATCCCCCGAAATGGCAAAAAAAGCACTGGGATGCGCTGTCTGTAACCTCGCGATAACAGAGTGGATGACGTCACACGCTGCGTTTGCGTCAGCAGAGGGCGGGATGTAAACAATAACAGCAATGGCCGCCGTGAATTCCCTCGGCAAATAGTAGGGTCTCAGGCTAACGGCTAGCAGTTCAATGTCCGGGCTACAAAACTGTTCCTTAAGAGTAATATGTTTCGGATGACACCATCTGTTGTTAACTAATAAAGCCAGCCCACCACCCTTACTCTTACCGGAAGAGACGCGATCCCTGTCCGCTGTGATGGTCTGGAAACCGTCGATAGTGACGTTCTGTATGGGGATGTTACCGTTCAGCCAAGTCTCAGTAAAACACGTTAGGCTCGTTTCCCGATAAATCCTTTGTCCCCGAACAAGTCCCGCCAACTCATCCATCTTGTTATGTAGACACCTAACATTGCCCATAATAATAGATGGTATAGCCGGCTTGTACTTGAACCTCCTCCGCTTTGCCTTACATTTCAATCCCGCCCTGCATCCACGGCGTCGTCTTTTCAATTCGTCCGGAATATCAAACTTTTCCCCGGGGAGCAGCAGCGCTGCGTGGGCTAAATCCAGGAGCCGGGCTCTGTTGTAAACAATAACAGTTGACGACTCCTGTCGACGTTCAGCTGCGATAAAATCCATAAAATCCATAATCCTGAACTGTTATAGTTCGACTGTAGCAAAATAAAAAATAAAACTAAAGAAAATAGACGAAAGAAAACGAACTAAAACAACAATTAATGCACGAACAACGGGAGCTGCTTAACAGGCGACCACTCAGGGCGGCGCCAAACACCCTGGTTCGATTCCAGGCTGTATAACAACCAGCCGTGATTGAGAGTCCATTGGGTGGCACACAATTGGCCAAGCATAAGAATTTGTTCTTACTGAATTGCCTAGTTAAATAAAGGTTAAATAAAAAATATATATAAATAAATAGTGACGTTGCTAGTTAGCTAACTGGGATAGCCAGTCCCTAAATTATCAACCATAAAGGGGCGAGATATCTTGGCCCCAACACACTAACCTAAAATATTACTACTTTAATAGTAAAAAAGAAAATCTACATTTTTTCATCCAAACAAGTGAAGAATTATCTTAAGGCTTCCCTACATGTACAGTGCCTTCGGAAAGTATTCAGACCCCTTTACCTTTTCCACATTTTGTTACGTTACAGCCATATTCTAAAATGTAATAAATACATAAAAATCCTCAGTAATCTACAAACAATATATAACAATAACAATGACAAAGCAAAAGCAGGTTTTTAGAAATGTTTGCTATAAGACTAGAAATTTAGCTCAGGTGCATCCTGTTTCCATTGATAACCCTTGGGATGTTTCTACAAATAAATTGGAGTCCACCTGTGGTAAATTAAATTGTTGAAGTTGAAGGAATAGTTCATAGAGCTCCGAGACAGGATTGTGTCAAGGCACAGATCTAGGGAAGGGTACCAAAAACATTCAGCAGCATTCAAGGGGACCAAGAACCTGAAGGTCACTCTTACAAAGCTCCAGAGTTCCTCTTTGGAAATGGGAGAAACTTCCAGAAGGACAACCATCTCTGTAGCACTCCACCAATCAGACCTTTATGGTAGAGTGGCTGGACGGAAGCCTCTCCTCAGTAAAAGGCACATGACAGCCCGCTTGGAGTTTGACAAAAGGCACCTAAAGACACTCAGACCATGAGACACAAGATTTTCTGGTCTGATGAAACTAAGATTGAACTCTTTGACCTGAGTCTGGAGGAAACCTGGCACCATCCCTACGGTGAAGCATGGTGGCAGCGTCATACTGTGGGCCGATTTTCAGAGGCAGGGACTGGGAGACTAGTCAGGATTGAGGTAAAGATGAACAGAGCAAAGTACAGAGAGATCCTTGATGAAAACCTGCTCCAGAGTGCTCAGGACTTCAGGGCCAGTAACCGAAAGGTCGCTGGTGCGAACACCCGCACCGACAACGTGAAAAACCTATCTATGTGTCCTTGAGCAAGGCACTTAACCCTAATTTGCGCCAGGGGCTGACCCTGTAGGTTGGCTGTCATTGTAAATAAGAATTTGTTCTTAACTGACTTGCCTAGTTAAATAAAGACTGGGGTGAAGGTTGACCTTCCAACAGGACAACGACCCTAAGTAAACAGCCAAGACAACGCAGGAGTGGCTTCAGGACAAGTCTATGAATGTCATTGAGTGACCCAGCCAGAGCCCGGACGTGAACCAGATCAAACATCTCTGGAGAGACCTGAAAATTGCTGTGCAGCGACGCTCCCTATACAACCGGACAGAGCTTGAGAGAATCTGCAGAGAAGAATGGGAGAAACTCTCTAAATACAAGTGTGCCAAGATTGCAGCGTCATACCCAAGAAGACTTGAGGCTGTAATCACTGCCAAAGGTGCTTCAACAAAGTACTGAGTTATGGTCTGAATACTTATGTAAATGTGATGAGGTTTTTTTTATATACTTTTGAAAAAAAACATCTCAACCTGTTTTTGTTTTGTCATTATGGGGCATTGTGTGTAGATTTGAGAGAAAAACAATATTCCTTCCTGTGTTATATTGGCCATATAAACGCAAACCCCCAAGGTGCCATATTGCTATTATATACTGGTTACCAAAGTAATTAGAGTAGTAAAAATAAATGTTTTGTCATACCCGTGGTATATGGCCCGATAAACGACGGCTGTCAGCCAATCAGCATTCAGGGCTCAAACCACCCAGTTTGTAATCCATTTTAGAATATGTCTGTAACGTAACAAAATGTGGAAAAAGTCAAGGGGTCTGAATACTTTCCAAATGCACATTACCTAACCGCCCAGTGGCTTTCCATAGCCCTCCTGCTGTAACCTGCTCTCAGAGCGTTTTGTAATATTTTGTATGTAAATCCGAGACACTCCATTTAGTATGGTATGTATTAATTTGAGAAAGTCTGTCATCCATTTTCGTATGATATGTTAAAAATTACACTTTGTATGATATGTTCAAATTTGCAAAACGTAGTCTATTTTTGCCTTAACGCTGCAATATGTAACTTTTTGGGCGACCCCACTAAATTCACAGATATGTTGAGTTATAGAACTGTAATTCTCAACACATCATGGACAACGTCACCCACCCTCTGCATGCTATGGTTATGACGCAGAGGAGCACTTTCAGTCACAGACTGATCCCACCACGGTGTGCCAGAGAGCGCTACAGGAGGTCCTTCCTGCCGGCGGCTATTAGACTATATAATGCCTCACCGGGGTGCCGTGCCGTCGGCAACATAGATCTGGAACTGTTGGGGTGCTAGGACCTAGTTACAGTTAACAATTATGCATCCATCCGTGAGTAACTCTGGTCCGTCAGCACTCATTCACTCAGGACCTATTTATTCATGCAGGTCTGTATATACATACTCATGTACAGTTGTTATATCATATCACGTGCAATATTGCTAGTAATTCTTGGACCTAACTTACGTAGGCATTCACTCAGGAAAGCATATTAGTATCCTGTCAGTTTCACCTTTTCTCATTGCTTTTAGTATATCGAATGTGCAATACGTGCAGTTGTCTGTAATTTAAACCCTGCGCAAGGACTGTATTTTAAGGGAATTACTATTATTACCCCAAATTATATCATACACACATCTAGCTATTAAAGTATATCTTCCTGTCATTTACCTGTACAGTTTGTGTAACCATGCAAGTATTCACTTATCTTTAAATATAACTGTATACTTACCTGTACAGCTAATTTAACCATGCAGCTAATTTAACCATGCAAAATGTTCACTTACCTGTTCATTTAGCCAGTCTGTCTATTAAGTAAACTATTATTACCCTCTCTCATATCATACGCATTTTTATCTACTGAAGTATTTCTCTGCCATCGACCTGTATAGTATAGTTAGTATAGTTAACCATCCAACATCCACCAATGTATAGTGTACATATTCAGCCAACCACCCATACTATGTCTTTTTATAGCTTTTTTTTTGCACTCCAGATATCTTGTATTTCTATACTTTTTCATACTGCCGCTCTATGTATCATGTACCGTGTATCTGTCTATTGTGTACTTTCGTTGTGGCATTTTGCACCTGCCCTGTGTTTTGTTGTAGCTGCTTGACAAAGAAATTTCCCCCTCGGGGGATCAATAAAGTACCTATCTATCTATCTATCTATCTATCTATCTATCTATCTATCTATCTATCTATCTATCTATCTATCTATCTATCTATCTATCTATCTATCTATCTATCTATCTATCTATCTATCTCTCAATGCTAGAGGCGTCACTACAGACAACCTGGTTCGAATCCAGACTGTATCACAACCGGCAGTGATTGGGAGTCCCATAGGGCGGCGTAGGCTGTCATTGTCAATAAGAACTTGTTCTTAACTGACTTGCCTGGTTAAATATATAAGAACAAATTCTTATTGACAATGACGGCCTACACCGGCCAAACTGAGACAGCGCTGGACCAATTGTGCAGTCTGGATTCGAACCACTGTCAGGCTCTGGCCATAGAGAAGCCTATTTCCTTCTCAATGTAGCTATGGTCAGAGTCTGACAGTTTCTATTCATTTCTGTTTCTGTGTGGGTTTTGGGTTGGATCCCTAATTAGAGGCAGCTGCACCGCATTGTCTCTAATTAGGAATCCTATATACAGTGGGGCAAAAAAGTATTTAGTCAGCCACCAATTGTGCAAGTTCTCCCACTTAAAAAGATGAGAGAGGCCTGTAATTTTCATCATAGGTACACTTCAACTATGAGAGACAAAATGAGAAAACAAAATACAGAAAACACATTGTAGGATTTTTAATGAATTTATTTGCAAATTATGGTGGGAAATAAGTATTTGGTCACCTACAAACAAGCAAGATTTCTGTCTCTCACAGACCTGTAACTTCTTCTTTAAGAGGCTCCTCTGTCCTCCACTCGTTACCTGTATTAATGGCACCGGTTTGAACTTATTATCAGTATAATAGACACCTGTCCACAACCTCAAACAGTCACACTCCAAACTCCACTATGGCCAAGACCAAAGAGCTGTCAAAGAACACCAGAAACACAATTGTAGACCTGCACCAGGCTAGGAAGACTGAATCTGCAATAGGTAAGCAGCTTGGTGTGAAGAAATCAACTGTGGGAGCAATTATTAGGAAATGGAAGACATACAAGACCACTGATAATCTCCCTCAATCTGGGGCTCCATGCAAGATCTCACCCCGTGGGGTCAAAATGATCACAAGAACGGTGAGCAAAAATCCCAGAACCACACGGGGGGACCTAGTGAATGACCTGCAGAGAGCTGGGACCAAAGTAACAAAGGCTACCATCAGTAACACACTACGCCGCCAGGGACTCAAATCCTGCAGTGCGTCTGAAGTTTGCTAGAGAGCATTTGGATGATCCAGAAGAGGATTGGGAGAATGTCAACTCGTCGTGTTTGGAGGAGAAAGAATGCTGAGTTGCATCCAAAGAACACCATACCTACTGTGAAGCATGGGGGTGGAAACATCATGCTTTGAGGCTGTTTTTCTGCAAAGGGACCAGGACGACTGATCCATGTAAAGGAAAGAATGAATGGGGCCATGTATCGTGAGATTTTGAGTGAAAACCTCCCAAACACACCGCCCGGTCAACGAAGGAGTGGCTTTGTAAGAAGCATTTCAAGGTCCTGGAATGGCCTAGCCAGTCTCCAGATCTCAACCCCATAGAAAATTTTTGGAGGGAGTTGAAAGTCTGTGTTGCCCAGCTACAGCCCTGAAACATCACTGCTCTAGAGGAGATCTGCATGGAGGAATGGGCCAAAATACCAGCAACAGTGTGTGAAAACTTTGTGAAGACTTACAGAAAACGTTTGACCTCGCCAACAAAGGGTATATAACAAGTATTGAGATACACTTTTGTTATTGACCAAATACTTATTTTCCACCATAATTTGCAAATAAATTCATTAAAAATCCTACAATGTGATTTTCTGAAGAAAAATAAATTCATTTTGTCTCTCATAGTTGAAGTGTACCTATGATGATTACAGGCCTCTCTCATCTTTTTAAGTGGGAGAACTTGCACAATTGGTGGCTGACTAAATACTTTTCTGCACCACTGTATGTTTGTATGTCCTACACCTTTGTGTGGGTCGTTATTCCTCCAGTCACGGTATACGATTCATGTTTATAAATAGTATAAATAAAGAAGAATGACTACTATCTGGAACTACTATCCCTGCGCTGCGTCTTGGTCTCTCCATACACACTCTCGTGACAGAACGACCCACCACCTTGAGACCAAGCAGCGCAACTGGGGAGAGACGGACTCAGAGGAGGAGGAGGAGTAGTTAGCGCCAGTACCATTTTCCCACGTGGCCTAGGGTGAAGCCAGAGGCCCGTGGGAGGTTTATGGAGCAATGGAAGAGAATGGAGAAGGAAAGGACAGAGCTGGCGTTAAAGGGGCCCATGGTGAGCATCCCCAGTCCGCGTCCGGCCGTCTACTCTACTCCCGTACCGGAGCAGTCCGCTCCACCGGTGCGCCTCCTCAGTCCGGTACGTCCAGCGCCGGCCCGGAGCCAACGAAGGTCCGTCGTGGCTTCGAGCACCACACCATCGGTGCGCAGCCAGAGCCCGGAGAGGCTGAAGGAGGGGCAATCGCACACCACTTCGTCTGCCCACATTTCATGATCGGGAGAAGCCCGAGGGGTTTCATAAATACCCGGAAGAGGAGCAGACGAGGTGGTGGAGAGCCTGGGTTGCGCTTCCGCTGGAGGCGCAGAAGGACCCATTCCTACGGGAGATAGAGGAAGAGAAGGACTTCGAGCGCCGAGAGGGCACTAGTGCTGAGGCTATGGGACAGACGGGCACCTCCAGCGAAGGTCAACAACCCTGAGCCTCCAGCGAAGGTCCGTAGCCCGGAACCCCAAGCGAAGGTTCATAGCCCGAAACCTCCAGCGAAGGTCAGCAACCCTGAACCTCCAACGAAGGTCCACAGCCCGGAACCTACAGCGAAGGTCAGCAGCCCGAAACCTCCAGCGAAGGTCAGCAACCCTGAACCTCCAGCGAAGGTCCGCAGCCCGGAACCTCCAGCGAAAGTCAGTAGCCCGGAACCTCCAGCGAAGGTCCGTAGCCCGGAACCTCCAGCGAAGGTCCGTAGCCTGGAACACCCAGCGAAGGTTCGTAGCCCGGAACGCCAAGCGAAGGTTCGTAGCCCGAAACCTCCAGCGAAGGTCAGCAACCCTGAACCTCCAACGAAGGTCTGCAGCCCGGAACCTCCAGCGAAGGTCCACAACCCTGAGCCTCCTACGAAGGTCAGCAACCCGGAACCTCCAGCGAAGGTCCGCAACCCTGAGACTCCTACGAAGGTCAATAACCCGGAACCTCCAGCGAAGGTCCGCAGCCCGGAGCCTCCAGAGGTCAGCACAGCGCTGTGGCTGGAACCAACCCCCCCAGTGGAGCAGGACCCCCGTAGTCCACCAGTGCCCAATCCAGGTCCAGCCGTCTGCTCCGCTCCAGTGCCAGAGCAGTCCGCTCCACCGGTACCCATTCCTGGTTCAGCCGTCTGCTCCGCTCCAGAGCCTGAGCGGTCCGCTCCACCGGTACCCATTCCGGGTTCAGCCGTCTGCTCCGCTCCAGAGCCTGAGCAGTCCGCTCCACCGATGCCCAATCCGGGTCCAGCCGTCTGCTCCGCTCCAGAGCCTGAGCAGTCCGCTCCACCGGTGCCCAATCCGGGTCCAGCCGTCTGCTCCGCTCCAGTGCCAGAGCAGTCCGCTCCACCGGTGCCCATTCCGGGTCCAGCCGTCTGCTCCGCTCCAGTGCCAGAGCAGTCCGCTCCACCGGTACCCATTCATGGTCCAGCCGTCTGCTCCGCTCCAGAGCCTGAGCAGTCCGCTCCACCGGTGCCCATTCATGGTCCAGCCGTCTGCTCCGCTCTAGTGCCAGAGCAGTCCGCTCCACCGGTACCCATTCCTGGTTCAGCCGTCTGCTCCGCTCCAGAGCCTGAGCAGTCCGCTCCACCGGTACCCATTCCGGGTTCAGCCGTCTGCTCCGCTCCAGAGCCTGAGCAGTCCGCTCCACCGGTGCCTATTCCGGTTCCAGCCGTCTGCTCCGCTCCAGTGCCAGAGCAGTCCGCCTTACCGGTGCATAATTCGGGTCCAGCTGTCTGCTCCGCTCCAGAGTCAGAGCAATCCGCTCCACCGGTGCCCATTCCGGGTCCAGCCGTCTGCTCCGCTCCAGTGCCAGAGCAGTCCGCCTTACCGGTGCCCAATCCGGGGCCAGCCGTCTGCTCCGCTCCAGTGCCAGAGCAGTCCGCCCCACCGGTACCCAATACGGGTCCAGCCATCTGCTCTGCTCCAGTGCCAGAGAAGTCCGCTCCACCGGTACCCAGTCCGGGTTTAGCCGTCTGCTCCGCTCCAGAGCCTGAGCAGTCCGCCCCACCGGTGCCCAGTCCAGGTCCGGTTGTTTTCCCAGCTCCATGGCCGGAGCTGGTTGCCCCACCGGTGCCCAGTCCAGGCCCGGTTGTTTGCCCCACTCCATGGCCGGAGCGGGTTGCCCCACCGGTGCCCAGTCCAGGCCCGGTTGCTTGCCCCACTCCATGGCCGGAGCCGTTTGCCCTACCGGTGCCCAGTCCGGGTCCGGTTGTTTTCCCCGCTCCTTGGCCGGAGCCGGTTGCCCCACCGGTGCCCAGTCCAGGCCCGGTTGCTTTCCCCACTCCATGGCCGGAGCCGTTTACCCTACCGGTGCCCAGTCTGGGTCCGGTTGTTTTCCCCGCTCCATGGCCGGAGCCGTTTGCCCTACCGGTGCCCAGTCCGGGTCCGGTTGTTTTCCCCGCTCCTTGGCCGGAGCCGGTTGCCCCACCGGTGCCCAGTCCAGGCCCGGTTGCTTTCCCCACTCCATGGCCGGAGCCGTTTACCCCACTGGTGCCCAGTCCAGGCCCGGTTGTTGTCTCAGCTTCATGGCCGGAGCCGGTTGCCCCACTGGTGCCCAGTCCAGGCCCGGTTGTTTGCCCCGCTCCATGGCCGGAGCCGTTTGCCCCACCGGTGCCCAGTCCGGGCCCGGTCAAGGGTCCCGCTCCACGGCCGGAGTCATTTGCCCCACTGGTACCCAGTCCGGGCCCGCTAAATTTCCCAGCTCCATGGCCGGGCATAAGGAAGGGGCATGGGAGGAGACTCTCAACGTCGCCGGAGCCAGAACCGCCACCGGCGAGCTAATCTTCCCTCCCTGACCCCCCCCCCATGTATTTGTGTTTACATCCGGGAGTCCGCGCCTTGGGGGGCGGGGTACTGTCAGGCTCTGGCCATAGAGAAGCCTATTTGCTTCTCTATGTAGCTATGGTCAGAGTCTGACAGTTTCTATTCATTTCGGTTTCTGTGTGGGTTTTGGGTTGGATCCCTAATTAGAGGCAGCTGCACCGCATTGTCTCTAATTAGGGATCCTATATATGTTTGTATGTCCTACACCTTTGTGTGGGTCGTTATTCCTCCAGTCACGGTATACGATTCATGTTTATACATAGTATAAATAAAGAAGAATGACGAACTACTATCCCTGCGATTTGAGATTTTTGGTTCCAACCTCAACCAAATTTTGATGGTTTGGGATGATTTGGACCGCAGTGAAGGAAAAGCAGCCAACAAGTGCTCAGTGTCGTAACGTTGGCTTTGACTAAATTGATGACATGGTATTTTATAGAATAATTAGTTAACGTTTAATCAATTATGTTATTTAATTAAAGCATGCAACAATTAACTCATTAATAACCTGGGGCACCATGGAAGAACATTTGTTTATAAAGTAATATCTTCTGAATCTACTCTCAAAGATCTGAAGATCCTGTACATCAATAGCAGTCAATTATTTAATCGTTACCTCATTAATCACACATAAATTGCATAACAATTCCATGTAAATCTTATCACTAGAATGATTAGGCTTTACAAGATATGGATTATGTCATCCTGTGTTCCGATACGATGTCCTAGACCCCAACAGATTTGACATATTCTTTAAATCCCAATGGATATTTTCACCTGGAAAAGTAATACAAATATTTTTCATTGTCCAACCTATTGATATTACCATATGTTATCTGTGGTAACAAAGGGTCTCCCTCTCTCCGAACTCCATTTCAGTAAAGCGGAGAGAAGGTATTTATGGAGGGTAATAAGCATATGTGGGAACTCCTTTAAGACATTCCAGGTGAAGCTGGTTGAGAGAATGCCAAGAGTGTGCAAAGCTGTCATCAAGGCAAAGGGTGTATATTTGAATCTCAAATATAAAATATATTTGGATTTGTTTAACACTTCTTTGGTTACTACATGATTCCATGTGTTATGTCATAGTTTAGATGTCTTTACTTTTATTCTACAATGTAAAAAATAGTGCAAATAAAGAAAAACCCTTGAATGAGTAATCTTCCAAACTTTTGGCCTTGTGTGTGTGTGTGTATACAGCGGGTGAAATAAGTATTGAACACGTCACCATTTTCCAAAGGTGCTATTGACATGAAATGTTCATACATAATAATCCATACATACAAAGAAACCAAAACAAATAAGTTCAGAAATTAAGTTGTGTCATAATGTGAAATGACACAGGGAAAAAGTATTGAACACACTTACTGATATTTATTTAATACTTTGTACAAAAGCCTTTGTTGGTAATGACAGCTTCAAGACGCCTCCTGTATGGAGAAACTAGTCGCATGCATTGCTCTGGTGTGATTTTGGCCCATTCTTCCACACAAACTGTCTTCAAATCTTGAAGGTTCCGTGGGCCTCTTCTATGAATCTTGATCTTCAGTTCTTTCTATAGATTTTCAATGGGATTTAAGTCAGGTGATTGGCTGGGCCATTCTAGCAGCTTTATTTTCTTGGCTGTGTGTTTGGGATCATTGTCTTGCTGAAATGTCCACCCTCGTTTCATCTTCATCATCCTGGTAGATGGCAGCAGATTTTGTCAAGAATGTCTCGGTAAATTTGCCCATTCATCCTTCCTTCAATTATGTGAAGTTTGCCAGTACCATTTGCTGAAAAGCAGCCCCACACCATGATGTTCCCACCTCCAAACTTTTTTAGGGTGATGTGCAGTGCCATTTCTCCTCCAAACATGCTGTATATTATGACATCCAAACAGTTCAATTTTGCTCTCATCTGACCACACTATATTCTCCCAGTATTTCACTGGCTTTTCCAAATGTTGTGCAGCAAACTTTAAACTAGCTTCAACATGCTTTTTTTCCAGCAATGGAGTCTTGCGTGGTGAGCGTGCATACAGGCCATGGCAGTGGAGTGCATTACTTACTGTTTTCTTTGAGACAACAGTACCTGCTAATTGCAGGTCTTTTTGAAGCTCTCCACAAGTGGTCCTTGGCTCTTGGACAACTCTTCTGATTATTCTTGCGAGGAGCACCTGGTCGAGGCAAATTTATGGTGAAATTATTGTCTTTCCACAATTATGTCCCCAACAGTGCTCACTGAAACATTCAGAAGCTTAGAAATGCTCCTATAACCAATGCCATCATTATGTTTTGCAATAATTAGGTTTGCGAAGGTCTTGAGACAGCTCTTTGCTTTTACCCATCATGAGATGTGTCTTGTGTGACACCTTGGCAATGAGACCTTTTTGTAGGCCATCAGTTGGGACTGAACCAGCTGATATTAATTTGCACTGACAGGGGGCTGGATTGCTTTTTAATTACTGATAGTTTTCAGCTGTTGTCTTGGCTTTCCATGCCTTTTTGCACCTCCCTTTCTTCATGTGTTCAATACTTTTTCCCTGTGTCATTTCACATTATTACACATAACTTAATTTCTGAACTTATTTGTTTTGGTTTCTTTGTATGTATGGATTACTTGGGTTGTTACCAACATCTGGTGAAACTTTCATGTCAATAGCACCTTTGGAAATATATTTACTGAAAAAATGGTGACGTGTTCAATACTTATTTCACCCGCTGTATATATATATACACATACACACCTTAGCCAAATACAGTTGAAGACGGAAGTTAACATAAATTTAGGTTGAAGTCATTAAAACACCTCCACAGATTTCATGTTAACAAACTATAGCTTTGGCAAGTTGGTTAGGACAGTTACTTTGTGCATGACACAAGTAATTCTTCCAACAATTGTTTACAGACAGATTATTTCACTTATAATTCACTATATCACAATTCCAGTGGGTCAGAAGTTTACATACACTAAGTTAGCTGTGCCAGAAAATGATGGCATGGCGTTAGAAGCTTCTGATAGTCTAATTTACATATTTTTTGTCAATTGGAGGTGTACCTGTGGATGTATTTCAAGGCTTACCTTCAAACTCAGTGCCTCGTTGCTCGACATCATGGGAAAATCAAAAGAAATAAGCCAAGACCTCAGACAAATTATTTTCTGACCCGTCACTTTAGGCTTTAAGGGTGAATGGTGGGATTTAGGGCAGACACTATGGAAATGTAGGCTCCCCTCTCAGGTTTGCTCTCCCTCTTCCTGTCCCTCTGCTTCATGTTCCTCTCGCCATCCACATCTCTATCCATCCAATCATCTCTAACTCCTATTCCTCCCTGCCTTTTACTGCTGAGCCCTGACCCTCCACATCACTTCCATCGCTTTTACTGACCTAGAAGAACAGAGGAAGAGGAATGGAACAACAAATAGGATGCAATTGTAGTCAGGAACATAATCCCTCTCTCTCCCTCTCACACCGTCTCTCTCACTCTTTCTTCCTCCCTTTCTATTTCCTTAACCATACACATACTCTCTTCCTAATAAGTGGTTTACATAATAAATTGTGTGGTACAGTTAGCTATACTCTCTCCGGGTCGCTCTCTCGCTCTCCTGATCCCTCTCTCGCTCTCTTGGTCTCTCTCGCTCTCTGGGTCTCTCTCGCTCTCTGGGTCTCTCTGGGTCTCTCTCGCTCTCTGGGTCTCTCTCGCTCTCTGGGTCTCTCTTTCCCCATCAACAGACTAACTACTGAGTTCACCAATATTAGCTGATTAGTTACGAAGCTGGGACAGTTTCCAAATGAATTGCATCGGTTGAAGCAACTTGTTAGCTGGCTATGTAAACAAATCTCCATGAGCTCACCTGCACGGCATCTACTAACCGAACGACAGCTAAGCTGTTAAAGAATAGGAAAACAAGGCAATGTATTGCCTATGAATATCTGCACCTAGCAAACATGCCAAACCATAACCTAAGCCCAACAGATAAACACAAATTACTCAAGCCTTCATTTTGGTGGCTAGTTAGCTGGTTGTCTGTATGGCAAGCTAGTGAAAGTGACAGCTGAGGTTGACGCTTTGTGAGCGCTGCCCAAATTTACCGCTACACACAATGTTTCTTGCCTGACAAACTAATTAGCTACCTATAGCAGGCGTTTCCATATGAATTACATTGGTAGAAACAAGACAAAACAGCCAACTAGTTAGCTGACTATATACAGCTAAACACACCAACTATTTCCATGAGACAGAGAGCGATCATTCAAGCTCCACCGCTGATGTGCTCGCCTGTACCAACCAAGTTATCATGACGTGACAGGACTTACTAATCTGTGAGCTATTCCCCAAGTTTCACAGCATTAAATATATCTGGTGTTTACTTATTTCATTCACCTTTACATAATCATTGCTTTTCAAAGTGCAAGGACCTGTGTTAATCCGTATCATCAACCAACATAGAAAAAGCCTCTTTCACAGTGAAAAGTAATGTATTGTTAAAAAAAGAAAAGAAATACTTTGAAAAATCAACTGACAGAATACCAGTTCACGGTTTCTGGTACATGACAACAGACACTCGAATACAACAATAAGTTGTTAGCAAGTTAATTTTGGGATATTGACACAGATATTATTGTTAGGAAAAACAATAGCAATTTAAATAAAGGCCGTTGATTGCCGCTATGGGTTAACCTTCTGTGTTATGTAAACATAACAAACGTAACATATCATACTAATTTGAGTTTCCTGGATTTAAATTTTAAAATATATATATATATTATTTAAGCTTTATTTAACTACACAAGTCAGTTAAGAACAGATTCTTATTTACAATGACGGCCTACACCGGCCAAAATCAGACGACGCTGGGCCAATTGTGAAATCGAACCAGGGTGTCTGTAGTAACTTCTCTAGCACAGAGATGCAATGCCTTAGACAGCTGTGCCACTTGGGAGCCCCAAATGTTACTATGTTACGTTTAGTCTATGAGACCAATCACAGTGCAGCGAGATACATATTTTTGGGCTCTAACCTGTCACTCAAATCCTTTTAACGTTTTTGTCATTTTTATATAGGAACATAAAACTAAAACTGAGGGAGCTAAAGTTTAAACTTAGGGGCCCCCCCTTTAGCCCACTCGTGGTTCCAGGCCTGTCTGGCACTCAACCAGGGATATATTTGGCAACTGAACATGCTGCATCTCAATAGTCTACAGTTGCTTCCTCTTTACTTTCCTTCATCTGCACGTGAAAAACTTACAGAACTGGTTCAGAAAAACACCTCCCCACTAGGCCTCCACTATATTGCTTCAACTCATCCTGTATTTTCAGACCAATGCCAATGAAGAATTGACAAGGAATTGCCACCTTAAGCAAGGAGATAGAATAACAAATCATAGGCTTTGTTTGACAATCTTGCCATCTTCTGGCAAATTTGGGACCTACATGTTCTGGTAAAGTTGAGATTATGTTTGCCAGTACACAGTATGATAATGACTTGCACTTAGTGTATTCGGAAAGTATTCAGAGCCCTTGAATTTTTTTGGGCATCAATCTACACACAATACTCCTTAATGACAAAGTTAACAGGTTTAGACATTTTTAGCAAATGTATCAAAATAAAAAAGCAGAAATGTTGTATTCAGACCCTTTGCTATGACACTCAAAATTGAGCTCAGGTGCATCCTGTTTCAATTGATCATCCTTGAGATGTTTCAACAACTTGATTGGAGTCCACCTGTGGTAAATTCAATTTATTGGACATGATTTAGAAAAGGCACACACCTGTCTATATAAGGTCCCAGAGTTAAGTGTCAGAGCGAAAACCAAGCCATGAGGTCGAAATAATTGTTTGTAGAGCTCAGAGACAGGATTGTGTCGAGACACAGATCTGGGGAATTGAAGGTCCCCAAGAACCATCATTGTTAAATGGAATAAGTTTGGAACCACCAAGACTCTTCTTAGAGCTGGCAGCCCTGCCAAACTGAGCAATCGGGGAAGAAGGGCCTTGGTCAGGGAGGTGACCAAGAACATGATTGTCACTCTGACAGAGCTCCTTAGTTCCTCTGAGGAGATGGGAGAACCTTCCGGAAGGACAACCATCTCTGCAGCACTCCACCAATCAGGCCTTTGTGGTAGAGTGGCCAGATGGAAGCCACTCCTCAGTAAAAAGCACAACAGCCCGCTTCGAGTTTTCTAAAAATGCAACTAAAGGACTCTCAGATCATGAGAAATAAGATTCTCTGGTCTGATTAAACCAAGATTGTCTGAAGGAAACCTGGCACCATACCTACGGTGATGCATGGTGGTGGCAGCATCGTGCTGTGGGTATGTTTTTCAGTGGCATGTACTGGGACCCTAGTCAGAATCAAGGAAAAGATTAACGGAGCATAGAGAAATCCTTGATGAAAACTTGCTCCAGAGCACTCAGGACCTCAGGTCACCTTCCAACAGGACAATGACCCTAAGCACACAGCCAAGACAACACAGGAGTGGCTTCGGGACAGGTCTCTGAATGTCCTTGAGCGGCCAAGCCAGAACCTAGAATTGAACCTGATCGAACATCTCTGGAGAGACCTAAAAATAGCTGTGCTGCGATGCTCCCCATCCAACCTGACAGAGCTTGAGAGTATCTGCAGAAAAGAATGGGAGAAACTCCCCAAATACAGGTGTACCAAGCTTGTAGCGTTATACCCAAGAAGACTTTGCTGCCAAAGGTGCTTTAACAAAGTACTGAGTAAAGGGTCCGTTTTTTTTTTTTTTTGCTTTCTCATTATGGGGTATTCTGTGTAGATTGATGAGGGGAAAAACTATTTAAATCCATTTTAGAATAAGGCTGTAACGTAATTGTCAGGCTCTGGCCATAGAGAAGCCTTCTCTATGTAACCATGGTCAGAGACTGACAGGTGTATTCTTTCTGTATCTGGTGGTGGTTTGTGTGGGATCCCTAGTTAGAGGCAGCTGCTGTGCATTGTCTCTAATCAGGGATCCTACATAGGTTTGTAGGTTTTACACTGGGACGTGCGGACCTTCGTTGGAGGACGACAACGACGACATGCTTCGGTTCCCTCACTCATGGGGGTTCCTGGAGGAGACCTCACCGGAAGGGGATAGGCGATGGGGAGAGGAAGATCGGGGCAGTCCCAGCCCTCCAACGCCAGTTCCCAACCCGGTGCCTCCAGCGAAGGTCCGCAGCCCGGAGCCTCCAGCGAAGGTCCGCAGCCCGGAGCCTCCAGCGAAGGTCCGCAGCCCCGAAACTCCAGCGAAGGTCCGCAGCCCCGAACCTCCAGCGAAGGTCCGCAGCCCGGAGCCTCCAGCGAAGGTCAGCAATCCGGAGCCTCCAGCCACAGCCCAAGGCCTGGAACCTCCGCCCGGGTTCGGACGTCCGCTCCGCTCCAGAGCCTGAGCAGTCCACTCCACCGGTGCCTAATCCGGGTCCAGCTGTCTGCTCCGCTCCAGTGCCTGAGCAGTCCGCTCCAACGGTGTCGATTCCGGGTCCAGCCGTCTGCTCCGCTCCTGAGCCAGAGCAGTCCGATCCACCGGTGCCCAGTCCGGGTCCAGCCGTCTGCTCCGCTCCAGTGCCAGAGCAGTCCTCTCCACCGGTGCCCAATCCGGGTCCGGCCGTCTGCTCCGCTCCTGAGCCAGAGCAGTCCGCTCCACCGGTGCCCATTCCGGGTCCAGCCATCTGCTCCGCTCCAGTGCCAGAGCAGTCCGCTCCACCGGTGCCCATTCCGGGTCCAGCTGTCTGCTCCACTCCAGTGCCTGAGCAGTCCGCTCCACCGGTGCCCAATCTGGGTCCAGCCGTCTGCTCCGCTCCTGAGCCAGAGCAGTCCGCTCCACCGGTGCCCATTCCGGGTCCAGCCATCTGCTCCGCTCCAGTACCAGAGCAGTCCGCTCCACCGGTGCCCAATCCGGGTCCGGCCGTCTACTCCGCTCCAGGGCCAGAACAGTCCGCTCCACCGGTGCCCAGTCCTGGCCCGGTTCTTTTCCCCACTCCATGGCCGAAGCCGTTTACCCTACCGGTGCCCAGTCCGGGCCTGTTTATTTGCCCCGCTCCATGGCCGGAGCCGTTTGCCCCACCGGTGCCCAGTCCGGGCCCGGTTAATTGCCCAGCTCCATGGCCGGAGCCTTTTGCCCCACCGGCACCCAGTCCGGGCACGGTTATAAAGAAGGGGCATAGGGAAAAAAAACTGTCCACTTTGCCGGAGCCAGAACCGACTAATCTTCCCTCCCTAAATTACCCCCCCCCCCCCATGTATTTGTGTGTTTTGTTTGGCGTCCGAGAATCCGCGCCTTGGGGGGGGGGGGGGTACTGTCAGGCTCTGGCCATAGAGAAGCCTATTTGCTTCTCTATGTAACCATGGTCAGAGTCTGACAGGTCTATTCTTTCTGTATCTGGTAGTGGTTTGTATGGGATCCCTAATTAGAGGCAGCTGCTGCGCATTGTCTCTAATCAGGGATCCTACATAGGTTTGTAGGTTTTACACTGGGGCGTGGGTCATTAATTCTCCAGTCACGGTGACAGTAAGTGTGCATTTACGTTTGTGTCGTGTTTGTTGTTTTGTGGTGTATAGTTCGTTCATGTCTAATTATATACATAGTATATTTAAAACAATGTCGAACTACAGTCCCTGCGCTGCGTCTTGGTCCATGTATGCACCCTCTCATGACAGTAATAAAATGTGGAAAAAGTCAAGTGGTCTGAATACTTTCCAAATGCACGTTATCTTCACTAGCATCACTTGTTTTCTAAAGTCTTTTAAATCGCCTCTGCATAGGAGATTTGATCGACCGCTCTAACTTTTGCCACCTCAATCTCCTTCATCCTTACAGGGCACTCCAGGAACTCAGGATTATGATCCCCACCACAATCGCAACACAGTCATCTTCAGTATATTCTGTCCGTCTGCACACACTTGAAACATGGCCAAATCCTTTACAATTCTTACACTGCAGTGGTTTCGGGACAAAAGGTCTTACAGCGTATCTTCACATGCATAGGTATTTGCTCTTTATTAAAAAAAAAAAAAACACCCAGCGAGTCAGACGCAGGGCACATTCTGGTCAGTATGCTTTTACTCCTCACGCTCAGATTAACATACCAGACTGTCATACTGAACGTGATGATGCTCTCTACCAAGCTGCTGTACACCCTCTCCAGAAAATCCTGGCTGACCACAAACCCCTTCAATTTCCTGATTAAAAACAGGCGCTGGTTTGTTTCTTTTCTAAACAACAGTCTGCATTCTCTGTAAAACTCAGCTTTTTATCAATTTGTGTCCCTATGTATTGAAACACTCAACCATCTCCACTGGTTGGTCGTTCAGAGAGAGTGTTTGGGACATTGGTAAGTTGTTGCCATTGATGATCAGCTCCTTTGTCTTTTCCACATTGATGTGGAGGGCACTTGACCGGCACTATTCTTGAAGGTTGTTGGTCTGTTTAAAATAGCTGTCCCCATCCAACATAGCATCTATAAAAAAAAGAAGAAAAAAAAAAGAGTCCTACCAGAGCCATGTCATCCGCATACTTGAAAAGGCTCACATTGGGAGAGGCAAAATCATGAACTTAAATGGGATCCCCAACGTATGGCAGCTGCCTCTAATTGGGGACCAACAAAACTCAAGGTATCCCTACCATCCGGACCTGACAGTAACCCCCCCCAAAGAGAAAGCTGCCATTGCTGCACTGCTATCAACTATTTTCCAACTCAAGACCTTTAACAAAATCACTATGAGACATCGTCACCTCAAATGAGCCTGACAAACCCCCCTGGCACATGGACTACACATCATCCCCAAAGGTACGTGGACATATTTAATTGTATTAATAAAAAGTGATTCATCCATTGATTCTGAGAGACAATGACCAAAAATGAGGCTTTGTTTTCTTTACTTACTTACAGCCGGCATTAGCATCGCTGCTAGCGAAACAATGGGAGTAGTAGGGCATATGGCAGAATGGTTCAAAAAGCATGTCAAACTCCTCACAGTCACTTCAAGTAAATGTTATAGCAACCAAAATACCCAAAACAAGTTGCAAATATAGAATATTGAAAGGTATTATAGCAATTCTGGTATTTATATAACATTTTCCGTAGAATAAATATTTTTCAAAGAATACACACCAATATGGCCCTATATACAGTGGGGAGAACAAGTATTTGATACACTGCCGATTTTGCAGGTTTTCCTACTTACAAAGCATGTAGAGGTCTGTCATTTTTATCATAGGTACACTTCAACTGTGAGAGACGGAATCTAAAACAAAAATCCAGAAAATCACATTGTATGATTTTTAAAAATGTAATTAGCATTTTATTGCATTTTATTGCACTGGCTTTTCCAAATGTTGTTCAGCAAACTTTAAACGAGCTTCAACATGCTTTTTTTTCAGCAATGGAGTCTTGCGTGGTGAGCGTGCATACAGGCCATGGCGGTGGAGTGCATTACTTACAGTTTTCTTTGAGACAACAGTACCTGCTAATTGCAGGTCTTTTTGAAGATCTCCACAAGTGGTCCTTGGCTCTTGGACAACTCTTCTGATTATTCTTTTCACTCCTCTGTCAGAAATCTTGCGAGGAGCACCTGGTCGAGGCAAATTTATGGTGAAATGATTGTTTTTCCACTTCCGTATTATGGCCCCAACAGTGCTCACTGGAACATTCAGAACCTTAGAAATGCGCCTATAACCAATGCCATCATTATGTTTTGCAACAATTAGGTTGCGAAGGTCTTGAGAAAGCTCTTTGCTTTTACCCATCATGAGATGTGTCTTGTGTGACACCTTGGCAATGAGACCTTTTTGTAGGCCATCAGTTGGGACTGATCCAGCTGATATTAATTTGCACTGACAGGGGGCTTGATTGCTTTTTAATTACTGATAGTTTTCAGCTGTTGTCTTGGCTTTCCATGCCTTTTTGCACCTCCCTTTCTTCATGTGTTCAATACTTTTTCCCTGTGTCATTTCACATTATTACACAACTTAATTTCTGAACTTATTTGTTTTGGTTTCTTTGTATGTATGGATTACTTGGGTTGTTGACATGAAAATTTCATGTCAATAGCACCTTTGGAAATATATTTACTGAGAAAAATGGTGACGTGTTCAATACTTATTTCACCCGCTGTATGTATGTATATATATATATATATATATTTCAGTCTTCTGTGATGTATATAAAGTGTAATATTGGGATGCAAACTCAAAAATGTATATACCTGTCAGGCTCTGGCCATAGAGAAGCAATAGGCTTCTCTATGTAGCTATGGTCAGAGTCTGACAGTGTCGTTCCTTTCTGTTTCTTTGTGGGTTTTGGGTGGATCTCTAATTAGAGGCAGCTGCTACCCGTTGTCTCTAATTAGGGATCCAATATACGTTGAGTCTGTCCTTCACTTGGGGTGGGTTGTTATCGATGGATGTCGCAGTCACGGTGAAGTAAGTGTCATTTATTTACGTTGGTTCATTCGTGTTTTGTTTGTTTAGTATTTTGGGAAATTACATAGTACAAAATAAACTCATGATGTCGAACTATAATCCCTGCGCTGCGTCTTGGTCTCTCCATATACCCGATCGTGACAGAACAACCCACCTAAAGGAAACCAAGCAGCGAAGGAAAAAGGGGAAGCGACGACGGACCCAAAAGGAACAGCCTGGAGCCCAGACACCCCAAATGATTGTCGGAGAGGGGCTGTGGGGGTGGTCGGGGGTAGACGGAGAGGAGCCCCGACCACTGCACTCGTGGGGGATCCCGGAAGACCCCCTACAGCCAAGGGAGCAGAGGTACGGAGAGGAGTCGGAAGAGGAGGACGATGACGTACTTCTGTTCCCTCTCTCGTGGGGACTCTTGGAGGAGATCTCACGAGGGGATTGGCGATGGAGTGAGGAAGATCGGGGCTGTCACAGCCTCCCAACGCCAGTTCCCAACCCAGTGCCTCCAGCGCCGGCCCAGAGCCAACAGGGGTCCGTCAGGGCTGTGAGCACCACACCATCGGTGCGCAGCCAGAGCCCGGAGAGGCTGAAGACTGGGAATCGCCCACCACTTCGTCTGCCCACAGATCAGGATCGGGAGAAGCCCGAGGGTTTCTATAAATACCCGGAGGAGGAGCAGACGAGGTGGTGGAGAGCCTGGGTTGCGCTTCCGCTGGAGGCTCAGAAGGACCCACTCCTCCAGGAGATAGAGGAGGAGAGGGACTTTGAGCGCCGACGGGTACTAGTGCTGAGGCTAATGGACAGACGACCACCTCCAGCGAAGGTCAGCGTCCCGCCACCTCCAGCGAAGGTCAGCGTCCCGCCACCTCCAGCGAAGGTCAGCGTCCCGCCACCTCCAGCGAAGGTCAGCGTCCCGCCACCTCCAGCGAAGGTCAGCGTCCCGCCACTTGCAGCGAAGGTCAGCGTCCCGCCACCTGCAGCGAAGGTCAGCGTCCCGCCACCTGCAGCGAAGGTCAGCGTCCCGCCACCTGCAGCGAAGGTCAGCGTCCCGCCACCTGCAGCGAAGGTCAGCGTCCCGCCACCTGCAGGGAAGGTCAGCGTCCCGCCACCTCCAGCGAAGGTCAGCGTCCCGCCACCTCCAGCGAAGGTCAGCGTCCCGCCACCTCCAGCGAAGGTCAGCGTCCCGCCACCTCCAGCGAAGGTCAGCGTCCCGCCACCTCCAGCCATCTGCTCCGCCTCAGTGCCAGAGCAGACCGCTCCACCGGTACCCAATCCGGGTCCAGCCGTCTGCTCCGCCTCAGTGCCAGAGCAGTCCGCTCCACCGGTGCCCAATCCGGGTCCAGCCGCCCGGTTGTTTTCCCCGCTCCATGGCCGGAACCGTTTGTCCCACCGGTGCCCAGTCCGGGCCCGGTTGTTTTCCCCGCTCCATGGCCGGAGCCGTTTGCCCCACCGGTGCCCAGTCCGGGCCCGGGTGTTTTCCCCGCTCCATGGCCGGAGCCGTTTGCCCCACCGGTGCCCAGCCCGGGACCGGTGATAAGAAAGGGGCATGGAAAAAAACTGTCCACGTTGCCGGAGCCAGAGCCGCCCCCAAAGGACTAGTTTTTCCCTCCCAAATTAACCCCCCCATGTTATTGTGTGCCTTTTTTTTTGGTGTCCGGGAGTCCGCGCCTTGGGGGGGGGGTACTGTCAGGCTCTGGCCATAGAGAAGCAATAGGCTTCTCTATGTAGCTATGGTCAGAGTCTGACAGTGTCGTTCCTTTCTGTTTCTTTGTGGGTTTTGGGTGGATCTCTAATTAGAGGCAGCTGCTACCCGTTGTCTCTAATTAGGGATCCAATATATGTTGAGTCTGTCCTTCACTTGGGGTGGGTTGTTATCGATGGATGTCGCAGTCACAGTGAAGTAAGTGTCATTTATTTACGTTGGTTCATTCGTGTTTTGTTTGTTTAGTATTTTGGGAAATTACATAGTACAAAATAAACTCATGATGTCGAATTATAATCCCTGCGCTGCGTCTTGGTCTCTCCATACACCCGATCGTGACAATACCTGACATGGTACTGCTGTCTTATTTTTTTAAGCACATAATCATGTGTGTGAGGTGTATACTTTTGTTTCAAAGTAGATTTGTTTAAGACTACCAACAAACACAGTGATTTAGCCCACTGCAATAAAAGGTAAAAAAAAAAAAAGCAACTATTCAAGTTCAGACTATGGATTACTTTTTTGTTGTTGTGGGCCATTCTACATCAAAAATAATTCCACACATACAGTTGAAGTCGGAAGTTACACCTTAGCCAAATACATTTAAACTCAGTTTTTCCACAATTCCTGACATTTAATCCTAGTACAAATTCCTTGTTTTAGGTCAGTTAGGATCACCACTTTATTTTAAGAATGTGAAATGTCAGAATAATAGTAGAGATAATTATTTATTTCAGCTTTCATTTGTTTCATCACATTCCCAGTGTGTCAGAAGTTTACATACACTCAATTAGTATTTGGTAGCATTGCCTTTAAATTGTTTAACTTGCGTCAAACGTTTTGGGTAGCCTTCCACAAGCTTCCCACAATAAGTTGGGTGAATTTTGGCCCATTCCTCCTGACAGAACTGGTGTAACTGAGTCAGGTTTGTAGGCCTCCTTGCTCGCACACACTTTTTCAGTTCTGCCCACAAATGTTCTATAGGATTGAGGTGAGGGCTTTGTGATGGCCACTCCAATACCTTGACTGTTGTCCTTAAGCCGTTTTGCCACAACTTTGGAAGTATGCTTGGGGTCATTGTCCATTTGGAAGACCCATTTGC
This sequence comes from Thymallus thymallus, assembly GCA_023634145.1. Taxonomy (NCBI): domain Eukaryota; kingdom Metazoa; phylum Chordata; class Actinopteri; order Salmoniformes; family Salmonidae; genus Thymallus; species Thymallus thymallus. The sequence goes on along the minus strand of CM042400.1, from coordinate 15,298,109 downwards.
GACCAAGCATTAACTTCATGACTGATGTCTTGAGATGTTGCTTCAATATATCCACATAATTTTCCTTCCTCATGATGTCATCTATGCCCCACAACATGATGCTGCCACCCCCGTGCTTCATGGTTGGGATGGTGTTCTTCGGCTTGCAAGCCTCCCCCTTTTTCCTCCAAACATAACGATGGTCATTATGGCCAAACAGTTATATTTTTGTTTCATCAGACCATAGGACATTTCTCCAAAAAGTACGATCTTTGTCCCCATGTGCAGTTGCAAACCGTAGTCTGGCTTTTTTAGTGGCGGTTTTGGAGCAGTGGCTTCTTCCTTGCTGAGCGGACTTTCAGGTTATGTCGATATAGGACTCGTTTTACTGTGGATATAGATACTTTTGAACCTGTTTCCTCCAGCATCTTCACAAGGTCCTTTGCGGTTGTATTGGGATTGATTTGCACTTTTCGCACCAAAGTACGTTCATCTATAGGAGACAGAAAGCGTCTCCTTCCTGAGCAGTATGATGGCTGCGTGGTCCCATGGTGTTTATACTTGCATATTATACACGTATGAGTGTCCCAATGATGAACCAGACTTGTGGAGGTCTACAATCATTTTTGGCTTATTTCTTTTGATTTTACCATGATGTCGAGCAAAGAGGCACTGAGTTTGAAGGTAGGCCTTGAAATACATCCACAGGTACACCTCCAATTGACTCAAATTATGTCAATTAGCCTATCAGAAGCTTCTAAAGCCATGACATAATTTTCTGGAATTTTCCAAGCTGTTTAAAGGAACAGTCAACTTAGTGTATGTAAACTTCTGACCCACTGGAATTGTGATATAGTGAATTTGTTTTGTCCCGTCTCGTCTCGTGTAAATAGTTTGTAATTTGTCTTTCCATACATTTTTATTTGTTCCCGATTTACCCCTCCTGCAAGCCACCTACCCAACGTGAAACGGGTCAAATATCGGGTCAAATATCCGTGTTTTTCCACTATTTAACCGAACCGCAGTCAAAAGTTAGCCTGCTAGCTAGCTTGCTAACCTTCCATCGCTAACCACTGCTAGCGGTCTTCACCTCCGCTCTGGCTGATAAGCCAGCTTTCAGTTCGGACAATATTGGCCAGTCTGCTCAGCGCGCTACCAACCCAGCGCTTATCGGACTGCGTTCCCTTCCACTTTCCGGATTTCCACTGAAAGTACCGGACCACCACACCGGATCATCACAGCTAGCTAGCTGCATTCGACTGACCGACGTCTATAGCTAAGCTCCATTGTGTACATGCTTCCAATGCTAGCGTGAGCTAGGCTCATCTCCCGGACAGCCGACGTGTGCTAGCTACTCTCCCGGGCTCCAGTACCATATCAACCTGCCTGGACCTTCTACTGTCGACACGGAGCCCCACCGAGCCACCGTGACTGGTCTGCCGACGTAATTGTCCGACGTGGTCTCAACAGGGTTCCCCTCTGCGACGCCGCCGAAGATTCATCTGCTAGCCCGGTCTGCTAACACTCTGAACGCCGTGCCATTGAACTGATTTCCCCGGCTCACCACTTTACTTTTTCATCGGATCCTACGCTTGTTCAGCTCCACAGCTGATGCCTGCAGGACTGTTTGGTTTTATGGTATTTATTTCTGTTTAACTATCAGGCCTCAGGTCCTGTGTGTAGTACATCACTTCTTTCTAACTGACCCTCTTTGTCCATTCATCGCCATTACCCGTCGTTGTCTTAGCCCTCTTAATTAACTGTCATTTTATTTATTTTATGTTCTGCCCCTTTCTTATTTCAATATGCCTTGTCTGTTGTTGTTTAGGTTAGCTATTATTGTTTTATTTCATTGTAGAGCCCCCAGTCCTGCTCAACTGGCCTCTGATAGCTTTTTTGTCCCTCCCCCCACACATGCGGAGACTTCACCTGGCTTAACTGGTGTCTCCAGAGATGCAACCTCTCTCTTCATTACCCAACGCCTAGGTTTACCCCCACTGAACTCACATCCTACTATACCCTTGTCTATACATTATGCCCTCAATCTATTCCACCACGCCCAGAAATCTGCTCCTTTTATTCTATGTACCCAACGTACTAGACGTCCAGTTCTTAAAGTCCTTAGTCGAATACTAATTCTATTACTCCTCTGTTCCTCTGGTGATGTTGAGGTAAACCCAGGTCCTGTAACCCCCAGTACTACACCTATTCCCCAGGCGCTCTCATTTGTTGATTTCTGTAACCGTAAAAGCCTTGGTTTCATGCATGTTAACATTAGAAGCCTCCTCCCTAAGTTTGATTTATTCACAGCATTAGCACACTCCGCCAACCCGGATGTCCTAGCTGTGTCTGAATCCTGGCTTAGGAAGGCCACCAAAAATTCGGAAATTTCCATCCCCAACTACAACATTTCCCGTCAAGATAGAACTGCCAAAGGAGGTGGAGTTGCAATCTACTGCAGAGATAACCTGCAGAGTTCTGTCATACTGTCCAGGTCTGTGCCCAAACAGTTTGAGCTTCTACTTTTAAAAATCCACCTATCCAGAAATAAGTCTCTCACTGTTGCCGCCTGTTACAGACCCCCCTCAGCCCCCAGCTGTGCCCTGGACTCCATATGTGAATTGATTGCCCCCCATCTATCTTCAGAGTTTGTACTGTTAGGTGACCTAAACTGGGATATGCTTAACACCCCAGCTGTTCTTCAATCTAAGATAGATGCCCTCAATCTCACACAAATTATCAAGGAACCCACCAGGTACAACCCAAAATCCGTAAACATGGGTACCATTATTGATATCATCCTGACTAACTTGCCCTCCAAATACACCTCCTCTGTTTTCAACCAGGATCTCAGCGATCACTGCCTCATCGCCTGTGTTCGCAATGGGTCAGCGGCCAAACGACCACCCCTTATCACTGTCAAACGCTCCCTAAAACACTTTTGCGAGCAGGCCTTTCTATTCGATCTGGCCCAGGTATCCTGGAAGGATATTGACCTCATCCCGTCAGTAGAGGACGCCTGGTTGTTCTTTAAAAGTGCTTTCCTCACCATCCTAAATAAGCATGCCCCTTTCAAAAAACGTAGAACTAAGAATAGATATAGCCCTTGGTTCACCCCAGACTTGACTGCACTAGACCAACACAAAAACATCCTGTGGCGCACTGCATTAGCATCAAATAGCCCCCGCGATATGCAGCTATTCAGGGAAGTCAGGAACAAGTACACCCAGTCAGTTAGAAAAGCAAAGGCCAGCTTTTTCAAACAGAAATTTGCTTCCTGTAGTACTAACTCCAAAAAGTTCTGGGACACTGTAAAGTCCATGGAGAATAAGAGCACCTCCTCCCAGTTGCCCACTGCACTGAGGCTCGGAAACACTGTTACCACTGATAAATCCACGATTATTGAAAATTTCAATAAGCATTTTGCTATGGCTGGCCATGCTTTCCATCTGGCTACCCCTACCCCGGTCAACAGCTCTGTACCCCCGGCAGCTACTTGCCCAAGCCCCCCCCGCTTCTCCTTCACCCAAATCCTGACAGCTGATGTTCTGAAAGAGCTGCTAAATCTGGACCCCTACAAATCTGCTGGGCTAGATAATCTGGACCCTCTCTTTCTGAAATTATCAGCCAAAATTGTTGCAACACCTATCACTAGCTTGTTCAACCTCTCTTTCATATCGTCTGAGATCCCTAGAGATTGGAAAGCTGCCGCGGTCATCCCCCTCTTCAAAGGAGGAGACACTCTAGACCCAAACTGTTATAGACCAATATCCATCCTGCCCTGCCTTTCTAAAGTTTTCGAAAGCCAAGTTAACAAACAGATAACTGACCACTTCGAATCCCACCGTACCTTCTCTGCTATGCAATCTGGTTTCCGAGCTGGTCATGGGTGCACCTCAGCTACGCTCAAGGTACTGAACGATATCATAACCGCCATCGATAAAAGACAGTACTGTGCAGCCGTTTTCATCGACCTGGCCAAGGCCTTCGACTCTGTCAATCACCGCATTCTTATTGGCAGACTCAACAGCCTTGGTTTCTCAAGTGACTGCCTTGCTTGGTTCTCTAACTACTTTGCAGACAGAGTTCAGTGTGTCAAATCGGAGGGCCTATTGTCCGATCCTCTGGCAGTCTCTATGGGGGTGCCACAGGGTTCAATTCTTGGGCCAACCCTTTTCTCTATATACATCAACGATGTCGCTCTCGCTGCTGGTGACTCTCTGATCCATCTCTACGCAGATGACACCATTCTGTATACATCTGGCCCCTCTTTGGATACTGTGTTTACCAACCTTCAATCAAGCTTCAATGCCATACAACACTCCTTCCGTGGCCTACAACTGCTCTTAAACGCTAGTAAAACTAAGTGCATGCTTTTCTATCGAACAATGCCAGCACCCGCCCACCGGACTATCATCACTACTCTCGACGGATCCGAATTAGAATACGTGGACACCTACAAATACCTAGGCATCTGGTTAGACTATAAACTCAACTTCCAGACTCACATCAACCATCTCCAATCCAAAATTAAATCCAGAATTGGCTTCCTATTTCGCAACAGAGCCTCCTTCACTCATGCTGCCAAACATGCCCTTGTAAAACTGACTATCCTACCGATCCTTGATTTCGGCGATGTCATTTACAAACTAGCCTCCAACACTCTACTTAGCAAATTGGATGTAGTCTATCATAGTGCCATCCGTTTTGTCACCAAAGCCCCTTACACTACCCACCACTGCGACCTGTATGCTCTCGTTGGCTGGCCTTCACTATATATTCGTCGCCAAACCCACTGGCTCCAGGTCATCTATAAGTCTTTATTAGGTAAATCCCCGCCCTATCTCAGCTCACTGGTCACCATAGCAACACCCACCCGTAGCATGCGCTCCAGCAGGTATATCTCACTGGTCACCCCCAAAGCCAACACCTCCTTTGGCCGCCATTCCTTCCAGTTCGCTGCTGCCAATGACTGGAACGAATTGCAAAAATCATTGAAGCTGGAGGTTCCTATCTCCCTCAATAACTTTAAGCATCAGCTGTCAAAGCTGCTTATCGATCACTGCACCTGTATATAGCCCTTCTGTAAATAGCCCACTCTACTACCTCATCCCCATATTTATTTTCGTTTATTTTTCACTAATCTTGCACTCCAGTATCTCTATTTGCACATCATAATTTGCACATCCTTCATTTCCTGTGTTAATGATGATAATTCTGTAATTTATTTCTACTCTATAGTCTATTTATTGTCCTACCTCCCAACCTTACTGCATTTTTGCACTACATTTTGCACTCTGTTTATAGATTTTCTATTGTGTTTTTGACTGTTTGTTTAATGTGTAACTCTGTGTTGTTGTGTTTTTTTTTTGTCGCACTGCTTTGCTTTGTCTTGGCCAGGTCGCAGTTGCAAATGAGAACTTGTTCTCAACTGACCTACCTGGTTAAATAAAGGTGAAATAAAAAAATAAAAAATAAAAATTATAAGTGAAATAATCTGTCTGTAAACAATTGTTGGAAGAATTACTTGTGTCATGCACAAAGTAGATGTCCTAACCGACTTGCCAAAACTATAGTTTGTTAACATGAAATCTGTGGAGTTGTTGAAAAATTTGTTTTAGTGACTTTAGTAAACTTCCGACTTCAACTGTATATTAGTAGGTTATATGTATAGACCAGATTAAATTGAGAATACTGCCTGTGAATATTATCAAGTGCTTGTCAATTTGTGACCGAGATACTCATTAAGAATGTGCAGCCAGCGCAAGAAACAGAGCACAGTGCTTTCCTTTCTGGCAACTTTTTTCAAATCATAATTGGTTACAATCATGCAGCCTTAGAATGTATTAGAAATCAAAACATATAGCCTAACGTTTGTATCACAACTAAAGTTGCATAAATAACTCTAAATTAAGCTTATAGGAGGACCTGTTTCTTTGTTAACTGCTTAACACAGAATAGACAAATTTAGCACTCCCTCAAATTGTTTGGGGGAAAAAATATCCTTTCTATTTTATTCAGCTACGTTCAATTGTCATATTATAAAAGAATGCCACAGGAATTATAAGTAAATCTTGCCTGCTAAATGAACTAGTGTAGCCCACAGCTAGATCAGGGCCTAACATAAGGATGTCTCAGAATATGCTATTCTGTTCTTATGAAATAGGCTACATTATCTTCATATCATAATGTTTCTTTAGACCTGCCTAAAATATATAATGGATTTTAGCCAGGGATGCTAAATATGTTTATGTTAATTAACAGACAATTACCATACCGTTATTTGAATGACAATCACAGGCTGACAAAATATCTTGACTGCCACAGCCCTAGTTCTAACGCAACAAAATGTGAGGGGCGTGAACCTACTTATCTTAGGTCATTTTGACTTTGTACATGGTCATACCAAGTTATTACCATAGGTGAGTGCATAGGGTACTCCCATCTCTGCACGTGATCTGTCTATCATGTCAAGATCACTCCAACAGGTCTCTGGATTCAAATAAATACTTTAGATTTGCCCTAGAATAACTACTTTTCAGAGAATACACACCAATACAACTCTCTGTGTAGATGCAGACTATCTGAGTTATGTATTGCAGTTCTATCAATTATTTATACCATTGGCTATGCACAAAAATAAGGTAATTTCGGTTTTGTACACAGTCATACAATAAGTGGTATAACAAAATTCTTAGGTGAGTACATGGGAAGCTTCAGTATATCTCGGCAGATGATCTGTCTATCTGGTCAAAATCAGACACAGGTCCCCCTCCAGTAGTATGGATAACTTACCTCCTGAGAAACCTAGATTCAAATAAAGGTCCCATCTATCAAATTAAAAAGTCCATATTAATACAGAAACACTAAACAATGATTTAGATTGGCTACGAACAAGTTGATTGACAAAGTCATGGGCAATTGGAGGAATTTAATAAACCACCTTTGGGCTATGATTTAAAAAAAAAATATGCCTCTGGGGTCAAAATGACCCCCTCTGTAGTTAAAGGTTAAATATATTGTTCATCCAATCGACATGTTTGGGTGAAATAATGTTACCTTGTAGGCCAGTAGCCTAGTGACAGAATCCACGATAATCCATTGTTTAGGCCTACTTTTGATACAGGCAGTAGTTACCATTATTTAGCATCTTCCTAAAAAAAAAGAATGTAATTAGGAAAGCTGCATTGCAAGCTGAAACCTCCTAACAAAACTCCAAACTAATTTCGGTAGCATCGATACCTGAGGAGAACTTGTACCTTCTTTTCCAGCGAAAATTTTGTATTTTTGATATCTGCACTTCCAATACTTCCCAGTTTCCCCATCAAGCTACAGGAGGGTTTGCTCACAGCTGGTAATAAATCCGCGTTTGAGCCAATTGAATACAATACAACTTTATTGGCTATGTTACAGCAAAAATAAACAAATGTGGTGGTGACTTGAGGAAATTAATAGTTATGAGTAACGAAACTCTAGCGATTATTTTGACAGTATACATACAAACTCGACCAACTACCGAACTTACTTTTAAATATTTTGAGGAAGTTTACATTTGTATTGCAGCTTTAGAGATCGCAATGTTGTATCTGTCCCATTATGGCGCATTGGCTGGGCCATTGAGGCCATCTCCATTTTGAAGTAGTACATTTTCTTCTTCTACTACTGGTATTTGCACTTTGGTATACAAACTGAAAGGGTACATACTGCCACCTGTAGTCTGTTGTTTGAACAGGTATAGAGACAAGGTTGGCAATTTACACCTGTTATAAACATTATAAACATTATGAATATTCTATAAACTCAAGTAGTTTGAGCAAGAAACACCCTTTTTCTAATGTGCTTGCTGCACTCAGACAACCATAGTGTAATGAGTCATTCTGAACAGAAGGTGGAAGTGTTTCCATCTCCTACTAGGATCTGGTCAGTGGAAGTGGTGCTTCAGCAGGCCTGGCGTGATGGGATAGGATACTTGTAGAGCATAAATCAATCAACAATTCGATTTAAATGCTTTTGTATCAAGTAAATTTAACTTCAATCCAGACTTAAATCCCCAAAGACCAAGCAAATGTGACCTGGTATCTTATTTTGTAACCATAAAGTAGAAAACAATGATTTGATTGGGATCTGCTAATGGTGAGCTTTTTAGCTTTACTGCTTCGGATGTTGGGCTCACTGTTAGGGTTATCATCTGTTGCTTTAATCTACTGGTATGTTTTAGTCAACTCTTTTAGTTGACAAACATGGAAAGTCTATTTGAGATGGCACATTCCCAAGGCTTTCACCTTCTGTTACTTAGTTCAATATATGTTTTTTATATAGCTAATCATTATGTCCCTGAAATAAATGTTAGGGCAAAGCTAGGCTATTTATTGTGATGACTTAACAAAGTTAGCAAGACACTGAATATATTCCAGAAATCCAATAGTGCTATGACATGTTTTCCCATGCATTACCCCTTCGCCCTGTCCGTGAGCACATTTGGTGTTGATACTGCTAATGTGCATGGTGAACCACCCCGCCTTGGGCCTCCCTTCCTCCGATAAGCCCTGATTCTGGAGCCCGGCCAGGCTACGCAATTAATAGGCTACTACCCACCGGGTGCAGCTCTCTCTCTCCCTCCCCCTTCCTCTTTCTGGGCTGAAGCACACGTCACTGGAGCTGTCCATGGTCATGAAAAAGCCACACTAGTATTTCATTGTGAAAAATGTACTGTATGAGTGTTGTTTTTCTGCCAGCTTGCATGTGTACCATGTAAGCTATTGTTGGGTATTCATCCACTTCTCATTTAGTTTATTGTAGCTCAAGACATAAAATGTAACTTTATTTCATTGTGGACCACTGTGCAGTATACCTACAGAGATAAAATGTCAAATATAGCCTACTACACAATGTATTTGTGGTATTCAATCGTAGGCTATTTGGCATGCATGTAGGAGCTGTATGCTATTAAGCTTCTGAGTCTAGACAAACAATGCACATGTCAACCAGGAAGAATCAGCCCCTATCCCTCTGCTTCATTAACATGAATAAAACATCTGGAGCTGAACTTTCCACATTTGGAGTTGAATTGTATTCCCATAAAATGCATACAAATGTAAATTGAAACACTTCACCTGCAGCGTTTCTGAGGAGTTGGATTTGCATAACATTGTGATCATACAGTATAAACTTCCGATATTGTTTAAATAAAATGTAGCCTACACTGTAAAACGTTACCTGTTGTTTACAGGCAGCCGGTTAGCTGTACATTTCCTAAAATAAGGTACCATATGTGACCATACCGTAGTTTACAGTATACAATACTGTTACTGTAATATTTTTTTTACCATTGTTTTTAGGGTAATTTACAGGCAACTGGCTCCCTGTAAATTACCATAAAAACAACAGTATAGTGCATTACTGTAATCCTTAATGTCTCTCAATCCCCGCAATCAGAATGGTTTGAAAAATGTGCCAGTTTCCAGTCCCACAATGCTGTGTGGTTAAAGTAATGTACTGTTAAACCAACATTTCTTTGGAATTTAAGGTATGATTTAGTGTTTAGGCCTAAAATCATCGAGAGTGCATTGCCATTTATGGCAATCTACTGTAAATATTTAATACGGCATTTTAGTGTTAGTTTTACAGTATAGCCTATTACTGTCAAAACAACAAGAAAGTGTTACAGTCATCGCCTGTTTGCAGCCTGCCTAAAGTAGCCTAAAGGTGCCGTTTTAAACATCTAAGGATTGTCTTCACTCTGGGTATATGGGTACAACGAAAGGATACCAACCACAATTGTCAAACATAGACTAACTCAATATTATAGGCGAAAGCTATTTGTGTACAGTTGACTTGCAATTATCATGATTCTGATCGAAATTAGGATCATACCAGCGTTCTACCCTATAGTAATTAAAATGCCCCCCCCCCCCTGATTGGACAGATAGATAATCCCGGTGGGCCTCGCGCTCCTACTAACGCGCGAGTGGGATGGAGCGCGAGTCACAGTCTGCCCAGGGCGAGGGCAAGAAGCACGCAAGGAACCCGGCAAGGAGGCACGCGCTCCAGTCTCTCATCCAAACCAGTATTTACTTGCGTTTAATGTCGCTTCGCAAAACACACAATTAGAGAAGTGTTTTAAACGTATATGCGCGCAGGGGGAACGTAAAGAGGGCTGAATATAGCAAGAGGCCGAGTCCATTCACTACAACTGTTCTGAAGAGCCACAGAGAAAGTGTGTTAAGGACTCGAGGAGAGTGTGCGAACCCTCTCCACAACAAAATAACGAGAGGGGAAGAGGATAAATTAAGATTCGACCAAACTGAATTTTGTATTAGTCTTTCTTATTTTGGAAGAGAAAATGAATGCCGGGGAAGAGAATCTGCTGAAGTCCATCAGCAACGACACTTTACTGGACCTGACGCAGCGATACGGCCAGTCCGCCTTCGGCTTTGGACCTGGACAGATTACTGGAAGTCCTGGAGGAAGATATCCTCTCACACCGGCCGCCGACTTCCTCTCCGGTCAGACGGGCAAGTCCAACGAGAGTGGTGGGGAGCAGACCAGCGATGACGATGACGACCGTTTTGACCCTCTGGATCCTCGGAAGAGGGGCTCGGCATTCGACGATGACAAACACGGGGGTCCTCTTTCAAAGAAGCCCAAAGAGCAGCGGTCTCTGCGCCTGAGCATCAATGCGCGCGAGAGGAGACGGATGCACGACCTGAACGACGCATTGGACGGCCTCCGCTCTGTGATCCCGTACGCGCACAGCCCGTCAGTGAGGAAACTCTCCAAAATAGCCACTCTCCTCCTGGCAAAGAACTACATCCTCATGCAGGCTCAGGCTCTGGAGGAGATGAGGCGGCTGGTGGCTTATCTGAACCAGGGACAGAGCATCACCTCGCCCATCCCCACCCCCATTGCACCCTTTGGACAGGCTGCCGTATACCCCTTCACGGGCTCGGCACTCGCAACCTGCGCCGAGAAATACTCGGGGACACCTGCAAGTCTATTCAAGCACCATAACGACAAACCTTGATCACTTTTTCTTTGTATAGCCTATACCTGAACTTCACCCACTTGCATCCATATGTTGGTCTCTCTCTCTGTCTGAAGTCTAATGCGTAAATCCTAAACTAAATAACTGCTGCGATGTTTCATCCAGATTTAACAAAAACATGAAAAACAACACTGGTGTTTACTAAGGCTAGATTAGGGTGGAAGCTGAAAAATAGCTGTTTAAACTTAAAAGTGTTTCTCTTTCCCTATACTCTCCTCAGAGTTAACGGAATTGTATTGCTGTGGCAGTCTGACCATGTTTTAATTAACAGTTTGACATTTTATGTGTGGCAATAAAAACGGCACCCTTGCAAAAGTTTCGAATTATCTATGAAGTATTCTTGTGTAGCCCATAGGCCTACTATGCAACATTCAGCGAAACAGAAAATAACGAGAGAGATGACGAGAATGCGTTCCAACTTCAAGAGTTTTTTGCAGCACTGTCATTTATGAATGAACTTTCCCTCGTTTTAACCGATGCTATGTGGGGAAACACTAGTGTATGATGTGATATATTTTTGGAAAAGATGTATTGAGGATTTTGGTTTTGTTATTGCACAATTCACATGATTGTACAACTGTGATAACTACTTGATCAAAGTACTGCTATGGTATTTGTTTTCGAAACAACAGACTAAACAGACGAATAATTTGGTTGTGTTGCAACATGAATTTCATATATTGTTTATATGTCTTTATAAATAAAACATATCTATGCTCGAATATGATTCGTTTTTTTTCTTAAGCTTAATTCCACAACTAAACCATGCTCAAATCATGCTCAAAATAAAAATGACACTTTCATTCGCTTAACTTTATCTACAGTTTATTTAATTACTTTTGTCATTAGCATTATAATTGCCAATTTGCCACACATTCTTCAGTTGTAGGCCTACAATTTCTTAAAATGATTGTAGTTTATAGACGTCTGACTTTAGGCATACCTCGCTCTAAAATGTGTTGATTTGACTGAATTCAATACGACCAAAACAGAAATAAACTGATTGATTTCCAAATTATTAACATAACTCGTTTGAAAATCACAGCAATTTGCACCTAATCTCATTCATGGCCGTTCTAGGCTAGATGACACAGACAAACCAATCCATCCCTCATTTCTGCGTAATGTTGAGAATGAATGGGTTCTATAAAATCAGTTTGAAAGATCGTTGAGTGCTCCGCTCTATTTCTCCCCCATTAGAAACCCTTTGACACGAAGAGCTACATTTATATCCCAGTAAACGAGCCGGGTCTGGCTGGTGGGGCCTGCTGGCGTGCTAAGGGCTCGGTGGCGCTGAAGGGAAGGGCGCAAGTGACGCCCGCGGCAACCAGGACCTGTCTCCCGGTATTTGGGTGATTGCAAGGCCTCAGCGAGCTTTCTCCAACCCGGCCCGGTAACATTAAGACGATTCCAGCTCCTGTCTCCCACGACGTCTTAATTCGATTAACGTTATAGAGGGGCAGTTTTGATTCGCTGGGCAGGCCAATCCACGAAAAACTATTAGGTGGAATATCTTAATCCTAATCTGAGATACGATTGTCTAGAGTTTGCTGTATATTTCAAATGAAGAACAGATAGTACGGATAGTGGTTTATCAATTCAAACACATTTACTGTTGACCTTTTTTCAGTACAGTAAAACATTTATTTGGGATTACAGAAAACCCTTAAACACCAAACTCCGAATCAACTTGCTAAATAACTATTCAGAAAATGATTAATTTCATTTTGTTAAAATATTTATTCTAATTAAAAATAAATACATGTAATGCATTTTTCACCAATATCAATGAGTTTCAAATATAGGCTGTGTTACGGATTAAGTTCAGTAATAATTATTCAAACCACAGTTTCATGAGATGTACAACTATAATCACACCTGTCGTCAATGAGGGCCTACATTTACGCGGCATAGTTTATGTCAATATCTATTTCTTTTTTACATTAGGCTACCTCTAAAAACATTTTCGGCCGGAATAAAATGGTGTGAGAGAGCTGCCTTTCAGTCTGTGGGAGGCATAACTTTGCACTTTGTCACCTTTTACGCGCTAGTCTGTCTTTGCTAAAACCAGCCTATCCCTTAGTTAGGTGGGACACCAGGCTATGCATTCAAACAAAATATGGGTTGAACTTCATATAATAGGAATAAGATCGGTCTATACTCATTAGTCACTCAATCATTCCGTCTCTCTGTCTGTCTGTCAGTCGCTACGGGTATTGCCCCAGTCACTCTCTCAAAGTTTAGATGCATGCCACCCCGGCATCACAAATTGGCGTTCTGATGACATAACTCCCTCAGCAACTCCGCGTGACAGGCAGAAGACTGGGAATTCGTTGTGACAAACGGCGCCGTTGATGCTAGGCCATAGCCTTGGTCTCATACTCAATCACTCTCCACTTCGGCTAAATGGCTTGGATGAGACGGTTGCCTTTTTGCACGGACGTCTGGTAAACTGCATGGTTTCTCACTTGATAAAGTATGTGTTCATGGAAATAACGTTCAATATAGCCATAGCTTGTAAATTGCAGGGTGACACTTATGTATTATAATAATATAAACTATAGGCCCTTTAGAAAGGGTTTTCAATTGTCAATGATTTATAAATAGTTTATACACATATTTTGGTATACCATGTGGTATACCAAAATATTATCAGTATTTATGATCATGGAATCACAATTAAATGTCTTAATCTTTACCTCCTAATCTGTGTCTGGATACATTTACTGTATACTAACTCATGTACATAGCCTACTCAAATACTGACTCTCATGGTCATACACACACACATTTGGAATGCACACATATGCCCACAGTGACGTTATGTAGACCAACACACATCCCAGCACACTCATGCCTGCACAACTGTGTCCAATCTAGTGCACAGTACTAAGCTGCATCTCTGGTGTCTGTAAACATTTGTGTTTGTTCTCAGTGGGATCAGAAGGGAGTGATTTCATTAGCAGGGCCAGGAGCTTTGAGGTATGTTTTTGTGCTTTTCCACAACCCGATGGTATAGTAGTAAAAACATATGCCCTTAAGTGCCAACCTCTCTCTAATGCTTTTGACAGCGCTGCTTTCTCTAATTAAGCTCTTACAGAGCCTAGCCTACATGTCTGATGCACATTGTGACACTCTTTATCACACTCGTATACATAGAGGACAGACAAACAAACACACACACACACACGCTCACACACACGCTCACACACACACACACACACACACACACACACACACACACACACACACACACACACACACACACACACACACACACACACACACACACACACACACACACACACACACACACACACACACACACACACACACACACACACACACACACACACACACACTGGAGGCCTATGCGGAATACAAACAAACAATACTGCCGAGGGTTGTTGAGGGTTTGGGGTTGGGGATGTGGGGGGTGGGCTGTGTGTTAGATTAAAATGCTATGCAGGTTTTTGTTCAAATCTGCTCAGAGAGGCAAACATTTTCTGTTATATGCCAACTGACACTTGAAACAGGGGTGTTTGGGCAGGATAAAGTGGGGGAAGGGGTGAAAAGATTGCATAAACAATAGGGCCGGACGTGTATATGTGGGCCGGACTTTGTGTTTGTGTGTGTGTGTTGGATGTTGGGGGGGGGGGTGTATGTTTATGTATGTGTCTGATTCTGGCTGTCTGTATGTGGTGAAGAAGGGCAGCAGAGAGAAAGAGTAAGAAAGAGGGAGACAGAGGAAGAGAGAGAAAAAAGAGTACGAGCGAGAGAGGGAAGCGCTGATGCCTCTGTATTATTGTGCCCGCGGTGGCACTGGAAGGACCCCCCAGTGTTCCCTTTCTCTATGACATCACGGTTCTCGTCCCTCCCAGCCCCGCCTTGTCGGAAGCGATGAGCGGGTGAGTCAGTTGGTTCCGAGGAGCCATGTGATTTGGGGCGACGTTGCTGCGAGTGTGTTGGGATGGGTACGGGCCTTCTATTCGTTACCCTCATCAGACGGGTAAGGGAGGGGAAGGGGGGAATGTAGTTTGTGGTGTGGGGGGGGGTTGACTATGTGCTCATACGGCCGCAAACCTTCAGAACATGGCAGTCAAGCAAAGTGTTTTGCCTATCGCCACAAGGCACCTGACACCATGCATTGTAAACCCAGACTGTGGAGACGGGCCGGGGCTGGGGCTGAGGTGGGCCTGGAGAGATGGGAGATGAGAGGAGCAGGGAGGGGAGACTGCCGGACAACATGAACATGGAGGAGCTAATTCGTCTCTGTCTATAGTATTGTTTGAATTATACAGTGCATTGTCTCTTTGGGCTGATCTCAAGATAGTTGCCTATACCAATGTTACAATATCTAACGGCGGCAACACATTGACATTCTTAATCACCCCAGAATCAAATTAGCTCTGTCTCTCTGCCACTACCCCTGACCCCTTTCGCTGTCTCAATACCGTCCTTCCGTTTTTTTATTTCCCTGTCTCTCCTACTCTTTATATCTGTATCCCTCCCTCCCTCTTTCATAGATGCCATTCTCTCCCTCCCTCCCACTGTGGTCTTGACAGAGGATGTGAGTTGACAAACGGGGGCATCCGTTACCTTGGCACAGCCTAATCTCTGTAATGGTTCTCAGACACACCACTGACTGGTGGGGAACTTTGGGGGGAAATGGATGGAAAATGGGGGCACCGACACACACACCCACTCCTCCACGTCTAGCTCTCTGATCCGTACCAGCTGAACACGCACACCCACTCCTCCACGTCTAGCTCTCTGATCCGTACCAGCTGAACACGCACACCCACTCCTCCACGTCTAGCTCTCTGATCCGTACCAGCTGAACACGCACACCCACTCCTCCACGTCTAGCTCTCTGATCCGTACCAGCTGAACACGCACACCCACTCCTCCACGTCTAGCTCTCTGATCGGTACCAGCTGAACACACACACACACACACACACACACACACACACACACACACACACACACACACACACACACACACGAGCACCTCACCCATCACCCTGCTCGGTACCAGCTGAGGAGGGACGTGGTTTTTTGGGGGAGTGGGGGAGCTCGTTATCCTCATTAATTAATGCCAAAATCGATGTAATTGGCCATCCATAATCCTCCATGCGGAGACGCAGTGACAGGCATGCAGGGCCGGCCCAATTCTCCACAGCAACTCATAAAAACACGCACAGGAAGTAAAGATGCATTTCGCTCACATCCTCACTGTGAGTTTGGGACTGGATGTGTGGGGGATAGGGGGAAGTGGGGAGGGGGAGGGGGGAGTAGTGTTAGCTGTGTGTGGGGGGGTTTCGTGGTGTGTGTGTGTGTGTGTGTGTGTGTGTCTGTGTCTGTGTCTGTGTGTGTGTGAGGGGTAGGACTCAGTAGGCCTACATAGGATATATTAACCTCTGTTAGTGATACCAAGCCCCACACACAGCCAATACTGCATCTTATTGTTATCCTCAACCACTGTCTAACAATAGCTGCTTTAAATTCAGTCTCTGTTTGGTGTTTTCCCTTCTCATTTACTTTCCTCTTTATTTGTACCTATATGTGTTATAAAACACGGTGTTAGAGGATGAAGATTTTTCAGACAGTTAGTGTCCAGTGGCTGGGTCTTGGTAGTGAGTCGGATAGGGCGGCGCGGGTGGTGGGGGTGCGACACTCATACGAATGAAAGGCAATATTAAGGGCGTTTCCCCGTCTCGCGCTCGCCTAATTAAAAGCAGTGGAACATGCGCACGGCCAAGGATCAGTGGCTTTTAATGAGGAGCTTGTAGGCTGATTTGGGTCTCATTTTCTGCTTAATCAGGCCGGTTTAAAAAGTCATTTTAGAGGGATGTGACTCCTTTAAACCTGCTCATTATCAATAATAGCGCTTTACTTAAGTACTTCAGGAACCGCTGTGTTTAATTAATATTGCGGTGTGCACATGGATTAGCTGACAGGCTGGAATGGAGCAGAGAGAGGGGAGGGGGAGTATGGGGGCTAAAATTGATGAAGAACTTTCAAGGGCACTGATTTCATTAAGCAGCTTCATTACGACCCAAATAACTCTTCATGTCATTTCAATGCTCCAGTTGCTCTCCCAGACTCACTCACAGACACGTGCACGCGCGCACACTCACACACACGCACACACGCACACATGCACAGACAAATGCACAAACGTGTGCACACGCACACCCACAGACACTAAAATACACACATTTATACACAAAAAGGCTTTTCACGTTAGATGGCTTCGTAACAAGGATATTTTACAAGTTTAGGTTATGAAGTAACTGCTTACTGTATATTGTGATTTGATTGATATGATGACTCTCCCTGCAGCCATCCATTGCAATTGGATTCTGATTTGTTATCGAAGAGTTTTTCCTTGAATCTCACCAACTCAGGGTCACATGAGAGCTTTGAAGGTAATGGGTTTACGGGAAAATGAGGCTTGAGAGAAAAGTGGGTTGGAGGTGTATGGTAGTGGGTGGACACAATCCGCTAGCAACTTCCACCACTCAGACCCACTGTTCTCTACCACAGAGCTACAGTCACTAAAGGTTCTTATGGGCTCTTCATCCAATTGTGATAATCTGTTTTCGGCCTGGACTCCACTGTTCTGTATTTGGAGCCATGCAGGAAAAATGGTGGACTTGAGGGTCACTGTCTCTAAATCTCTGGGTTTTTCTTTGCAGGACCAATTACAGGGCCCTACACTGTGGTGGCTTGTTAGTGAGATGAAGCTCACTGTCACTGTTAAACTAGTAGCAGGTCACAATCATTCAGTCAATCAATCAAACAATCCATCTTTTAAACAGCCAATAAACAAAACAAACAATCCAAGATAATATAGGACAAGGTCATTTGGTTTGTTTGTAACAAGGTTTGATCTATTATTGATGATATTGGTAAAGATTGCTGCAAAAACCAAACACCTTTGGTTGAGATCACAACAAATCATTGCTGAATCATCTATTGCTATTCTGTGAAGTGTTTGTCATGATCCCAT
Organism: Thymallus thymallus; assembly: GCA_023634145.1. Lineage (NCBI taxonomy): Eukaryota > Metazoa > Chordata > Actinopteri > Salmoniformes > Salmonidae > Thymallus > Thymallus thymallus. The sequence goes on along the minus strand of CM042400.1, from coordinate 15,280,069 downwards.
ATCGCCTCTAGACCAACATCAATAGTTGTTGTTGTTTTATTTGTATCTCACCTTTGCTATTGTCCCCTTTTCTGTCTCAATACATGCAACCAGGGGCGCCATATGGGGGGAAAGTTAGGACGATTCTAAGGGCCAGGGACTGACAGGGTCCCTAAAACATTATTAGAACATTAGGTGGGGCCCAATGTGATATCTTCTTATGGGGCCCAAAATCCCTGGCGGCGCCCCTGCATGCAAGTCAAGACGTTTGGTGTATAAATAGTATTACAACAGGGATGAAGCAAGCAGTTCTTAATCCAAAGAAGTGGACTGAATGGCTAATGTATGGTTGTAGAACGAGAGAAGATAGGAGGAGGGAGAGGGACAGGGAGCGAGAGGCTAGTTTTAGATACACAGAGGAGGAGGAGAGAGGGAGGGAGGGATCTAATTTTAATCATCACAGTGGGGGCCTACTTACGTTATTTGGGTTTGACTTGTTGATAGCATTGACACTGTCCAACTGAGTATCAGGTGATATCAAAGCGACTTTGAAGGATTAGTAGGAGTAAGAGGGGGTTTAGCGAGTTTTGCGCAGGGGATAATTCCTTTGAAATATTTTAATATAGAAGATTGAGGTTTCTCGAGGACACCCGCAATGGAGAATTTGTCTTACTGTATGACCACAGCAGAAGCAGGGAGAGAGAGAAATATATTAAGAGAGAGAGAGAGAGAGAGAGAGAGAGAGAGAGAGAGAGACCCTTTTTAAGGAAGGGATATTAGAAGTGGTCGTCCTGCAGTACTAGATTATAGGCTATAGTGGATTACAGTACAGTACACTAGTTTAGCTAACAGCTAACGCAAGTTAATGCCACTCCAGCTAATGCTCTGGATAAGCCTCAGCTCCACTACCTTGTTATGATTTTTCATAGAATGCAAATAAGAGGATAAAAATACAGAGGCAATCCATTCCTGTCTAATCTAAAACACCGTTATTGTTGTGATTGATTGTTTGTCTCTGGTAAGAAATAACAGAAAAACAATCACTCCTAGTTTGTTTTCGAGAAATTGTGCAACTTCTGTTATGAATAGTGACAAAGGATCCTAACACTGTTTTTGATAGCTAGACTATATTTCATAGCTGAAAGAGGAGCTAATTAAATCTATAATTCATGTTCTAACCAGCACATGGCCATGATTGATTGATTATTAGAATATTATTAGCAAATGGAAACACATACAATCGAATGTACTGTCCATTAAATATCAATACACCTTTGTGTGTGTGCATGTGTGTGTGTGTGTGTGTGTGTGCGGGCGTGTGTGTGTGTGTGTGAAAGTGCCACACAGTCAAGGGCTAGCCAATTAGATCACAGGGGTGTTTGTGTGTGTCATTTACTGTTTTACAGTGCACTCCATAATTGAATTGTCTTCTCTTGGCTCCATGATCCAAAAGTTGAAATCAAACAATGACTATGAGGTTAGACAGTATTTTCATTAGGATCCCCATTAGCTGACGCCAATGGCGACAGCTAGTCTTACTGGGGTCCGACTCATAACAAAATATACATTACAGACAAAATACGTTACAATTTACATACATTTAAAGAAATGAACATGTAGTGTGTGTGTGTGCATCTCTCAGTTACACATACATATCAGTACATAAAACAACAAGTAGTGCGTGTGGTGTTGCTTTATTAAATTTTTGAGACCAGGTTTGCTGTTCACTTGCGCTATATAAGTGATTTTCTTTTATTATTATTTTTTTTATGCATAAGTACGATGGCTCACTGTTCATTGTTGGCATTTCCTTCCTAAGTTTGCCCACTTTGCCAATGAAGCATTCATTAAAATAATTGGCATCAACAAATGGTTTTGTGATGAATAAGCCTTCGGATTCGACGATAGATGGAGTTCAATTAGTCTTTCTGCCCATAATTTAATTTAAAGCCTTCCAAAGTTTTTTTTTCCATCATTCGTTATATCATTGATCTTGAGTTCATGATACAGTTTCTTCTTCATTTTGTTAAGTTTAGTCACATAATTTCTCAATTTGCATTAAGTCAGCCAGTCAGATGTGCAGCCAGACTTATTAGCCACTCTTTTTGCCAGTTTTTCAATTTCTCATCAATCCATGGAGCCTTAACAGTTCTAAAAGTTTCTTAACAGGTGCATGTTTATCAATAATTGGAAGAAGCAATTTCATAAATTCATCAAGTGCAGCGTCTGGATGCTCTTTATTAATCACATCAGACCAACAAATATTTCCAACATCACCCACATAGGAGTCACAGCAAAATATATTGTATGATCTCTTTTACACTATTTTAGGCCCAGATTTTGGAACTTTGGCTTTCCTGAATATAGCCACTATATTGTGATCACTGCATCCAATGGGTACGCATACAGCTTTGGAATAAAGTTCTGCAGTATTAGTAAAAATGTGATCAATACATGTAAATGATCTTGTTCTTGTATTGTTTGTAAACACCCAGGTAATTGAGAAGTGTTTACAAAAATATTATATTCTTATGTAAAATAAAAGTGACTCCAAAATGACACAATACATTCTTTCTCATTAATTTCTATTGGGCACAAAATAACACAACCAAAACAAACAGCAAATGCATCCAACAAATGTGTAGAGTCACAAGCTTGATGTAGTTAGTGTGCTATGAATATGGGACCAAATACCTAACTTTTTACTACTTCAATACACATAGAAGTGAATTTGTCTCAATACTTTTGGTCCCCTAAAATGGGGGGACTACGTACAAAAAGTGCTGTGTTTTCTAAATGGTTCACCCGATATGTATGGAAATATCCTCAAACTAAAGTTTACAGTGTGCACTTTACCTTCATAGTCTTCGTTTGATTTCAAATCCAAACTTTTGTGGTATAGAGCCCAAGAAAATATATATGCTTCACTGTCCCAATAATTACAGAGGGCACTGTAATTACACTGGTGTGTGTTAATGGAGGAGATGACTTTGGAGGTGGAGTGATGGATGGATGGATGGATGGATGGATGGATGGATGGATGGATGGATGGATGGGCAGATGGATGGATGACAATCCTCTATCACCACTGATACAGACAGAGGGAGTAGAGGGAGGGAAGGAGTAGTGGGATGGAGGGAGAGAAAGAGAGGGAGAGATGGCGGGAGAGAGAGGGAATAACAAAAAAAGAAAGATAGAGGTGCAGGAGAATATGTATGAATAAAAGACTGACAAGGAGGGGTTGTGTGGTGGGTAGCTGCACTCTCAGAAATAAAGGTTTTGATTTGTTGCTAAAGAGGTACAAACCAATGTTCCCTCAAAAAATGTTTTGGCACTGAGCAAATTTTAGGTCTGCTGAGAAACGTTGATAGTGTAAACTAATGGGTTAAACTATAGTAAAGTTGAGTGAAGTTCAATCTCGTGCGTCTCTGCGCAGGCTGCTATTTCTTCTGCACAGCAGTGCTGGGACAGCTACATGCCCACACATGTGCGCAGCTTAGAGGGAAAATTGGTGCAAACGCTTGTCACTCTAGTCGTACCCTGTACGGTACATCCTTTATACCTTTAGTTATAGGTACATAATTGTACCCTCACAGTTTGTACCTTAAAAGAGCAAATAGTGTACCTTAGGGGACAAGATAGTAGAGGTACAAAAGCGTACCTTTGTAAAAGGTATAAATGTGCCTGTTTAGGGTACTACCACAGTGACAAAGCCGTTTGTTACTTTTAAGTAACTTAAGTAACATTATGTTTACTAATTATGAAATTATGTTTAGGAGTCTGTTGGTCTGAGCCTTGATGCACTGATACCGCCTGACAGGAGCATGGAGAACAGTCCATGTATCTGGTAGCTGGAGTCTGGCAATTTTTCGGGCCTTTCTCAAACACCGCCTGGCATGTACAGTGGGGAGAACAAGTATTTGATACACTGTCGATTTTGCAGGTTTTCCCACTTACAAAGCATGTAGAGGTCTGTAATTTTTATCATAGGTACTCTTCAACTGTGAGTGACGGAATCTAAAACAAAAATCCAGAAAATCACATTGTATGATTTTTAAGTAATTAATTTGCTTTAATCAGGACCTAAAGCAAGGATATGCATATTCTTGATGCCATTTGAAAGGAAACACTTTGAAGTTTGTAGAAATGTGAAATTAATGCAGGCGAATATAATACATTAGAACTGGTAAAAGATAATACAAAGAAAAAAAACGTGTTTTTTTGGGGGGGGTTTGTCACATCATCCTTGAAATGCAAGAGAAGTCCAGGCACAAATTAGATTTTGGCACTAGAAAGCAGCAATGTATGTGCAAAGTTTTAGACTGATCCGATGAACCATTGAATTACTGTTCAAAATGTTGTATCAAGTCTGACCAAATGTGCCTATTGGTTTATTGATAAATTCTCAGGTACATAACTGTGCATTCTCCTCAAACAATAGCATGGCATTCTTTCACTGTAACAGCTACTGTAAATTGGACAGTGCAGTTAGATTAACAATAATTTAAGCTTTCTGCCCATATAAGATATGTCTATGTCCTGGGAAATGTTCTTGTTACTTACAATGTCATGCTAATCACATTAGCGCACGTTAGCTCAAGCGTCCCGAGGACGGGACACGATCATGTAGAGGTTAACAGGGAGTACAGGATGGGGCTAAGCACACACCCCTGGGGAGCCCCCGTGTTGAGGGTCCACATGCCAGAGGTGTTGTTGCCTACTCTTACCACCTGGGGTCGTCCTGTCAGGAAGTCCAGGATCCAGTTGCAGAGTAAGGTGTTCAGTCCCAGGGTCCCAAGCTTGGTGACAAGCTTAGAGGGCATTATGGTGTTAAACGCTGAGCTGTAGTCAACAAACAGCATCCTCACTTATGTACTCCTCTTTTCTAGGTGGGAGAGGGCAGTGTGAAGTGCAATTGAGATTGCATCATTTGTGCATCTGATGGGATTGTATGCAAATTGGAGTGGATCCAGGGTGTCTGGGATGTTGAAGTTGATGTGTGCCATGACCAGCCTTTTAAAGCACTTAATTATTACAGATGTGAGTGCTACAGGGCGGTAGTAATTGTGTCAGCATGTCTTCAAATTTTGGGGGACAGGAATGATGGTAGTCAGCTTGAAATATGTGGGGATTACAGACTGGGACAAGCAGAGGTTGAAAATGTCAGTGAAGACGCCTCCAAGCTGGTCTGAAAAAAAAACCTCACCCATTGTAAAAAATAAATAGAATGCAAGAGAGAATTCAAATACAGTAGCTACTAAGGCTTGTTTGGGTGTGATCCATGCATTCATTGTATTTAGATGGCCAAAAGAACAAGCTAGATCTAGCTAGATGCAGTTACTAATATGTGCATAGTCAGCCATGTTTCCAACATTTCCATTGTCATTTTAATCACAGTGAGCCTGGGAGGAGAATGCAGAACCCTACAATACCTGAACACCAGGTAAGGGAGGAGAAGGGAGAGGTAATTGGAACAGAGGGAGAGAGAGGACATGCATTCCTCAATTCCCCTTTCCATGATTCCTTAGCTGTGTTCGAATACTCAAACTAACTGCACTAACCATACTATTTGTGACATTAATTGAGTATATAGTATTCTTATTGGTGATAGTATGGATATAGTTATTGTTAGCTACGCTATCCTGATGAATCACATAGCATTACAGCGGTACGTACCGATATGTTAGCTAGTTACCTAACTTTAGTTGGCTACTAATACATCAAACTTGCCAGGCAGTATATTAACTATATGCTATCTAACTAACTACCCAATTTTTATTGACTTGATTATTCACATCATTCTTAGCTAAGTGGTATAGTCGTTGTGCGTTTCAATGGACATTGTTAATTCTGGCTATCTACTCCGATTTCAGAATAACTGATGAATTTACGGAACACTCCACAACCGTTGAATATGGCCGGTATCAGTAAACATCGGCAAAAGATAACGTAATTAAATTGTTGCCAGCAGCACAGTTACAGTCACCAATGCTCTGGATAACATGAAAACAGCCTAACCAGCTCTGTTAGGGCGAGTAAAATGGTCAGAGTGACGTGTTCTCTCACTTGTGTCTGGAAGTAGCTAGCCAACGTTAGTCAGTTAGCTTGGGTGCTTGACTGCCGATGAACCTCAGATCAACCCAGCTACTACTCGGCCAGAGCGTCCAGTGTGAATTTATGAATGGACAATCTAACAACGCTCTCGATTTATTAACGCCCAGAGTGCACTCTAGCACTCCAGATTGAATTCATGAACACACCCAAAATTGTAAAATGTTTAGCTAGTAAATTGTCATGCTAACAATCTTGCAACTTTCGGTAGACAGGCAAAGCTCTAGTACGCTCAACTGAAATGATACCATTTGTTTACAGTATGCTAGAATTAACTAATAGTACATAGTATGTAGTATACAGTATACTCATTAAGTATGTCGTATACAGTATGTTAATATGGGTATTCGAACACAGCTCTTGTGTTATATCTTCTCGCCTCCTATTCAACTGTATTGGGGTATTACGTTGGGGGCAATAATACTGACATGAAAATGGTTATAATTGGCTGCCAAATTGTCTCCCACTGTTACTAGCCGGCTACCACCCGGCACTCAACCCTGTACCTTAGAGACTGCTGCCCTATGTACTGTACATAGTCATTGAACACTGGTCACTTTAATAATGTTTACGTACTGTTTTCCCCACTTCATAAAAATGTAAACACAACATATAAAGTGTTGGTCCCATGTTTCATAAGCTGAAATAAAATATCCCAGACATTTTCCTTAAGCACAAAAAGCTTGTTTTTCTGAAATTTTGTGCACAAATTTGCTTACATCCCTGTTAGTGAGCATTTCTCCATTGCCAAGATAATCCATCCACCTGACAGGTGTGGCATATCAAGAAGCTGATTAAACAGCATGATCATTACACAGGTGCACCATGTGCTTTGGACAAAAATGTGCAGTTTTGTCACACAACACAATGACACAGATGTCTCAAGTATTGAGGGAGTGTGCAATTGGCATGCTGACTGCAGGAATGTCCACCAGAGCTGTTGCCAGATAATTTAGTGCTAATTTCTCTACCATAAGCCACCTCCAACATAGTTTTAGAGAATTTGACAATAAGTCCAACCGGACAGCTGATGAAACTGTGGATTGGCACATTTGCCTTTTCTATTCATATACTGTCCATAATGTCTATACACACCATCATATGCAGTACATATACATTTATGTTCCGGACTCTGACATTGCTTGTTCTAATATTTACAAATTCCTTTCTTTTTCTTTTTTGTATTTGTGTGTATTGTTTTGTATTTGCCTCTTAAGGTTAAAGTAATCTAAAAGTAACTGAAAGTAATTATATTACGTTACTGAGTTTGGGTAATCCAAAAGTTACATTACTGATTACAATTTTGGACAGGTAACTAGTAACTTTTTAAAGGATTACATTTAGAAAGTAACCTACCCAACCCTGCTCTTCATCTATATCATGTACCGCAAAGCGGTGACTCAGAGACAGGCAGGTTGATGAATGATGAGCAGCCACAGGACAGGAGTATGCAATCAGTATGCATAGCTCTTTATATCATGTCAGGTCAAAGACACTGTGAGGGTCAATGCTCTTTATCTATTGCTTTCGACTTCCATGGGGCACTGATGGAAGTCTCTTGGTGTATTATAGTGAGGACTATGGCTGGACCTGGGAAAGGAACACACCAGTAGATAGCAATTGTTGTCCAGTGAGAGTTAGAGGGGGGAGGGAATACAAAACAGAAAAGTAGAGTTATTTTGGTAAGGCTACTGGAGCAATATACAAATAGAAAAAAACACAATTCTGGACAATTTTGGACAATTTCACATGATCAGATCAGATCATTCTGTACATGTTTTGAACTATTGCTTTTTTGTGCATTTGGGTGTTTGTGAGAAATACAATGCAATATGGTATATAAAAAAACAAAGTGCATTCTCTCTCCCTCCTTAGTCAGTTCTATTGAACTTTGTCACCACACAGGGAGTGGATCTCAGTAAAAGGACACTTTGCATTGATTTAGTATAAATATATTGATATATTAAGGAAGCATTAGCTAAATGGCACATATCATATCATTTTGATGATCTATACAATAACCAGCTGTGGTAATTGGATAACACACTGGTAATAAAAACGAATGTATATTGTGTTGATTAAGTATAAGACAGGGATATATCAATATCTCTCTCTCCCTCCCTTCAACCAGTGCTAGTAAGCCCTCTTCCTCATATGCTCTGAGGAAGAGGGCTTGGATGGAGAGTGTTGAGCCAGGTAAGCTGCCAGATAGCTGCTGTGGTTGTGTGGATAATCTCTTCTGAGATCGGGTTATGTGGGGGAAAACCTAATTGTCTCTCAATTGGACTGTTTCCCCCTCGGCTCTTTCCACCCAAAACAGGTTCCTCTTTAGGCCTAGCTCCTGCTGGATGTACACTTTCTGCACTTGGCTGTGAGACAGTGTTGGTTCCACTTGCTTGCATCTCATTTGTGCCGGGCCCAGCTATGGCAGAGTCAGGCTAAGGTTCGCCGGTGAGGGTGGAGGAATTGAGGTCCCCATCCATGGGAACACCTATATCTCACTCCATATCCAGCCGAAGGACCACTTGTTGAGGCAGGTTGCCTATTAAGAATTGTACTGGGTGAGGTATGAGCTCATACAGGTGCAAGTGTTCCAGTTAGAGGACAAGGATAGGGAACTTGAGTTTCTATTTAGAGAGTTTGAGCTCCCATTTATTTTCTCATTTTAATCATCCATTTAAATTTCCGTTAATTGATTTTTGTGTGGTTGGACATTGTGACACACCGATAACAGAAATAAACAGATAAATCCTGGAGAGGTTTTCACCACTGCATGGATTGTTTGGCTCTGAACAAAAAGACAAATTAACTCAGGCATTTAACAAGTGAAATTGTTTGCAGGTGCTCTCAGAGCATGCAAGGTCTCTAGTGCCCAAAAGCCGGTATAACGTGCCATTGAGGACTAATAGGATGTGATTTCTATACATCTTTATGGCTCAGAGGTGCCTGCAGTTAAGGGGACAGTTAACCAAAAAGTGCAATTAAAGGAACAGTTAATTAAAAAGTATAAGAAATATTTGAGCCTTTGCTACAGTACCTTTATATTTGAAATATTGAGTTAAAAAATGTAGTATTTACTAGATTATGCGCACATGTAACCTAAAGGGTACCGAACAGTACCATGTGCGATTGTACCTCTGAAGGTACATTGTGTATTTTGATAATTTTGTACCCCCTTGAACAATACTGTACCCTAACCGTAGCCTTTTTTCTGAGAGTGTGGGTACAGTGTGTGTGTGTGTGTGTGTGTGTGTGTGTGTGTGTGTGAAACCCTATATTGTAAGTTTGGTTTGTCCAGGTGGCCTGACGTTCCCTCTCTTGTGTGAGGGATTATCCTCAGGAAGTGCAGTGGAGCAACAATAATACAGAGCATGCCTTATTGTAACAGAGTACAGATAGACATTCATAAACACATTGAGCTGCGGAGCTATTGAACATAAACTTGTGAAGCTCATTCATGCATTTGGAACAAATCATCTCTGTTGAGAAAACAAATAAGGATGATTGGGAGGTTTTTAGGTGAAATGTTTGTGGAGAAAACCAGAGGATTTAGTAATTTGGGTGAATGTTTTTCTGTTTTTGGCAATGCCTACAGGTGGTCATTGACCATCCTAATACAATATGAAACAAGTCATCATAGTAAACCACTTTACATTTCATCAACTTTGTTTGTTTCTTTTTTTAGGATAATAAAGATGTGGACCAATCCCCTTATCCCCTTTGTCATTGTAGTATTAATATTGCAAACAATGGAGAGAAAAAAAACAATACTTTGTGATCCCTATCAGGGAATTACATAGAATACATTGTATCTTCCTCACTCCCTTCCTACACACGCCACCCACAAACACACACACACACTTCTGATCTTTCTTGTATTGTATTGTATCTTTTCTGCTCCATTTTCATTTTAATCATGGCAATGGGACTGGATAAGCTGACGGAGAAGGCCTTGGCCTGGTTGACGCTTCTGATTGAGTTTCTTTTGTTTGGTAGATATGTAATGTGGCCCGGTTAAGAGGATTTAATGTGGAGTTATTAGATAGCATGTGATTTAATAATGTTTGCAGAGGTAAACTGCCGGTAGAGCGCTTCCTAATACACACACACACACACACACACACACACACACACACACACACACACACACACACACACACACACACACACACACACACACACACACACACAGCATTGTAGAGGCACACATGAAACTAAAGTGCGGGTGTTACATGTATTTACAGAGACATTGGAAACAGTACAAGGGATGTATTGTAATCTTTCATAGGGGGTGCCTTGTTTATTTTTTTATTTTTTTTATTTCACCTTTATTTAACCAGGTAGGTCAGTTGAGAACAAGTTCTCATTTGCAACTGCGACCTGGCCAAGACAAAGCAAAGCAGTGCGACAAAAACAACACAGAGTTACACAGTTATCAAACACAATAGAAAATATATATACAGAGTGCAAAATGTAGTGCAAAATGCAGTAAGGTTATGTGTATGCTTCTGAGGGGGGTGTGGGATTTTGGAATGTGGACAAGGGGTGAAGACGTGTGTGAGTGTGAGGGGAAAGATGGTATGGGGTCTGGGTTTATAGAGGGGGGTGTTAAAGGGAGAGGGATCTCTCTTTAGCCTTTTAATGTGTGTGGGGTGTACTGATGACAAATACATGGATTAGCTACAGTAACCATCCTAGACGGATGGATGGGTGGATTATGAATGAACAAATCGATAATGAACATGACTTAAAAGAAAAAAGGAAGGGGTAGAGAGTGAAAGGAGAGAGGAATTGTATTTGACCCTGTCTCTGAATTCTTAATAAGCACACATATCTACTTAGCAAAGAAATGCATTGGAATATTAAAATCATCTGCGTAGAAAAATCTGCATAGAAATATAATATTTTCAGTTCATTTATAGAATTCCTGAATGGACTGAATTGGAAATGGATTTGACCCCAACCTGCTGAAATCCATCCTATATGACTGAGATAAGTGGAAGCAGCAGTGGTTACAGCACTCACTGTTATCATGCTATAATGGTCTGATGAAGTGTAAGCATGATAACCATTAACACTCTAGGAGTGAGTGAGAGAAGGGTAGAGAGAGAGAGAGAGAGTGAGTGGGCATCAAATCAAATTCCATTTGTCACATGCGCCGAATACAACAGGTGTAGACCTTACAGTGAAATGCTTATTCACAAGCCCTTAACCAACAAGGCAGTTTTATGAAAGATACAAAAAAAATAATAATAATTAAAGAGCAGCAGTGAGACTATATACAGGGGGTACCGGTACAGAATCAATGTGCGGTGGCACAGGTTAGTCGAGGTAACTGAGGTAATATGTACATGTAGGTAGAGCAAAAGTGACTAAGCAAAGATAATAAACATAGAGTAGCAGCAGTAGTCCACAATCATCTTCTTTGTCTGGATCACATAGAGGGAGAGGTTGTTATCCTGGCACCACACGTCCAGGTCTCTGACCTCCTCCCTATAGGCTATAGGATGTCTCATCATTGTCTGTGATCAGGCCTACAGGGGGGAGTAATGTAAGCATCTTCTATTTTCTTTTGTGCCACTGCCCCCTGCATGGTTAATCCTCCAGCCAGGTCACCCGTAATACAAGTCAGTATTAAATGTCCATCCATGTCTGAGGACGTCGGGAGATGATGTGGAAACTGGCCATTAGGGGCAACAGTGAGCGCTGTTACCTTCAAGTAGTTTCCGATTTTGCTAGGTCAGGGTTTCCCAAACTTGGTGCTCGGGACCCCAAGGGGTGCACATTTTGGTTTTGGTTTTTGCCCTAGCACTATTCAAATAATCAGTTAATCATCAAGCTTTGATAATTAGATTCAGCTGTGTAGTGTTAGGGCAAAAACCAAAACATGCACCCCTTGGGGTCCTCAGGACCGAGTTTGGGAAAGACCACTTCACTGGTGCCCAGCCCGGGACCGGTCGTCAGCTCCGCTCCAGAACCGGAGCCACCTGCCAGTCCAGGACTGGCAGACGACCCAGCTCCATGGCCGGCGATAGATAGGTAGGTAGGTAGGTAGGTACACGATACATGATACACAATACATGATACATAGAGCAGCTGTATGAAAAAGTATACAAATACTAGAAGTCTGGAGTGCAAAAAAGCTATAAAAAGACATTGCATAGTATGGGTGGATGGCTGAATATGTACACTACATTGTTACAGTGTTAGGTGAAAAAAAGGAACACCTACGCTTCGATACTAGCAACAATGAACCATGCATGAGAGCACCAGCTGTAGTCCGTAGTCAATGAGAGTAAGACCTTTAAATAGGTTAACATTCACATGACAACATGACCCAGTCTGTGTTTTTACCTACATGTTTCAAGCAGACCACCATAGTCCCTGTGCCCAAGAATGCCAATGTAACCTGCCTAAATGACAATCCCCCCATAGCACTCACACCTGTAGCCATGAAATGCTTTGAAAGGCTGGTCATGGCTCACATAAACACCATCATTCCAGACACCCTGGACCCACTCCTATTCATATACCGCCCCAACATATCCACAGATGATACCATCTCTATTGCACTGATGAGACAGCCTACAGGGAGGAGGTCAGAGACCTGGCAGTGTGGTGCCAGGTCAACAACCTCCCCCTCAAGACAAATTAGCTGATTGTGGGCTACAGAAAGCGACCTGTTTGAGCAATGACAGGGCTGTAGTGGAGCAGGTTGAGAGCTTCAAGTTCCTATGTGTCCACATCACTAAGGAATTATCATGGTTCACACACACCAACACAGGCGTAAAGAGGGTACAGATCCTTAAAAAGGTCTCTAGCTGTGCCATTGAGAGCATCTTGGCTGGCTGCATCACCGCTTGGTATGGCAACTGCTTTTGCATTAGGCGCTACAGAAGGTAGTGTGTTGCATTAAGTGCTACAGAGGGTAGTGTGTACGGCCCAGTACATCACTGGGACCAAGTTCCCTGCTATCCAGGACCTATACACCAGGTGGTGTCAGAGGAAGGCCCTAAAAATTGTCAAAGACTCCACCCACCCAAATCATAGTTTTCTGCTAGGAGGTACTCAAGGAGGTGTTTTCTGCTAAGTGGTACTGATGCACCATGTCTGGAACCAACAGGAACCTTAACAGCTTCTGTTAAAAAAGTTAAACAATTGCTACCCGGACTATCTGCATTGACCCTTTTAGCACTCTCTTTTGACGCTGCTGCTACTGTTTATTGTCTATGCTGTTGCCTAGTCACTTTACCCCTTGCCTATATGTACATATCTACCTCAATAACCTCATACCCCTGTACATCGACTCAGTACTGGTACCCCGTGTAGTTATTCTTTGTGTATTTATTCCTCATGTTATTATTTTTCTATTATTTATATTTTCTTCTCTCTGCATAGTTGGGAAGGGTCGGTAAGCAAGCATTTAACTGTTAATCCAGTTGTTTACGAAGGATGTGAGAAATACAATTTGATTTGATTTGAGAATATTCACTCAGGCAACACATTGTATGTGTTTAGTTGTCTTGGAGACACAGATACAGGTGAGCACAAATAGGACACACAGTCATGAATCTCCCATCTCTAGGATGCTAGTCATGCATAGCCTGGGGCTGCAGTGTCCTGCTGTACACACATGCAAGACGTGGACATAAGATACCCCCAAGACACTCACAGGGAAATACGAACGCATGAATACACTATTGGACACTACAATATTATGACTTTGATGTTGATGACGACGATGGTGACGGGAGTATAAAACATACAGCCAGACATGACAGCATCACAATGGTTTTGCCAAAATCTATTTCGCTGTTAGTGGGGCAATTCAAATCCAACCTTTTTTTTAGGGACACACACACACACACACAAACACAGTCATTAACCACGTCACCCACTGGCGTGGAGAAGTCATTATTTACATATGTATGAACTCAAGGTCATAATGCATCATTATGCTCTTGGGTAACAGTTAAAGAGAGGGGAAAGGACAGGAGGACAGACAAATTATGATGATACAAATGAGAGCACTTGGGTGATAAGTAAATAAAGCCTACATCCATAATTCTGATGTGGCTATGGTTTCTATTGTGCAGATGAGACACACACATGCACAGCATCCAGGTTGTGATTAAATTTGCTGGGTGCATGATCCGTTTCGAAATCTTAGTAATTTTAATTTTATGCAGCTTTAATATGGATCATGGTTTCTCTCTCAGAGTGCCCCCATCGCTTAATCTGGAGAAATCTGAGCTGAGCCCAGCCAGGCATGGCAGGCAGGCTAACAGCTGACAGGCTACACCAGCTCTACACAGGCCAGATACTGGGATAAATCTGTATTTACACTGAACAAAAATATAAGCGCAACATGTAAAGTGTTGGTCCCATGTTTCATGAGCTGAAATTAAATATCCCAGAAATGTTCCATACCCACAAAAACCTTATTTTGCAAAACTGTGGTGCACAAATTTGTTTACATCCCTGTTAGTGAGCATTTCTCCTTTGCCAAGACTATCCATCCAGTTGTGGCATATCAAGAAGCTGATTAAACAGCATGATCAGTACACAGGTGCACCTTGTGATTTGGACAATAAAAGTAAACTCTAAAATGTGCAGTTTTGTCAAAAAACACAATGTCACAGATGTCTCAAGTTTTGAGGGAGCATGCAAATGATATGCTGAGTGCAGGACTGTCCACCAGAGAATGTTAATTTCTCTACCATAAGTCACCTACAATGTTCGTTTTAGAGAATTTGGCAGTACGTCCAACCAACCTCACAACCACAGACCATGTGTATGGGGTTGTGTGGGCGAGCAGTTTGCTGACATTGTGAACAGAGTGCCCCATAGTGGCGATGGGGTTATGGTATGGGCAGGTATAAGCTATGGACAACAAACACAATTACATTTATTGATGGCAATTTGAATACACAAAGATACCGTGACGAGATCCTGATGCCCATTGTCATGAGATTAATCCGCCGCCATCACCTTCAGCATGATAATGCACAGCCCCATGTCGCAAGGATCTGTAAACAATTCCTGGAAGCTGAAAATGTCCCAGTTCTTCCATGGCCTGCATACTCATCAGACGTCACCCATTAAGCATGTTCGGGATGCTCTGGATTGACGTGTACGACAGCGTGTTCCAGTTCCCGCCAATAGACTAGAAATCACTGACCACTTTAAGAAATGGAACACTAGTCACTTTAATAATGTTTTCATATCTTGCATTACTTATCTCATATGTATATAATGTATTCTATACTATTCTACTGTATCTTAGTCCATGCCGCTCTGACATTGCTCGTCCATATATGTACAGTGGGGAGAACAAGTATTTGATACACTGCCGATTTTGCAGGATTTCCTACTTACAAAGCATGTAGAGGTAATTTTTATCATAGGTACACCTCAACTGTGAGAGACGGAATCTAAAACAAAAATCCAGAAAATCACATTGTATGATTTTTAAATAATTAATTATTGCATGACATAAGTATTTGATCACCTACCAACCAGGAAGAATTCCGGCTCTCACAGACCTGTTAGTTTTTCTTTAAGAAGCCCTCCTGTTCTCCACTCATTACCTGTATTAATTGCACCTGTTTGAACTCGTTACCTGTATAAAAGACACCTGTCCACACACTCAAACAGACTCCAACCTCTCCACAATGGCCAAGACCAGAGAGCGGAACTCACAACCTCTTGGTTCACAGCATTCCGATCTTCCTGCTGCACATGTGTCAACTGATTTGACCTCTGTTCCTAAACTTTGTACTTCAAAGTAAATCTCAGCTTTGTTAAAAAATAAACAAACAAACATTAGACAACTATACAGAAAACCCTCAAATAAATAAATTAAATTAATGAGAGAATAGTCAGATTAACTGAACTAAAATAGCAGTGTAGATGGTACTCTTTTGCTAATTCCAGAGATGTATCATAATAAATAAGTAGGGGACTTCTGAGAATTCTACCGACTTTGCTGCGCAACAGAAAGATCAGTGTACACTAAATTCAAAAAGGTTGTGAGTTCAAATCCCAGGTGCAATCATATTGAAAAGGCAACACTAAGTGATCATTATAACGAATGCGCGGAGAGTTGGGAAGCAAGTACAGGGAGTGAGTGTTTAATAAATAAACGGAACATAAAACAACGCACGGACAAGAAGCTGAAACAGAGTCAATAACACCTGAGGAAAGAACCAAGGGGAGTGACAGATATAGGGAACGTAATCAAGGAGGTGATGGAGTCCAGGTGAGTGTCATGAGGCGCTGGTGCGCGTGACGATGGTGACAGGTGTGCATAATAATCCGTAGCCTGCTGACCTAGAGGCCGTCACGTGAGCCGACGTGACCGTACCCCCCTCCCTGAAGGGCGGCCCCAGCCGCAGGACGCCAACCAAAGGGACGAACCCGTGGATCAGGAGCGGACCGGTCACCTCTGCTGATCACCGTAGCCTGGTGATTTAGAGGCCGGAGAGGGAGCACACGTGACAATCATGTCAAATGTAATTATATTGATTAAAGATGTTTACACTATTTTAGCACTAACCTTAAAACCTTCATACCTTTGAATTACTTTATTAGCTTACATAAATAGCTGTTTTCACATGTTCAGCTGACATTTTCACATGTGGAAACAAAAGTGAGGTCAGTTGTTTACATGTGATACCATATGGTGACATGTATTACATTTCGAGTTAATTGCATGTTTTCAAGTGAGGATAATAACATGTTTTCACCTCACGTGAATTGCATGTTCACATGTGAAAAACATTCAAATGTGAAAATCAAATTAGCAGTTTCACAAAACTTTTAAATGTTGTCACGTGTGGTTTCATTTGTATCACATGTTGAAATTTTACATCCCATGTTGTCACATTTATTTCACATGAGATCATGTTTTCACATGTGCTCAAATGTAATGTCATGGTTTTCCCATGGTTTTCTTATGAGTTTTCCATAAGGGCACACAGCAGAGCGCGAGAGAGAGAGCAATGATGTGGTGCACATATCTGCACATATGTGAAGTAGTATGCAATTTTCAAGGAACACTGAACATAGGCTCATGAGCACTACTTTTAGACCTAATGGCTAACAGGTATACAAAAGTACCAGAGAATCTCTTTAAAAATTAAAAGAGTCAATAAGTATTCAACCCCTTTGTTATGGCAATCCTAAATAAGTTCAGGAGCAAAAACACATAATACATTGCATGGACTATGTGTGCAATAATAGGGTTTAATTTTTTATGACCAGCCCTCTGTACCCCACACATACAGGTAACTGCCAAAATAAAGGAAACACTTGAGTAAATGCGGGAGGGTGTGGTTCCTGAGTTACTTAAGCAATTAACATCCCATCTTGTTTATGGGCATGTATAAAAATGCCCAATTACCCATTATTTTGGCTACCATGGCTATAAAAATAGACCTCAGTGACTTTGAGAGGGGTCCCAAAGGAGCATAGGGGGTGTAGCCCTTTCCTGCAGTCATTTGACCTAGTGGCCTCATGGGTGAATAAACATTTTATTATTTTAAAATGCCTAAAATCTGGCATTTCATTCTTCTGTGATATATATAATGGGATGTGTAATATTGGGATGCAAACTCAAAATGAATACTTTTCAACTCTATATCTGAAATGGTACAGGTGTCTTTTTTGTAAGCCCATAACCATGTGTGTGAGGTGTATACTTTTGTTTCAAAGTAGATTTGTTGAAGACTACCAAGAAACACTGTGTGACCCTGATTTGGCCCACTGCAGTAAAAGGTTAAAAGGTGTGTGTGTGTGTGTGTGTGGGCGTGTGTGTGTGTGTGCGTGCGCTTCACACGCATGCACATTTTGGGGTATATTTTGTACAATCGCACAGTTTATAAATGAGGCCCCCATACTCTTAGAAAAAAAGGTGCTATCTAGGACCCTTTGAAGAATCCTTTTTAGTTCCAGGTAGATCCCTTTAGAGATGTTTTACTTTGAAATATGTATACTCCTACTGTATATAGCCTACTGTAATTTCTAGGCTACTCAATTTGTTTTGATTCAGAATTCATGGGCAGTCCAGCATATTTAGGTTTAGGTGAAAGTCCATGCAAACATGTTGAATTCTAACACTCTGCTGATATGTCCACAACAATTTGCCATAGTTTTCTCTTTCAGAAACTGTCACAGTCCTTAGCCAAATGCAGCATAAATGACTGAAAAAAATGTAAGCATTCTGCAAACACAGTAAACAGACAGGTTGCTTATGTAAAATATTTGACAGTATGGGTAGGCTATAGTATTGCTATGAGATAGGAGCACGACATCTATTTAATCTCAGAGCCTATACCAAAGCAGGACATAGAAACACAATCTAAATAAAGGAGCTCAACCCAATTGAACACTTATTGGAGATTCTGGAGCTACGCCTGAGACAGTGTTTTCCACAACCATCAACAAAACACCAAATAGGGACTTTCTCATTAAAGAATAGTGTCGCATCCCTCCAATAGAATTACAGACACTTGTAGAATCTATGCCAAGGCGCATTGAAGCCGTTCTGGGCAAAACCCTATTAAGACGCTTTATGTTGGTGTTTCCTTTATTTTGGCAGTTACCTGTACAATTATCTGTAAGGTCCCTCAGTCGAGGAGTGAATTTTAACCACAGATTCAACAACAAAGACCAGGGAGGTTTGAAAAGGCTTTTGATAAAGTATTACTGGAATTTATATATAAATGGAACATAAAACAACGCACGGACAAGAAGCTGAAACAGAGTCAATAACACCTGAGGAAAGAACCAAGGGGAGTGACAGATAACTTTAACCCATTTTATAAGAGATTTATGTATAGTAACCCTAGGTGTAAAATAGTAAATAATAGCTACTTCTCAGAAAGTATTAAACTGTCAAGAGGAGTTAAACAAAGGTGTGTCCACCATCGGCATATCTATGTATTATGGCCATCAAAGTGCTAGCTATTAAAATCAGATCCAACAATAGTATCAAAGGGCAAAAAATCCAGGACTTAAAAACAAAGGTGTCATTGTACGCTGATGATTCATGTTTTATTTGGATCCCTCCATAGCCTCATAGAGGATCTAGATCTACTATATTTAAGCAAAAAGGCATGAGGAGGTGTGGTATAATTAGAGCAGTAAAAATACATGCTTTGTCATACCTGTGGTATACAGTCAGCCAATTAGCATTCAGTGCTCAAACCACCTAGTTTATAATACATATTAGATCACAAAAAAATACAACTTTTATATTACTGTGTAGTTTACCAATAAAATGGTCTGATGGTGAAGTGGACATACTCTGTATTCATATCCCAAACAAAAGTATTGATCTCACTACAATACATTTTATTACAACGGGCCTATTTCTATAATGAATATTAATTCGGAGGGCAGAATTGATTAAATATTGAAGTATTAGACCTATCACTAAAGGCTTCAGTCATACAAAAGCTATACTTTAATCCGAACTGGTTCTCTAGCAGATTAGTAATAGGGGCTCACAAGAATGGCCTTTTTCCCTTGATTCATTTTACAACCTCTCACTTTCGGTTATTTGAAAATGAAATAATCGCTATTTTAAAACAAGCCATAGAAAGTTGGTTGCAATTTCAGTTTAATCCAACAGAAAAGACATAACAAATATTTCAACAAATATTGTTGTTAAACTCAAATATACTAATTGATAAAAAAAGACATTTAAAAAAAACTGTATAATCTTTGTAAATGATATCATAAATATATGGAAATGTCTGCTCTATCCAAAATTATAACCCATTAATTGTAGCATTACCGCAAAAATGGAAGAGACAAGTAGAAAGGGAAGAAAGAACTTGTCTGTCGGACCTGCACCAAAATTGGTTAAAGAAAATTGTGATAAATAAAAAACTATACCAGTTTCATTTAAGGACCAAAACATCCGTGTCATACAGGTTGCAAAATAGTTGGGGAGAGATACATGGTTTATGAACTGATACACAAAACAGAATCAAAACTTAAGAGTTTTTAAATAAATATTATATAAAATTCTTGCAACCAATAGAATGTTATATATGGGGGATACAATCATCCCAGCTCTGCAGATTTTCCTGTGAAGAGACAGAATCATTCGATAATTTGTTTTGGTACTGTCCATATGCATCTTGTTTTTGGTCACAGGTTCAGGATTGACTGAAGAATTGCAACACTTACCTGGAGTCAACTCTGCAAATAGCACCACTTGGTGATGTGAAAAGTCATAGGTAGGTACTTTATTGATCCCCCGGGGGGGAAATTTCTTTGTCAAGCAGCTACAACAAAACACAGGGCAGGTGCAAAATGCCACAACGAAAGTACACAAAAGACAGATACACGGTACATGATACATAGAGCGGCAGTATGAAAAAGTATAGAAATACAAGATATCTGGAGTGTTGGATGGTTAACTATACTATACAGGTCGATGGCAGAGAAATACTTCAGTAGCTAAAAATGCGTATGATATGAGCGAGGGTAATAATAGTTTACTTAATAGACAGACTGCGTCCAGAGGGAGCTGAAGTTGTGGATTGCTGAGGGGAAGAGAGTGTATAAGGAGAAGATGGAGGACAAACTGAGGCAGAGCCAGGTGAGAGAGGTGTGGAAGGGTATGAGAAATTTCACTGGCTTCAAACAGTCAAACAGTGGGCAGACGGAGGGGACCCAGGACAGAGCCAATGAGCTGAACCAATTTTTTAACAGGTTTGATACTGGCCCTGTCCACCTCCCTTCCAGCTCCCCAGACCACACACCCTCACGGCTGTTCCACCCCCACTTTGCTCACAACATCTCTGCTGAGACAATCAGTGACCCCACCTCCGCCCCTGCTCCCCCTGGACTGATCCTCAACACCCCCCTTCCCCCCACCCCCCCCACCTGGGCTGGCTTTCACCACCAACCAAGTGAAGAGAGAGCTGGAGAGACTACATCAGTGGAAAGCGGCGGGCCCTGATGGCATCAGCCCAAGGGTGCTTAGGGTCTGTGCTGACTAACTGTGTGGAATACTCCAGCGTCTTTTCAACCTTAGCCTGAGCCTAGAAAGGGTCCCTGTGCTGTGGAAAACATCCTGCCTCGTCCCAGTGCCCAAGAAGGCACACCCCACTGTCCTGAATGACTTCAGACCTGTAGCGCTAACATCCCACATCATGAAGACCCTGGAAAGGTTAGTACTCGCTCACCTCAGACCCCTGGTGTGTACATCACTGGACCCCCTGCAGTTTGCATACCAGCGCAACATCGGGGTGAATGATGCAATCATCTACCTTCTGCAGAGGGCCTACTCTCACCTGGACAACGCAGGTTGCACTGTGAGGGTTATGTTTTTTGACTTCTACAGTGCCTTCAATACCATTCAGCCCCTGCTGCTGGGTGAGAAGATGAGGAGGATGAAAGTGGAAGCACCCTTAGTCTCCTGGGTCACGGACTACCTGACCGGTAGGCCACAATTTGTGCGACTACAGAGCTGTGTGTCAGAACGGGCAGTTAGCAACACAGGGGCCCCCCAGGGAACGGTCCTGTCCCCCTTCCTGTTCACCCTCAGACTTCAGATATAACTCTGAAACATGCCACCTACAGTTCTCGGATGACTCTGCTATTGTAGGGTGCATCAGGGGTGGGCAGGAGGAGGAGTACAGGAGCACAATCAGTGACTTTGTGTTGTGGTGTGAGCAGAACCACCTTCAGCTCAACATCAGCAAAACAAAGGAGATGGTGGTGGACTTCAGGAGAACCAAGGCACAACTGACTGCAGTCCCTATACAGGGGATGGATGTGGAAATGGTTGGGTCATACAAATTCCTGGGAGTCCATATGGACAACAGGCTGGAATGGGCTGGTAACACCGGGGCCCTGTACAAAAAGGGCCAGAGCCGACTCAAACATCAAAGCCGGTGATGCTTCTCGGTAAACAAGCTGATCAGGAAGGCTAGCTCTGTCCTGGGGATGAGCCTTGACACTCTAGAGTCGAGTTGTATTATTCCTGGTTGGGCACTTCACGAACTGTTTGAACGTGGGCAGCGTTGAAGAGAGAGATGCATGGTTAAAATCCCCCGAAATGGCAAAGAAAGCACTGGGATGCGCTGTCTGTAACCTCGCGATAACAGAGTGGATGACGTCACACGCTGTGTTTGCGTCCACGGAGGGCGGGATGTAACCAATAACAGCAATGGCCGCCGTGAATTCCCTCGGCAAATAGTAGGGTCTCAGGCTAACGGCTAATAGTTCAATGTCCGGGCTACAAAACTGTTCCTTAAGAGTAATATGTCTTGGATTACACCATCTGTTGTTAACTAATAAAGCCAGCCCACCACACTTGCTCTTACCGGATGAGACGCGATCCCTGTCCGCTGTGATGGTCTGGAAACCGTCAATAGTGACGTTCTCCATGGGGATGTTATCGTTCAGCCAAGTCTCCGTGAAAAGCATTAGGCTCGTTTCTTGATAGACCCTTTGTCCACGGACAAGTCCCTCGAGTTCGCCCATCTTGTTATGTAGTGACCTCACGTTGCCCATAATAATAGACCGTATAGCCGGCTTGTACTTCCTCCGCTTTGCCTTACATTTCAATCCCGCCCTGCGTCCACGGTGTCGCCTTTTCAACTCGTCCGGCGCTGCGTGGGCTAAATCCAGGAGCTGGGCTCTGTTGTAAATAATAACAGTTGACGACTCCTGTCGACGTTCAGCTGCGATAAAATCCATAATTCTGAACTATTATAGTTCAACTGTAGCAAAATAAAATTAACGAACTGAAACAACAATTTATGCACGAACAACGGGAGCTGCTTAACAGGCGACCACTCAGGGCGGCGCCAAACACACTTCGATCAACTCAATCGATCAATAATATTAAAATACTCTTAGCAAAAAACGTTATCTTTAATTTACAATCTGTAGAAACTATGAGAATAGAAAGGTTCAGAACTTTGAAAAATGAATGGCAAATAGAAACTGGATGGTGTTCCGAGATAGATTGGAGGGGTTGAGCGGAATTGAAGGGTGGGACAAAAAATAACAAAACAACATGCTAATAATGTAAAATATACTGTGTCCCTAAATTGTATATAGGTTCAGAACTTTTGCGAAACATCACAGCACCACTGAAAAATAAATGCCAAATAGAAATCAAAACTTTAGATATAGACGAAAGAGGTTGAGGGTAGCATAAGCTGGAAGTAGCCTAAGTGTTGTTGTCCATTAGTTTACTCCAATTAGGGGAGGGGTGGTAGGGTTTGGGGAAAATAAGCCTTTGCCTTGATGAAAGCTTTGCACACACTTGGCATTCTCTCAACCAGCTTCATGTGGAAGTCACCTGGAATACATTTCAATTAACAGTTGTGCCTTGTTAAAAGTTAATTTGTGGAATTGCTTTCCTTCTTAATGTGTTTGAGCCAATCAGTTGTGTTGTGACAAGGTAGGGGTGGTATACAGAAGATAGCCCTATTTGGAAAAAGACCAAGTCCATATTATGGCAAGAACAGCTCAAATAAGCAAAGAGAAACGACAGTCCATCATTACTTTAAGACTTGAAGTTCAGTCAATCTGGAACATTTCAAGAACTTTGAAAGTTTCTTCAAGTGCAGTTGCAAAACCCAAGCACGATGATGAAACTGGCTCTCAGGACCGCCAAAGGAAAGGAAGATCCAGAGTTACCTCTACTGAAGAGGATAAGTTCATTATAGTTACCATCCTCATAAATTGCAGCTAAAATAAATGCTTCACAGAGTTCAAGTAACAGACAATGTTCAGAGGAGACTGCGTGAATCAGGCCTTCATCAATCATGCCAAATTTGAGATTCTTGGTTCCAACCCCTGTGTCTTTGTGAGACACAGAGTAGGGGAATGGATGATCTCTGCATGTGTGGTTCCACCGTGAAGCATGGAGAATGAGGTGTGATGGTGCTTTGCTGGTGACACTGTCAGTGAATTATTTAGAATTCAAGGCACACTTGACCAGCATGGCTACCACAGCATTCTGCAGCGATACACCATCCCATCTGGTTTGCGCTTAGTTGGACTATCTTTTTTTTTTAACAGGACAATGACACAAAACCCACCTCAAGGTTGTGTAAGGGCTATTTGACCAAGAAGGAGAGTTATGGAGTGCTGCATCATATGACCTGGCCTCCACAATCACCCGACCCGTTTGATAACTACAGTGCATTCTGAAAATATTCAGACCCCTTGACATTTTCCAAAATTTGTTACGTTACAGCCTTGTTCAAAAATGTATTAAATAAATGAAAATCCTCATCAATCTACACACAATACCCCATGAAGTGAAAACTTGAAATTGAGCTCAGGTGCATCCTGTTTCCATTGATCATCCTTGAGATGTGTCTACAACTTGATTGGAGTCTACCTGTGGTAAATTCAATTGATTGGACATGATTTGTAAAGGCACAGACCTGTCTATATAATGTCCCACAGTTGACAGTGCATGTCAGAGCTAAAATCAAGCCATGAGGTCGAAGGAATTGTCCGTAGAGCTCCGAGACAGGACTTTGTCGAGGCACAGATCTGGGGAAGGGTGCCAAAAATGTCTGCAGCATTGAAGGTCCCCAAGAACACAGAGGACTCCATCATTCTTAAATGGAAGACGTTTGGAACCACCAAGTCTCTTCCAAGACTCTTCCAAGAGCCAAAATGAGCAATCGGGGGAGAAGGGCCTTGGTCCAAACGTCTTCCACTTTAACACTATTGACAGATAAAGGTTACCCAATTTAACAAATCATACACATCAAAGATCAAAAGACCTACCCGAGGCCCTCAGAAGAAAGATTATTGATGCCCATGAGACTGGCAGGGGTTACAAATCCATTTCCAAGCAATTCGAAGTACATCATTCCATTTCCAAGCAATTTAAATTACATAATTCCACTGTCCGGCGAAAAATTCCAGACCATTGGCAAACGACCTAGGACAGGTCGTCCCACCAAAGTCAGCCCAAGAGCTGACCGAAAGATGCTCATAGAAGTCTCTAAGAACCCCAGGGTAACATCAAGGGATCTACAGGCATCTCTTGCCACAATCAATGTCGAATTGCATGGGTACACTGTCAGAAAGAGACAGCTCAAACTTGGCCTACATGGGAGGTCAGGAAGGAAGAAGCCTCTGCTCTCAAAAAATAATATCAAGACACAACTGACTTTTGCCAGACAACACCTTGGAAATGGAATGATGTACTTCAAATTGCTTGGAAATGGTCTGCTAGGTGGTTGCTACTCAAAGTCCTCAGGACATTTACAGTATTAGGCAAGACTGCCTTCTCGTCTTGTACACCAGAGGCATGGAATAGTCTACAATCCATGCTTCATCTAGATATGTTAGTGCCGCTGAATAAATGTAAAATGTTGATGGGAGACTGTTACAGAGGAGTGTAAATTCTTTTTTAGGCTGGATCATGTTGTGTTGTGTTGTTGTATGTTTTAATTCTGTAATGTATTGATTGCTGCTGCCTTCTTGGCCAGGTCTCCCTTGAAAAAGAGACTCTGGGTCTCAATGGACTTTTCCTGGTTAAATAAAGGTTAAATAAAATATAAATAAATAGTTGGAACTTACTAAATTCACAAATTCTACACACACAACAGCAGAGTGTAAAACTAACAATGACTCAACAATCCATGCCTTCTAGGAATGCTATAAAGTCCAAAAGTTATGGGTGGAGTTAGAATGTAAATGTACTTTTAATCCGTCTGTCTGCATATTTCAAGACATGGCATATGAGGGTGCAGTGAGATACCCGATGGGTTGGACGATACTTTTCTGTAGTGGGGACGGGATGGCGGATGGGCCCTGATTCCAGGTTGCAAGTATGATCTTTTCATTTTAAGCCTATTCCGAATCCTTAACCCTTACCTTAACCATTTAGAGTCAATGCCTAAACTTAACATTAAACAATTTGACCTTTGAAAAACATGGATGAACGTCTAATTCTGATGTGAGACTCTGAGAGCTAGTTGTAAAAACTGGAAATCCACCAGTCCTTTAACATAATGGAAATGTCAAATGCTTTATTATCTTAATGTTGAAAGTACGTGGGTGACAGAGAGAAACTAGATGGTGCATTTTGAGGCTCAGAGTGCTGTGAGCAGGTGGGTCTGGGCAGGTGTGATGTCTTTGATGTTTGTGTGCATCTGGATGCTGTCGTGCATTGTAATAAAGAAAAGTATAATAATATCCCTTGAGCATGGTGAAGTTATTAATCCCAATTTGGATGCATCAATACACCCAGTCACTACAAAGATACAGGCATCATTCCTAAATTAGTTGCCGGAAAGTGTCACGGTTGCAGTTAGACAGGACCCGAGGCGCAGAGCTGTAATGCAAAAACATTCCTTTAATTAAGCCAAACTCCAAAAATAACAAAAGGAGAGACCACGACCATGAACAGGAGTTAACAAAAGGAACCCACATAAAAATAAAAATAAAACCCACGTATAACTGTGTAACTTAAATAGGCTCCCCAATTAGAGACAATGCGGCACAGCTGCCTCTAATTGGGGACCAATCCCTAACAGAACAGAGTTTTCCAGAGAGGTCTCTGGACACTAAACCTGAAAAGGTTTCCAGAGACCTCTCTGAACATGGATCCTTACAGTAAGGAAGGAAACCACTCAGGGATTTCACCGAGTCCAATGGTGATATGAAAACAGTTACAGAGTTTAATGGCTGTGATAGGAGAAAACTAAGTATGGATCAACAACATTGTAGTTAATGCACAATACTAACCTAAATGAGTGAAAAGAAGGAATCCTGTACAGAATTCAAATATTCCAAAACATGCATCCTGTTTGCCATAAGGCACTGAAGTAATACTGAAAAAAAAAATTGGCAAAGAAATGTACTTTTTGTCAGGAATACAACGCGTTATGCTTGGGACAAATCCAACACAACACATCACTACTGTAAGTACCACTCTTCATATTTTCAGGCATGGTTGGTGGCTGCATCATGTTATGGATATGCATGTCATCATGAAGGACTAAGAACAAACAAAATCCTAGAAAACCTGGTTCAGTCTCTTTTTCAAAAGACGCTGGGAGACAAATTCACCAATGGCAAGACATACAAATGTCTGTCTAGCAATGATCAACAACCAACTTGACAGAGCTTGAAGAATTTAAAAAAGAATAATGGAATAATGTGCAAATATTGAACAATCCAGGTATAAAGTTCTTAGAGACTTACCCAGAAAGACTCACAACTGTAATTGCTGCCAAAGGTGATACTAATATGTATTGACTCAGGGGGGTTAAATACTTATCTAATCAAGATATATTAGTATTTTTTAAATTAATTTAAAATGTATCCCACTTTGTAAGACAACATAATGTGTAAAAAGTCAATGAATACTTTCTGAAGGCACTGTATGGGAGGGGGAAGGTTGTGAGGGAGGAGGAGGAAGGGGTGGGCGGACATACGGTATCTAAGAGGGCATAGGGTTGTGGCATCTTTGGGTGGGGTATCGTGTCTTTCAGCAGAAGTCTATTTCCCACACACGCACAACCACGCATGCGCACACACATACACACACACACAATAAGTGAAGGTGAAGGGGGCTTTGCTTGCTGGCCCCATTTTTCCTGGGTGTGCGAGGAGAGTTAAGAGGATTAAGTCATTAAGAGTAAGCTGTTGAAGTTAATATCAATGTCCAATGCACGCATCCTTGAGGAACACCAAACATAATTAATCATTATCAAATAAATGAGCAATTCAAATCACAAATAAACAAAACAATATATTTCGGTCTCTCACTCTCTCTTTTACTTTCTCCCCAACCTCCCTCTCCCTAACTCCCCTCCCCTTCCTTTTCTCTTCAGTAGCACATTGTCTGTGTCATTGGCTGGACACATGCACAGAACACAGAAGTAGATTGAACAGATGGTGACCATATTAATTTTTCCCGACATTAACCGTTTGTTATAGACTGCAGTGCAGACTAAGCCAATACCCCCCCTACCCCCATCCACCCTCTAACCCCCTCCACTCAGCACACACACTTCACTACCATTATGTGCCATTACCCCAGTCCCAAATCCTTACCCCTCTCCAACGTCTGTCCTTCCAGACAGAAAAGCTACACAATCTGTCAGGTTTTCTTATGCTTTTCTATCCATCCTTCACTTTACACAATGGGATTTAGTATCTTTCCATTCTTTTCCTCTTTATTTCTCCACCAATCTCTCTCTCTCTCTCTGCCCCTTATCTCTGACTATTTCTCTCTCTTCCCTCTGCTCTCCGCTTCTGTGTAGCTGTCACCTATTTTTTTCGTTTTCTCTCTCTCTCTCTCCATCCCCCTCCTCCAACACTTACTGTCTCCCACTGTCTGTCTCCCACTCTTTCTGTAATCAAAAATGGTAAAACACTAAAACCTGTTAGGCAGTAAATCAGGTTTAATCTCTAGCTTGAAGAAAAGATGAACAGTAATCCACATCTGTCCATAGAAATGTTTACCGCTCATATTTCAGACCTCATCCAGCCCTGCTGGCTAAGCCCTTTGTGTGTGTGTGTGTGGGTGGGGGGGGTTGGTTGGTTTGTGGGGACCTAAAATCCCCCAAAGTCCCTACAAGGATAGTAAAACAAGGAAAATTCTCCCTTGTGGGGACATTTCCCACATCCCCATGAGGACAACGGCTATTTTAGGGTTAGGCTAATTGGCTGGCCAGTTCCTGTCGAGTTGTTGCCATGGACAGACCGATTCGAGACTGCATGATCTGTAGTAAACGCAAAGTTACGAGGCTGGATCGTCATCTACGGTTGGTTCACAAACTAAAAACTGTACAGAGACGCTATGCAGGCATCTACCTAGTTATCAGTGAATACAGCCGCACCAGGATCCCCATCCTCCGGTGATGAGAGCGACCTTCCCCCGCAGGCAACTTCCGGGGACGGACGAGAGCGAACTTCCGGGGATGGACGAGAGCGAACTTCCGGGGGACGGACGAGAGCGAACTTCCGGGAACGGACGAGAGCGAACTTCCGGGGACGGACGAGTGCGAACTTCCGGGGACGGACGAGAGCGAACTTCCGGGGACGGACGAGAGCGAACTTCCGGGGATGGGCGATATTGACTCTGAGGCAGAGGCTGACAGAGATTCCTCCGATTCACACAATACCATTCTGTTGGAATATAGAAAGACACTACTGGCTCTCGCCAAGATGGACCATGATTGCCGGATGGAGCTCCCAGCACAAAGAGCACACTTACGTCCTAAATGCCGGGATTCCATCCTGAACGAAGCCCGGCTGCAGAAATTAATATCAAGCAATCTTTAGGTCGGCATGTCAAGGTTGAATAAGATCAGATGTAGTCCGTTTTGCAGCGTTGTTATGTGGCAGTTTTTAATGGCCCTCAATGAGAAGAAATTCCTGGAGATTGCCCCAAAAGGTACCAGCTGTGTGTATATCAGCACAAAACAAATTTAGCGTTCGGCGATATAACAACTTCTCATGTCTCCCAAAGAATGCTGTACAAGCTGGGATGTTGATTGAAAATGCAATTGGAGTTGAATAAACAATAATTGTTCTGCATCATTTCTCTATGTCCTTTATTAATTGGGGATATATATTAACCCGCTCCCAGGGTTACAGTCACCCTCCCGCAGGCAGGCAGGTCAGGGGTAACTCAAATAGGGAAGAGAGAGAGAGAAAAGTCTGAAGCAGAGAATCCCCAGATAGTGTTTGGCAACCTTATGGGAGTGGAGATTAACACATGTTAAATCATAGGGACTAGGCCAAGAAAAGGTGAGGTTTCATTTTGGGGGTGCTGGTCTCAAACCCTGCACCCTTTAGATCAAAGGCAGTGACAATACAGATGAACCACCGCTCAATATTTAATATATTTGAAGTTAGCGGGGTGACCAGGTGCACGGCTGGCCTGTGGAGCGAAAGAACCCTGTCATTTTTCAGCAGAGCTCCCTCATTGATTTGCATTGGGTTCCCAGGTGCCCATGTTAAAAATGTCCTAAAATGACCAGCGGTGCCCCCTGCTGGTGTATCCCAGGTGGGTGGGGGGGGTGTTGACCCCCCCTAAGGGGTCTCATCCAGCCAGGCCATCGACCCCCAACCCATCCCGAGGGCCCCTGGAGCCATCCACCCCATGGATGAGCAGGTGCATGATTGAACTTAGCCTATGGAGTGAAAGCTGGAGAAGTAGGCACCCATGGCTATGAAATGTTTTCAGATTTTTCAAAAAGAAAAAAGATATATACTTCCCAGGGTCTCTCGTGGTAGCCCCACTCTGTTCCAGGTCAACCAAACAGGTACCGTTGTGATTTGACACATTTACAACCATGATATCTCAGCAATGGTAAGGGATAGAGAATTCCAGTTTTTTTCCCCGCCTAGAGGGGATGGTGGGCGGCCACCCGCCCAAGTTGATATGTTGGTCATTTCGGTTTAGGCCCCAATCCCTCCGGCAACCCTGATGGTCGATATCTCAGCCCCTGGGAGGGTCAGATACTCCTGGGTAGGTACAAATTGATGGCTGGATTGATTGCTTGGATCCTGTGATGGTTCCACCATGGTTGATACATGTCTTGTAGCCGGCTTCACTCCTTCTGACTGAAATGATCCACCTGGGATGGCCCCCGTCGGCTGGCCTTTGGCTAGTGTTCAGACAGATGGTTCTTTCCGCCCCATGTGGATTCGCCTCTGTCGGTGGAGCCTCTTTTGGAGACGGTTCACCCTGCTCCTCAAATACGCTCCAGCTGAGCCCCAGCCGAGCCCCTCTCCGAGCGAGACCCAGTTGACCCGTCTTTCCCAGTGGCTCTGCAATGGCGTGCCCAGGCAGCGATGCCTTGGATGGAGGCGTCAGATACAGGTTTCTCAAACCCTGTCATTGGCTCCTTTGTGCGGTTCTTATAAAACGGTCTGTTATTTGCTTGTCTATTCCCAGGGGGAACTTGGCCAGTATAGGGCTCTGGTACTAGCCCGAGCATGGTTCCCCACTTATCTCCAATTGATCCCGACTGGCTGTCCCCTCTTATCCCCAGTACGTGCAGCTTTACAGCAGAATTGGAGGGAGACTGTGGATAGTTGGTCAAATGGTGGAGAGGTGGCTGAGCCCCAGCCGATGGGTGATTCCCATAGAGAGAGGGGGGGGTTGCCCAGGTAAGGAAAGTAGCTGTGGATTCCTGGAGGTCTGAACTTAGGCTGTGGAGCGTCCCCCAGTGGGCAACCCTGGGCAGGGGCTGTTGCCCCCCCTCCCTGGGTATCCCCCAACCTGGCCATGGACCCCCCGCCAGCCGCTGAGGGCCCCTGGAGCTATCTGCCCCCAGCTGCACATGGTAACCCGTTCGGTCACCAGGTGCACATTTGAACTTGAGAGTCCGGAGATTTAACCCGCGTTAGCTAACCCCCGTGAGTGCCAGAGTCGACAATGCGGCGTCTCCCATAGTTGCCCCACTCAGTTCCAGGTCGACCAGAAGGTACCGCCGCGATTTCAGAAACCTGTTTTTTGACAACTATAGAACCATGGCCTACACTCCCTGGGAGGGTCAGGTTATGTTACCCATGTACAGATATTTGGAAACGGGCTACTTTGAGTGTGCTGGGTCCTTTAAAACGCATGGTTTTCACTATTTGAGCACAGCCATCCCTCCGGTGACTCCCGGGTTACCAGACACATATGGACCTATGTGAGTGGGCATCTCACTTCTTGCCTATGGGTCTTTGTAAGTGGCCAGGCATTGTGGACCTACATGTATGGTATGGATTGCTCTGGGGGCTCTGGGGGCGTGCCCTAGGCCCCATTTAAATCAGCCAGCCACAAGCCTGCCCTACCTGCCCTACCTGGCCACACCGACCCACAGTGGCACATGATTTTAGCCAAAAACCTGGTTGCCTCAGCCAGGAAGCTGAAACTTAGCCACAAGCTGATCTTCCAGCAAGACAATAACCCCAAGCACACATCAAAATCCACAAAGAAATTGTTAATTGACAACAACAACACAAAAATCTACATTTTGCAATGGCCATCTCGGTCTACGGACTTGAACCCCATTGAAAACCTGTGGTTTGAATTGAAGAGAGTAGTCCACAAGCACAGACAGGATATTAAGGATCTGGAAATATTCTGTATGGAGGAAAGGTCGAAGATCCTTCCCAATGTGTTCTCCAATCTCATAAAACATTTTACAAAAAAAGTGTTATCGTTGGGGCGAGCAGGGGGCGGGGCCGGGGGTGCTGGATTATTGAAAACGGGCGGCAATCATTTTTCCCTTTTTTTGTGTCACAATGAACAATGCTTTACTTTGAAAAAAAGTAGTAAAATTTCTCTTTACAAAGGTCTGTCCAATAATGTGCAATGTCTCTTTAAATATCTCTCATCAAAACTAGTGATTTCTCTTTAAAAAGGCCTCTTGAGTAAAAATACATCGATCAACACTTATCTTAATTTCCAACAGTCAATCCTCCACTTTTAGTTAGGCCTTTTCTCCTTAGCTCTCC
This sequence comes from Thymallus thymallus, assembly GCA_023634145.1. Lineage (NCBI taxonomy): Eukaryota > Metazoa > Chordata > Actinopteri > Salmoniformes > Salmonidae > Thymallus > Thymallus thymallus. The sequence continues at coordinate 15,247,507 of CM042400.1, read as the reverse complement.
ATTGAATCTCTTTCTCTCCACAGGTTCAATCTCCATGAGGGGACGGTTCAGGTCCGTCCTCTGGAACAAGAAGGCATTGTAAGTATCCGAGTCAGGTAGGTATCTCACTTTCCCCGTATTCCTTACTTTACACTTCAGCACAACGTTAGCTCATATCCAAAGTGCACACATTACAGAAGTGACATTGATTGAGGGTGAGAGGAAAAGAATACTCAATACTTTAGTTAGTCGTTTTGTATTGGGAGCGAGTGTTCAGTGACGGGCGTTGATACGGGCTCTGTGCGTCATAGAATCACCTGGCCAGAGGCGCGCTCACTGGCTGTGTGCTTCCATCTTTTAGGAAGTCCCGTTCATTTCCTTCACTTGTGCACAATCAAGAGGGGAAAGAGGCATGCAGAAATGTCGCCTCTCAATTTGGGTTAGAGCATATCATTGGTGAACAGGCGTATAAAACAGGCTACCAACGTAAAGGCTAATCTAAAGATGGTGCCGGCTAAAAATAAATGTGGCGAGTGTAGAGAGTATAGGGATATTGTTATCCACGTCAGCACCAACGATGTTAGGATGAAACAGTCAGAGGTCACCAAGCGCAACATAGCTTCAGTGTGTAAATTATCTAGAAAGATGTCGGCATCGAGTAATTGTCTTTGGCCCCCTCCCAGTTAGGGGTAGTGATGAGCTCTACAGCAGAGTCTCACAACTCAATCGCTGGTTGAAAACTGTTTTCTGCCCCTCCCAAAGGATAGAATTTGTAGGCAATTGGCCCTCTTTCTGGGACTCACCCACGAACAGGACCAAGCTGAGGAGTGACGCTCCACTATGAGATAGGGTGCAGGCCAGGCAGCAGGCTGTTAGCCAGCCTGCCAGTTTAGTGGAGTCTGCCACTAGCATAGTCAGCGTAGTCAGTTCAGTTACCCCCATTGAGACCGTGTCTGTGCCTCGATCTAGGTTGCGCAAACCTAAACATGGCAGTGTTTGCCTTAGTAATCTCACTGGAATAAAGACCTCCTCCATTCCTGTCATTATTGAAAGAGGTTGTGATATCTCAATTCTTAAAATAGGGTTACTTAATGTTAGATCCCTCACTTCCAAGGCAGTTATAGTCAATGAACTAATCACTGATCATAATCTTGATGTGATTGGCCTGACTGAAACATGGCTTAAGCCTGATTAGTGTTAAATGAGGCCTCTCCTCCTGGTTACACTAGTGACCATGTCCCCCGCGCATCCCGCAAAGGCGGAGGTGTTGCTAACATTTACGATAGCAAATTTAAATTTACCCCCCAAAAAAGGATAATAATCCTACATTTCTTTTTGATACTGTTGCAAAGCTAACTAAAAAGCAGCATTCCCCAAGAGAGGATGCCTTTCACTTCAGCAGTGATGAATTCATTAACTTCTTAAACGAAAAGATCATTATCAGAAAGCAAATTACAGACTCCTTTTTGAATCTGCATATTTCTCCAAAGCTCAGGAGTCTGCACAGAACTGCCAGGACCTAGGATCAATGGAGACACTCAAGTTTTTGAATCCTATATCTCTTGACACATTCATGAAAATTGTCATGGCCTCTAAACCTTCAACCTGCATACTGGACCCTATTCCAACTACTGAAAGAGCTACTTCCTGTGCTCGGCCCTCCTATGTTGAACATAATAAATGGCTCCCTCTCCACCGGATGTGTACCAAACTCTCTAAAAGTGGCAGTAATAAAGCCTCTCTTGAAAAAGCCAAGCCTTGACCCAGAAAATGTAAAAAACTATCGACCTATATCGAATCTCCCATTTCTCTCAAAAATCGTAGAAAAAGCTGTTACAGCAACTCACTCCCTTCCTGAAGACAAATAATGTATACGAAACACTTCAGTCTGGTTTTAGACCCTATCATAGCACTGAGACTGCACTCGTGAAAGTGGTAAAATACCTTTTAATGGCGTCAGACCAAGGCTCTGCATCTGTCCTCGTGCTCTTAGACCTTAGTGCTGCTTTTGACACCATTGACCATCATATTCTTTTGGAGAGATTGGAAACCTTAATTGGTCTACACGGACAAGTTCTTGCCTGGTTTAGATCTTATTTGTCGGAGAGATATCAGTTCGTCTCCGAAGATGGTTTGTCCTCTGACAAATCAATTGTAAGTTTCGGTGTTCCTCAAGGTTCCGTTTTAGGGCCACTATTGTTTTCACTATATATTTTACATCTTGGTGATGTCATTCAGAAACATAATGTTAACTTCCATTGCTATGCGGATGACACACAGCTGTACATTTCGATGAAAGATGGTGATGCACCAAAATTGCCTGCCCTGGAAGCCTGTGTTTCAGACATAAGAAAGTGGATGGCGGCAAATGTTTTACCTTTAAATTCTGACAAAACAGAGATGCTAGTTCTAGGTCCCAAGAAACAAAGAGATCTACTTTTGGATCTGACAATTCATCTTGATGGTTGTACAGTCGTCCCCCAAAAAACTGTGAAGGACCTTGGCATTACTCTGGACCCTAATCTCTCTTTTAATGAACATATCAAGAATATTTCAAGGATAGCTTTTTTCCATCTTCGTAATATTGCAAAAATCTGACATTTTTTGTCCAAAAATTATGTGGAAAAGCTAATCCATGCTTTTGTCACTTCTAGATTAGATTACTGCAATGCTCTACTCTCCGGCTACCCGGATAAAGCACTAAATAAACTTCAATTAGTGCTAAACACGGCTGCTAGAATCTTGACTAGAACCAAAAGATTTGATCATATTACTCCTGTGCTAGCCTCTCTACACTGGATTCCTGTCAAGGCTAGAGCTGATTTCAAGGTTTTACGGCTAACCTACAAAGCATTACATGGGCTTGCTCCTACTTATCTCTCAGATTTGGTCCTGCCGTACATACCTACACGTACGCTCCGGTCACAAGACGCAGGCCTCCTTATTGTCCCTAGAATCTCTAAGCAAACAGGTGGAGGCAGGGCTTTCTCCTATAGAGCTCCATTTTTATGGAATGATCTGCCTATCCATGTGAGAGACACAGACTCAGTCTCGACCTTTAAGTCTTTACTGAAGACTCACCTCTTCAGTATGTCCTATGATTGAGTGTAGTCTGGCCCAGGGGTGCAAGGGTGAACGGCAAGGCTCTGGAGCGACGAACCACCCTAGCTGTTTCTGCCTGGTTCCCGTCTCTCCACTGGGATTCTCTGCCTCTGACCCTATTACGGGGGCTGAGTCACTGGCTTACTGGTGCTTTCCATGCTATCCCTAGGAGGGGTGCGTCACTTCCTGTCCAGTTTGTTGCCCCCTCGGGCTTGTGCAGTGGAGGGGAACTTTCGTGGACTATACTCAGCCTTGTCTCAGGGTACTAAGTTGGTGGTTGTTGATATCCCTCTATTGGTGTAGGGGATGTGCTTGGCAGAGTGGGTGAGGTTATATCCTGCCTGATTTGGCCCTGTCCGGGGGTAGTGTCGGAGGGGGCCACAGTGTCTCCTGACCCCCCCCTGTCTCAGCCTCTAGTATCTAGGCTGCAATAGTCTATGTGCCGGGGGGCTAGGGTCAGTTTGTTAAATCTGATGTTATTATCCAGTGTCTTGTGTGAATTTAAGTATGCTCCCTCTAATTCTCGCTCTCTCCCACTCTACCTCCTCTCCCGGAGGACCTGAGCCTACCCGGAGGACCATGCTTCAGGACCACCTGCCCTGATGACTCCTAGCTGTCCCCAGTCCACCTGGTCGTGCTGCTGCACTGGTTTCAACTCTTCTGCCTGCGGTTATGGAACCCTGACCTGTTCATTGGACGTGCCACCTTGTCCCAGACCTGCTGTTTTCATCTCGCTCCCGCTCTACCGCACCTGCGTCCTATTGCACTGAAAAGCCAAGTGAGATTCACTCCATTTACCTGTTGCAACCTCCACAACTACTTGTATTATTATTTGACCCTGCTGGTCATCTATGAACATTTGAACATCTTGGAGAAAGAACTGGCCTTAATGGCCATGAATTGTTATAATCTCCACCCGGCACAGCCAGAAGAGGACTGGCCACCCCTCAGAGCCTGGTTCCTCTCTAGGTTTCTTCCTAGATTTTGCCTTTCTAGGGTGTTTTTCCTAGCCATTGTGCTTCTACATCTGCATTGCTTGCTGTTTGGGGTTTTAGGCTGGGTTTCTGTATAGCACTTTGACATCGGTTGATGTAAAGAGGGCTTTATAAATACATTTGATTTGATTTGATTATTATTGGTAGCACACGTGCGATTTCACACTACAATTATTGATCAAAAATGTAAACACAGCAACCGTGAGAAGAAAAAGGAAAGCTCTTCGTCTCCAGGTGACACTCCCCTTTAATGCTTTGTGATTGGTACCTTAGTGGCCTTTGACCTCTAGTGGACTGCTGAGACAGCCGGGGGACACTCCTGGCACTTTTGGTCCTGTATCTGAGGGAAGCAGAGGTCTTACCTCCAATGGTTGGGAAACTTGGCGTGCAATCCAAGATCGGTTGAACCACTTCCATCCAGCCCAGGGCGTGGCTGTGTTCTCGCGGAGTGGCTCCTCCTCGACAGCTGTTTGCCACTGTGCAGGGCATGCTCGCAGGTGTTTCCGATGGATGGTCCGCTCTGGGTCTTCATCTACTTCAGGGCGGATCCGGTATGTCGGGTGTCCAGGTCGTAGAGGGGCAACCACCAAATAAGGCTTGGGGTCCCAACGATGTGCCAACATTTCAAGTGATCTACTGCGGAGACAACGAACAAGCACAAGCTCACTGTCATTCCTCCGTTGTTGGTCGTACATCTGACATTGTCTAGTCGGTACCTACTCATAGGCATCCAGGGGGACCCCATGATGATGCCACATGCAATGCTCCACCTGTCTGGGGACATTTGACTCCAAGGGTACATTCAATGGGCAACCATTCATGTCTACAAACATTAGAGTGTGTGGAGTGTACCCGGTCCAGCTGTGGACCGTATTGCTGTAGGCTTGAAGGACAGCTGGTGGCTGTTCTTCCCAATGTGCCCGCCCTTCTTCGCTCAGTGTGTTTAGCAGAGTCAACAGTGTCTGATGTATTCTTTCACAAGCCCTGTTATTGGTTATTAAAATGTATTTGTATTATTTCATGAACCAAACAGTCCAAACATCAGACTAAAGCGGAAATGGATGTGCACACTCTGATTGCAATCGGAAAAAAACAAAGCATGCGTGCGTGAGACACCGATCTGTCTATCAGACTGTGCCAGAGCTAATCAATAGATTAGCACATTCAATGACACACTTCAGCTATTTTAGGCTATCTTAGGTGATAGCACACACATACATCATGCTGTTTTGCCATGCAATAATGGTCTACATTTGGGTCGAGTCAAAACCATTGCTATACAGAGAACAAGTGAAAAAACATTATGTTTGAAGAACACTCTACTAAGGACATGGATTAATGACTGTCAGTACTTAGTAACTGTATTTCATTCATAAAGCACTTTTCACAATCCCCGAAATGAAAGCGTACCAGAACGCACTTCAGCTTGCTTGAACAAAAAATGTAATTGTATATTAATCATAAATACTGTATATATATAGATTGTTGTGCAACAGTAGCTCAACTAAAGGCAAACAAGCACATACCATACAGTAGGCAAAAATCTGGCAAAAATGCATTAAAACGTACAAAAAGTGAATTTAACAGCTATGAATAATGCCTTAAGAGCATATTAGCATTGGAATATGAAGAGAAAAGGGGATACCTAGTCAGTTGCATAACTGAATGCATTCAACCGAAGCGTGTCTTCTGCATTTAACCCAAGCTCTCTAAATCAGAGAGACACTCATGGCTCATCCATCCATTGATCTATTAATTCACAGGAACACAAACACATCATCCAGTCACTTCTCACACCACATACAAGAGTAAGATACTTATCCACTATTGTTCAATGGAAAAAAGACATACTCGCAACTGTCTTACTGCAGTGGATTCTGTTCCTGGCAGCTGATACACTGTGGTCTGTAGGAATTACCATGCTGGGGCACACAGTCTGGGAAAGTTGATATCAAACACGTAATAGGACTTTAAGCACACATCCAGTGCGCCAAGCAATGTACATTGCTCCAATGTCTGTCCATTTAATGACTGGAAACACCTGTGAGCAGTCCCCAAGAGCAAACACAAATGGGTAGGGTCTGGTTACTTCCACCTGGCACAGGTACTCAACCATATTGGTCCTAACTTGTTTGATAAAAAATTTTACTTTTTAGAATATGAAGACTTGTGCAAAGGATGGAGTCACACTGACAATGCCCTCCCCCACAATGTATTTTGTATACCATTTACACACATTTACACATACAGTGCATTCGGAAAGTATTCAGACCCTTTGACTTTTTCCGCTTTTAGTTACGTTACAGCCTTATTCTTAAATTATTTATTTTTTTCCCCCTCATCAATCTACACACAATACCCCTTAATGACAAAGCAAATCCAGTTTTAATTATTTTTTTGCAAATTTATTCAAAATAGAAAACAGAAATACATTATTTACATAAGTATTCAGACCCTTTACTATGAGACTAGAAATTGAGCTCAGGTGCATCCTGTTTCCATTGATCATCCTTGAGATGTTTCTACAACTTGATTGGAGTCCACCTGTGGTAAATTCAATTGCATGGACATGATTTGGAAAGGCACACACCTGTCTATATAAGGTCCCACAGTTGACAGTGCATGTCAGAGCAAAACCCACGCCATGAGGTCGAATGAATTGTCCGTAGAGCTCCGAGACAGAGTTGTGTCTAGGCACAGATCTGGGGAATGGTACCAAAACATTTCTGTAGCATTGAAGGTCCCCAAGAACACAGTGGCCTCCATCGCAGTTAAATGGAAAAAGTTTGGAACCACCAAGACTCTTCCAAGAGCTGGCCGCCCGACCAAACTGAGCAATCGGGGGAGAAGGGCCTTGGTCAGGGGGGTGACCAAGAACCCGATGGTCACTCTGACAGAACTCTAGAGTTCCTCAGTAGAGATGGGAGAACCTTCCAGAAGGACAACCATCTTTGCACCACTCCACCAATCAGGCCTTTATTGTCTGATGAAACCAAGATTGAACTGGGAAAATAGTCAGGATCGAGGGAAAACTTGCTCAGGACATCAGACTGGGGCTAAGTTTCACTTCTAACAGGACAACGACCCTAAGCACACAGACTTGAACCCGTTCTAACATCTCTGGAGAGACCTGAAAATAGCTGTGACAGAGCTTGAGAGGATCTGCAGAGAAGAATGGGAGAAACTCTCCAAATACATGTGTGCCAGGATTGTAGCGTCATACCAAAGAAGACTCAAGGCTGTAATCACTGCCAAATGTGCTTCAACAAAGTACTGAGTAAAGGGTCTGAATACTTATGTAAATGTAATATGACTGGTTTTCTTTTTTTTATAAATTTGCTAACATTTACAAAAAAACAGTTTTTGCTGTTTTAATTCATTTTAGATTATTGCTGTAATTCATTTTAGATTATTGCTGTAACGTAACAAAATGTGGAAGAAGTCAAGGGGTCTGAATACTTTCCGAATGCACTGTATGAGGTACCCTCCACACACACATGTCTCTGTCTCTCTATCCCTCTGTCATTCTGCACATCTGTTTATCTATCCTTCACTTCCTCTCTCACTCTGTTTCATCCCTTCTGCTCACTCCCTCATTTTATCCTTCTCTCCTCAGAACCTCACACACACGTACACACAGAGAGGTCCACCACCTGGCTCCTGTGGCCAGGATATAATCAACCAAGGTGTCCATCAGTAGAGGGCAGCAGATGTTGCCAATCAGAATCACATGTGAGTGAGTTTGTGTATGTGTGTTGGTTTGTACCCATGTCTACTGTATGTCTGTGCCTGTGTGTGTCTGTACATGTCTGGTATGTATTTTTTATCTGCAGTCTTATCTACCATCCGCGAACCCCGTCCACAATTCCACATCAAAAGCGAAAACCTATTGAAGGTGACAGCGCTCAATGTTGCCCCTAGTGGCCAGTTTCCACATCATCTCCCGACGTCCTCAGACTTGAATGGACATCAAATACTGACTTGTAGCACGGTTGACCTGCCTGGAACCCCGCCCCCCTTCCAAAAACATCACAGACTCTCCCATTCATCTTCGTTCCCCATCTCCCTCTCCCCATCCCTTCTCTCATCCTCTCCTCTCCCCTCTTCTCTTTCTCTTCCCATCTCCCTCTCCCACATCTATTCTCTCACCCTCGCTCCCCATCTCATACACACCCTGCAATACCCTAAAACTGTCCTAAATAACTTAATCTGTATGGCGACATCCCTTAGTAGACGTCTGACTGAGAACGCAGCCTGACATAGGAAACTGCTGCCTAACTGCTGTGTGCTGTAAGTGGATTGCTGTAATTACTGTGATCTCTGCACCGTGTTTATATTTTCAGCCGATCCTGCCATAAAAAGCTGAACATTTGGCACTTAACTAATGCACACCATTAGATTGATTGTGTTGAATTTGTGTTTCTTTCTCTGTATGTACTCTGTGTGTGTGTGTGTGTGTGTGTGTGTGTGTGTGTGTGTGTGTGTGTGTGTGTGTGTGTGTGTGTGTGTGTGTGTGTGTGTGTGTGTGTGTGTGTGTGTGTGTGTGTGTGTGTGTGAATGCGTTCGTGTGTGTGTGTCCCATTTCCTCCCCTCCCCATCCTGCCGGCATGCTGGTGTGTGATGCCTCTTAAATAATAGTTGTGTGCTGAGTGTAATCCTGATTAAATGGGGGTTAATGTGTGTCTGTTAGACTGTTTCACTGGAGCATCTCCATCGCTGACCTTCTATGACAACAGAGCTTACATAAATGAACCTGCTTATGAGACATGGAGTGACAGACACACAGGGGGGTCTAATGTGATCATTGTATATGTCTATAGATGTACGTGTGTGTGATACATATTCAAACAATAAATATAATGTATTTATTATCATTAATACATTGGTTTTCCCATGCTGAAAATTATTTTACATGCTCAATATAACATTCTGAAAGCAAACACTTACAAATAATTAAATAAAAGAAGACATATCACTTTCCTCTTGGACGTGATAAAGGAACAAACAGATTGACCATACTCTCAATTCCAAAATCCTCCCCCGTACAGGCAACACATTCGTCACGTCCATCTTGGCTGCGTGTGTGTGTGTGTGCCAGGTTATTCGGCCCATACGCAAACCAACCCATGGCCAACTCACCTCCGTTAAGACGTGTGTGTGTGTGTGTGTGTGTGTGTGTGTGTCTGTGTTACCCCAACCTACACACAGCTCATCTGCTAAGACATCCCACCAGTTAGAAATTGGGCACCTGTCCTTTTGTCCGTCATTTCCCAGAAAGAACTTCACACATTCCACCAATCTCCCTCCCTCTCATTCCTTCTTGTTTTATGTCTCTGACCCAAGGAGTCAGGATGAGTACACTGTAATTATCAAATTTTACTGTGCCTTTTAAATGTAACAAAGTAGCAGAGTTATGGCATTAATACAATAAAGTGGGTTGGGGCAGAGGACTGATGACTTAATACTAGACAGGGTGAGAGTACCATCAATGAAACACTGCAACTAAATATCCGCAGAGGAGCTCTTCCTATTCCTGTCGTTCTAGTGTCTATGTGGGGTATTATTAACTTCACATTAATTTGATAAGAAAGTCAAATATGTAAGTTTGTTTTTTTGCATAAAGACAATAAATCAATACCATAGTCAATAGAAGTCTCCACTATAAAGCTCTAGTAATGGAATTTGTATTTCTTGTTCAATTCATTCAGTGTTCCCAACTCAAAGCAGACAAGCAGACAATGTTGGTCAAGAGAAGTCTTCCACAGTGTCAACTAGCGGAACAGTGTCTGCTCTCTTTTACTCTCATACCAACAGAATTGTGAATAACAATATTTAAATTATCCACGTTGTGCAGAAACCTGGCTGCTGAATGTGTTATTTACTGGGCGACTGAATCACATTTGGGATCAGTTCAAATTTCAAGCCATGCCAATCCACTTTTTATATATTTTAAATTTTTTTCCTCCATCTCCCTCCCTCTGCCTCCATCTCTCTGTATCTCTCCCTCCATCCCTTCCAAAAGATGGATATGTGAAATATTTAAACACACTTTGTTGTTTGGGGACAATGCACTCCAGCAGATGGGCAGGCCCCGCACAGACCCAATGTATGCAAATCTCCATCCAAAGCAGCCCAGGATGTTTTCAATATAACACGAGCGCCTCGGGCCCTGTTTTAATCCCTCTTTACCCACAGCCAGCGCCGCCTTTCATCCAGTCAAACGCCTTAAGCGCTATGTCAACTTGGACATCTGGCCGCACGACTGAACCAAAAAATTGTGTTTGGGTCTGTGACTGTGTGTATGTGTGTGTATGGGTGGGGGGGTGGTGTTGCTTGGTGTAGAGGGGTGCTACATTACAACAATTGTGAATTATGTTTGGCTGATATATACTGAGGATGACATCACACTTTGTCTATCCTCTCTCTGTCTTTTCTCTTTCTCGATGTGTGTTGTGATTCCTGAAGTTGTCTTTCCCACCCTCACCCTCCAAGAACATATAGCAACACACGCGCACACAGGCACGCACGCAGGCACGCATGCACGCACACACACTTAAACACACAAGTGTCTGCCGCCTGCAGCCTACTCTACCCTGTTCAGACGATTGATTTTCATCGTTGTGACATCTGAATGGTGCTATTGCACAGCCAGACACCTGGATACACATGGCACCTTTCACTACCACACACACACACACACACACACACACACACACACACAAATGCGTGCACACACATATATGTGTGTGAGCTAGGTGTGAGGGAAGGTGTCACATCTCCTGAGGCGAGATCATCAGGTTTTCCAGGACCACTGGTTCAGTTGCTCTTGGCGATGCTGTACTCTCATTGACCTACATAATAAGGAAACAGCAATGGAAACACACGTTATACTAGGCAAAAAACATGGGCAAATGTGATAATGTAAGGCATACTGATACTGTACAGTCCTGCCAGAGGATTGTCTAGTTCATTAATTATTTATCAAATATTTCCACATCGATCTACATATTTCACTAACTACTCGGGCTCCCAAGTGGCGCAGCGGTCTAAGGCACTGCATCTCAATGCAAGAGGTGTCACTACATACACCCTGGTTCAAATCCAGGCTGTATCACAACTGGCTGTGATTGGGAGTCCCATAGGGTGGTGTACAGATGGCCTAGTGTTGTCTAAATTTGGCTGGTGTAGGCTGTCATTAGAATTTGTTCTTAACTGACTTGCCTGATTAAATAAAACACCAAATTTTAGAATCCATATAGATAGTACGTTAGTGTAAACTGTCGCAATTGAGGAGAGGTAGAAGAGACCAGAACATACAGTGCCTTCGGAAAGTATTCAGACCCCTTGACTTTTTCAACATTTTGTTAGGTTACAACCTTATTCTAAAATGTATTTTTGTAATGTAATTTTTAAATCCTTCATCAATCTACACACAATACTCCACAATGACAAAGCAAAAACAGGTTTTTAGAATTTTTTGCTAATTTATAAAAAATGAAAAAATATCACATTTACAATAGTATTCATAACCTTTACTCAGTACTTTGTTGAAGCACCTTTGGCCGTGATTACAGCCTCGAGTCTTCTTTGGTATGATAATACAAGCTTAGCACACCTGTATTCTTCTCTGCAGATCCTCTCAAGCTCTGTCAGGTTGGATGGGGAGCGTTGCTGCACAGCTGTTTTCAGGTCTCTCCAGAAATGATTGATCGAGTTCAAGTCTGGGCTCCGGCTGGGCCCCTCAAGGACATTTAGAGACTTGTCCCGAAGCCACTCCTGCATTTTCTTGGCTGTGTGCTTAGGGTCGTTATACTGTTGGAAGGTGAACATTCACCTTCGCTCTGGAGCAGGTTTTCATCAAGGAGCTCTCTGTACTCTGTGCTCCGTTCATCTTTGCCTCGATCCTGAATAGTCTCCCAGTCCCTGACGCTGAAAAACATCTGCACAGCATTATGTTGCCACCACCATGCTTCACCGTAGGGAGGGTGCCAGGTTTCCTCCAGACGTGGCATTCAGGCCAAAGAGTTTAATATTGGTTTCATCAGACCAGAGAATCTGAGAGTCTTTAGGTGCCTTTTCGCAAACTCCAAGCCGGCTGTCAGGTGCGTTTTACTGAGGAGTGTCTTCCGTCTGGCCACTCTACCATAAAGACCTGATTGATAGAGTGTGCAGAGATGGTTGTCCTTCTGGAAGGTTGAGGAACTCTAGAGTTCTGTCAGAGTGACCATCGGGTTCTTGTTCACTTCCCTGACCAAGGCTCTTCTCCCCCGATTGCTCAGTTTGGCGGGGCGGCCAGCTCTAGGAAAAGTCTTGGTGGTTCCAAACTTCTTCCATTTAAGAATGATGGAGGCCACTGTGTTCTTGGGGACCTTCAATGCTGCAGACATTTTTTTGGTACCCTTCCCCAGATCTGTACCTCGACACAATCCTGTCTCGGAGCTCTACGGACAAATCCTTCGACCTCATGGCTTGGGTTTTGCTCTGACATGTACTGTTAACAGTGCGACCTTATATAGACAGGTGTGTGCCTTTTTCCAAATCTTGTCCAATCAAATGAATTTACCACAGGTGGACTCCAAACAAGTTGTAGAAACATGTAAAGGATGATCAATGGAAACCGGAATCTCCTGAGCTCAATTTCGAGTCTCATAGCACAGGGTCTGAATACTTATGCAAATAAGGTATTTCTGTTTTTTATGTTTAATACATTTGCAGAAATGTCTAAAAAGCTGTTTTCGCTTAATCCCTTTTAGAATAAGGCTGTAAAGTAACAAAATGTGGAAAAAGTCAAGGGGTCTGAATACTTTCCTAATGCACTGTAAATACAAGCTTACTAGGAATCTTGAATCTATCTACAGTCTCTCTCCTAGTTTTTTATGGGCGAGGTGTGATCACCTTGTGACCAGCAACTCACCAGCACCTCTCAGAAAAAATTATACCTTTCACTTTGTGTTTGCCAGAAAGACAGACTGCCCGCAGGTTAGACTGTGTTGTGTGTGTGTGTGTGTGTGTGTGTGTGTGCGCGCGTGCGTGCGTGCGTGTGTGTGCTTGCATGCGTGCGTGCCTGTGTGCGTAAGAATGTACTGTACACAGGGGGCCAAAAGTTTGGAATAATACTAATTCAAGGGTTTTTCTTTATTTGCACTATTCTTTACATTGTAGAATAAAAGTGAAGACAAAACTATGACATAACACATATGGAATCAGTAACCAAAAAAGTGTTAAACAAATCAAAATGTATTTAATATTTGAGATTCTTCAAATAGCCACCCTTTGCCTTCATGACAGCGTTGCACACTCTTGGCATTCTCTCAACCAGCTTAACCTGAAATACTTTTCCATCATTCTTGAAGGAGTTCCCACATATGCTGAGCACTTGTTGGCTGCTTTTCCTTCACTGCAGTCCAACTCATCCTCCCAAACCATCTAAATTTGGTTGAGGTAGGAACCAAAAATCTCAAATTTGGACTCCAGACCAAAGGACAAATTTCCACCGGTCTAATGTCCATTGCTCGTGTTTCTTGGCCCAAGCAAGTCTCTTCTTCTTATTGGTGTCCTTTAGTAGTGGTTTCTTTGCAGCAATTCGACCATGATGGCCTGATTCACACAGTCTCCTCTGAACAGTTGATGTTGAGATGTGTCTGTTACTTGGGCTGCAATCTGAGGCTGGTAACTCGAATGAACTTGTCCTCTGCAGCAGAGGTATTTCTGGGTCTTCCATTCCTGTGGCGGTTCTCATGAAGCTGGTTGAGAGAACACCATGAGTGTGCAAAGCTGTCATCAAGGCAAAGGGTGGCTATTTGAAGAATCTCAAATATTAAATATATTTTTATTTGTTTAACACTTTTTTTGGTTACTACATGATTCCATATGTGTTATGTCATAGTTTTGATGTTTTCACTTTTATTCTACAATGTAAAAAAATAGTGCAAATAAAGAAAAATCCTTGAATTATTCATATTCCAAACTTTTGGCCCCCAGTGTAAGAAGAGGGTGAGTGTGGCAGATATACCTGTCAGTGCCACAGCTGGTTCTTTCTGTGGCTGCAGGGCTCTGGCTGGAGCAGTGTGACACCCAGCATCACAGCACCACGCCACAGGGCCTGGGGTCCTAACACACACACATGGGGACACACGTACACACAAACAGACTCATGCAAAAACATTGCATGGGTCTGATGTCCAAAAACACCTTCTCCTGGCTCTATCCCTTTCTAACTATCGCAGTGATACCTAAACCAGCAAACCAGGAACATTCCCAGAACATTACTTAAGATTTTCATTAAGTACTAGTTAGGGTTTAATCTAACATTAGGATAACATCCCAAAAACATTCAAAGAAGGCTTTTTTAACGTTTTAAATGAAATATCCTTGAAGGTTATCTTATTGTTTAACAAAAATGTTGTTCACAACATCTGTAAAAACTACCACAGAACATTCTCCCAAGGTTTCATTAGGTTGCCAGGGAATGTAATAATGCAATGGTCCAGTAATGTTCTTAGAACATACTGCCACAACAAAATGTGGGAGCAATGGAAGTGGTTCTGAGGAAACATTATGGGAACATTCTGTAAATGTTAATGGACATCTTATTCAAAGCACCCATAACAACAAGCAGGGAATACTCCTACAATGGTCTCATGAATTTATAGTATGACATTAAGACATGATAGTACTAATAACGTTCCCTGAACATAATTCAGCAATAAAATGTTGCCGCAATAGAAGTTGTTATAAAAAAAACATTCCTTGAATATTCAGCTAATGTTGATGGAGATATTACTTCTAAAACCTATAACAACAAACAAGAAACATTCCTGATTAAACATACTTCAACGATAATGGAAGTAGTTCTGACAACATTACTGGAATGTCCTGCTAATATTTATGTGTAATGTAACATTGTTAGTTCTTACATCATTATATTTTATTAGGGTATTGTCCAAACATAGCTATAGCTTTTTAAAAGAACTGTAATCAAGTAGATTTGAACCTGCAATCTGCCATCTTCGAGCCCTGTAGGCTACTTAGTCTGCTGCACCACGAAGATCCTTATATTTCAAGTGGATTTCCCTTTGTACTGAAATCCTTTAAATTATGATCGAAACTATGGCAATACATCTTAGTAGATATGCACATCAGTGGCGAACCGTGACTATTGGAGCTAGGCCCTCAGTTGCGGAAAAAGATCTGAAGTCATACATATAGATAGAGAACTCAGATGCCTGTGTATACAGAGCATGACTTGAGACCTTTCTTTTGCAGACCTATGTAGGAGAAGCAATTCTTTGATGACAGTCAAACGGTCCTAAGCGGCACCTTGGCTGTGGCTCACAGAAGCAGCACACATACACAACGGATGCAAATATCGATAGCATGAACCACGTTAGAAGAAAACACGGTTGCGTTGTTTCAAAGAAGCATTTGCCAAAACAAACAGTCACTCAAATAGTGGTGGAATAATTCAACCACACAACTACTCACATTGTTTCAAGACCATGGACAGTATATGCTGTCAGAGAGAAAAATGTTCTGTTAGTATATGCAGTCAGAGAGAAAATTTGATGTTCTATCTCCAGCATGCAACAATAAATAAATGCACCACAACATGAAATGTCATGTACCCAGTACTTCCAATTGCAAAGTCTTTACCTTTGTTTTTACCATACAACCAGTGATCTAAAGTTGAAATAATATTTTACACATTGTATTCAAAATGGCATGAAGTATTTAATACTTTTCCAAAATATAATCCACAAAATAACAAGCAAAGCACAACTGTGCTACTAACCAAACCAATGTGCTGAAAATAACCAGGCGAACGCCTGGCACACAATAAACACGAGTAACAGATAAACTCGGGTGCGATAGCACAGAGGTTAAACACATACACAATGAACAATAACCGACGAGGACCTGAGGGAACAGAGGGAACTTATAACATGTAGTTATTGGGGGGAAGGATAACCAGGTGTGCGTAATGACAAGACAAAACCAATGGATAATGAAGGAGGTAGAGGCAGTGGCTAGAAAGCCGGTGACGAAGAGCGCCGAAGCATGGTGGAACAAGAGGATGAGGCAACTTCAGAGGGAGTCTTGACTGTTCCCCTGGGAAGGTGGCCTGATGAGGGTTCAGCCTCCTCGCTGCCCGTATTTACTTCAGGTTGCGTGGTCAGGCCAGATAAGGAAAGGGTGTTTAGCCCCCTCAAGCCAATGTCTCCATGCGGTCAAAGCCCTGACAACAGCCAGCAACTCCCAATCACCCACGTCATAGTTTTGCTCCGCTGGGCTGAGCCTCTTTGAGAAGAAAGCACAGGGGCGGAGCTTAGGTGGCGTGCCCGATCGTTGGGATAGTACTGCTCCTATCCCTACCTCTGACGCGTCCACCTCCACTATGAACTGCAAAGAGGGATCCGGATGGGCCAGCACCGGGGCCATGGTGAACAGAGCCTTCAGATGACTGATAGCCCTGTCAGCTGCAGCGCACCAGCGGAGACGTGACGGACCCCTCTTTAACAGTGAGGTGATGGGAGTCGCCACTTTGCCAAAGCCCCAGATAAACCTCCGGTAGTAATTGGCAAACCCTAAAAAACGCTGTACTTCCTTTACTGTGGTGGGAGTCGGCCAATTGCGCACGGATGAAATGCAGTCACTCTCCATCTCCACCTCGGAGGTGGTGATGTGGTATCCGAGGAAGGACACGGACTGTTGAAAGAACAGACATTTCTCAGCCTTGACATGCAGGTTATGCTCCAGCAGTCGCCCAAGCACTCTGCAGACTAGGGAAACATGCTCGGCGCATGTAGCGGAATACACCAGAATGTAATCGATGTATACCACCACACTGCAACCGAACGTGTCCCGAAACACATTGTCAATAAAGGATTGGAAGACTGATGGAGCATTCATCAACCCGTATGGCATGACTAGATATTCATAGTGACCAGAAGTGGTACTAAATGCTGTCTTCCATTCATCTCCCTCCCGGATACTAACCAGGTTGTACGCACTCCTGAGATCTAATTTAGTGAAGAAGCGCGCCCAATGCATTGATTCTATCACAGTGGAAATGAGGGGTAGAGGATAACTGTACCTCACTGTGATCTGGTTGAGGGTGTGGTAATCAATGCATGGGCGCAGACCACCATCCTTCTTCTTCACGAAAAAGAAACTCGAGGAGGCAGGTGAAGTGGAGGGCCGTATGGACCCCTGCCGTAGGGACTCAGAGACATATGTTTCCATAGCCTCTGTCTCCACCTGCGACAGGGGATACACATGACTCCTGGGAAGTACAGCGTCTACCTTGAGGTTTATCGCACAATCCCCTGGGCGATGAGGTGGTAATTTAGTAGCCTTTCTCTTAGAGAAGCCTTGAGCCAAATCTAGGTATTCGGGGGGAATGCACAACATTCTCTCTCCACCGTGGTCGCACCAACGGAAACACCTACACACCTACCCGGACACTCTGATGACCACCCAGTGGGATCCCTCTGTTTCCACGAAAAAGTGGGATTGTGACTGCTCAACAAGGGCAGGCCTAGTACCACCCGAAATGCAGGAGAATCAATAAGGAAAAAACTCATTTTCTCCTTATGATTCCCCTGTGTAATCTATTTCTCCGGTGGTCTCTCTCACACACCTAAGACCCTAATGGTCGACTATCTAGAGTGCTAACAGGAATGGGGATGGACATGGGCGTAAGCGGGATCCCTAATCTAATAGCTAAGGTTCTATCCATAACATTTTCAGCCGCGCCTGAATCTACTAGCGCCTTACACTGGGGAATAGTACAAAAATCGGTAAAGGAAACTGAAAGGTAGAGGTGGTAACAGAGGGCTCTGGGGAAGTGTGGTGCGCTCCTACCTGGGGTGAACCCAGAGTGCCCTGCCTGCCGCCTCTAGACCCAGCACTCTGAAAACACCGGGCAGCAGAATGTCCTTGGCAGCCAAGGGAGGAGCACTGAACCCCGATCCCTTGAAGACTGGATCTGGTGTGGATAAGGGTGGAACGAGCTGAACCCCTCCAGGACGCCAGCAGATTGTCCAGCCGTATAGCCATATCAACCAGTTTGTCAAATCCCAAAGTGGTATCTCGACGGACGTCCTCGCGCAAACTGCACCGAAAATGGTCAATGAAGGCCCACTCATTCCAACCGACCCGGCCGCTAAGGTCCGGAAGTCCAGTGCAAAGTCCTGCTAAATACGTTTCCAAAATATAATCCGCAAAATAACAAGCAAATCGGGTGCGAGTTTATCTGTTACACAATGAACAATAACCGACAAGGACCTGAGTGAGCAGAGGGAACATACAGTATAACATGTAGTAATTGGGGGGAATGATAACCAGGTGTGCGTAATGACAAGACAAAACCAATGGATAATAATGGAGGGAGCGACAGTGGCTAGAAAGCCATTGTCGAAGAGCGCCGAAGCATGCCCGAACAAGGGGATGAGGCAACTTCAGAGGGAGTCGTGACATACAGTGGGGAGAACAAGTATTTTGATACACCTTTGCAGGTTTTCTTACTTACAAAGCATGTAGAGGTCTGTAATTTTTATCATAGGTACACTTCAACTGTGAGAGACGGAATCTAAAACAAAAATCCAGAAAATCACATTGTATGATTTTTAAATAATTAATTTGCATTTTATTGCATGACATAAGTATTTGATCACCTACCAACCAGTAAGAATTCCGGCTCTCACAGACCTGTTAGTTTTTCTTTAAGAAGCCCTCCTGTTCTCCACTCATTACCTGTATTAACTGCACCTGTTTGAACTCGTTACCTGTATAAAAGACACCTGTCCACACACTCAATCAAACAGACTCCAACCTCTCCACAATGGCCAAGACCAGAGAGCTGTATAAGGACATCAGGGATAAAATTGTAGACCTGCACAAGGCTGGGATGGGCTACAGGACAATAGGCAAGCTGCTTGGTGAGAAGGCAACAACTGTTGGCGCAATTATTAGAAAATGGAAGAAGTTCAAGATGACGGTCAATCTCCCTCGGTCTGGGGCACCATGCAAGATCTCACCTCGTGGGGCACGGAATCTAAAACAAAAATCCAGAAAATCCCATTGTATGATTTTTAAGTAATTAATTTGCATTTTATTGCATGACATAAGTATTTGACACATTAGAAAAGCAGAACTTAATATTTGGTACAGAAACCTTTGTTTGCAATTACAGAGATCATATGTTTCCTGTAGTTCTTGACCAGGTTTGCACACACAATGCAGCAGGGATTTTGGCCCACTCCTCCATACAGACATTCTCCAGATCCTTCAGATTTTGGGGCTGTCGCTGGGCAATACGGACTTTCAGCTCCCTCCAAAGATTTTCTATTGGGTTCAGGTCTGGAGACTGGCTAGGCCACTCCAGGACCTTGAGATGCTTCTTACGGAGCCACTCCTTAGTTGCCCTGGCTGTGTGTTTCGGGTCGTTGTCATGCTGGAAGACCCATCCACGACCCATCTTCAATGCTCTTACTGAGGGAAGGAGGTTGTCCCCCCAGACCGAGGGAGATTGACCGTCATCTTGAACTTCTTCCATTTTCTAATAATTGCGCCAACAGTTGTTGCCTTCTCACCAAGCTGCTTGCCTATTGTCCTGTAGCCCATCCCAGCCTTGTGCAGGTCTACAATTTTATCCCTGATGTCCTTACACAGCTCTCTGGTCTTGCCCATTGTGGCGATGTTGGAGTCTGTTTGATTGAGTGTGTGGACAGGTGTCTTTTATACAGGTAACGAGTTCAAACAGGTGCAGTTAATACAGGTAATGAGTGGAGAACAGGAGGGCTTCTTAAAGAAAAACTAACAGGTCTGTGAGAGCCGGAATTCTTACTGGTTGGTAGGTGATCAAATACTTATGTCATGCAATAAAATGCAAATTAATTATTTAAAAATCATACAATGTGATTTTCTGGATTTTTGTTTTAGATTCCGTCTCTCACAGTTGAAGTGTACCTATGATAAAAATTACAGACCTCTACATGCTTTGTAAGTAGGAAGACCTGCAAAATCAGCAGTGTATCAAATACTTGTTCTCCCCACTGTAGCTTGTCTTTCGATTTTAAATCCGAAATAAGTTCTTTTTCGATTGAGATCAAAGCCAGGGCTGACAGTCGGGCCTGTCCAGTGGTGTTCCTGGCATATGTCTTGATCCTTTTTAGTGCAGAAAATGTTCTTTCTACTGATACAGTGGACACTGGAATGGTCAAAACTAGACAGGTAAGCAGATACAATTGGTGCATACTATCAATTAGTCTCTTCTGCTGGAGCAAGTGGAGCAGATCAGCCGGGCTCTTACCCTCAAAGTCAGACATTGAGTACATAACAGTGAGTTCTGTTTTAAGCCGCGGCAAATCAAAATTAGGGCCATAGCTTTCCTCGAGACTTGAGAACGCAGAGTTTGGAAAGTTTGGCGTTTCCTTTTTGTCAGCTCACAGCCGGTTATCCACGGATAGAACTTAAATGCTTTTCGAAACTCTTTCTTCGTTGCACCAAATGAGACAGTGCAGGAGTTGGTCTCTCGGTCTGTTCAAGATTTAATTTTTCATTAAAAGTTGAAGTTTTAGCCACCACATTGTCCTTGATTACTCTCTCTGCAGTTGCCATCGTTACATACACTCACTGCAAAAAGCTAGCCAGCTAGCTAGGCTCAAGTGTGAGAAAACAAGATAAGGCTCGCTATTGGCTCTGAATTAGTGATTTAGGCCCTCTAGAGGGCCTTGAGGCATCATACAACTGTCCCACCTATTCCAAGACAATTTGTGACTGGTTGATTCTACTATCATTCCAAAATGCTGCTCTAATTTAAGTCAATGTCAATGACGTTGGCTGGTGCCTTCTATTCAAAGCCTGAGGGCCTAGCCAATGAGCGTTGAGCCCAGCTAGATTATTTCTACCAAGAGACTACCAAAGAAAAATTCTGTTTGGATATTAACCCTTCTTTTTCCAACACAAACTGAATAAATTCAATAGGAAGATCATTACAATTAAGACAAAAAAATATTAAATCAATGAAAACAAAATGACAAATTATAATATATAAAAATATATACAGATTTGTATCTATCCTTAGGCCCTCTCTGAGGGCGTAGAAGGCCCTGACGGTTCCCCACTGATCTATGTACACCTCATTGCAATCTGTCAGGGAATAATTTACCACAATTTCTCAAATCAAGTTTAAAGAGAAAATACAAGTAAAAACATCCCAACTACAGTATATAAAGAAGATTGGTAGAGTAATACATAATAGAGGATACTTATTTTTCTAGATTAATACTACATGACCAAATGTACGTGGACACCTGCTTGTCGATCATCTCAATCCAAAATCATAGGTTTTAAAATGGAGTTTACTGCGGGGACTTGCTTCCATTCAGCCACAAGAGCATTAGTGAGGTTGGGCACTGATGATTAGGCCTGACTCGCAGTCGGCGTTCCAATTCATCCCACAGTTGTTCGATGAGGTTGAGGTCAGGGCTCTGTGCAGGCCAGTCAAGATCTCGACAAACCATTTCTGGATGAACCTCGCTTTGTGCACGGGGCCATTGTCATGCTGAAACAGGAAAGGGCCCCACAGACTCGTCTAGAATGTCATTGTATGCTGTAGTGTTAAGATATCCCTTCACTGGCACTAAGGGGCATAGCCCGAACCAAAAAAACTGCCCCAGACCATTATTCCGCGGGCAGAGTCAAATGGCGGGGAGCTTTACACCTCTCCAGCCGACGCTTGGCTTTGCGCATGGTGATCTTAGGCTTGTGGGCGGCTGCTGAAGCTCCCAACGAACACTTCTTGTGCTGACGTTGCAACCGAGGACAGACGATTTTTACACGCTACATGCTTCAGCGTTCAGCGGTCCCGTTTTGTGAGCTTGTGTGGCCTACCATTTCGAGCCGTTGTTGCTCTTAGACGTTTCCACTTCACAATAACAGCACTGACTTGTTGGAAAGGTGGCATCCTATGACGGTGCCACGTTGAAAGTCACTGAGCTCTTCAGTACAGGCCATTCTACTGCTAATGTTTGTCTATGGAGATTGCATGGCTGTTTGATCAATATAATACACCTATGTGGCTGAAATAGCCAAATCCACAAATTTGAAAGGGTGTCCACAAAGTTTTGTAAATATAGTCTAGTTAACCTCTCTTTTGGAAAGACAAAGACCACAACCAGAGTAAACAGATTTACACTGGGGACCAGAAGTTTGGAAT
Organism: Thymallus thymallus; assembly: GCA_023634145.1. Lineage (NCBI taxonomy): Eukaryota > Metazoa > Chordata > Actinopteri > Salmoniformes > Salmonidae > Thymallus > Thymallus thymallus. Next base: position 15,225,211 of record CM042400.1, on the reverse strand, counting down.
ATTACTCATTCAAGGGTTTTTCTTTATTTGCACTATTTTCTACATTGTAGAATAAAAGTGAAGCTATCACCACTATGACATACCACATATGGAATCATGTAGTAAGCAAAAAAGTGTATATATATTTTATATTTGAGATTCTTCAAAGTAGCCACCCTTAGCCTTGATGACAGCTTTGCACACTCTTGGCATTCTCTCAACCAGCTTCACCTGGAATGCTTTTCCATCAGTCTTGAAGGAGTTCCCACATATGCTGAGAACTTGTTGGCTGCTTTTTCATCACTGAGGTCCAACTCATCCCAAACCATCTAAATTTGGTTGAGGTTGGAACCAAAAATCTCAAATTTGGACTCCAGACCAAAGGACAACTTTTCACCAGTCGTATGTCCTTTGCTCGTGTTTCTTGGCCCAAACAAGTCTCTTCTTATTATTGGTGTCCTTTAGTAATTATTTCTTTGCAGAAATTCAACCATGAAGGCCTGATTCACACAGCCTCCTCTGAACAGTTGATGTTGAGATGTGTCTGTTACTCCAACTCTGTGAAGCATTTATTTGGGCTGCAATCTGAGGCTGGTAACTGTAATGAACTTATCCTCTGCAGCAGAGGTATTTCTGGGTCTTCCATTCCTGTGGCGGTCCTCATGAAGCTGGTTGAGAGAATGCCAAGAGTGTGCAAAGCTGTCATCAAGGCAAAGGGTGGCTAACAACCTGGTAGCTAAGGCGTTCCCTTTCCCTTTACACACACATCTGGATCATCCCGCTTCCATAGGCTTTAGGCCAAGGCTGAAACCCAGCCTCCATACTCCCCTGCCATCTTTGTGACTGTCACCTCTCCTCCATAGATGCTACCTGGCCCCTGTCACCATCCCTCTCTTTGCTGCCAAGGACCGCTGGCACACACACAAACACAGACAAACACACACACCAACCAACCAACAAGTGCAAAAACATACTGTATGTGCAAAAACATCACACAGACAAAAATGTATTGCACCTACTAGAGCACTAGTAAGGAGGGAGGTCTGGATTGCCATGGTTCTTGTCAGAAAACCATGAACATAAACAGACAACTGTGGGTAAACACACGTGTAAACAGTACAGACCAGATTGCCTGGCAATGGAGGGACTATTATCTTGTAAGAAGAGAAAGAGAAACACAAGAAGAGAGAGCAAAGAAGATCTATGAAACAGAAAGACATGCAATACATTTTGGGGACTTTTATTGCATCGGTTTTTGGCATTTAGAAGAAAAATGCATGAAACACACACACACACACACCGATTATGAATGTGAGGATTGGTCGGTTCTATTCACTGTCTCCATCAGTCAGTAATGTTCCTCCATCTCGTCAAGGAAGAGTCCTCAGTGTGTGCCCAAGCAGGGCGGACTCTCTGTGGAGAATGTGCCTCAGGCAGTGCCCCTCCCCATCCCCACTCACTTCCCTTCCTCTTAGATGTCAGAGACTACAAGGAATAAAGGGCCTATATGGGCCTATATGACAGAGCCATGCACTACTGTAACGATGATTGCTACAGAGTAATTAATTTGTATCTCAGACGCAGAGCTGCATTCACTGACAACTAGTTCAGTCACAGCTCACTGGATACCATTTAGTAAGGTTGAAGAATTCATATTGTTATTTTTTCATACATTCTTGTATGAAAAAAACAGTATAGCGACTACAGTAAGTGTTGTTGAATTCTTAGGTCGTAAACAATTGTCGGACATCTTGGCTCATTCAGTGTGACAGGGTCTAGGTCTACGTAGTTAAGTAGCACTAAGTGCAGTAGTAGGCTCCGACCAAGTTCTGGCACTGTCCGTAGTGTGGCAGGTGTTATGCAGGTCTTATTGAACGGTCATGCAGGGCACGTTCCCAAGGGCTCCCGACCTCCATGGGGCCCCCAACCCCAAAAATTATATATTATGTTGGAGGTCAATGGCCCCCCAAATAGCATATTAACACGTCATAAGCAATTGCAAAATGTGTAGAATAGCAAATTAGCTTTAAACTGCAAAACCTTCTCTCACTCATCCTCCTGGCAAAATGGGAAGAATAGCATGAGATGAAAGTACTGTTTATATTTCATTTTCATTTTTTATGGGAAAACTATTTCTAAGATGCATACTTTCAATTTTTCTGGACTCACTTCACTCCCATAAGCATAGAGGGAAGCTTGCGCTGCTGGTGCTGGGACATCCGCAGACCAAATGTCAAGATTTACATTTGTTAAAGGTCATGAACAGTCAAAATCATGTTTTTCATGAAATGTTATGATATTTGAAGGAAACCAGAACAAAGTATGATGACCAAAGTATGACAAATGACTGTTGCTTCTACAGTACATTTAAAAAGTTTGTTCATAAAGTTACTGGTCCCTTCCCCATGTCAAACACTTGGATTCATTATTAAGGGGACAAGATGACATCACCTTAGCTCTCATTTTAATGCACCAATTGTGACATGATATTCTCTTAAATCATTTAAGTACGGCCTCGTAACCAGCGTGTTTTCCGAGTGGCGTGGTTTATATAGCTAGATAGCTACTCTACTGGTGCAAAAATGGGACAGTAGGTTCTCAGCAAATGTAATTAAAGGTTTACCCTATTAATCTATGGCAAAGATACTTATATATTTCCCCTTCCACCTGTGTCTGGTGTTAGCTAGTTACTGGCTAGCTAGGTCTACAGCCAGCATGAACGAAAGGGGGGGATGGGTCGTTCAAAACTCAGATGCAGTTGTCAAGTCAACACATTCCTCAGTGCTGCTGTGAACGGTATCATAAGAGACATTCCAAATGAGAGATGTATAAAAAGTATCATTGATGCCATTTCAATGTTGGTTGAGTTGCTTTGTGTATCACCAAATTTGCTTGAGATGATTTTACTGCAACACGGCTCACTGCATCCAAGTTGCTTGTCATAGGCGTTTCAAAAAGCTGTCAGTCAATGCGAGCTCATGAATATTAGCTCCCTGCCCACTCAGCCTGTCTTTTCAAACTTCCTGGTAGTTAGTCATGCGAGGAAAAAGTACTTTTCAGAATGACTGTTCAGGACCTTTAACATCGTACAGTGTGACACGTTATAGTCGTAAAAGACTGATTCAGACATACAGTGTGGGAAGGCCTTTATTTAAACTTAAACATATTAATTATCACCATGTGCAAAAGGTCAGCTAATAGAGACATATTTAATTAATAATGTGCTATATTGATAGTCTAGTTCTTTTTTTTTACACAAGGCTAATGAGCTAGATAACTAAGTGCTTGTGGAAATGAAACAATCCCATCATGTATTCTGCTGACATTTCCATAAACATTAGAAACTGGAGTCAATTAAAAAAATAAAGTAAACACGTTGACAGGAGAAATTAAACTGTGTCTTGACTGTGGCTGTCAGGGGAGGTTGCCTTTTCCCCCTGTCTAAAGTTTTTAGAGTAAATTACTGGTTGCCCTGTTGGCTCTGCCTAGTGGGTGTGTGTGTATGTGTGTGTGTGTGTGTGTGTGTGTGTGTGTGTGTGTGTGTGTGTGTGTGTGTGTGTGTGTGTGTGTGTGTGTGTGTGTGTGTGTGTGTGTGTGTGTGTGTGTGTGTGTGTACTGTAGCGATCAACTTCTGCTAAATACTAATTACTGAATACTTAGTGCGGGTGCCCTTTCTATTGAGTCCCTTTAGTATAAACATTCATTATGACTCTTTTTGTCCTTTGTAGCTCCATCATCATTATTCCACCGCATCCCCCGGAGGAGAGGGGGAGCCGAGGCCGGGACTGGGGCCGGACCCGGCTGGAAAAACAGTGATATTTGTGCGCAGAGATCAAAAGCATTTACCTTTAGATGTTTCTCCGATATGAATATTCAATGTCCTTATTGAAATCTAATGTGGGTCTCCTTGTCTCAGGGGCCATTTCATCAGTGCCTGTTGCCCGAGGCCACTGCTGATTGACAGCCAAACTTTAGTAAAGAGAGAGGAGGGAAAAGAGAAGGGAATCTGGTGGTGCTGGAGATATGAGCAGAGAGGGTTTCTGTGTGAAGCCAGGGAGGGCTGAAAAAGACATGAGTGGAGGGGTGGAGGGTGGAAGAGCGGGATGGAGGGGCTATTTAACCTCCTTGTGCATGTCCAAACTGAATCCAGTTTTATTAAAAACCCTGGAAACAATAAACAAATTGAAACAAGAGTTAATAAACTATTCATAATTAGTGTACACATACTATTGATACATGAGTGTTTCAGCATTTGTAAGCAAGAACAATAAATTCAGTATGACTTGCAGTGGTCTAATTACTTTCAGTATTTAACCATTGTTCCGTGAGGTTTCTGCATTTCTCTGTTATTTCAAAACTGAGCAAATGACAACTCAGTGCCGAAGGCAACACACACCATATTGTTTCCTAAAATTACATTCTTTCAACATTTGTTTTTCTCTGTTACAGACCAAATACTTTTGAACTCTGTGACCATTCACTTGGCAAAACGAGAAAAGCTGCGCTCTCTCTCTCTCTCTCTCTCTCTCTCTCTCTCTCTCGGGAATGTCGTGATGATATTGTGTGTTTGTGTATTTGTTGTACTAGCTCAGACAAAGCCCACTGACTATCACTGCATATCAATAAATAAGTGAGTGAACAACATCCTGAAGTCATGAAGTGATCTGCCTCTGGCTCTTAGAAATGATGGATGACCAAATATGGACAGACAGACTGACAGACAGACAGTGACAAACACCACAGCTCAGGGAGAAGGAAACATATGTGATGTGGACAATGGAATTTTAAGCCCATTTATACCTGGTCCTAACATGCATCCTGATCTTGTCCATATCCTAATTGTGCTAACATTAAAGACATGCGTACACATGGTATTAAAGTATATTTTATTTGTCCACTGTGTCCGCATTGTGATTTGATTTCCTGGTCCCTCCATGTATGCAAAGCATTTGACAGATATTCTCTTAAAAAAATATGTATTTATTCTATGTACTGAGTGTACAAAACATTAGGAACACCTTTCTTATATTGAGTTGCACCCCCTTTTGCCCTCAGAACATCCTCAATTCGCCAGGGCAAGGTGTTGAAAGCATTTCACAGGGATGCTGGCCCATGTTGACTCCAATGCGTCCCACAGTTGTATCACGTTCACTGGATGTCCTTTGGGTGGTGGACGATTCTTGATGCACATGAGAAATTGTTGAGTGTGAAAAACCCAGCAGCATTGCAGTTCTTGACACACTCAAACCGGTGAGCCTGGCACCTACTACCATACCTCATTCAAAGGCACATCAATCTTTTGTATTGCCAATTCACCCTCTGAATGACACAATCCATGTATCAATTGTCTCAAGGCTTAAAAATCCTTCTTTAACATGTCTCCTCCCCTTCAACTACACTGATTTAAGTGGATTTAACAAGTGACATCAATAAGGGATCATAGCTTTCACCTGGTTATGTCTAATTATAATTGAAAAACATTATAAGATTCACACACTCTTAGTAAATCAGCATTTATAACCATTTACAATAGAGTAAAATGTATTTAACTCTCTACATTTCAGCCCAATTTACATAATTTAAACATTTGATTCGGGTAGACACAAAGTATTCGAGTATGTCAAGCAGCTGTAGCCACTAGGTAGGGAGGTACAGTATATGATTATAGCCCACTGATGGTAGCCAATGGAAACCTACCTTACATGTAAAGAGAGGGAGCACACACACACACTGTCCTCATCTTGCCACAGAGCTGATAGTGGTTTATGTTATACCATTTTTCAAATCCTTTGGTGCTATTTTCACAAGTACTGTATGTGGTGAACTTTCTAAACTCTTAGAAACAACTCCAAACTGGGAACAGTTGTAACGCAGCCAGTCAAAACCTCTCATTGTGCATTAATTTTGTTTGGAGACATCTTTCACCACACAACCATTGAGCCAAAATACAGTACATTAAAAAAAAAACACAACATATTGATATCTTTTCAATTTAGTTGTTTTAACAACCAGTTAGTCCAATAGCAAAAAATGCAAGATACATGTTTCAAAATTGTCCTTTGAAGTGCTGGAAGTAATATGCTACAGTAATGTAAATTACAGTACATTAAACTGTTTTCACATTAGGCTATACACTTGCACTACCCATCAAAATGTATTGAAAATGAAATGTCTATCCCATGTGTGATCAAAGGTGTGATCATTGAAGACCTTGATTACAACATACAGTACCAGTCAAAAGTTTGGACACACCTACTCATTCAAGAGTTTTCCTTTATTTTTACTATTTTCTACATTGTAGAATAATAGTGAAGATATCACAACTATGAAATAACACATATGGAATCATGTAGTAACCAAAAAAGTGTTAAACAAATCAAAATATATTTTATATTTGAGATTCTTCAAAGTAACCACCCTGTGCCTTGTTAAAAGTTAATTTGTGGAATTTCTTTCCTTCTTAATGCGTTTGAGCCAATCAGTTGTGTTGTGACAAGGTAGGGGTGGTATACAGAAGATAGCCCTATTTGGTAAAAGACCAAGTCCATATTATGTCAAGAACAGCTAAAATAAGTAAAGAGAAATGACAGTCCATCATTATTTTAAGACATGAAGGTCAGTCAATACGGAACATGTCACTTTGAAAGTTTCTTCAAGTGCAGTGGCAAAACCATCAAGCGCTATGATGAAACTGAATCTCATGAGGACCGCCACAGGGAAGGAAGACCCAGAGTTACCTCCACTGCAGAGGATAAGTTCATTAGTGTTAACTGCACCTCAGATTGCAGCCCAAATAAATGCTTCACAGAGTTCAAGTAACAGACACATCTCAACATCAACTATTCATAGGAGACTGCATGAATCAGACCTTCATGCTCAAATTACTGCAAAGGAGGACACCAATAAGAAGAAGAGACTTGCTTGGACCAAGAAACACGAGCAATGGACATTAGACAGGTGGAAATCTGTCCTTTGGTCTGATGAGTCCAAATTTGAGATTTTTGGTTCCAACCGCAGTGTCTTTGTGAGATGCAGAGTAGGTGAACAGATATTCTCCACATGTGTGGTTCCCACCTTGAAGCATGGAGGAGGTGTGATGGTGCTTTGCTGGTGACACTGATTTATTTAGAATTCAAGAAACACAGTATCATGCAGTGATTCACCATCCCATCTGGATTGAGTTTAGTGAGATTAGTTTTTCAGGGATGGAATGCTGCATCAGATGTCCCGACCTCAACCCAATTGAGGTTTGGGATGAGTTGGACCGCAGAAAATCAGCCAACAAGTTCTCAGCATATGTGGGAACTCCTTCAAGACTGTTGGAAAAGCATTCCTCATGAAGCTGGTTGAGAGAACGCGAAGAGTGTGCAAAGTTGTCATCAAGGCAGCGGGTGGATACTTTGAAGAATCTCTAATATAAATACTTTTTTGGTTACTACATGATTCCATATGTGTAATTTCATAGTTTTGATGTCTTCACTATTATTCTACAATGTAGAAAATAGTAAAAATAAAGAAAAACCCTTGATAGACTGGTATCTGGTACTGTGTGTATTGTAATTTAACAAATTAAATCAAACAAAATAAATTAATGAAAGAAACTAGTTAGCTGGCACTAGTTTGCATCAGGCCTGTCTTGAGCATTTTGCCAAAGGTTCTCATCGACATCGCAGTGATTGTCCTCATTGTTAATGCACCTGGGGAAAAACCTTTTGGCATGGCGAATCCAAGCCTGACATTGGTCTGGGTTGATATCACTGCATGCCTCATCCATGGCCTGAAGGAGGGTGGCACACTCATGTGGATGGTGATCATACACCTTCCACCTCCATGCTGAAAATAAATCCTCCATAGGATTGAGGAAAGAAGATTATGGGGGCAGGTATAGGGTCAGGAATGGGCCTGAAACCATGCCTGAACCACCACTGCATAGTGGAAACTAACATTGTCGCAAACACTGACAGGCCTGCTAAATCTTATTGAGGAGGTGTGCAGCATTGTAGGACCCAAGTAGAGGCCTACGCCCTACCACACCATCTTCAGATATGTTTGCACACATGGAGATGTTTCCCCCACGTTGTCCAGGAACTTGAACGATTGCCTGTTGGCCAATGAGGTTCTGGCCAGGTTGAAGGCGGCTTCATCAACAAATATGTTTTTGTGATGGTTCACAGCAGCATCAAGCATCCATCACCCTCTAAAAAGAGATTTGGGTTAGTTATTTTCAATTAAAGTAGCATGTGCATCAAATAGTAACAGTAATCTTACAGTATACAGTGGTGCTGTACCTGAACATACTCACCCCGAAGTTGTTTCATCCGGTCATTCTTTCTCTCAAAAGACACCAGGTATATCTGTTTCATAGATACCTGTGGCCTCTTCAAAAGGTGGCCTATTGTTGACAGGCTGATGGATGCCACATTGGCAAAGAGGTGAGCAAAGGCACCCGTCAGAGATGTGGCCTTCAGTTGAGGACTTGTGAGGCATCTGTTTATCTCTAATGTACTTGTCCTCTTGCTCACTGGGGCTTCCCACTCCTCTTTCTATTCTGGTTAGAGCCAGTTTGCGCTGTTCTGTGAAGGGAGTAGTACACAGCGTTGTAAGAGATCTTCAGTTTCTTGGCAATTTCTCACATGGAATAGCCTTCATTTCTCAGAACAAGAATAGACTGACGAGTTTCAGAAGAAAGTTCTTTGTTTCTGCCCATTTTGAGTCTGTAATCGAACCCACAAATGCTGATGTTCCAGATACTCAACTAGTCTAAAGAAGGCCCATTTTATTGCTTCTTTAATCAGCACAACAGTTTTCAGCTGTGCTAACATAATTGTAAAATGGTTTTCTAATGATCAATTAGCCTTTTAAAATGATAAACTTGGATTAGCTAACACAACGTGCCATTGGAACACAGGAGTGATGGTTTCTGATAATGATAATAAAAAATCTGCCGTTTCCAGCTACAATAGTCATTTACAACATTAACAATGTCTACACTGTATTTCTGATCAATTTGATGTTATTTTAATGGATTAAAAAAAATCCAAAAACAAGTGACCCCAAACTTTTGAACGGTAGTGTACATTCCCATTCTGTAGTTCTCAAAAAATGTATATAGCAGACAAACCATTTGAAAATCTCTAGGTTTACTAAACGATTATTATCAATTAAGAGCAGTTGGATTAAGTATTAGGAAAATTTATGGTGAAATGATTGTCTTTCCACTTCCGTATTATGGCCCCAACAGTGCTCACTGGAACATTCAGAAGCTTAGAAATGTGCCTATAACCAATGCCATCATTATGTTTTGCAACAATTAGGTTGTGAATGTCTTGAGAAAGCTCTTTGCTTTTACCCATCATGAGATGTGTCTTGTGTGACACCTTGGCAATGAGACCTTTTTGTAGGCCATCAGTTGGGACTGAACCAGCTGATATTAATTTGCACTGACAGGGGGCTGGATTGCTTTTTAATTACTGATAGTTTTCAGCTGTTGTCTTGGCTTTCCATGCCTTTTTGAACTTCCCTTTCTTCATGTGTTCAATACTGTATGGTCCCTCAGTCGAGCAGTAAATTTCAAGGACAGACTCCACTACAAAGACCAAGGAGGTTTAACAATGCCTCGGTAGATGGGTTAGGGTTAGCAGAAAAAGCAGACATTGAATATCCCTTTGAACATGGTGAAGTTATTAATTACAATTACTTTGGCTTGTGTATCAATACACCCAGTCACTACAAAGATACAAGTGTCCTTCCTAACGCAGTTGCCGGAGAGAAAGGAAACCTCTCAGAGATTTCACCATGAGGCCAATGGCGACATTAAAACAGTTACAGAGTTTAATGGCTGTGATAGGAGAAAACTGATGATAGATCAACAACATTGTAGTTACTCCACAATACTAACCATTTGACAGAGTGAAAAGAAGGAAGCCTGTATAGAATACAAATATTCCAAAACATGCATCCTGTTTGCAACACAGCACTAAAGTAATACTGCCAAACATTTGGTCAAGCAATTAACTTTTTGTCCTGAATACAAAGTGTTATGTTTGGGGTACCGATCTCCATATTAGATGCATTATGTTATGGGTATCCTTTTTATCGTTAAGGACTAGGGAATGTATTTAAGGATAAAAGATTCTAGAGGAAAGCCTGGTCCAGACACTGGGAGAACACAAGACTAAAACTGGAATTGCTTACCAAGAAGATAGTGAATGTTCCTGAGTGGCTGAGTTACAGTTTTGACATAAATCTGCTTGAAAATCTATGGCAAGACCTGAAAAGGTTGTCTAGCAATGATCAGCAATCAATTTGACAGAGATTGAAGAATTTTGAAAATAAAAATGTGCAAATGTTGCACAATCCAGGTGTGGAAAGCTCTTAGAGACTTACCCAGAAAGACTCAGCTGTAATTGCTGCAAAAGGTGCTTCTATAAAGTATTGACTCAAGGCTGTGAATACTCAATTTGATGTTTCTGTATCTCATTTTCAATAAGTTTGCAAAAATGTCACTGTCATTGTGGGGTATTGTGTGTAGATGGGTGAGGGAAAAACAATCTAAATGAATGGGAAGGTGTGGGTCCTGTCCCAAAGGGTTCAATTAAAATGGTGCCCCTCTCAATGCCCTCGCCATTTGCTCTTTATATTTAACAGAGGCCATATGTGACCGACCTACTTATGTAGCAAAATGTGAAATGTTTTTTTAATGCATTGGATAAAAGTAGAGACTCAGAGCTCGAAAATAGTATATAATACACTGCAGTTGAGGAACAATGGGAAAGTAATTATGCTTTGAAAGTTGATAAACTTGTAACCCCACTTTTGAGAAAATGGACCTTGAATGTTTTGGAACAATTACTGGAGAGATCCTCTTTGTTAACACCCATTCAGCATCGTTCACACCCTCTTAAGCCTTAGTCCCACCCATCTCTTTAAGGATTCACATGTGAGGCCATGTGGTAAACACACACTATATCAAATAAAATCTAAGTTTATTGGTCACATGCACAGGATACAGAAGGTGTAAATGGTATAGTGAAAGTACTTGCATACTTGCTTAGTAGCGATATCAAAAACAGAAACTGTCCAGATAAAAATATTTTATAAATATTTTATTGTTATTAGATGATGCTTACCCGACACACTCTAAATTGATGGGTCATGTGAAGGAAATGCTATAATCACCCCTCACCCACATCTAGCTAAGTGGATGGGTCACTATTGTCTAGACATGTACACACGTTCATGAAATATAATCGATGGCCGTAATCACCCCGAGACACACCTGCTAATTTGATTGGTTGTATAATAATCCGGCCGAAGAGTAGTCTTTGGTTTAGACGGGTAGCTAGCTAGCTAAACAATGAACCGGCATAACCCCAAATCATACTACTACTGATACAAACATTGTCATAGCTGTAGTATAAATCTGCAGGTAGCTAACACTAACAAACCGGTGTTTTATTCTACCTGGTTATCATGGTCATGTCGCCGGTGGTCGCTAAATTGAAAATGTTTTCCCTCCAACCATAAGGCACTACAGAGGGTAGTGCATACAGCCCAGTACATCACTGGGGCCAAGCTTCCTGACATCCAGGACCTCTATACCTGGTGGTGTCAGAGGAAGGCCCTAAAAATTGTCAAGGACTCCAGCCACCCTGGTCGTAGACTGTTCTCTCTGCTACCGCATGGCAAGCGGTACTGGAGCGCCAAGTCTAGGTCCAAAAGGCTTCTTAACAGCTTCTACCCCCAAGCCATAAGACTCCTGAACAGCTAATTAAATGGCTACCCGGACTATTCGCATCGTTCCCACCCCCTCTTTTATGCTGCTACTACTCTCTGTTTATTATGTATTATCTATGCATAGTCACTTTAACTCTACCCACATGTACATACTACCTCAATTACCTTGACTAACCTGTGCCCCCGCACATTGACCCTGTACCAGTACCCCCTGTATATAGCCTCCCTACTGTTATTTTACTGCTGTTCTTTTTTTTACTTATCTATTTTTTACTTAATACTTATTTTTCTTAAAACTGCATTGTTGGTCAAGGGCTTGTAAGTAAGCATTTCACTGTAAGGTCTACACCTGTTGTATTCGACGCATGTGACAAATATAATTTGATTTGATTTGATTTGAATACTTGTAAAGAACAGCAAGGCCGCACACGGTTTATGCTCCCAATTCACTGCTTTATTTACAATGTTTCAACTCATTGTCTGGCTTCAAAACAGAAGTGCAAACTCTCTCGGTTCGGTAGCTCAATGTACGGTAGTTGCCTGGTAAGAAACAGAAGAAAAAAAAAACACTGCTCAATCAAAATGTTTAATCCATAGCAGAGCACTTTCCACACGCCCACTAATTTCCTTTCGACACACCCACTCGCCCATACTCCGGTCGCCACAATGGGCTGCAGCTACCACTCCCTCACCCGACGAAAGGTCAATTATGGAGAGAAAGAGAAGAGGTTTTTTTTTCTGAAATGGCTAATTGAGTTACTGTCAGTGACATAACAAGAGAAAAGATTATGATGCACAACCTAATTTTAAAATTGCACCTGGTGTATTCTACTATTCTTACTATCAATAGAGAGTTCTTAATTTTATTACATTTTTTATGGTCGGCGGGCCGCATAGAATTGTTGCTTATGCCTGGAACCAGCCCTGGGGACAGTAGAGATGCAGTCATCCACACTGCCAAATTACAACAATTTATAAGTGGCAGTGGGCTGATTTAGACACAGGAGGGGACCAAGAACAACTGAGAGAGTTTAGGGAAGTCTACGCACTTTAATTAAAAACCTTATTCAATCAAATGCACCCAGTAACTACAGGTAAATGCCAAAATAAAGGAAACACCAACACAAAGTGTCTTAATAGGGTGTTGGACCACCACAATGCACCTTAGCATAGATTCTACAAGTGTCTGGTACTCTATTTGAGGGATCCGACACCATTCTTCCATTGCAAATTCCATCATTTGGTGTTTTGTTGATGGTGGTGGAAAACGCTGTCTCAGACGCCGCTCTAGAATCTCCAAATAGTGTTCAATTGGTTTGAGATCTGGTTACTGAGACACTCTAACCCAAACCCCCTATGCTCCTTTGAGACCTCTCTTTCAAAGTGATTGAGATCTCTTCTTCTAGCCATGGTAGAAATTAATGGACACCTGGGTATTTTTATACACAACCCTAAGCAGGATGGGATGTTAATTGCTTAATTAACTCAGGAACCACACCTGTGTGGAAGCACCTGCTGTGTGGAAGCACCTGCTTTGTATCCCTCATTTACTGAAGTGTTTCCTTTATTTTGGCAGTTACCTGCAGGTTTAGAGGATATATAAAAAAGATTGTTGTGCGCCTTTGTAGCCTATTAATGTACTCACCAACACAATGCATGCAGTGCCAACCCAAAATACATTTGACACAAGGTATCAATTCAAACATCCTTTCTCGCTGTGCTGAAACCACATGATTTCTGATGTAGGCTATACCGGAAATATTTTAGTTCCATCTGGCTGCAACGCCTAAAATGAACCTCCTAAGGAAATCCCTAACATCAGGCTAACAGGCGCAATGCAATTAGCGTTTAAACCATGTCAATGGCGTTCTAATACAAAGGCTCTCAGAGGACCTCAGGACTTCTAACACCTGATCTATTACCAGTGAATGATTAATCCTCCACAACACAATGCCCAGTCGTTAACTAGGTCTTTATGTCGTTAGTTAGTCCTAATAAACTCCCTGTCCCTTTTAAAGTCGTTAACTTGCATTTCACTAATTAGCATTCTTATCAGGGGATCAGGAGAGGGAGAGAGGGCGAGAGAGGGGGAGAGAGAGAGAGAGAGGGGGGATACAGTAGAGTAGGCCCTCCGCCACAAAGGAAGGACATCCGATGAGACGGCGACACAGTGACATTGTCATTAACTTGATGTTAATTACAAATTAATGGGGCTATTTCATTTACATGTATCTCTGGCTCTGTGACGAGGCCCTTCTATAGTAGGTTACTCTAGCGAGGCCCATTGAAGCCCAGAAGATGTGGGGGAGGTTCCCCTTGTCCAGTCTCCCCTCAGTGTTTCATGGGAGCTAATTAAATAGTGGGCCACTCATCATGATTATGTCTGAGAGTGCTGCTTTAACTCTGCAATTTAGAGACAATTTGAATCTACCCATCTAGACTGTGAAGTGACTGACTGACACTACGCCTACTCTTAAATTGATGGCTCTCACACCAGATACTGCCTCTCCCCTGTCAACTCTCTTCATAACTACAGAGACAGTAAAGTCCTACTAGATCAGAGGTCTTAGAGAAAAGGAAATGGAACTATTTCAGACTATTTGGGACATGATGTAAAGTGCATTTCCTGTGTGCCTTTTGCATGGCACCTCTAGTCTATTGTCTTCAGATTGTGTTGCAGGTGTGGAGATGGTCAGAAATCAAGTCATCATCAGTGTAAGACATTTATAACAACTATATTACCTAAGAACCTGCAAGCTCCAGCCATCTTAAAATGTTTCATTCTGTTGACCATTGAATTCTCCAAAACTCAAGGGCTTCAACCACAACCACCTAATCCTTGGTCTCTGACCACTCCCATTTTCCCCTCACCATCTATTGCCACGGTGACATCCACAAGCCACTGGTCTCCATGGTAACTGGAGCCTTTAGTCCCGTGAGAGTGGTGTCGGTGTGCCAGCTAGCCAACATGGCACACAGCGTCCTGCCATATGGTGCCACCCCATACATCCCGCTGGCCTGGCTGAGCCGGGGCTGGGAATCTGGGCTTGAAGAGAGGGGAGGGGGGAGTGTTAATGGGAGAGCCAGTATACACTCCACAGCTGAGGCATAGAGAGATCTAGTGGTGATAGTCTGAGAGCACATGATACCCACTATAAGGTGCATGTTGCATGCTTGCTGGTTTTACTTTTGCCCATATGTTATCACAAGGGTGTGTGCAATAAGTACAAAAAGTATGGTAAGTAAGAAAGTACAATCCCTCTGAAACATCTTTGACGTTAATTGCCATGATACAAACAAATCTGATTGGGCAGAAAAAAATAAGTATATGACATCTTGTAGACATACGTAAACGCACACTTCAATTTTTTGTATTTCCAAAGTATGGCAAAACAACTATTGTACTGCCCTTTTCCAATGAGCTACTTTGTGACTATGATTATAAGCCCTCTGCTGCCCTTGTGTGGTACCAGGTGAAAGTACAATTTACAGTCTAACCACGTCACTCAAAGGTTTCCTATGGTAGGAAGTAATGGTCAAACAACTCACTACAGTTGATAAAATAGTTTTTATTTATTTCAAGTTCAATAAAATACTATTACAAGTACAATATATGTTTTAAGCAATAGAATACTGCATTTCTTTTGCATAAACATTTAGAATCTGTTTTGTCTTATCAAAAATAGTCAGTATGCTTTTGCAGAAAGCTACACCTGTTTGTGAAATGTTGGTGGGCGGAAACATATGGTTCTTCGCTCTAATTCAATGGGCCGATATGACACAACATATAAGCATTACAAAGGGCAGCATGTGACACAGGGTTGGGGGTCAAATCTGGAGAAATTCAAGAAGTTAATCAAAATTCCAATTCAAGAATTTTAAAATCTTGATTGAGATGGCATTTTTCAATTCTTGAATTAGAATTTAAATTCACTCACTGATTTTACTACTGGTTGGACCCCAACCCTGATGTGACAGAAATCAACAAGCAGTGAAGGCATTTTCAAACAATCATCAGCTAAGGTAAGTGAAGTGAAAGAGCTTTAGAATAAGGGCATCAGCTTCTGTGCTCAAAAATGTTGGGTGTTCAGATTACAAATAATTAAAAACAATAGACTACAAATTGGTCAGACCGACAAACTAGGGCATAGCTTTTGTACAGTAGCCTGCCACTAACATGTGTTAGCTTTTGTATGCTAAGGCCTAAGGTATAAAGCAGGTCTATATGTAAGTTAACTTTATATATGTACAGTGGTGCTTGAAAGTTTGTGAACCCTTTAAGAGTTTTCTATATTTCTGCATAAATATGACCTAAATCATCAGATTTTCACTCGTCCTAAAAGTAGATAAAGAGAACCCAATTAAACAAATGACACAAAAACATTATACTTGGTCATTTATTTATTGAGGAAAATTATGTATGTATGTGAACCTCTAGGATAAGCAGTAAATTTGAAAGTGAAATTAGAGTCAGGAGTTTCAATCAATGGGATGACAAATCAGGTGTGAGTGGGCACCCTGTTTTATTTAAAGAACAGGGATCTCTCAAAGTCTGATCTTCATAACACACGTTTGTGGAAGTGTACCATGGCACGAACAAAGGAGATTTCTGAGGATCTCAGAAAGTGAGTTGTTGATGCTCATCAGGCTGGAAAAGGTTACAAAGCCATCTCTAAAGAGTTTGGACTCCAATCCACAGTCCAGACAGATTGTGTACAAATGGAGGAAATTGAAGACCATTGTTAACCTCCCCAGGAGTGGTCGACCAACAAAGATCACTCCAAGAGTAAGGCGTGCAATAGTCTGTGAGGTCACAAAGGAACCCAGGGTAACTTCTAAGCAACTAAAGGCCTCTCTCACATTCGCTAATGTCAATGTTCATGAGTCTACCATCAGGAGAACACTGAACAACAATGGTGTGCATGGCAGGATTGCAAGGAGAAAGCCACTCCTCTCCAAAAAGAACATTGCTGCCCGTCTGCAGTTTGCTCAAGATCACTTGGACAAGCCAGAACATTGGAAAATATATGTTTTGTGGACGGATGAAACCGAAATATAACTTTTTGGTTTATGTTTGGCAAAAGGAAAACACTGCATTCCAGCATAAGAACCTTATTCCATCTGTGAAACATGGTGGTGGCAGTATCATGGTTTGGGCCTGTTTTGCTGCATCTGGGCCAGGAAGGACGCCTTGCCATCATTGATGGAACAATGAATTCTGAATTATACCAGCGATTTCTAAAAGGAAAATGTCTGGACATCTGTCTGTGAACTGAATCTCAAGAGAACGTGTGTCATGCAGCAAGACAACCCTAAGCACACAAGTAATTCTACCAAAGAATGGTTAAAGAAGAATAAAGTTAATGTTTTGGAATAGCCAAGTCAAAGTCCTGACCTTGTGGAAGAACCTGAAGCGAGCAGTTCATGTAAGGAAACCCACCAACATCCCAGAGTTGAAGCTGTTCTGTACGGAGGAATGGGCTAAAAGTTCCTCCAAGCCGATGTGCAGGACTGATAAACAGTTACAGGAAACGTTTAGTTGCAGTTATTGCTGCACAAGGGGGGGGGGGGGTCACACCAAATACTGAAAGCAAAGGTTCACATACTTCTGCCACTCACAGATATGTAATATTGGATAATTTTCCTCAATAAATAAATGACCAAGTATATTTTTGGCTCATGTGTTTAATTGGGTTCTCTATCTACTTTTAGGATGTTTTAGGTCATATTTATGCAGAAATATAGAAAACTCTAAAGGGTTCACAAACTTTCGAGCAGTTAGAGAATACACAGATCATGTATTCAGTAACAAGAACATGTTCAATCAAAAGTGCTATAATAGAACTGATTCATGTCATCCTGTTTGACCTCACTGCAATCAAGGCCTTTGTTTCTGAGAAGCAAGCGCCCTACTGTGTCCGTAACACTCTGTGGGTGTTTAACACCGTAATACATTCACTTCATGTCACAGCTGGATTTTGTTACCAGGTAGCCGTCTACTGCATGACACTTGACTGCCTCATAAGCTGTAGGAAACTGCATCGTCCAAGTCTCCTTTAAGTGCCCACTATCGCAGCAAATATGACAAAATCTCAACTGATACACTATAGTATCTTTCTAAAAGTCTCCTATGCTTTATTGACAACATAATTGATAAAACATTTTCATATAAATTAAATAAATAAAAAAATCAATGTGATTCAGGTATTCGTATTTGAGCATGTCATGCAATTATCTTCATGACAATAAAAAAAAGGAAACGTAATAACATTTGGCCTAACATCGAGGCTACAGTCTCCCTGACAGCTCTGGAGATAAAACAAAATGCAGTGAAGCAAGCTGATCAGCATGTAACCATAGCGATAAAGACGATGGCAGGTAAATTGTACAGAACATCAGAGTGGGTGTATGGGTTATTAGTCACCTCTTAATTAGATGCCACTCACAGTCATGTATTTTTCTTTTAGTCTGCTTTCCCCATAGTCTCCACAGAGCGCGGGGCTTCCTTCATCAGCTACAAACACACATCTTGCTCGGCTTAAAACTGTCAAACCGACTAGACTCACACACGTCATTCTCCTCATATTACTCCACATAAACCCAGACACAGACCTGGGTGTGGAACCAGCAGACACTGATGTCATACTGAATCTATGAAATGTTAACCACAGTCACTGTTTCCACGACTGCTACTCCACAGTCCCAACCCAACATGCCCAACCATGGCTAAAGATCGAACAATCAAAAACATGACAGGAATGGTTCTTTACATATTGTAGCACTATCAGTGTTTCCCCTATGATTATTTTCAGCAGTGGTGGCAAGTGTAGCAGGTGGGAGGGGAGGATGGGTGTATTGCGACTAGCATTAGTGCATTAGCGCAATGACATGCTAGCGGTTCCCATAGAATTAGTCATTGAGCCAACAATTATCCCTTTAAAAGCACGTCTCTGCAGATATATATATATATATATATATATATATATATATATATATATATAGTTGAATTCAGAAGTTTACATACACTTAGGTTGAAGTCATTAAAACTCATTTTTCAACCACTCCACAGATTTCATGTTAACAAACTATAGTTTTGGCAAGTCGGTTAGGACATCTACTTTCTGCATGACAAGTAATTCTTCCAACAATTGTTTACAGACAGATTATTTTACTTATAATTCACTATATCACAATTCCAGTGGGTCAGAAGTTTACATACAAAGTTGGCCGTGCCTTTAAACAGCTTAGAAAATTCCAGAAAATGATGTCATGGCTTTAGAAGCTTATGATAGGCTAATTGACATAATTTGAGTCAATTGAAATTTCAAGGTCTAACTTCAAACTCGGTGCCTCTTTAATCGACATCATGGGAAAATCTAAAGAAATCAGCTAAGACCTCAGAAAAAAAATTGTAGAAATCCACAAAGATCAACTTTTTGGAGAATTGTCCTCTGATCTGATGAAACAAAAATAGAACTGTTTAGCCATAATGACCATTGTTATGTTTGGAGGAAAAAGGGGGACGGGGCAAATTATGTGGATATATTGAAGCAACATCTCAAGACATCAGTCAGGAAGTTAAAGCTTGGTCGCAAATGGGTCTTCCAAATGGACAATGACCCCAAGCATACTTCCAAAGTTGTGGCAAAATGACTTAATGACAACTAAGTCAAGGTATTGGAGTGGCCATCAAAGTCCTGACCTCCATCCTATAGAAAATTTGTGGGCAGAACTGCGAGCAAGGAGGCCTACAAACCTGACTCAGATACACCAGATCTGTCAGGAGGAATGGGCCAAAATTCACACAACCTATTGTGGGAAGCTTGTGGAAGGCTACCCGAAACGTTTGACCCAAGTTAAACAATTTAAAGGCAATGCTACCAAATACTAATTGAGTGTATGTAAACTTCTGACCCACTGGGAATGTGATGAAAGAAATAAAAGCTGAAATAAATCACTCTCTCTACTATTATTCTGACATTTCACATTCTTAAAATAAAGTGGTGATCCTAACTGACCTAAAACTGGGAATTTTTACTAGGATTAAATGTCAGGAATTGTGAAAAACTGAGTTTAAATGTATTTGGCTAAGGTGTATGTAAATTTCTGACTTCAACTGTGTACACACACACACACACACACACACACACACACACACACACACACACAATATATGACCAAAAGTATGTGGAAACATCCAACATCTCATTCCAAAATCATGGGCATTAACATGGAGTTGGTCCCTGCTTTGCTGCTATAACAGCCTCCATTCTTCTGGGAAGGCTTTCCACTAGATGTTAGAACATTGCTGCGGGGACTTGCTTCCATTCAGCCACAAGAGCATTAGTGAGGTTGGGCACTGATGTTGGGCAATTAGGCCTGACTCGCAGTCGGCATTCCAGTTCATCGCAAAGGTGAAAGGGCCTTTCCCAAACTGTTGCCACAAAGTTGGAAGCATAGAATCGTGTAGAATGTAATTGTATGCTGTAACATTAAGATTTCCCTTCACTGGAACTAAGGGGCCTAGCCCGAACCATGAAATACAGCCCCAGACCATTATTCCTCCTCCACCAAACTTTACAGTTGGCACTATGCATTGAGGCAGGTAGCGTTCTTCTGGCATCCGCCAAACCCAGATTCGTCCATCAGACTGCCAGATGGTGAAGTGTGATTAATCACTCCAGAGAATGCGTTTCCACTGCTCCAGAGTCCAATGGCAGTAAGCTTTACACCACTCCAGCAAACACTTGGCATTGTGCATGGTGATCTTAGGCTTGTTTGCAGCTGCTCGGCCATGGAGTTTGTGTGGGGCACCATTTCACAGCCGTTGTTGCTCCTAGACGTTTCCACTTAACAATACCAGCACTTACAGTTGACCGGGCAGCTCTAGCAGGGCAGAAATTTGACGAACTTACTTGTTGGAAAGGTGGCGGTGCCAAGTTGAAAGTCACTGAGCTCTTCAGTAAGGCCATTCTACTGCTAATGTTTATCTATAGAGATTGCATGGCTGTGTGCTTGACTTTATACACCTGTCAGCAACTGGTGTGGCTAAATTAGGCGAATCCACAAAAAAATAAAAATAAAATAAGGGAGAGAGAATGAATCATTGTTAAATTGTGATGTGGATGTTTTGATACCTTTAACAGACCAAGGCTCTCGCAGTTTTCTTTCTATATTTAAGTCTCTAGTGTGCATTCTGTGGTACATGGGCATGGTTTCTGGTCCTGTTTTAGGGACTCAGATGTGGATAGTGTCGGTCGTGGTCCCGTTTTGGCCCCTCAGTGTAATAGGTGGTTGGTGGGGTAGCAAGCCCTGGTCCCTCATCTCAACGTTGGGACTCAGATGTGCATGTTGTGGTAGCGGCCCTTGGAAGAGTCGATGTCGACCCGGCGGGCCTCAGCGAAGCCCAGGAAGGTGACCAGGCCTACCAGGTTCACCACAGTAATAAGGGCAAAGACAGATGCCCACGACCCTGTAGCCTCAATCAGATACCCCGAGAAATACACCATCAGCACACCTGGAGAAACACACACACATGATCAGATACGCAGAGAAATACAGCATTAGGAAACACAATACATGCACACACAAACTGAGCAGTTTCAGACTACGGCATATCAACTTAGCACATTAAACCACAGGCAGGCACAAACTACTTTTGCCCAAATGACAGTTCAGCCTCCCATTCCCAGTTGTGTGCCGTATAAGTAAATGGATTCAAATGCCCATTCCCCCTACGATGCCCTAACTGTCATCTTCTATTCCCTCAATTATGCATCTGACATACACTCTATTATCATTCCAGTGTATGAAATATGGATGGAGCATTAGAGCCAATGAGACTGACAGGAGACACAACCCAAAGTCCTGCCTTTAGAACAATGAGATTAATTATTCATCATTAATTAATGAAAGGACAAAACAACTGATCCTGGAACTGCTGGTGAAAGATTAATCACAGATGCCTCCATTGTAGTTTATTGTCACGCTTACCTGAGAATGCTCCACAGGTATTCATAACACCTGCAATGAAAAATAGAGGACTGTAATATTCATCAGAAGGAATACTCAATCAAAAGTCAAATCTGCTGAGAAGTTGATAAAGTAGCCACTGGTGTAACATACCAAACAGAGCCCCAGCACATGATGGAGCCAGGTCCTGAACATTCACAGACACACCGCTGGAGTACAGACACAACAAGACACGTTATTTTCTGCCTCAGTAGATAAGGCGTTATACAGACTCCCTATACTTTCTCCCTCAGTAGATAAGGTGTTATACAGACTCCCTATACTTTCTGCCTCAGTAGATAAGGCGTTATACAGACTCCCTATACTTTCTGCCTCAGTAGATAAGGTGTTATACAGACTCCCTATACTTTCTGCCTCAGTAGATAAGGTGTTATACAGACTCCCTATACTTTCTGCCTCAGTAGATAAGGTGTTATACAGACTCCCTATACTTTCTGCCTCAGTAGATAAGGCGTTATACAGACTCCCTATACTTTCTGCCTCAGTAGATAAGGTATACTGCTTCATATTAAAACCTGCCCACAGGTCTAGGGGCTAGGTCTAGGAGCGAGACAGTACCTGTGGCTGAAGGTGGTGAGGCCCATGGTGGCAGAGACAAAGGCCACAGCTGTGGGGAAGGTGGTGGTGCCACACAGCAGGAGGGTAAACACACTGGACACACCCATGGAGAAGAACTGGAGAGGAAAGGCAAATCTAAAGTTAACTAGCAATGCCAATTTGGACATTGAATCGGAAACAAGCTACAATACCTGCATAAGCTTCCTCACAGCAGCAGTGTCAAACCCTAGAGAGATAGAGAGAGAAAGAGACAAAGAGAACGAGACACAAAGACAAAGAGAAAGAAAAAGAGAGAGAGAGAGAGAGAGAGAGAGAGAGAGAGAGAGAGAGAGAGAGAGAGAGACACACACATTGGACAGAGCAATAGCAACAACCTTGGCAATCGTATAAGGGTACCAACTTTGACTGATTACAATCAGTAAAACATAAGTAAAACATTCACATCATTTGTTTCTTGATATCTCTGGCATTACCTTGGCTGATAAGGTGGTCAGAGAGACAGCCACTGAAGAGTGAAGAGGGGATGGCCACAAACCATGGGATAACGTTAAACACCCAACCCTGAGGGGAGAAGACCATAACATTTAACTCCAAGAACATAAATGAGCTCAGACATGTATGCCATTTATACAATATACATGTTGGCGAACATCTAAGTTTGGGGAACATCAGAGTTCCTTAGCTAGCAGTTTTATGTTTGCACCATGTCTACAGCGCCCTCTCTTGGTTTACTCAGTATTACACAGGTATGTCAGATGCAGGGGGTCTGACTAGCTTTGAGCAATTTTATAAGTACACTTTCAAGTGTGTCTGCTGTCTTTGTCATTCCAGCCTTGAACTCTAATGTGGTATTTCAAGTTTTATTTTGTCTTCTGAAGGGATGGGTTGGGAAAGGGGGAGGGATCGAGGGGGCAAGTTACCTTGGCGTCAGGGAAGGTGTCATTGAAGTAAGTTGGTAGCCATGACAACAATGTGAAGAAGGTGCTTGCAGTGCAAAGGTGCGTAATAATCACAGCACTGAAGGGAGGATAATGGAGACAGAGAACAAACAAATATAACACTTCTATGATTACATAATTGTAGAGCTCACAAAATAAAAAATAAACAAAATATTCCATAGCGGTCCCTACTTTTACTGGCTGTAATAACTTATGTATGGGTCACCACTACGGTTATATTCATGTGCCTGCTTAACATAAAACAAGCAATATCAGTATGTTTATTGTACATTTAATCAGACTGTTTAAAATGGCCTTCTCTCCACTGAGTTTTGCTCACTCAACAACTTAACAGTGTCAGTCCGCGCTGCAAATCCATGCTCACACCAACCCCCACCCACACACAGTCAGTGACATCTGCTTTTCTGTTTAGTGGTTAGTTTGCCTATCAAGGTGTGGTTTAGCTATTACAGGAAATATAATCAACCAACCAGACAAGACATCATTCCTGTTATTGTAAACAGGGCAGATCAGTTGCACGGACTGGCATGGGGTTCTATAAATAACAGCCAATAGAGACAGGCACAGAGGATATGAATGGAGCCTTTATCTGAGACGGGAACATCTAAAGGGAAGCGAGCTGATCGGCGAGGAGAGACAATCAATGGAGTAAAACTATATCAGTCAGTTAGGTACAAGCCAGGACTGTCCATTTACCTGCACACACACACACACACACACACACACACACGGGGAAAATAACACAGACACATACGCACAGTCTGAAACTCACAAAGCAGGACAGAAACACATGTACCTGTAGTGTAGACACACACAAACACATTGCACACCCACATACAGAACCCCAGGGCCTGGGACACATACTTCACAGAAATCCCCCATTGTGTTTGGGCCTTATCTCACCAGACAGCAGGTTGTTTGAAGAGGCGTAGCCAGTGTCTCCGGGACAGTTTGGACTGGGGCCCTCCACTACCCAGCGACTCCAATGTGATGATAGGACCTGGAACACACACATACACAGAAAGAGAGAAAGAGGAAAGTCTGAGCTCAATGTGGAGCTTAGAGGAAGTTCATAACAACAACAATAGGAACAGATGGCTAGAAAAACAACAATGAAGCAAAGATATGAAATATCTCCACTTGCCCAAAATAGTCTAGCTGTGAAATTAAACATTTGTTTACTTTCAGTAAGATATGAATATTCTCATTACACATAGATACATAAAACACACACACACACTCCTTACCTTCCCCTTTGAGCAGGTATTTCCAGATGCAGTATGCCCAGAGGACAGAGAGCAGGCCAGAAACATAGAACACACTCTCCCAACCATACAGGTCCAACATGAGGGAACCAGCCCCCCCAATCACCAGTGTCCTGCAGGAGACAACATCACTGGTCACACATACAAATGGCAGTTCAAAGATTTAGCTGCGGACCTTATCGTTTAGTTATAGTTTTTTACTGCAACGGCAAAACAAGACCATATGTGGAGAACTCCTGACTGGAGACAGAGAGAAACGTCTGTGGCTTCCTGATGAGCTGTTTACGGCCAGGCCAAAATGACATCCCTCCGCAACTCCAAATGACAAACGTCTGACGCTGGATTCCATAACAGATGACCTCATCAACAACAGCAGCATTTTAAAAACTCTGGTAAAAACTGCCCGAAGGCACAGATCTAGGATCAGCTTACCTTCCCTCAATCCACCAGTGGAGGAAACAAAAAATGGAGCTTAGATCAGCGTAGAGTTGCAAAGCTACTGGTCATTTTCCAAAGTTACAAGAATCTTCTATGGCAATTTATGGTAACATTGGTAATGTTTTATATCTGTGTTCATATTATCCATGAGTTTCTTGTGGATAGACCGTATGGATCAAGAGAAAATAGCCTAATTAATGAAAAAAGCATCTAATCAACAATGGCATTATTTTTTCTTAACTCTTCCAACTGCCACAAGTTTGGTGCCAAATCATTTACAACAAACACATATTGACATAGTAAAATAAATAAAGTGTGTAAAAATAAATAAAGTATATTTCATTCTGAAACCCTCACATATAAACATATTATAGAACAAAAATAAGCTGATGATAGATAGTAAGCAATGCCCGAAAAGCCATTATGCAAACACACTTCCAGAAGTAATCAAGCCACTCTCATGTAGTGGAAAAATTATTTATTGTTTTAGGGATTATGCATGGCAAGAATAAAAAAAAACACAGATTCGTTGCGGCTACCAAGTTCCTTGGTGTCCACATCACCAACAAACTATCATGGTCCAAACACACCAAGACAGTCGTGAAGAGGGCAAGACAACACCTTTTCCCCCTCAGGAGACTGAAAAGCATGGGTCCCCAGATCCTCTAAAGGTTCTACAGCTGCACCATCGAGAGCATCCTTACCGGTTGCATCACCGCCTGGTATGGCAACTGTCCGGCATCCGACCGTAAGGTGCTACAGAGGGTAGTGTGTACGGCCCAATACATCACTGGGGCCACTAGTGATTTATACTAGGCGGTGTCAGAGGAAGGTCCAAAAATGGTCAGACTCCAGTCAAACAAGTCATAGACTGTTCTCTCTGTTACCGCACGGCAAGCGGTACCGGAGCGCCAAGTCTAGGACCAAAAGGCTCCTTAACAGCTTCTACCCCCAAGCTATAAGACTGCTGAACAATTAATCAAATGGACACCTGGACTATTTACATTGACCCCCCACCCCTTTTTTGTTTTTACACTGCTCCTACTCAGTTTATTACCTATGCATAGTCACCTACACGTACAAATGACCTCGACTAACCCGTACCCCCGTACATTTACTCTCTACCGGTACCCCCTGTATATAGCCTCATTATTGTTATGTCATTTTATTATGTTACATTTTTTACTTTAGTTTATTTAGTAAACATTTTCTTAAACTATTTGTTGAACTGCATTGTTGGTTAAGGGCTTGTAAGTAAGCATTTCACGGTAAGGTCTACACCTGTTGTATTCGGCGAATGTGACAAATAAAATTTGATTTGACTTACAACAGACTTAATTAGGGTGACGAAGAATAGTGGTGGACAACGGGTGAATATCCCAATTCTCACAGGAAGTGGCTAAATTAATTACAATGTGGAATTGATCAAAGTAAAAAAATAAAACACATTCAAGATACAAAGATGGCATAACGAGAATGAAACACCACAAAATAAAATGCAATATTTTTTATCTCCTTTATTACTTAAGTTTGGTAAGATGAGCTCATGTGTACACATTTAGTATTTTGCTTTAATGATATTGCATTTATTTTGTAGTGTTGCATTCTCATTATGCCATCTTTGTGTCTTGAATGTGTTTTTTCACCAGGTTTCTCTTTTTTTGTTTACTTACTCAGTTACATATGGTAATGAAATTAATAATTTCCTGTGAGAGTTGGGATGTACACCCGTTTGTCCACAACTGTTCTTTGTCACGATCATGAAGGCAGTTGAAGCCGCAACGCGTCTGTGGTTTTTTATTCTTGCCATGCATAAGCCGGAAAACAATATAGGCCATCCAGGAATTATATACTAGGCAATGTCAGAGGAAGGCCCAAAAAATTGTCAAAGTCTCCAGTCACCCAAGTCATAGACCGTTCTCTCTGCTACCACACAGCAAGCGGTATCGGAGCACCAAGTCTATGTCCAAAAGGCGCCTTAACAGCTTCTACCCCCAAGCCAGAACTGACTTGCCTAGTTAAATAAAGGTTAAATTGACTGCTGAACAATTAACCAAAAGGCCACAGACTATTTGCATTGACACTATTTGCATTGTTTTTACACTGCTAATCGCTGTTTATTATCTATGCATAGTCACTTTACACCTACCTACATGTAAAAATGTGACTAACCTGTACCCCCCACACATTGACTCTGTACCGGTAACCCTGCATATAGCCTCTTTACTGTTATTTTATTGTGTTACTTATTTTCTATATTTTTTACTTTTGTTTATTTAGTAAATATTTTCTCAACTCTATTTTCTTAAAACTGCATTGTTGGTAAAGGGCTTGTAAGTCACTGCTATATTCGGCGCATGTGACAAACACAATTTGACTTGACTCCACCTCAAGAAAAGGCCCGGCACACGCATACTCAGGCTGACTGGCTCTCGTTCAAGCAAATTAGAAATAAGTGCACTCAGGCTATCCGGAAGGCCAAAGTTAGTTACTTTAAGGAAAAGTTCTCTCTCTGTGGGTCTAACCCCAAGAAAAAAACAAGGTATAAAAAGGCATTGCATAGTATGGGGTGGTTGGCTGAATATGTACACTATACATTGGTGGATGTTGGATGGTAAACTATACTATACAGGTCGATGGCAGAGAAATACTTCAGTAGCTAAAAATGCGTATGATATGAGCGAGGGTAATAATAGTTTACTTAATAGACAGACTGGTCAAAAGAACAGGTAAGTGAATATTTTGCATGGTTAAATTAGCTGTACAGGTAAATATACAGTTATATTTACAGATAAGTGAATACTTGCATGGTTACACAAACTGTACAGGTAAATGACAGAAAGAGATACTTTAATAGCTAAATGTGTGTATGATATAATTTGGGGTATTAATAGTAATTCCCTTAAAATACAGTCCTTAGTGCGCAGGGTTTAATTACAGACAACTGCACGTATTGCACATTCGATATACTAAAAGCAATCGACACTTCATTAAGTCAGGATTCCTATTTGACTCAGCCATGCCTCCTTGCCCGGCCAACATTTCCTCATCTCCCACCCCTTCTAATGCAACTATCCCTGATGCTTCTCTCTCTTTTTCCCCTGCCCCGCTACAAAGTTTTCCCCTGGAGGCAGTTACTGAGTCCGAGGTACTAAAGAAGCTCCTGAAACTTGACCCAAAAAAAAACATCTGGGTCAGATGGTTTAGACCCTTCCTTCTTTAAGGTTGCTGCCCCTATCGTCGCCAACCTTTTTAACCTGTCTCTCCGTTCTGGGGAGGTTCCCATTGCTTGGAAGGCAGCCAAGGTTAGTTCTTTATTTAAAGGGGGAGATCTTAAAAGGTCCTCAATGATGTCACCAATGCCCTTGAATCTAAGCAATGTTGTGCTGCTATTTTTATTGACTTGGCCAAAGATTTTGATACGGTAGATCATTCCATTCTTGTGGGCCGGCTAAGGAGTATTGGCGTCTCTGAGGGGTCTTTGGTCTGGTTTGCTAACTACCTCTCTCAAAGAGTGCAGTGTATAAAGTCAGAAAAT
The DNA here is from genome assembly GCA_023634145.1 of Thymallus thymallus. Lineage (NCBI taxonomy): Eukaryota > Metazoa > Chordata > Actinopteri > Salmoniformes > Salmonidae > Thymallus > Thymallus thymallus. The sequence continues at coordinate 15,196,706 of CM042400.1, read as the reverse complement.
CTGCTGTCTCAGCCACTGCCTGTCACCAAGGGAGAACCCCAAGGCTCAATCCTAGGCCCCACGCTCTTCTCAATTTACATCAACATAGCTCAGGCAGCAGGCTCCCTCATCCATTTATATGCAGATGATACAGTATTATACTCAGCTGGCCCCTCCCCAGATTTTGTGTTAAATGCTCTATAACAAAGCTTTCTTAGTGTCCAACAAGCTTTCTCTACCCTTAACCTTGTTCTGAACACCTTCAAAACTAAGGTCATGTGGTTTGGTAAGAAGAATGCCTCTGAGGGTTTAGAGCTTGAGGTAGTCACCTCATACAAGTACTTGGGAGTATGGCTAGATAGTACACTGTCCTACTCTCAGCACATATCAAAGCTGCAGGCTAAAGTTAAATTTAGACTTGGTTTCCTCTATCGTAATCGCTCCTCTTTCACCCCAGCTGCCAAACTAACCCTGATTCAGATGACCATCCTACCCATGCTAGATTACGGAGACATAATTTATAGATCGGCAGTTAAGGGTCTTCTCGAGCGGCTAGATGTTCTTTACCATTTGGCCATCAGATTTGCCACCAATGCTCCTTATAGGACACATTACTGCACTCTATACTCTGTAAACTGGTCATCTCTGTACACCCGTCATAAGACCCACTGGTTGATGCTTACCCTCTTAGGCCTCACTCCCCCCTATCTGAGATATCTACTGCAGCCCTCATCCTCCACATACAACACCCATTCTGCCAGTCACATTCTGTTAAAGGTCCCCAAAGCACACACATCCCTGGGTTGCTCGTCTTTTCAGTTCGCTGCAGCTAGCGACTGGAACGAGCTGCAACAAACACTCAAACTGGACAGTTTTATCTCAATCTCCTCATTCAAAGACTCAATCATGGACACTCTTACTTACAGTTGTGGCTGCTTTGCGTGATGTATTGTCATCTCTACCTTCTTGCCCTTTGTGCTGTTGTCTGTGCCCAATAATGTTTGTACCATGTTTTGTGCTGCTACCATGTTGTGTTGCTACCATGTTGTTGTTATGTTAAGTTGCTACCATGCTGTGTTGTCATGTGTTGCTGCCTTGCTATGTTGTTGGCTTAGGTATCTGTTTTGGTAGTGTTGTTTTGTCTCTCTTGTTGTGATTTGTGTTTGGTCCTATATTTATATTTTATTCATTTATTTGTATTTTTTATCCCAGCCTCCGTCCCCGCAGTAGGTCTTTTGCCTTTTGGTAGGCCGTCATTGTAAATAAGAATTTGTTCTTAACTGACTTGCCTAGTTAAATAAAGGTTAAATAAAATTAAAATAAAAAATTGACTGTGATAATTTGAAGTACCCAAAATGGCCTCTAGATATCTTGTGATAAATTACATACAAATTCTTAAGTTACACAAATTCTGGTAGTTTCCAATAATATTTGTAACCCTAGATCAGTGTCTGAACAGGAAGTGTTGCAGAGCCAGACTCACCCCAGATAGGAGCCACTGCCCACAGTGCTCATGAGGAATCCTCTCTCACTCTCCACCACCTTCTGAGAACACAGGCTGGCCAGAGATGGGTAGTGCACACCTGGAGGTACAGATAGCTCTGTTAGACTACATAGTGAGTGAAGAAAGTCACACACATTGGTTCATTAATTGAATACATATTTGGAAGGAATGTTCTTTATTCTGTCTCCTTTAGGCAATGTGATAAACGTTAGTAAATTACACAGAAAGTGGAAAATGGCAAAAACAAAACGCAGTTTACAGAGGAGACAACGAACTAATGATTCATGCCCTGACAGAGGAGATTCAAATCAAAATGTAATATTATTTCTATATGCTTACTTACGGGTCCTTTTTCAACAATGCAGAGTTATGGACGAAAATAAAGAGAAATAAATATACAAAAATAACATGTTTATATACAGAGAGTACCAGTACAAGGTAATTGATGTAGCTATGTACTTATACAGTGCATTCCAAAAGTATTCAGACCCCTTGACTTTTTCCACATTTGGTTACGTTACAGCCTCAATGTACACACAATACCCCATAATGACAAAGCAAAAACAGGTTTTTAGAAAATGTTGCTAATATCACATATACATAAGTATTCAGACCCTTTACTCAGTACTTTGTTGAAGCACCTTTGGCATCGATTACAGCCTTGGATCTTCTTGGCACACCTGTATGTCGGATAGGGAGCGTAGCTGCATAGCAATTTTCAGGTCCATCCAGAGATGTTAGATCGAGTTCAAGTCCGGGCTCTGGCTGGGCCACTCAAGGACATTCAGAGACTTGTCCCGAAGCCACTCCTGCGTTGTCTTGGCTGTGTGCTTAGGGTCGTTGTTCTGATGGAAGGCGAACCTTCATCAAGAATCTTTCTGTACTTTGCTCCGTTCATCTTTTCCTCGATCCTGACTAATCTCCCAGTCCCTGCTACAGAAAAACATCCCCACAGCATGATGCTGCCACCACCATGGTGCCAGGTTTCCTCCAGACGCTTGGCATTCAAGCCAGAGTTAAATCTTGGTTTCATCCGACCAGAGAATCTTGGTCTGAGAATCCTTTAGGTGCCTTTTGGCAAACTCTAAGCAGGCTGTCAGTGGCTTCCGTCTGGCCACTCTACCATAAAGGCCTGATTGGTGGAGTGCTGCAGAGATGGTTGTCCTTCTGGAAGGTTCTCCCATCTCCACAGAGGAACTCCGGAGCTCAGTCAGAGTGACCATCAGGTTCTTGGCACTTTCCCTCGATTGCTCAGTTTGGTCGGGCGGCCAGATGTAGGAAGAGTCTTGGTGGTTCCAAACATCTTCCATTTACGAATGATGGAGGCCACTGTGTTTTTGGGGACCTTCAATACTGCAGAAATGTTTTGGTACCCTTCCCCAGATCTGTGACTCGATACAATCCTGTCTCGGTGCTCTACGGACAATTCCTTCGACCTCATGGCTTGGTTTTTGCCCTGACATGCACTGTCAACTGTGGGACCTTATATAGACAGGTGTATGCCTTTCCAAATCATGGCCAATCAATTGAATTTACCACAGGTGGACTCCAAATTGTAGAAACATCTCAAGGATGGTCAATGGAAACAGGATGCACCAGAGTTAAATTTTGAGTTTCATATCAAAGGGTCTGAATACTTATGTAAATAAGGTATTATACACCTGTTTTTGCTTTGTCATTATGGGCCATTGTGTGTAGATTGATGAGGAAAAACATGTATTGAATCAATTTTAGAATAAGGCTGTAATGTAACAACATTTTGAAAAAAGGAAGGGGTCCGAATACTTCCCGAAGGCACTTTAGGTAGGGGTAAAGTGACTAGGCAACAGGATAAATAATAGACATTTGCGGCGGCGGGTAGCCATTTTATTAGCTATTTAGTAATCTTGTTTAGAAGTCTTATGGCTTGGGGGTAGAAGCTGTTCAGGGTCCTGTTGGTTAAAGACTTGGTACACTGGTTACCACGTGCAGTATGGTAGCAGAGCGTCTATGGCTTGGGTAGCTGGAGCTGGAGATGGACAATTTTGGGGCATTCCTCTGACAGCGCCTGGTATAGAGGTCCTGGATGGTAGGGAGCTCAGCCCCAGTGATGTACTGGGCCATACTCACCACCCTCTGTATCACCTTGCGGTCAGGTGCCTTGCAGTTGCCGTAACAAGCAGTGATGCAGGCAGTCAAGATGCTCTCAATGATAAAGCTGTATAGCTGTTTGAGTATCTGAAGGCCCATGCCAAATCTTTACAGCCTTCTGAGGGGGAAGAGGCAATGTCGTGCCCTCTTCACAACTGTGTGGGTGATGTTGGGCGATTACTCCTGTTCGAGGTCAGGGCTCTGTGCAGGCCAGTCAAGTTCTTCCACACAGATCTCGACAAACCATTTCTGTATTGACCTCACTTTTTGCACGGGGGCATTGTCATGCTGAAACAGGAAAGGGCCTTTCCCAAACTGTTGCCACAAAGTTGGAAGCACATAATCATCTAGAATGTCACCGTAAGATGTAGTGTTAAGATTTCCCTTCACTGGAACTAAGGAGCCTAGCCCGCAACATGAAAAACAGCCCCAGACCATTATCCCTCCTCCACCAAACCTTACAGTTGGCACAATGTATTGGGGCAGGTATCGTTCTCCAGGCATTTTTTGTTCTGATGTTGCTTCCAGAAGCAGTTTGGAACTTGGTAGTGAGCGTTGCAACAGAGGACAAGCAATTTTTACGTGCTTCAGCACTTGGCGGTCCCGTTCTGTGAGTGTGTGGCCTACCACACCGTTGCTGCTCCTATACGTTTCCATTTTACAATAACACCACTTACAGTTGACCGCGGCAGATTTAGCAGGGCAGAAATATGCCGAACTGACTTGTTGGAAAGGTGGCATTCTATGATGGTGCCACATTGAAAGTCGCTGAGCACAGCATGGCTGTGTGCTCGATTTTATACAACTGTCAACAATGGGTGTGGCTGAAATAGCCAAATCCAACAATTTGATAATGTAGTGTACATGGGTTTTCCTTTTGTCCAGGAAGGTGAGGGCAGAGTGGACTGGAGTACAAAAACATTGCGTCATCTGTGGATCTGTTGCGGCGGTATGCGAATAGTAGTGGGTCCAGGATGTCTGGGATGATTGTGTTGATGTGAGCCATAACCAGCCTTTCATGGATATAGATGTGAGTGCTACAGGGCAGTCATTTAGGCAGGTTACCAGTGATAGATTGAAAATGTCAATGAAGACACTTGCCAGCTGGTCAGAGCATACTCTGGGTACTCTTCCTGGTATTCTGTTTGGCCTTGCGAATGTTAACCTGTTTAAAGGTCTTACTCACATAGGCTAAGGAGAGCGAGATCACACAGTCATCCGGAACAGCTGGTGCTCTCATGCATGGCTCTGTACTGCTTGCCTGAAAGCGAGCATAGAAGGTATTTAGCTCATCTGGTAGGCTTGCGTTTCTGGGCAGCTCACGGCAGGGTTTCCCTTTGTAATCTGTGACAGTTTGCAAGCCCTGCCACATCCGATGAGGCCAGAGCCGACGTAGTAGGAAACAAGAACAGTTATACCTCAGGGGGAAGTAATAAAGTCAAACTTCAACCCCAGAGGTCACTCTTAAAAATAAAGCCGCAGGCTATGTAGTTATGAAGCTAAGACAAATTTGTTTGTTCAGGACTGGACAGAGATGAACTACTTGACCGGTATTGTACAGTCATTGACTATTAACCAGAAACCATTTCTCTGTTTGGGTGCACATTTGCTTGTCCCTCCCAAGTGGTGCAGTGGTCTAAGACACTGCATATCAGGCGTCACTACAAACAACCTGTTTCAAATCCGTATCAGAGACTGTTTTACAACCGGCCGTGATTGGGAGTCCCATAGGGCGGTGCACAATTGACCCAGCTTCGTCCGAGTTTGGCCGGTGTAGGCCGTGATTGTAACTAAGAATTTGTTCTTAACTGACTTGCCTAGTTAAAATAAAAAATACATGTGGCTCTAGTTATAAATAGAGCACTATATAGGAAATAATAGGGTGTCATTTGAGACACAGCCTAGCTCTTCATTAGTTCCCAGTGAGCTCTGACCTTGCAGCAGCCCCATCAGGAAGCGGGCCAGCGTCATGGAGAAGATGGGCTGAGAGCAGAAGTGGGCCAGGATGGGCGTGAAGGCTGTCATCGCCCCCCAGGCTGCTGCAGACAGCAGGAGCACCTTCTCACCTCCAACCCTTAGGGAAACAGATATCATAATGTCGTTATTACAACTTTATGCACTCATATAACTTTATTGTTATTATTATTACAAGTATACAGCACATTCTCCCCTTCAGCCATGAGAGGAAGAGATATAACAGCATGGCTATTACTACAGTATTACACTACACCAACCCTTAGGGAACTAGATGGCGTAATATAACAACATTATCATTACTACTGTACTTCTAACGTCCTCCATTCCTGAGCGGCAGAGATGGAGTAATATAACAATATAATTACTACTGCACTACTAAGCTCCTCCTTCAACCCTGATGGGCAGAGATGGAGTAATATAACAACATTATCAATATTACTGCACTACTAACCCCATCCTTAAACCCTGAGGGGAAGAGAATGATGAAACAGTGATAAAAGTTGATGACAGTTACAATGATGAGTTACTCTCGATCTACAACTTGAGGGAAAGACACAGTACTATAACCACAAGATAACAATTCAACCTTATCGCCAACCTTGACGGAAGATACACATATAGGCCTATGCATCTCTCAACAGTACAACATGTATTTTCTCATCTATGCTGCTTCATTTGCACTATTCTTAAAAGCATGGATATATGAACCCAAGTAATCCAGTTAGGTTCCATCAATTAGCTTTCACCTATTCTGAAAGGACTGAACATCATAATCATATGATAATATCTTCAGGTTCCTGCCAAAGGTATTTAAGACAAATCTAAACTGTTCCCGTGAAGTTTAGTTAAAAGACTGCTTCACTTCATTGATTTTGGGGGGTGGAGTTGAACTTGGACTCACCGATTACTTATTATCTCTGTTGGCAACATGTGAGATGACCCTAAACCTATCCTGCCATGTGAAGAGACAGAGAGAATGACTGAATACCTTTTAAACTGCCATTTTAGTCTGCAGTCACTTAAAATGTATTGGTACCAATTTTTCCTACCAGGAAACAGAACTGCCAGGCAATGTAATTGAAAAATGACTGACTGGATGATTTGATCTGCTTTGAATGTACATCAGCATACAAAGCAAGCACAACTAACCAATGACATCAACGTCATTGCTGTTACCATGAGATCCCCACCCTTTTCATCACCCGGACAACGGCACAAGGGCTGCGCCCTCCTCAAACAACACACAGCATTTTACCAACAGTCACATACTGCCCTTCAAATTCCACTCATGACTCAAAGGTTATCTTGTATCCCTTTCATACAAAGACCAAAATACCACTAATTTACCATGCTTGCATTTTTATACTAGCTGAAATGGGTATTGGCTTCTCAATCTCCCCAAACTACATTCCCTTTAAACTCTGACGCATGTACAGTCGAACCGGATTCCTGATTACAAGCAAAAACGAAAGCAGGAAGTACCAGTGACTCGCTCTATACGGAAGTGGTCAGATGAGGTGGATTGGTAGCATTGTCTTTAAAATTGTTTAACTTGGGTCAAACGTTTCGGGTAGCCTTCCACAAGCTTCCCACAAAGGTGGGGGAATTTTGGCCCATTCCTCCCGACAGAACTGGACTGAGTCAGGTTGATAGGACTCCTTGCTCACACATGCTTTTTCAGTTCTGCCCACAAATTTTCTATAGGATTGAGGTCAGGGCTTTGTGATGGCCACTCCAATACCTTGACTTTGTTGTCCTTAAGCCATTTTGCCACAACTTTGGAAGTATGCTTGGGGTCATTGTCCATTTGGAAGACCCATTTGCGACCAAGCTTTAACTTTCTGACTGATGTCTTGAGATGTTGCTTCAATATATCCACAATTTTCCTTCCTCATGATACCATCTATTTTGTGAAGTGAACCAGTCCCTCCTGCAGCAAAGCACCCCAACAACATGATGCTGCCACCCCCGTGCGTCACGGTTTGGATGGTGTTCTTCGGCTTGCAAGCCTCTCCCTTTTTCCTCCAAACATAACGATGATCATTACGGCCAAACAGTTCTATTTTTGTTTCATCAGACCAGAGGACATTTCTCCAAAAAGTATCTTTGTCCCCATGTGCAGTTGAAAACCGTAGTTTGGCTTTTTTTATGGTTTTGGAGCAGTGGCTTCTTCCTTGCTGAGCAGCCTTTCAGGTTATGTCGGTATAAGACTCGATTTACTATGGATATAGATACTTTTGTACCGGTTTCCTCCAGCATCTACCAGACAGCTGATGTTCTGAAAGAGCTGCTAAATCTGGACCCCTACAAATCTACTGGGCTAGACAATCTGGACCCTCTCTTTCTAAAATTATCAGCCAAAATTGTTGCAACACCTATCACTAGCCTGTTCAACCTCTCTTTCATATCGTCTGAGATCCCTAGAGATTGGAAAGCTGCCGCGGTCAACCCCCTCTTCAAAGGGGGAGACACTCTGGACCCAAACTGTTATAGACCTATATCCATCCTGCCCTGCCTTTCTAAAGTCTTCGAAAGCCAAGTTAACAAACAGATAACTGACCACTTCGAATCCCACCGTACCTTCTCTGCTATGCAATCTGGTTTCCGAGCTGGTCATGGGTGCACCTCAGCTACGCTCAAGGTACTGAACGATATCATAACCGCCATCGATAGAAGACAGTACTGTGCAGCCGTCTTCATCGACCTGGCCAAGGCTTTCGACTCTGTCAATCACCGCATTCTTATTGGCAGACTCAACAGCCTTGGTTTCTCAAGTGACTGCCTTGCCTGGTTCTCCAACTACTTCTCAGACAGAGTTCAGTGTGTCAAATCGGAGGGCCTATTGTCCGATCCTCTGGCAGTTTCTATGGAGGTGCCACAGGGTTCAATTCTTGGGCCAACCCTTTTCTCTATATACATCAACGATGTCGCTCTCGCTGCAGGTGACTCTCTGATCCATCTCTACGCAGACGACACCATTCTGTATACATCTGGCCCCTTTTTGGATACTGTGTTAACTAACCTTCAAACAAGCTTCAATGCCATACAACACTCCTTCCGTGGCCTCCAACTGCTCTTAAATGCTAGTAAAACCAAATGCATGCTTTTCTATCGAACGCTGCCCGCACCCGCCCACCGGACTATCATCACTACTCTCGACGGGTCCGACTTAGAATACGTGGACTCCTACAAATACCTAGGCGTCTGGTTAGACTGTAAACTCAACTTCCAGACTCACATTAACCATCTCCAATCCAAAATTAAATCTAGAATAGGCTTCCTATTTCGCAACAAAGCCTCCTTCACTCATGCTGCCAAACATGCCCTTGTAAAATTGACTATCCTACCGATCCTTGACTTCGGTGATGTCATTTACAAAATAGCCTCCAACACTTGGATGTAATCTATCACAGTGCCATCCGTTTTGTTACCAAAGCCCCATATACTACCCACCACTGCGACCTGTATGCTCTCGTTGGCTGGCCCTCATTACATACTTGTCGCCAAACCCACTGGCTCCAGGTCATCTATAAGTCTTTATTAGTTAAATCCCCGCCCTATCTCAGCTCGCTGGTCACCATAGCAACACCCACCCGTAGCATGCGCTCCAGCAGGTATATCTCACTGGTCACCCCCAAAGCCAACACCTCCTTTGGCCGCCATTCCTTCCAGTTCTCTGCTGCCAATGACTGAAACGAATTGCAAAAATCCTTGAAGCTAGAGGTTCCTATCTCCCTCACTAACTTTAAGCATCAGCTGTCAAAGCTGCTTATCGATCACTGCACCACTGCAAGGTCCTTTGCTGTTGTTCTGGGATTGATTTGCACTTTTCGCACCAAAGTACGTTCATCTCTAGGAGACAGAATGCATCTCCTTCCTGAGCGGTATGACGGCTGCGTGGTCCCATGGTGTTTATACTGAAATTGCTCCAAAGGACTTGTTGAGGTCTACAATTTTTTTTTGGAGGTCTTGATGTCTTTTGATTTTCTATGATGTCGAACAAAGGCACTGAGTTTGAAGGTAGGCCTTGAAATACATCCACAGGTACACATGCAATTGACTCAAATGATGCCAATTAGCCTATCAGAAGCTTCTAAAGCCATGACATAATTTTCTAGAATTTTCCAAGCTGTTTAAAGGCACAGTCAACTTAGTGTATGCAAACTTCTGACACACTGGAATTGTAAAATAGTGAATTATAAGTGAAATAATCTGTCTGTTAACAATTGCTGGAAGAATTACTTGTGTCATGCACAAAGTAGATGTCCTAACCTACTTGCCAATACTATAGTTTGTTAACATGAAATCTGTGGAGTGGTTGAAAAATGAGTTTTAATGACTTCAAACTAAGTGTATGTAAACTTCCGACTTCAACTGTACATATCCCAACCATAAGCCATGGATTACAGGCAACATCCACATCGAGCTAAAGGCTAGAGCTGCAGCTTTCAAGGAATGGGACACTGATCCGGGCGCTTTAAGAAATCCCGATACTCCTCAGGCGAACCATCAAACACGCAAAGCATGCCCAATGACGCGAGCCTACCAGACAAGCTAAATGCCTTTTATGCTCGCTTCGAGGCAAGCAACACTGAAGCATGCATGAGAGTACCAGCTGTTCCAGACAACTGTGTGATAACGCTCTTAGTAGCCGATGTGAGCAAGACCTTTAAACAGGTCAACATTCACAAAGCCGCAGGGCCAGAAGGATTACCAGAACGTGTCCTCAAAGCATGTGGGGACTAACTGGCAAGTGGCTTCACTGACATTTAGAACCTCTCCCTGACCGAGTCTGTAATACCTACATCTTTCAAGCAGACCACCAAAGTCCCTGTGCCCAAGGAAGGGACCACCAAAGTCAACACTGCCCTTTCCCACCTCGACAAAAGGAACACCTATGTGAGAATGCTGTTCATTGACTACAGCTCAGCCTTCAACGTCATAGTGCCCTCAAAGCTCATTACTAAGCTAAGGACCCTGGGACTAAACACCGCCCTCTGCAACTGGATCCTGGACTTCCTGACGGGTCACCCCCAGGTGGTAAGGGTAGGACACAATACATCTGCCATGCTGATCATCAACACTGGGGCCCCTCAAATGTTTTGCGTTGCCAAACATGACTCCAACACCAACATTAAGTTTGATGACGACACAAGTGTTGTTATTTTATTGTGTTACTTTTTATTATTTTATTTTGACTCTTTCTTGAACTGCATTGTTGGTTAAGGGCTTGTAAGTAAGCATTTCACTGTAAGGTCTACACCTGTTGTATTCGGCGCATGTGACAAATAAAGTTTGATTTGATTTCTATCACCATCCCCTCAGGTGTTTTGCTTTTTGGGCTGATGGGTAAAAGCATTGTAATAGGGTGTTTTGAAGTGACTATGAGTTATATAAAATGCATTGTTTTATAGTGTGTATTGTACTGATGGAGCAGTTTTATGATGTCAAAAATGCAATTTATGTGCAAATTTATGAGCAAACAGACAATAACTCTACAATCATCTCCTCTGCTCTCGTTGCCCACCTGTCGCTGACGTAGCCTCCAAGGACCTGTGTGAAGCAGTATCCCCAGAAGAAGCTGCCCAGCACCAGGCCCTGTTCCCTCTTGGTCCAGTTAAACTTCTCGGCCATGCTGACGGCACAGATGGGCATGGCCACGCGGGCACAGTACAGCAGACATGTCCCCAGCAGTAGCACCACCGTCCATACCCGCGCCAAGGGTCTGCATAGTGGGTACAGGGAATGATTGTGTAGCAAAGACAATAGTGTGTGTGGTGTGTTTGTAAGCGAGAGTAGGTGTGAGAGTGGTTGTGATATTCTCAGTAAAACCAACATATGTGCATTTCTTTTGTTTTTCTACTTTTTAAAAATGGCAAATGGGGCTCATATGACATGTAGAATGTTAAACTTAACCAACTAGGCGCATTCACTTTATTTTCACTTTATAACTGTATCTGTGCTAAATTTAGTTAACTAGCTAGGATAGGCCTACGTCTCATGATATGATAAGTATTTGAATGAATCTGGCTAAATTAGTTGTCAAGACAAAGAGAAGGCTATGATGGATGCTAAGAAAATTCTTTGAATGCCTGACTATCATACTTCCTAGTAGCTTTGAAAGTCCCCAAAGCTGTGTGTGTGCAGCTTAGTAAAATAACCTGGAGACCACCAGCTGACAAGCATCTGATAAAAAGTCAAGTATTTGGGGGGGGAATGTCCCTCATACCAGTGTTACCTACATTTCATATGGTTACATTATGTCTTCATTGTAGGCCTACACTTTGTAGACACTTTTAAGAGTAGACTCAAAATTATCACAAACAAAGCTACATTTGTATGAGTCGTACTTTTTGTTTGATTACGTCAAGGGAGAGAAAATGTTCTGAAAATTCAATTTCCAATGCCAACTACTTTCAGTAAACTACAGAGGAGCTCGAATAATGTCTACCTTGTATGGCAAATTGCAAAATAAGGAACTAGCTAACATATCTCTCATATATTGTCCTGTTATTTAAAACATAACACGAAAAGGTCCGTCATTTCATTATGGTCGTTTTAGTCTTTGGTTAAAACGTGCGATGGCAACTTTAGTATTCGTTAACTCACCTTGGCCAGTTTGTATTCTGTTCACTCCAATTCTTCTGATGACCCCCAGCTTCCCCGATTTTGTCAGGTGGGGGGTCTTTGAGGCAGACCAAATCTGGGCTAGAGTTCTTTCCATGTATTTGCAGAATTGCCATTCAACAAGACTGTTAATGTTTGAGATTAGCTTTTTCCTGCACGTCGCAGTTCAGTGGGCTATTGAATGAGTGAGGAAAGCAAACAAAAATAAACTCTTGGTCAATGTTCGCTCCGACGTATCATTTCCTTTCGTTTACCACGTATCCATAATTGTATTCCCGTGTGATAAAGTATAGAGCACGGAAGAGTAAGGACAGCTCGCCACAGAAGGGATCTGTTTTTTTTCCCTGGCTCTTGCCTAGAGCTAGAGGAGGGATGATTATCCACGTGTCAGTTTTCTTTTCCAGACACACAGTTCTTCCTGCCAACGTATGTTACATCAGGAAGTAGGCTAAATAAGTGACACAGTCCCTATGAAAACCAGTTTGAATTTCTTCACAAAAAAAATAAAAAATCCACGCGCGGTATCGTTGCCTAGCATCTCCATCCGATATAGGCGCTCGCGCTCCATAATGACTGTGCAATATTCTAGAAATTCTATGCCACATAACCTGGATGATAACTATGGAAGCCCGTTCCCGCCACCCCAAAAAATGTCTGACCACGAGTTATGAGATAGTAAGTCATAATAATGAGATAGCAAGTCTCCTATGAGATACTAAGCCATAATAATAATGAGCCATAATAACGTCATATTTATGAGATTTAATACAACGGGTGGGTCTAATCCTAAATGCTGATTGGTCAAAACCAAATTCCAGGCGGTGTCTATTCCATAAATTACCATCGTAAATCGATGACGTTAAAATGCCTATTTACTCTGTTCCATCTGACTGCCTTAATCCATTGTCTCATCAACCCAGCCAGGCAATTTATAAACTTGATCTCCACTATAAAAAGCATCTAGACATTATCTCACATTTCTTTTAGACTAACATTTAGTTTTCAACAGCAGAGATTTGTATAAACCGTGCTCTCTGTCTCTCTGACATTTGCAACACTGCTTCAATATTCAAATTCGATCTCCAGCTGTCCCATAGTAATGTTGAATGTGTCGGGAGTCGGGATGAGACAAACATTCAGGCAGCTTTTCTCAGCTAGTCGAAATCATGAAACAGCATCATTTTTATGGGTATATACAAACTTTTCCATCAATAGAAAACAGGTCAAACAAAACGAAATGCAGCTAGTTTGCTGTCTTTCCAGCTTACGTTTAAAGTGATTTTGTTAGCTGTGTTGTTGGCTAGCTCCTCTGAAGAGAGAGCACATTTTCTATGCCAGGCGAAATCGCGCATCATTAGCTAATTGTTATGGATGTATCCAAATAAATGTCACAAGAAAACAGCTTAAACAAAATGCAAATGGAGCTACTTTGCCATTAGTTAGCCGTAGTTGGCTAGCTAGCAAGCAATGGATAAGCATGTTGCCAGCCAGTATGGCAATGGAACATTTAGAATAAATGACTGGGTCGCGCCCATAAGTACAGAACAAAAAGACTGAACGACTGGGTCGCGTCTCTGGCAACCGAACTGACAATGAACGACAAGCTGGTTTGGGTAGCAACCCTAGATTTGTGTGGAGATTATATATTGTGGATGGATGAAATAGTATGAATAAATGAATCAAAATAATGTATCAAATAATAATATATTTTATGAAGATATGTAAATTACAAATAACAACTATTATGAAATAGTAAATCTGGATGATGGACATCGAATAGTTCTGCAGGTCGACCCCTTTTAAAGGGGCAATCTGTAATTCAAATAATAAAGCATTGTCCCCACCACTTTATTTACGAGGTTAACATGAATTACCATGAATTGTTTACAAGGTTTAATGTTTGATTTGTTATATTAAATTATTCAGTAATAACTCAAAAATATTATGGCAATCATCTATTTTTATCGCCAGTATGCGAAACTGCTAACCATTAGCTGCTAACAGATGAGAAATCCCTGCTAAATAGCAAGTGCAAAAACAGTCAACAATTTCTGGAGTACAGACCCAAGAAATTGGCTGATCGCCCTCTAGTGGTAGTAGTAAGAACTGTCAAAAATGCACAGTCAAAGTGGAGAATAATTATGTCAAGGATTTTTAAAATATTTTTAAATAGAGTCATACTAAGACAAAAGAAACGTGACACAGTATGTAAATGATAACACATTAGTACAGGCACGTAGAAATTGATTAAAATGATGGATGTGAATGCTGGAATTAAACAACTAGCTATGCAAATGGACAAAAGCTGTGTTAAATGATTTAAGGAAAAAAAGGCCAGAGCTAATAATTGAAGTTTTACAGTAATTAAATCTGATGTCAACCAGATGTCATCAAACAGGCACCAACTCACATCCACATCCTCTCTAATCCATGCATATGGAACAATATCACCTCAATCTCTCTCTCGCTCTCTCACACGCACACACAATGTGTGATTGGCTATAGGATATACAGTACAAGTCAAAGGTTTGGACACACCTACTCATTCCAATTTCTACATTGTAGAATAATAGTGAAGACATCAAATCTATAAAATAACACATATGGAATCATGTAATAACCAAATAAGTGTTAACAAATCAAAATATATTTTATATTTGAGATTCTTCAAAGTAGCCACCCTTTGCTTGATGATAGCTTTGCACACTCTTGGCATTCTCTCAACCAGCTTCATGAGGAATGCTTTTCCAACAATCTTGAAGGAGTTCCCACCTACAGCACCCGATGTCACAGGAAGGCCAAAAAGATCATCAAGGACGTCAACCACCGGAGCCACTGCCTGTTCACACCGCTATCATCCAGAAGGCGAGGTAAGTACAGGTTCATCAAAGCTGAGACCAAGAGACTGAAAAACAGCTTCTATCTCAAAGCCATCGGACTGTTAAATAGCCATCACTAGCACATACAGTGGGGAGAACAAGTATTTGATACACTGCCGATTTTGCAGGTTTTCCCACTTACAAAGCATGTAGAAGTCTGTAATTTTTATCATAGGTACTCTTCAACTGTGAGTGACGGAATCTAAAACAAAAAAGTAATTAATTTGCATTTTATTGCATGACATAAGTATTTGATACATCAGAAAAGCAGAACTTAATATTTGGTACAGAAACCTTTGTTTGCAATTACAGAGATCATACGTTTCCTGTAGTTCTTGACCAGGTTTACACACACTGCAGCAGGGATTTTGGCCCACTCCTCCATACAGACCTTCTCCAGATCCTTCAGGTTTCAGGGCTGTCGCTTTGCAATACGGACTTTCAGCTCCCTCCAAAGATTTTCTATTGGGTTCAGGTCTGGAGACTGGCTAGGCCACTCCAGGACCTTGAGATGCTTCTTACGGAGCCACTCCTTAGTTGCCCTAGCTGTGTGTTTCAGGTCGTTGTCATGCTGGAAGACCCAGCCACAACCCATCTTCAATGCTCTTACTGAGGGAAGGAGGTTGTTGGCCAAGATCTCGCGATACATGGCCCCATCCATCCTCCCCTCAAAACGGTGCAGTCGTCCTGTCCCCTTTGCAGAAAAGCATCCCCAAAGAATGATGTTTCCGCCTCCATGCTTCACGGTTGGGATGGTGTTCTTGGGGTTGTACTCATCCTTCTTCTTCCACCAAACACAGCGAGTGGAGTTTAGACCAAAAAGCTCTATTTTTGTCTCATCAGACCACATGACCTTCTCCCATTCCTCTTCTGGATCATCCAGATGGTCATTGGCAAACTTCAGACGGGCCTGGACATGCGCTGGCTTGAGCAGGGGGACCTTGCGTGCGCTGCAGGATTTTAATCCATGACGGCGTAGTGTGTTACTAATGGTTTTCTTTGAGACTGTGGTCCCAGCTCTCTTCAGGTCATTGACCAGGTCCTGCCGTGTAGTTCTGGGCTGATCCCTCACCTTCCTCATGATCATTGATGCCCCACGAGGTGAGATCTTGCATGGTGCCCCAGACCGAGGGAGATTGACCGTCATCTTGAACTTCTTCCATTTTCTAATAATTGCGCCAACAGTTGTTGCCTTCTCACCAAGCTGCTTGCCTATTGTCCTGTAGCCCATCCCAGCCTTGTGCAGGTCTACAATTTTATCCCTGATGTCCTTACACAGCTCTCTGGTCTTGGCCATTGTGGAGAGGTTGGAGTCTGTTTGATTGAGTGTGTGGACAGGTGTCTTTTATTCAGGTAACGAGTTCAAACAGGTGCAGTTAATACAGGTAATGAGTGGAGAACAGGAGGGCTTCTTAAAGAAAAACTTTACACAGGTGTTGTCTGGCAAACGTCAGTCGTGTCTTTATATTCTTTTTTGAGAGCAGAGGCTTCTTCCTTCCTTACCTCCCATATAGGCCAAGTTTGTGCAGTCTCTTTCTGACAGTGTACTCATGCACTTTGACATTGATTGTGGCAATAGAGGCCTGTAGATCCCTTGATGTTACCCTGGGGTTCTTAGAGACTTCTATAAGCATCTTTCAGTCAGCTCTTTGGTGGGATGACCTGTCCTAGGTAGTTTGCCAGTGGTCTGGAATTGTTGTTGGACAGAGGAATGATGTACTTCAAATTGCTTGGAAAGGGAATTATGTACTTCGAATTGCTTAGAAATTAATTTGTTTTGATCTTTGAATTGTGTGGTAAGACCAAACCAGACCAATTGTCTTATCTTTATGGAAGGCTGGCCCTTCTGAGTTTGTTTTCTAATCATTTACACTTGTTTTGGTACACCTAATTCTAATTTTAGCCATTTAGGTAGGGGTGTACTAACTTTATCCTAATAAGGAAAATGCATTTTTGTTTATTTTAATTGCATAACATTTTAAAAGTACATTGTTTTGGGTGTGATTTGTTAAATGTAACAATGTATGTGATGGGAATTTAGCTCAAATATCCATGTCCAAATATGTTTTGTTTTTTGTTTTTTTACACTTTCCAGGGGATGTACTTACTTTTTCACAACTGTATCTTGCATTACTCATCTCATATGTATATACTGTATTCTATACTATTCTACTGTATCTTAGTCTATGCTGTTCTGACATTGCTCGTCAATATATGTATATATTCTTAATTCCATTCCTTAATTAGATGTGTGTATTGGGTATATGTTGTGAAATTGTTAGATATTACTTGTTAAATATTACTGCACTGTCAGAGCTAGAAACACAAGCATTTCTCAATTGAGCTGAGATTGACTGACCTTCATGTCTTAAAGTAATGGACTGTCGTTTCTCTTTGCTTATTTGAGCTGATCTTGCCATAATATGGACTTGATATTCTACCAAATAGGGCTATCTTCTGTATACCACCCCTAGCTTGTCACAACACAACTGATTGGCTCAAATGCGTTGAGGAACGTAATCCCACAAATTAACGTTTAACAAGGCACACCTGTTAATTGAAATGCATTCCAGGCGACTACCTCATGAAGCTTGTTGAGAGAATGCCAAGAGTGCAAAGCTGTCATCAAGGCAAAGGGTGGCTACTTTAAAGAATCTCAAATATTAAATATATTGATTTGTTTAACACTTTTTTGGTTACTTAATGATTCCATAGTTTTGATGTCTTCACTATTATTCTACAATGTAGAAAATAGTAAAAATAAAGAAAAACCCTGAGTAGGTGGGTCCAAACTTTTGACTGGTACTGTACATAAGGATATCCTTGAAAGTTGAGGCGGGCCTGATGCAGAGTGCACATTGGATTCATGTGATACAGATCACCTAAACGTATCTCTTAATGACTTACTATCTCATGATGACTTCACATAATGACTTACATATCTCATAATTATTTTTTTTTAGAGGGGGGGTGGGCGGGAACAAGTGCATCATAGGATTGCACAGCAAAACTGAGCAGGGTCCATAGGAGAAAAAAAGAACACATCCTAGCCCAGTATAGCCAGCTACTACAGAATGTTAGTCTATAATGGCCATATAATCCTACATTTCATAAACCTACCACTTATGGGATGGATGCACTCCCCTGCCCTTTGCAAAAGCATGTTTGACAGTCCTCTGTTGAGATGTGATTGGTGGTCATCCTTTTTAGGAAAGCCAGGGATGCTGAGGAACATCTTCAATGAGTTGGCCCGTCTGCCTAGGCTGGATGAGGTACCAAGCATATGTACCATTATATAATAACCTGCAATCAGATGGGGAAAAAAAGTGAGATTCCTGCACGTTGGTGTCTAAAACAATATTTCTTACCTCGTTCCAACCTCTGAGAAAGTAAGCTATTGGTTACTAGCATATGGATAACAATAACACACAATATCATCACTGCATATTTTTTTTGTTGCAAATATAATTAACAACAACCTAGGCATATCAAGTGTTCCAAAAGAGTATTTTATTCCATACATGTAAATAATCCGGTTGCAAAACAGCCACAGTGAACGAAGTGGATATCTCTGTATGTATTCACATTATTGTCTTGTTTGTTCACGATAACACAGGATGAAAACTAAAGTTGCAATAAAACTCTGACAAAGATACAGGACATTGGCAGCTTAGAAGCATTCACCATCAGTACCCAGAAGCTATCCTATAGCATTAAACTGAAATGTGCATGTTTTTGTTCAGAAAAATAAAACATAATCGGGACAGTGGACCACAGCAATGGGAACCAATCGTTCTACCCCAACACCACACCTTCATTCATTTCTGTTCTAGGTTGACACATTAGTCCCGAGAGCCTAATTTAGGCTTTAACAAACCCTCCATATGCAAAGATTGCTAACTTTCCCTGCCAGTAGACAGAAAAAAATAGTGTAACTGTGAAATATGTAACCATCTATCGCAGACATTAAACAAAAGTCTATAATTTCTTAAAATACAAGGGTTTATATTTCAGATATTGAAGTTTCAGGAAGCAATCGCTTTAAAATACAAACAATCCAGTTTGCACAGTCCATGTTATCAAAGTCTCCCAAAAAGCAACCCACACAAAAAAAGAAAAAAAAGTAGTATGAGTCAGTCTCTGTCGGAATATAAATAGATAGGAGGGGAGTAGGTGAGTCCATTTAGTTTCCCATGTGGTGTGCGGTCACTTTGGGTCCTCGATCGTGCCCTTGCTGAGGTCTGTCATTTTGGGGTACTTGACTTTCTTTTGGTCAAGTTCGTTCTGAGCCCACAGGAGCAGTTTGAGGAGCTTGGCCAGTTTGGGTGTTGACTCTCTGTTCTCGTAGTCCAGCACAGACTGGTTCACTTCACTCCATACCTTCAGGAAGCACACAGTGGACAAGAAGAACATGAACTCAGCATAATGTAGTCAAAAATTCACATACTGAAAAAAAAAAAGATAATATGAAATAGTATAAACTTGCAATTACAGAGCAATCTGTTATCTATTTCTAGATTATGATGCGACATTAAAGCCTCACCTTCTGCCTCTGCATCGTGTTGAGGAGGTCTCCGAAGGGCGACTCCTCAGGGTTGTCGAAGGCCAGCAGGGCCAGGGTTCTCTCCATCTCTGTCAGACACTCTCTGCTCTCCTCCCCCTGCTCTGCCAGCTGGGACTGAGCAAACTCTAGTGCTGCCTCAGTCTCCCTCAGACGGATCAGCTCAATCAGGTGCTGTTGCTGCAGAGGGGAAGATCAGTATTAGGGGATGGTCAGAGCAGGAAGAGGAGGAGAGGAATATGGACAAAAAAAGGATAGTGAGAGGAACAGAAGGCATGGAATAATGGGAACACTGCACATAAAATAAGACTGACTGAGAAATAAAGAGAGGCAATCTGCTTTTTACCTGTAGGTGAAAGTACAGGTAGCGGTTTGTGTCGAGCAATTCTGGGTGCAGGCTATTGATAAGTGCAATGGCCTCCTGTATCTGTCCCTTCAGGATCATCTCACGGATCTTTATCCTCTCGTCCAGAGAATCCAGGTCTACACTGGGCTCAATCCCAGACTCCATACGGAACTTCTCAGCTGCCTCCTTAAACCCCTCTGTTAAAACCAAAGACATACAATTGAAGTCGGAAGTTTACATACACCTTAGCCAAATATATTTAAACTCAGTTTTTCACAATTCCCAACATTTAATCCTAGTAAAAATGTAGTCTTAGGTCAGTTAGGATCACCACTATATTTTAAGAATGTGAAATGTCTGATTTACTTCAGCTTTTATTTCTTTCATCACATTCCCAGTGGGTCAGAAGTTTGCATACACTATTAGTATTTGGTAGAATTGCCTTTAAATATTAACTGGGTCAAACTTTTCCAGTAGCCTTCCACAAGCTTACCAAAATAAGTTGGGTGATTCCTCCTGACAAAACTGGTGTAACAGTCAGGTTTGTAGGCCTTCTTGCTCGCACACGCTTTTTCAGTTCTGCCCACAAATTGTCTATAGGATTGATGTCAGGACTTTGATGGCCACTCCAATACCTTGACTTAGTTGTCATTAAGTCATTTTGCCACAACTTTGGAAGTATGCTTGGGGTCATTGTCCATTTGGAAGACCCATTTGCGACCAAGCTTTATCTTCCTGACAGATGTCTTGAGATGTTGCTTCAATATATCCACAATTTTCCTTCCTCGTGATGCCATTTATTTTGTGAAGTGAACCAGTCCCTCCTGCAGCAAAGTACCCCCACAACATGATGCTGCCACCCCTGTGCTTCACAGTTGGGATGGTGTTCTTCGGCTTGCAAGCCTCCCCCTTTTTCCTCCAAACATAACGATGGTCATTATGGCCAGACAGTTCTATTTTTGTTTCATCAGACCAGAGGACATTTCTCCAAAAGGTACCATCTTTGTCCCTATGTGCAGTTGCAAACCGTAGTCTGGCTTTTTTTTATGGCAGTTTTGGAGCAGTGGCTTCTTCTTTGCTGAGCGGCATTTCAGGTTATGTCTTTATAGGACTCTTTTTTCCTGTGGATATAGATACTTTTGTACCCGTTTCCTTCAGCGTCTTCCTAAGGTCCTCTACTGTTGTTCTTGGATTCATTTGCACTTTTCGCACCAAAATACATTCATCTCTAGGAGACAGAAAGCATCTCCTTCTTGAGCGGTATAACATCTGCGTGGTCCCATGGTGTTTATACTTGCGTACTATTGTTTGTACAGATGAATGTGGTACCTTCAGGTGTTTGGAAATTTCTCCCAAGGATGAGCCAGACTTGTGGAGGTCTACACATTTTTTTCTGAGGTCTTGGCTGATTTATTTTGCCCATGATGTCGAGCAAAGAGGCACTGAGTTTGAAGGTAGGCCTTGAAATACATCCTCAGGTACACATCCAATTGACTCAAATGATGCCAATTAGCCTATCAGAAGCTTCTAAAGCCATGACATAATTTCTGGAATTTTCCAAGCTGTTTAAAGGCACAGTCAACAATAATCTGTCTGTAAACAATTGTTGGAAGAATTACTTGTGTCATGCACAAAGTAGATGTCCTGCCAAAACTATAGTTTGTTAACATGAAATCTGTGGAGTGGTTGAAAAATGAGTTTTAATGACTTCAACCTAAGTGTATGTAAACTTCCGACTTCAACTGTACAATTACCTGTTTAGATAACCTTTTTGTGTACTTGGTATTTCTTGGTATGCCTGTTTTGGTGTGTGCATGGTTTAATGTACCGGTCACCAGGTAGTTCATGGTATGTGTGTGTTTTACAGTACCTGTCACCAAGTAGTTCATGATGAGCCTGTTCATGTCGGCTCTCTGAATGTGGACATTGTTGAGCTTTTCCATCCACTCCTCTCTCGTTATCTCCTCCGGCTTTTCAGCATAACTCATCATGAATTGTCCTGCAAAAACATGTTTTTCCTGATTTCCTGATTGTAATTTCGCAAATAAAACTAAGCCTGAAAGTTTAACGTTGCAGTTAGTGGGTGTGTCAGCTGTACTGTACTGTTATTTCGGTTAAACGTATCATAGTACAAAGAAGCTAGGTTAAACTAGAATAACGGCCATGTTGTATGAGATTGGCACGGGCGTCATTTTAACGTCAATAAAGTATTCGTAAATAAAGTTGGGACGCTGAGTGAGTGCCATTTTGGTATAAGCCGGAAACGTTTTAATGCGGCCTTCGATGAAAACCACAACATTGAAGCCTGAAATTCGGCCGCTATCAAGCAGAACAACGCCATCTATTTTCCCTCAATGAAGTTGTATCAGACAGAAATAAGCACATTTTAGGAACGCGAATATCTATTTGTACGGAAGGAAATATACTATTTTAAATACTGTACCTGATATTTTCCTCCTACTCTTCAACGTTAGCAATCAAGATCACACAAGACAACTCGCGAGACTTCGTCATAAAGCCCATGAACGTGGGATTTCATTGATTCTCACAAATTATTTGTTACAGACTACAGACCGCTTAGGTCATGTGATAAGAATCGTGCGTTTTTTTTCAGTATCCGGAAGCAGAAGCAATGGGTGAGTTCAAAATTCACATTAGAATAACAATTTATTGCATTGATCTAAAATGCAAAAACTGTCTGACAGTCACAATATAATATGATGTAACTGTCGTATATTATTATATACGAAGCCATTGTCGGCAGCACCTGCCTCAGATAGATATATACTTTATTGATCCCCGTGGGGAAATTTCTTAGCTACCACATGTGTGAAATAAATATATTATATGAAAATGGATAGCTAGTGGGTTAGCGATATGTCAACTTACCAAAGCTCTCTTTCAGTGTCCATGTAGGATACATATTTTAAGGTGTTCGTTTGGCGTCTGTCCTCTTGTTGACAGCTTCTCTCTCTCCTCGGTGATGTTGTGAGCACGCTAGATAATAGTCATGAAGCCCTCACAGACCACTAGCAGTTCTAGCTACAGATTGTACGCCAGATATGTGTTTCCAATACTGCGCGTTACAGGTTAGTTTATACAAAATGCTCTCGAATTAATTTTTCAATCGTTTCGATCTGAACAGAACTACTTTATTTAAAAAAAAAATCGACCAGTAAAATAAAGTTCTAAAACGGTTCAAACCTCCCCAAAACCCAGTTTATATCATTCCTTTCAGCCCCTTTTGTGAAATCAACATAAGGTTTACATATCCAGCAACACGTATCTCATATGTACACTGTATTCTATACTATGCTACTCTATCTTGGCCAAAAGTTTTGAGAATGACACAAGTATTGGTCTCCACAAAGTTTGCTGCTTCAGTGTTCTTAGATCTTTATGTCATTAGTTAATTAGTTACTATGGTACACTGAAGTATAATTACAAGTATTCCATAAGTGTCAAAGGCTTTAATTGAGACCTCTGCAATCTGCCCTGTCATGCTGTCAATTAACTTCTGGGCCACATCCTGACTGATGGCAGGCCATTCTTGCATAATCAATGCTTGGAGTTTGTAAGAAGTTGTGGGTTTTTGTTTGTCCACCTGCCTCTTAAGGATCGACCACAAGTTCTCAATGGGATTAAGGTTCGGGGAGTTTCCTGGCCATGGACCCAAAATGTCAATGTTTTGTTCCCAGAGCCACTTAGTTATCACTTTTGCCTTATGGCAAGGTGCTCTATCATGCTGGAAAAGACATTGGTCGTCACCAAACTGTTCTTGGATGGATGGGAGAAGTTGCTCTCGGAGGATGTGTTGGTACCATTCTTTATTCATGGCTGTGTTCTTAGGAAAAATTGCCCACTCCCTTGGCTGAGAAGCAACCCCACACATGAATGGTCTCAGGATGCTTTACTGTTGGCATGACACAGGACTGATGGTAGCGCTCACCTTGTCTTATCCGGACAAGGTGTTTTCCGGATGGCCCAAACAATCGGAAAGGGGATTCATCAGCAGTCCAATCCCTGTACCTTTTGCAGAATATCAGTCTGTCCCTGATGTTTTTCCTGGAGAGAAGTGGCTTTTTTGCTGCCCTTCTTGACACCAGGCCATCATCCAAAATTCTTCGCCTCACTGTGCGTGCAGATGCACTCACACCTGCCTGCTGCCATTCCTGAGCAAGCTCTGCACTGGTGGTGCCCCGATCCCGCAGCTGAATCAACTTTAGGAGACGGTCCTGGCGCTTGCTGGACTTTCAAGGGCACCCTGACGCCTTCTTCACAACAATTGAACCTCTCTCCTTGAAGTTATTGATGATCCGATAAATTGTTGATTTACTAGCAGCAATATCCTTGCCTGTGAAGCCGTTTTTGTGCAAAGCAATGATGACGGCACGTGTTTCCTTGCAGATAACCATGGGTGACAGAGGAAGAACAATGATTTCAAGCACCACCCTCCTTTTAAAGCTTCCAGTCTATTATTGACCAATACTTGTCATTCTCAAAACTTTTGACCACGACTGTACTTTGTGCATGACACAAGTAATTCTTCCAACAATTGTTTACAGAATGATTATTTCACTTATAATTCACTATATCACAATTCCAGTGGGTCAGAAGTTTACATACACTAAGTTGACTGTGCCTTTTAAACAGCTTGGAAAATTCCAGAAAATGTCATGGCTTTAGAAGCTTCTGATAGTCTAATTGACATAATTTGAGTCAATTGGAGGTGTACCTGGTGAATGTATTTCAAGGCCTACCTTCAAACTCAGTGCCTCTTTGCTCGACATCATGGGAAAATCTAAAGAAATCTGCCAAGACCTCAGAAAAAAATGGTAAACCTCCACAAGTCTGGTTCATCCTTGGGAGCAATTTCCAAACACCTGAAGGTAACACATGTGTTCTGTGTCCTAGAGAAAAGTGCAAATCAATCCCAGAACTACAGCAAAGGACCTTGTGAAGATGCTGGAGGAAACCCAGTTTACAAAGCATTGTTGGTATAGTGGTGAGCATAGCTGCCTTCCAAGCAGTTGACCCGGGTTCGATTCCCGACCAATGCAAAGCATCAAACCTTCAGGGATCAATAAAGTACCTATCTATCTACAAAAGTATCTTTATCAACAGTAAAATGAGTCCTATATCGACATAACCTGAAAGGCTGCTCAGCAAGGAAGAAGCCACTGCTCCAAAACCGGCATAAAAAGCCAGACTACGGTTTGCAACTGCACATGGGGACAAAGATTGTACTTTCTGGAGAAATGTCCTCTGATGAAACAAAAATAGAACTGTCTGGCCATAATGACCATAGTTATGTTTTGGAGGAAAAAGGGGGAGGCTTGCAAGCCGAAGAACACCATCCCAACCGTGAAGCACGGGGGTGGCAGCATCATGTTGTGGGGGTGCTTTGCTGCAGGAGGGACTGGTGCACTTCACAAAATAGATGGCATCATGAGGAAGGAAAATGCTGTGGATATATTGAAGCAGCATCACAAGACATCAGTCAGGAAGTTAAAGCTTGGTCGCAAATGGGTCTTCCAAATGGACAATAATAATATAATAATACATTATATTTATATAGCGCTTTTCTGAGACCCAAAGACGCTTTACAGAAAAATAATGTATAACAAACAACTAGCAAGAAGAACATTCAGACAATATAAAAATAACAAAACAAAGACTGGGGGGTCAAACATAACACCGGACAGGTCAGGGGCTAGGGGTAGGCTTGTTTGAACAGATGAGGCTTGAGGCGGTGGATGAAGATGGTAAGGGATTCAGAGTCACGGATGAATTGTGGAAGTGCGTTCCAAAGCCTTGGTGCAGCCCTTGAGAAAGCCCTGTCTCCAAAGTTCCGTAGCTTGGACCGGGGGATGATGAGGTGGCCAGCAGTGGCAGAGCGGAGTGACCTGGAGGGTTGGTATTTAGGAATAAGGTCAGGGAGATTAGACTAGAGCAAGCTGATGGAGGGCTTTGTAGGTGAGCAGAATAATTTTAAAATCAATGCGCTGGGAGATGGGGAGCCAGTGGAGTTCCTGAAGGATAGGGGTGATGTGCTGCCAAGATTTGGAGTGTGTGAGAAGTCTGGCAGCTGCATATTGAACTAGTTGTAGTTTACGGAGAGATGAAGAGTTAATGCCGGAAAGAAGGGAGTTGCAGTAGTCAAGACGGGTAGAGATGAATGCATGTATTAGGGTTTCAGCGGCAGTGAGGGAGAGGCAGGACTGTAGTTTAGCAATATTGCGGAGGTGAAAGAATGAGGATTTAACTGTCTGTTTTATGTGTTGCTCAAAGCTGAGGGAGGAGTCCAGTATGACACCTAGGTTGCGTGCATGGGGGGGGGGGGGGGGGGGGCGGACAACAGTGCCATCAATAGTGAGATTGAAGGTGCCAGCTTTGGCTAGCGTAGATTGTGAACCTAACAGCAACAGGTCCGTTTTGTCACTGTTGTTATTGTTGCCAGGCAGGTTTCAATATGGGACAGAGGAGGGTTGGTGAGGGACTTGGTGCTAAGGTAGATCTGAGTGTCATCAGCATAGTAGTGGAAGTCCAGTTTAAGGTGACGGAGGATAACAAAGTCAAGGTATTGGAGTGGCCATCACAAAGCCCTGACCTCAATCCAATAGAACATTTGTGGGAAAAACTGAAAAAGCGTGTACGTGCAAGGAGGCCTACACACCTGACTCAGTTACACCAGTTCTCTCAGGAGGAATGGGCCAACATTCACCCAACTTATTGTTGGAAGCTTGTGGAAGGCTACCTGAAACGTTTGACCCAAGTTAAACAATTTAAAGGCAATGCTACCAAATTCTAATTGAGTGTATGTAAACCTCTGGCCCACTGGGAATGTGATGAAAGAAATAAAAGCTGAAATAAATCACTCTCCTACTATTATTCTGACATTTCACGTTCTTAAAATAAAGTGGTGATCCTAACTGACCTAAGACAGGGAATTCTTACTGGGATTAAATGTTAGGAATTGTGAAAAACAGAGTTTAAATGTATTTGGCTAAGGTGTATGTAAACTTCCGACTTCAACTTTATATAAGAATGGCCTACATGTAGCCTATCAACTTTCACAGTGAATACTTTTGTTTATGTTTTGTGCGTATGAATTTAATATTGCCAAATGAGCCTGTTAAATGCAATCCTTGATGTTAATAGACCTCAAAAGCAGCATTATACAACTGACCTAAAGGTTTGGAAATGACAACTTACATTGTAAGGCTATCTCAAGTGCAAATGCACTATTTAGCTCACATCTGAAGGCTGGGGGGCATATCCTAATGGTTATGATCACAGTAACTAAATTCAAATTTGGCGACACTATATGAAATATGGTTTGGAAACTTAGTAACCAAGCTCGAGTTATCAGTGTGGCCCTATCACTTGGACATGTTAAAGTACTGTAAATAAGTATTTTGTCACATGCATGCGATGCATACAATCAGGGCAGTAGGTAGCCTAGCGGTTAGAGCGTTGGGCCAGTAACGGAGAGGTCGCTGGTTCGAATACCCGAGCTGACAAGGTGAAAAACCTCTCTGTGTCCTTGAGCAAGGCACTTAACTCTAATTTGCTCCAGGGGCGCCGTACTACTATGCCTGACCCTGTAGGTAAGCCATCAATTTTAATTGAACCTTTATTTAACTAGGCAAGTCAGTTAAGAACAAGTTCTTATTTACAATGATGGCCTACCTACAGGGTCAGCCCCTGGAGCAAATTAGGGTTAAGTGCCTTGCTCAAGGACACATCGGCAGGTTAAATACTGACTTAACTGACTTGCCTAGTTAAATAAAGGTTGAAATAAATAAATAAATACATGTCATGTAAAGAGAGCAAGGGTTGAGGGAATAGGGAATGTTTTTCCTAAACAAAGGAGCGATTTCGGTAACACAACTTTTCAGTAAAATGGCTATAATTACACTATTGTTCAAAAGTTTGGGGTCACTTAGAAATGTCCTTGTTTTTGAAAGAAAAGCAATTTTTTTTGTCCATTTTAAAATAACATCAAATTGATCAGAAATACAGTTTTGACATTGTCCATATTGTAAATGACTATTGTAGCTGGAAACGGCTGATTTTCATATAGAGGCCCATTATCAGCAACCATCACTCCTGTGTTCCAATGGCACGTTGTGTTAGCTAATCCAAGTTTATAATTTTAAAAGGCTAATTGATCATTAGAAAACATAATTGCAAAAGGGTTAACACAGCTGAAAACTGTTGTGCTGATTAAAGAAGCAATAAAACTGTCCTTCTTTAGACTAGTTGAGTATCTGGAGCATCAGCATTTGTAGTTTCGATTACAGGCTGAAAATGGCCAGAAACAAAGACATTTCTTCTGAAACTCGTCAGTCTATTCTTGTTCTGAGAAATGAAGACTATTCCATGCGAGAAATTGCCAAGAAACTGAAGATCTCGTACAACGCTGTGTACTACTCCCTTCACAGAACAGCGCAAACTGGCTCTAACCAGAATAGAAAGAGGAGTGGGAGGCCCCGGTGCACAACTGAACAAGAGGACATGTACATTAGAGTGTCTAGTTTGAGAAGCAGATGCCTCACAAGTCCTCAACTGGGAGCTTCATTAAATAATACCTGCAAAAGACCAGTCTCAAAGTCAACAGTAAAGATGCGACTCCAGGATGCTGGCCTTCTAGGCAGAGTTGCAAAGAAAAAGCCATATCTTCCTCTGTCCAATGTCTGTGTTATTTTGCCCATCTTAATCTTTTCTTTTTATTGGCCAGTCTGAGATATGGCTTTTTCTTTGAATCTCTGCCTAGAAGGCCAGCATCCCGGAGTCGCCTCTTCACTGTTGACTTTGATTTCTGAACTCTAACGCGACCCCTGTGATGGGGCGCACTTCCCCACGATTGTAAAAAATATATATTTTGGAAGCTAAGAAATGCATTTTTCCATGTTTATTCTATTAGAAACCTTCATGCATACTTTTCAATTATATTATGTGAGCTAAAAATATATATATTTAAAAAAAAATTCCTTAAAGTATGATTTTGTGCAAGTAAAAAAAAAAAAAATGTTTACTACCCCCACTACAACAACAAAAAGAAACGTAAATGTAATTTTGTCCTTGAAACATTGAATTTAAATACTGTAAAATTCCATTAATTCCTATGGAGGATGGCTTCTTCAGGGGAGTGCCAATATGGCCAACCAGGTGGCTTCAAAGCCTCTCATTGGCTAATACACAGCAACAACAATCCATATTATGCAGTATACATCATTGGGTTAGATTTAATTTACCAATCCAAAAATTGTTAGCTGACATGGCTAAATGAGCGAATCAGTGACTTGCATAACAAGAAACTGTTGACGCAAAAGTACATTTCGAAATTGCACCTTGTATATTGTGCTGGGGGCTCGTTATTGGAAATTGATCCGTGGCCCTTCAAAAGGCTGTTGCCCATCCCTCCTCAAGATCATCCATATACTATTGATTTGTGTTTTGTTTTATTAAGAGTTTGCCATACCTGCGTGAAGTTGGTTCCCCACCCAACGCAAAACTTCGGCAAAATAGGCTTAATCGTTTGCTCCGTTTGTGCCGTTAAGTTTTGTTTGTGCTGCTTCAGTGTTTTAAACGTTAGACATTTAATTATAGGTGATGACGTCACCAGCCCCCCAACCTGCTCCAAATGGACTCAAAATAGGCTCAATCGTTTGTGCTGGTTTGTGCTGGTTTGTGCAGTTAACAGTTTTGTTTGTGCTGCTGTCATTTTTTAAATATTAAATAATATTTTATAGGTCATTCTGAGGTCACTCAGCCCCCCAACATGGTCCAAATTCACCCAAAATAGTCTGTTTGTGCTTCGTTTGTGCTGCTACAGTTTTTGGTACATAACCTACATTTCTACTGGATAGCGCATTGGCTTTACTCTCTTCCATATGAGCATCTTGAACAGAAGTGTCCCTTAGCGCTCATTGGTGGTAAAGTGAAGTATAGCAGATGATACTCTTGTAAATAAACCAGGACAAGGTGCACCTGTGTGGAATCATGTAGTAACCAAACAAGCTTTAAACAAATCAAAATAAATTTTAGATTCTTCAAAGTAGCCATCCTTTGCCTTGATGACAGCTTTGCACACTCTTGGCATTCTCTCAACCAGCTTCATGAGGTAGTCAACTGGAATGCATTTCAATTAACAGGTGTGCCTTGTTAAAAGTTAATTTGTGGAATTTCTTTCCTTAATGTGTTTCAGCCAATAATTTGTGTTGTGACAAGGTAGGGGTGGTATACAGAAGATTGCCCTATTTGGTAAAAGACCAAGTCCATATTATGGCAAGAACAGCTCAAATAAGCAAAGAGAAACAACCATCATTACTTTAAGACTTGAAGGTCAGTCAATTTGGAAAAATTCAAGCACTTTAAACTTTTCAGAAATTGCAGCCCAAATAAATGCTTCAGAGTTCAAGTAACAGACACAGGAAGTACTCCATCAACCTGCTCGGCTTTGACTTAAACAGCTGAATTAGAAGCGACTTTAGTTTTTTGAGGCATTGTTGTTAACACGTTATTACTTAAATATAGGCCACTCTTACTCTTCTTTGTCTGTTTTGATTTGTATTTTCCTTCCCTCTCATATGTGACAGGTTCTCCCCATCGAGATGCTTCTCCTGAGGACGGTGTCTACATCCACGGTCTGTTACGTTGGTCGCTGGGACAAGAAAATGTAGAAGACACACTCTTAAAAAATAATTTTCTTGAAATTATACCAGAGGGTGCAGTGAACTGCGACTGGAGTCGAATGTGTTTGATCTCTCCCCCTCACAGTGGAGTCCTGGATGAATAGCACACCAAGGTTCTCTTCCATCATCTGGATCAAACCAAATAAATATGTAAATCATCCAAAAATGAATAAAACATAATGGTAGAGCTATATCGGTAACATTATAACAAGACATTCCAGCAGAGAACAAAGGCAGGGACCAATCCCAGACCCTGTATGTGTGCCTGCAGTATAAGACGAGCGAGAGGAAGGCCACCCTGTTCCTTAGGGGCCACTTTACCAACTTTGTCATCACCATGATGCTGCCCACCAACAAGCGCCCGCAGCACTGGATCAAGAGAGGCGTGGCCATGCTCTGCCAGCTGGAAGACTGAGAGCAGAGGATGGGAGGACACTCTTTCACACAAGCACTTTATGTCATCACACCCGAGACTTAGCTCTCTGGTGGAATATCTATTCACTTTAATCATCAAAGAGACTTTGATTTAATTTACCTTTTGTGGCTGTTGGTTTTGTTTCAGGTGTGGTTTGCTGAAAGTGCGAATACATACGCACACCAACAGTTATGTGATAACTGCCTATGGCCACTAGGAGGCCTGCCTGCGTCACTGTGAGTGTGTGTGTGTGTGTGTGTGTCAGTCAGTTGAACTGTGGGTAGAGTAGTGTTGAATGGCGGGAAACCGATTACCGAGATTTACTGGGATTTACCGCCCAAAACCACTCCTTTTTCCAGGGATAAATATCTGCACGAAACCGGTAAATTATAATAAATTATTCATATGAACAGCATGGCTTGAAATGGAACTGTTCAATTATATGCAATATCTAAATATGGCTTCTCTACGGCCTCTGCATGATGAATCATCAATGCTCAGGGTGGGTACAGACAGCCCATCTCAGTATGGAGCGCAGTTCACAATGCTTGTAGACCTACTGTATCATCTCATCATGGTAACTTTTTTTTCTTGTGACAAGTAGGCCTGCCTTTGCAGCAGCATAGTCTATGCTACAGTAATATAAAGACAGAATGCATGTCTAAGTTACCCATCTCCTTCTGGCTTTCGGGTTTCACCTTATTTTGTTATTTATATTGTAGTTGCAGATTTATTTTAAAGCCTATCACTCTAACATCATTGCTTTAAATCAGTGCACGCGCAAGCACTCTCTCGCAGTCTTTCTCTAATCAACTCCATTCAAATTGCATCCAAAATAGATCATCTTGTTCTAGATTGATATATAGCCCTATATATGTGTATGTATGTGTGTGTGTGTGTGTGTGTGTGTGTGTATGTATATGTATGTATATGTATGTATGTATGTATGTGTGTATGTGTGTCGTAGCCTACCTCTTTCAGGTAATACATTCAATGCAGTATTAGCCTTAAATTTAGCTAATTAATTATGGGTTATGCATAATGAGCTTCTAACTTATAGCCTCTGTCTCTTGTGCAATATGGATGCACCTGCGCTCAGCTGGCCTCTCTCCTTAAAAAATGCTCCTAAGCTCTTGGAGTCCCATGCAGGAAAAGCTAGACTAGAATAGCATGCTTATTTATATGCTTTATCACAGCCACGGGAAGTAGTTTGGGGGTGGCATGGCTGAGATTCTTTTGCTTGCGCTGAAGACTTCTATATCGGTCGCTAATACAGGACTAGCAAAGACCCAGTGCACTACTTTTGTGAAAAAAATGTAATATAAAAATACTAGCGTGATGTTTTCCAGTTTCTTGAAATATTTTGCAAATGCAACTTATTTCTATCTGAAAACTGAAATGGTCTATTAATTCCTTTTCCATTTTAGTAGACAATCTTACCCAGAGAAACATACAGTAGTGAGTGCATACATTTTCATACTTTTCCGTACTGGTCCCACGTGGGAATCAAACCCACAACCCTAGCATTGCAAGCGCCATGCTCCACCAACTGAGCTACATCATCACAAACCACTTAATGTCTCAATGTACTCAATGACTGTATTGTGCATTGTTTTTCATCATGGTGATGGAAAGTCTACAGGTACAAACCTAGATGACCAGCCTACGTACAATACAGTAATGTATATTTACATTAAGTGGTTTATAAGGATGGTCAATTAATACTGCACAAAAGTGGTTGTTTTTTTTGTGTCTTTGCCCATAACTTTGCACCTTCTGATGTAAATGTTTGAGGACAGGGTTTTGTTCTTTCTGGAACCCATTAGAATGACAATTGCAGAGAAAGGGACAGGACAACAACTCTTACAATTCCATCTATTGAATCCTGCTAGATACTGTTCTTAATAACACAACTACCTTTTTTGCAAAAGTGGAGATGCAGAGACTGCCTACAGTTGAAGTCGGAAGTTTACATACACTTAGGTTGAAGTCATTAAAACTCATTTTTCAACCACTCCAAAGATGTTATGTTAACAAACTATAGTTTTGGCAGGTCAGTTAGGACATCTACTTTGTGCATGACACAAGTAATCCTTCCAACAATTGTTTACAGACAGATTATTTCACTTATAATTCACTATATCACAATTCCAGTGGGTCAGAAGTTTACATACACTAAGTTGACTGTGCCTTTAAACAACTTGAAAAATTCCAGAAAATGATGTCATGGCTTTAGAAGCTTCTGATAGGCTAATTGATTCATTTGAGTCAATTGGAGGTGTATCTGTGGATGTATTTCAAGGCCTACCTTCAAACACAGTGCCTCTTTGCTCGACATCATGGGAAAATCAAAAGAAATCAACCAAGACCTCCACAAGTCTGGTTCATCATTGGGAGCATTTTCCAAACGCCTGAAGGTACCACGTTCATCTGTACAAACAATAGTACTCAAGTATAAACACCATGGGACCACGCAGCCGTCATACTGTTCAGGAAGGAGACTGTCTCCTCGAGATCAACAACAGCAAAGGACCTTGTGAAGATGCTGGAGGAAACAGGTACAAAAGTTTCTATATTCACAGTAAAACAAGTTCTATATCGACATAACCTGAAAGGCCGCTCAGCAAGTGTTAAGGTCGCGTCAATTCAAATCTGGTATTGGAACAAAAGGATTACTACGCCGTTTAAATCATCTATGTATTTTATTCTAGCAAATCCTTAAATGGTAAATATGAAGTTCGTATATACAGGCTCACTGTGACACCACGCAGGGCAAACAGCAAGCAGGGCCAGAGAAGAGAGAGAGAGCGCAAGAGAGCGAGAGCGCGAGAGTGAGTGAGCAAACAGCAGCGCTAGAGAAGAGAAGCGCCCCTATCCTTTGTTCTTCCTTAAATACTCCGACAGAATCGTTTCCGCTCCTTGCTGACCTGTCGGAGTAGAGGCTGAGTGTGGTTTAAACTTACTCAGCCTATCGTTGGCGTGCAGGCTGGTCCCAGCCTCGTGACGCAATCCAGTTGACGGAAGTAGTGGTCCTCTCAGTAGATGTCTTAGTTTCATATTACAACAAAATACTGTTCTATCGTGAAACCCCCAGCTAGCACATTCCTTCCCCCCTACCCAAACCTACAGCAGTTCTAAAGATCTATGATCACACAATACATTCAGTTAATAACTCTTGTTGTAGATTAACATATTCATTAGCTAAACATGTATCAGCCCTTACACAAGGAAGAAGCCACTGCTCCAAAACCGCCATAAAAAAGCCAGACTACGGTTTGCAACTGCTCATGGGGACAAAGATCCTCCTCTGGTCTGATGAAACAAAAACAGAACTGTTTGGCCATAATGACCATCATTCACCATAATTATGTTTGGAGGAAAAAGGGGGAGGCTTGCAAGTTGAAGAACACCATCCCAACCGTGAAGCACGGGGGTGGCAGCATCATTTTGTGGGGGTGCTTTCAAGACCAGTCAGGAAGTTAAAGCTTGGTCGCAAATGGGTATTCCAAAGGGACAATGACCCCAAGCATACTTCCAAAGTTGTGGCAAAATGGCTTAAGGACAACAAAGTCAAGGTATTGGAGTGGCCATCACAAAGCCCTGACCTAAATTTGTGGGCAGAACTGAAAAAGCGTGTGTGAGCAAGGAGGCCTACACACCTTACTCAGTTACACCAGTTCTGTAAGAAGGAATGGGCCAAAATTCACCCAACTTATTGTGGGAAGCTTGTGGAAGGCTACCTGAAACGTTTGACCCAAGTTAAACAATTTAAAGGCAATGCTACCGAATAGTGTATGTAAACTTCTGACCCACTGGGAATGTGATGAAATAAATAAAAGCTGAAATAAATAAATCATTCTCTCAACTATTATTCTAACATTTCACATTCTTAAAATGAAGTGGTGATCCTAATTGATCTAAGACAGGGCATTTTTACTAGGATTAAATGCCAGGAATTGTGAAAAACAGAGTTTAAATGTATTTGGCTAAGGTGTATGTAAACATCTGACCAACGTTATGTGAGAATGCTATTCATTGACTACAGCTCAGCGTTCAACACCATAGTGCCCTCAAAGCTCATCACCAAGCTAAGGATCCTAGGACTGAACACCTCCCTCTGCAACTGGATCCTGAACTTTCTGACAGGCCGCCCCCAGGTGGTAAGGGTAGGTCACAACACATCTGCCACTGGGTGTTGACGATCAGTGTTGAGTGCTGAGTGCTCAGTCCCCTCCTGTACTCCTTGTTCACCCACGACTGCACGGCCAGGCACGACTCCAACACAATCGTTAAGTTTGCAGATGACACAACAGTGGTAGGTCTGATCACCGACAACGACGAGACAGTCTATTCGGAGGAGGTCAGAGACCTGGCTGTGTGGTGCCAGGATAAAAACCTCTCCCTCATCGTAATCAAGACAAAGGAGATGATTGTGGACTACAGGAAAAGCACGCCACCATTCTCATCCACAGGGCTGCAGTGGAGCAGGTTGAGAGCTTCAAGTTCCTTGTTGTCCATATCACCAACAAACTAGAATGGTCCAAACACACCAAGATAGTCGTGAAGAGGGCACGACAAAGCCTATACTCCCTCAGGAGACTGAAAAGATTTGGCATGGGTCCTCAGATCCTCAAAAGGTTCTACAGCTGCAACATCGAGAGCATCCTGACTGGCTGCATCACTGCCTGGTACGGCAACTGCTCGGCCTCAGGTTTGCAGGCCTCCTTGCTCGCACATGATTTTTCAGTTCTGCCCACAAATTTCCTATAGGATTGTGGTCAGGGCTTTGTGATGGCCACTCCAATACCTTGACTTTGTTGTCCTTAAGCCATTTTGCCATAACTTTGGAAGTATGCTTGGGGTCATTGTACATTTTGGAAGACCCATTTGCGACCAAACTTTAACTTCCTGACTGATGTCTTGAGATGTTCCTTCAATATATCCATAATTGTCCTTCCTCATGATGCCATCTATTTTGTGAAGTGCACCAGTCTCTCCTGCAGCAAAGCACCCCTACAACATGATGCTGCCACCCCTGTGCTTCACGATTAGGATGGTGTTCTTCGGCTTGCAAGCCTCCCCCTTTTTCCTCCAAACATAACGATGGTCATTATGGCCAAACAGTTCTATCAGACCAGAGGACATTTCTCTAAAAAGTACGATCTTTGTCTCAATTTGCAGTTGCAAACCGTGTCTGGCTTTTTTATGGCGGTTTTGGAGCAGTGGCTTCTTCCTTGCTGAGCGGCCTTTCAGGTTATGTCGATATAGGAGTCGTTTTACTGTGGATATAGATACTTTTGTACCTGTTTCCTCCAGCATCTTCACAAGGTCCTTTGCTGTTGTTCTGGGATTTGCACTTTTCGCACCAAAATACGTTCATCTCGAGGAGACAGAATGCGTCTCCTTCCTGAGCGGTATGACGGCTGCGTGGTCCCATGGTGTTTATACTTGTGTACTATTGTTTGTACAGATGAACGTGGTACCTTCAGGCGTTTGGAAATTGCTCCCAATGATGAACCAGACTTGTGGAGGAGGTCTAAAAAAAAAATTCTGAGGTCTTGGCTTATTTCTTTCGATTTTCCCATGATGTTGAGCAAAGAGGCACTGAGTTTGAAGGTAGGCCTTGAAATACATCCACAGGTACACCTCCAATTGACTCAAATTATGTCAATTAGCCTATCAGAAGCTTCTAAAGCCATGACATCATTTTCTGGAATTTTCCAAGCTGTTGAAAGGCACAGTCAACTTAGAGTATGTAAACTTCTGACCCACTGGAATTGTGATATAGTGAATTATTCTAATTTAAATAATAATAATATCTGTAAACAGTTGTTGGAAGAATTACTTGTCATGCACAAAGTAGATGTCCTAACCGACTTGCCAAAACTATAGTTTGTTAACACTCTGGAGTGGTTGAAAAATGAGTTTTAATGACTTCAACTTCAAGTGTATGTAAACTTCCGACTTCAACTGTATATATTTTTTTTTTTACTGTCACTTTACTGTTTTTTATTTCTTTACCTCTTGTTTACATAATACTTATTTTCTACTTAAACTGCACTGTTGGTTAGAGCTTGTAAGTAAGCATTTCACTGTAAGGTCTACACCTGTTGTATTTGGCGCACGTGACAAATTAACTTTGATTTGATTTGAAATCACTGTCATGCACCTGCCCACTGGATCCTCTCTGTACGTCCTGTTTGCGCTCTGCCCTGGTTACTATGGTTTCTCCCTCCCTTTTTTTTCCAGACCAAATACTATTCCCCCTTGATCTTCGCGCCTGAAAAATAACTATCGGCTCTCCTTTGATGTACCTATCCCTGCCCGTTCATCATACATCCTACGTAGACGCCTCTACCTACATCATGACTCACATCGCAACTGGTCAGTCAACTATACTACTGGTAACAACATTAACTCTCTCTGGTCTCACTCCACCCTGCTCCCAATCCATCATCTCGTACTGTAAAACATGACTGCCTATGCCCCCTTCAGCCTACCACTATCCATAAACTCACCTCTCAGTCTCATAATACTACCTTTGCTCTCCTCAACACTCTGCCTTTGAACAACAAGCTAGACTTCCTTCTCCTAACTTGGCAACAACCTGGTGATTTATTTTCTCTTAAGCAAACAACTCCCGCTGGTTATGGCTACCTGTGTCACCCCTGCTCGACCGGCCGTGGTGGCAACATCTCTGTACTGTACAACTCCAAAATCCAAATAACTGAACTGTCTTTCCCTACTGTCTCCTCATTTGAATACATTGCTTACAAATGATCTTGCTCCATTACCACTATCCTTGTGTACCATCCTTCTAAAGCTAATTAATCATTCCTGTCTGAACTATCTGCACTACTCACCATTTCTGTCCCACTCGCCCCCCGCTTACTGTTGCTTGGAGATATGAATATTCACTTGGACTAACTCAAAACTTGCCTCTGAATTCATTGCTGTTCTGGACTGTTTAAATATTACACATGTCAATTTTCCCACTCACATCAAGGGAAACATACTAGACCTCATCTGCTCTGTTGGCCTCAACCTCCCTGTTCCCACTTTCTGACGACAAGATACTTAATTTCTCTCTTCCCTCATACTCACCCCACAACACTGACAAACGCCTCATCTCCTTCTGCAACATCAAAGCTGTTGACCCCCTCCAACTCTCTGATGCCATCTGCTCTGCCTTGCCCCTTGAACATGCCGCCAACTCACCTAAAGAACTAGCTGCCCAATTCAATACTGATCTATTTGGCTCCCTCAACTCCCTGGACCCCCTCAGAACTAAACCTGTCTTCTCTACCTCCTCCCCTTGGTTTATCCCTGAGCTCCTCACCCTGAAGCAAGCTGGCCACCTGTAGCACCTGAGAAGGAAGTCTGGGCTCAATGTCCACGCTGAGGCCTACGAACTCCACCTCTCCACCTACAGAGATGCCCTCAGTGCTCCAAGGTCCACCTACTTCTCCAACATCAACAACAGCAGCAATAAGAACTCCCAGACTCTGTTCTCCACTGTCAGCAAACTACTTGAGCCCTGTGACGACACCTTCTCTACTTCCTCCACTGAACTCTGCAACTCCTTCCTTCAGTTTTTCAAGGTCAAGATCACCAAAATAAACTCATCACTGACTGATCAAACTCCCTTAGCTGCCCTTCCCCCTTTCAACCTCCCAACCGTCACACTCGAAATCCGGCTCTCCGAATTTCCCCCATTGACTCTCCCTACATTTTAAAACTCATCATATCATCCAAGACTACATCTTGCTCCGTGGATCCTCTCCCCACTGTTCTCATCAAAGCCTGCCTACTTGCTCTCTGTCACACACATCGTCAACCTCTCCCTCGCCCACAGAACTGTCCCCTCCAACTACAAAACAGTTGCAGTCACCCCCATCTTAAAAAAAGCCCAGACTGGACACCACCATCCTCAATACCTTCCGGCCCCTTCCTTGCCAAGACTGGAACGTACTGTAGCCTCCCAATTACAAAGCCTAATCAATTTCCGTCCCCTCCATAGTACTGAAACTGTAATCCTCAAAGTTATCAATGACCTCCTCACCTCTGCTGATGCAGGTGCCCTGAACATCCTGATTCTCATTCTCTGTGCTGGGTCCCTTACTCTTCATCATCTACATCCTCCCTTTTGGTCAGATCTTCCGTCACTTCAACCTTGACTTCCACTGCTATGCTGATGACACCCAGATCTACCTCATTGAATCCTGCCTTTCTGCAATAAAAGAAATGAACAGTGATAAAACAGAACTCCTCCTCAGGCACCAAATCCACCCTCACCAAAGCTGGCAACCTCACCCTCACCATTGATGACACCACTGTCCTTCCCTCCCTGTACGCAACCTTGGTATCATCCTGGAGTCCACCCCAGACTGACAAATCCTCATTTTTCCACCTCAGCAACATTGCCAAAGTCAGGTCCTCCTTCTCCCATCCTGCCGCTGAAACTCTCATACATGCATTCATATCCTCCGGTCTTGACTTCTGCAACTCACTACCCTCTGGCATCAACTCAAGCTCCCTCTATAAGCTCACCCACATTAAGTCCTGGCAGCACATCACCCCTGTCCTCCGTGAACTCCACTGGCTCCTTGATTACAAGATCATCCTTCTGACCTACAAAGGTCACACTCTTTCCCTTCTTTGAGCCCACCCCTCTCTTTATTCATGTTTTGTTTTGACTCCTGTTTTGTTGTTTTTCTTTTTCATTTACATAATTGTAAAGCGACTTTGTGTTCATGAAAAGCGCTATATAAGTCCCATGTATTATTATTATTATTATTATTATTACTACTTCATTCTGTGCATTCCACATGGGTTAGCTGTGGAATGGCCAAGTGATTCAGTGTTTATACATATTTCCCACAATGGTCCTGCAGGCCTTGAATGTGATCCTAATGAGATCTTTACAACAATAAGGTGAGCATGGCTCACCCCTTAATGACCTCTGCTATGTGTGATCACCTCTCCAGTCTAATAGATTGTCTGGCCCCTATTTACTTATTACAAATTATCTCTCTTTCTGTTTCTCTCTCTCCTTTATTGTCTCTGTTTGTAATTCTTTGAGGTGGTTAAAACACATCTCAGCACAGGTAGTGCACATCATGGACTACACAGGCCACATCACCCTGTGTCAAACTCAAGGAATCTCTGAAGACACAGAAACAGTGGCTTGAGATATGCCATATCCAAGGTATGATAACGGAACTGCATGGCACTCATTATAACCATTTACCATGTAAATTCCATGTAAATAAAGCATGATCCTAATGCCCTCTCAGAGAATGTACTCAGCCTGAAGCACCTGTGTCATCTTTGCATCCGGGAAAACCTGAGCCGCCTGAGTTTGCGATCCCCAGTCTTCATCAGCTCAAACCCTAGACCCCAACCGAGGCCACCTCTGGTCTCTTGGCCCTCCCGCGCAATGGTCCAAGCTCTTCACTGTCCTGGCACCCCAATGGTGGAACCTGAAGCTAGGACAGCAGAGTCCCTGCCCATCTTCCGAAAGCACCTGAAACCCTACCTCTTCAAAAAGAGTATCTTAAATTTTCCCCCTCACCGACACTGTGGAGTTGTCAACCATGAGCAGGAAGGCCTTCCCCGGGAGGAAGAACAGCTTCGTCTTGTCATGGTTGAGATATCTGCCAGGCATGCAAAGATGCGTGTTGCCACCTGGGTATTAGAAGGGGGAAGGAGAAAAGTAGTTGAGTGTCATCCGCATAAAAATGATAGGAGAGACCATGTGAGGATATGACGGAGCCAATTGACTTGGTGTATAGAGAGAAGAGAAGAGGAGAGGGCCTAGAACTGAGCCCTGGGGGACACCAGTAGTGAGAGTACGTGGTGCAGACTCAGATCATTTCCACGTCATCTGGTAGGAGCGGCCTACCAGGTAGGATGCAATCCATGAGTGTGCAGAGCCTGAAACTCCCAGCCCTGAGAGGATGGAGAGGAGGATCTGATGGTTCACAATGTCGAAGGCAGAGGATAGATCTAGGAGGATGAGAACAGAGGAGAGAGAGTCAGGAGGCAGGAGAAGGTGATTAAAGGAAAAATCCACCCATTCCTTTAATGTACTGTGTTAAATGACACTAATATGTGAGAACAATGTTTTATTTTTTGTGAACAAATATTTGGTTGGTAGCAACATGGAAAATTGTTGTGGAAATCTGTTGCAGCTCAAGTTGACTACAAAATCCACAATACAATGCTCTCTCTATGGGCTGGCTGGCTAGCTAGCAAACATAGCTACACATAATAATACCAAAGACAAAATCAACTAATCAAACTGCACTATCAATTTAGGAGTCTACAATCTCACCATGTTCAAACTGCAGATCGACAGTCTAACATTTGCAACGGCAGATACAAATATTATTATATTTTTTGTACTTTCCCCCCTTTTTCTCCCCAATTGGTAGTTACAGTCTTGTCCCATCGCTGCAACTCCCATATGGACTTGGGGGAGGCGAAGGTCGAGAGCCATGCACTCTCCGAAACACGGCCCTGCCAAGCCGCACTGCTTCTTGACACACTGTATAACCCGGAAGCCAGCCGCACCAACGTGTCTGAGTAAATGCCGTACAACTGGTGACCGAAGTCAATGTGCATGCGCAGGAGTTGCTAGAGCGCGTTGGGACAAGGACATCCCGGCCGGCCAAACCCTCCCCTAATCCGGACGACGCTGGGCCAATTCTGCGCCACCTCATGGGTCTTCTGGCTGCGACACAGCCCGGGATCAAACCTGGGTCTGTAGTGACGCCTCTAACACTGCGATGTAGTGCCTCAGACCGCTGCGCCACTCGAGAGAACCTGGCAGATACACTTTTGAGGAGATGGGAAACATTGCCCATGCAACATCAATGGGCCTCGCGGTGCATTCTGGAACAAGGAGCGCTCTCCTTCAAGGAGTGAATGGGAGTCTATTGGGCATCTAAAAAATAAGGAAAATACAATCAAGAGGATTCACTTTTATAGACAATATACCACACAGACAGCGCATTGCGCCCCCAAAAACTATTACTAAACTTTTTGTTGAAAAAAAATATTAGCATGGCAAACATGGTTACAGACCCAACAAAATAAATAGTATTCCCTACAAATGCAACATGTAAAGTGTTGGTCCCGTGTTTCCTGAGCTGATTGTTAGTGAGCATTTCGGATTTGCCAAGATAATCCATCCACCTGACAGGTGTTACATGACAAGAAGCTGATTAAACAGCATGATGATTACACAGCTGCACCTTGCGCTGGGGACAATAAAAGGCCACTTTAAAATGTGCAGTTTTGTCACACAACACAATGCCACAGATGTCTCAAGTCGAGGGAGTGTGCAATTGGCACGCTGACTGCAGGAATGTCCAGCAGAGTGGTTGCCAGAGAATTTAATGTTAATTTCTCTACAATAACCTGCCTCCAACGTTGTTTTAGAGAATTTGGCAGTACTCCCAACCGCAGAATATGTGTAACCATGCCAGCCTAGGACATCCACACCTGGCTTCTTCACCTGTGGGATCGTCTGAGGAGTATTTCTGTCTGTAATAAAGCCCTTTTGTGGGGAAAAACTCATTCTGATTGGCTGGGCCTGGCCTCCCAGGCCCACCCATGGCTGCACCCCTGACCAATCATGTGATATCCATAGGTTTGGGCCTAATGAATTGATTTCAATTGACTGATTTCCTTATATGAACTGTAACTCAGTAAAATCTTTGAAATTGTTGCATGTTGCGTTTATATTTTTGTTCAGTATATAATACACAAAGTAAGCAAAACAATTAAATGCATCATTCCAACATTGCCTAAAATGATGAATAAGATATTGAAATGGAAAGGCACACACCTGTCTATATAAGGTCCCACAGTAGACAGTGCATGTCAGAGCAAAAACCAAGCCATGATGTTGAAGGAATTGTCTGTAGAGCTCCGAGACAAGATTGTGTCGAGGCACAGATCTGGAGAAGGGTACCAAGACCCTTCCTAGAGCTGTCCCCCCAGCCAAACTGAGCAATCAGGGGAGAAGGGCCTTGGTCAGGTAGGTGACCAAGAACCCGATGGTCACTCTGACAGAGCTCTAGAGTTCCTTTGTGGAGATTGGAGAACCTTCCAGGACAACCATCTCTACAGCACTTCACCAATCAGGCCTTTATAGTAGAGTGGCCAGATGGAAGCCACTCCTCAGTAAAAGGCACATGACAACCCGCTTGGAGTTTGCTAAAAGGGAAAAAATGCAGCCATTTAGGCTTTTTTTTACAATGGAGGAGTGCCTAAATGGCTGCGTGGGGACTTCAGAACAGCACCCCCTGTCAGTCATCTTCCTTATGTCTGAAACATATGCTTCCAGGGTAGGCAATTTTGGGGCTTCACCATGTTTCATCGAAATGTACAGCTGTGTGTCGTCCGCATAGCAATGAAAGTTAACATTGTGTTTCCGAAATGACATCACCAAGAGGTAAAATATATAGTGAAAACAATAGTGGTCTTAAAACGGAACCTTAAGGAACACCGAAACTTACAATTGATTTGTCAGAGGACAAACCATCCACAGAGAAACTGATATATTTCTGACAGATAAGATCTAAACCAGGCAAGAACTTGATGTGCATGCTTTGCTGTTCTCTGGTGGTGAACCATTGTATAAAATCTGAGAAAATCTGACTGTCCATTTTTGTTCTTATAGTAGGCTTTGTCAGATGTAATTTTGGATGCATGATCTCAATTAAATAGGCCAGACAAGTTTTTCCCACTCAGACCACCACTCTTTGTATATCCCATGTTAGACTGAAAGTGAATGGGTCAGGGAGTTATTAGGCCTGTACTATTTATGGATATTTGTCTGATTCAAACAAATTCTTGTTTTTGCCACTAAGTTATCACGTGTGACAGACGGTATAAAAACATCACTTAAAATACAGGACCAGTTTAATTTGACAAGATATGATTTTGTCAAGATTTCGATAATAATCCTTTAATGGAAACTTGTGTAAATGTATTTTG
Source organism: Thymallus thymallus (assembly GCA_023634145.1). NCBI lineage: Eukaryota > Metazoa > Chordata > Actinopteri > Salmoniformes > Salmonidae > Thymallus > Thymallus thymallus. The sequence goes on along the minus strand of CM042400.1, from coordinate 15,152,580 downwards.
AGTGGACCTGTAGAAAAGAAATAAAGATAGTCATACAAATAGAGGCATCATGCCTATAGGGGGCACATGCCCCTTCAGATTTGTCCTGTTCATATATACACAGTACCAGTCAAAAGTTTGGACACCTACTCATTCAAGGGTTTTTCCATATTTGTACTATTTTCTACATTGTAGAATAATAGTGAAGACATAAACTATAAATAACACATATGGAATCATATAGTAACCAAAAAAGTGTTAAACAAATCAAAATAGATTTTAGATTCTTCAAAGTAGCCACCCTTTGACTTGATGACAACTTTGCACACTCTTGGCATTCTTTTAACCAGCTTCATGCGGAATGCTTTTCCAGCAATCTTGAAAGAATTCCCACATATGCTGAGCACTTGTTGGCTGCTTTTCCTTCACTCTGCGGTCCAACTCATCCCAAACCATCTCAATTGGGTTGAGGTCGGGTGATTGTGGAGGCCAGGTGTTCTGATGCAGCACTCCATCACTCTCCTTCTTGGTCAAATACCACTTAGCCTGGAGGTGTGTTGGGTCATTGTTCTGTTAAAAAACAAATTATAGTCCCACTAAGCGCAAACCAGATCGGATGGCGTATTGCTGCAGAATGCGGTGGTAGCCATGCTGGTTAAGTGTGCCTTGAATTCTAAATAAATCACTGACAGTGTCACCAGCAACGCCATCACACCTCCTCCATGCTTCACGATGGGAACCACACATGCAGAGATCATCCGTTCACCTATTCTGCGTCTCACAAAGACACGGCGGTTGGAACCAAAAATCTCAAATTTGCCCACCTCCAGACTACCCTCACGTACTTTGCGCCCCCTCAGATTTGTGGGTTGCATGACACCCCTGGCCATACTCATATGCAAAGTCCCATTATGAGACAGTCAGGTGACTTATAATTATCCACAAAGGTTGACGTTCAACCAGCAGCTTATGGAATGCCGTTTGGGTCTTTGTGTGTCAAAAACGATACACATCAAATAACACTAATTGACGTGTCAAGTAACACTAATTGACGTGTCAAGTAACACTAATTGACGTGTCAAATAACACTATTTGATGTGTAAAATAAGCTTGTTGACCAATCAGGACCTGAATGTGACTGCACGTCTAGGGTTGCACATTTTGGGGAATATTCAGAGGTGGACACTTTCCGTGGGAATTAACAGGAATTAATGGGAATATATATGAATTAACGGAAATATATGCAAATGCAAATTATATAAGTCTTCAAGCTTTTTGATGTATTTCAGAAGTGCAGTTTTCTTTGCTTGGAGCAACAGTGAAGTGGGCTGGGCAGTACGGATTTTTTCTCTTACATCTGCAAGCAGGGTCTGAACATCAGACTGGATGGCATTGTCTCCATCAATCTGTGCAATGGCTACTGATATGGGTTTCGGGAGTTTCAGGCTGCTTACCACTCTCTCTCAAAATACATCATCCAGGAGGATCCTCTTGATGGGGCTGTCCATATCGGCAGACTGTGATATGGCTATTTCTTGGAGAGACTCCTTCCCTTCCAGGAGACTGTCAAACATGATGACAACACCACCCCAACGGGTGTTGCTTGGCAGATTCAATGTAGTGCTCTTATTCTTCTCACTTTGCTTGGTGAGGTAGATTGCTGCTATAACTTGATGACCCTTCACATACCTAACCATTTCCTTGGCTCTCTTGTAGAGTGTATCCATTGTTTTCATTGCCATGATGTCCTTGAAGAGCAGATTCAATGCATGAGCAGCACAGCCAATGGGTGTAATGTGAGGGTAGGGCTCCTCCACTTTAGACCAAGCAGCCTTCATGTTCGCAGCATTGTCTGTCACCAGTGCAAATACCTTCTGTGGTCCAAGGTCATTGATGACTGCCTTCAGCTCATCTGCAATGTAGAGACCGATGTGTCTGTTGTCTCTTGTGTCTGTGCTCTTGTAGAATACTGGTTGAGGGGTGGAGATGATGTAGTTAATTATTCCTTTCCCAAGAACATTCAATGACCCATCAGAGATGATTGCAATACAGTCTGCTTTCTCTATGATTTGCTTGACCTTCACTTGAACTCTGCATCCAGCAAATGAGTAGATAAAGCATGTCTGGTTGGAGGGGTGTATGCTGGGCAAAGAACATTCAGAAATCTCTTCCAATACACATTGCCTGTGAGCATCAGAGGTGAATCAGTTGCATGCACAGCTCGAGCAAGACATTCATCAGCATTTCTCTTCCTCCATTGAGTCAAAAAATGAGCTTTTGCTATCGATAAAGTGTCTGATTAATAATTTTCACCTCGAATAGATGTAGAGGGACTTTTGTCAGAGGTTGCTTGTTGTGAGTATTTGCAAATGTACACAGCTTTTCCTTCTACATTAGCTACAGTGAAATGTCTCCACACATCAGATAGTGCCTGTGGCATTTTCCTGTAAAGATTAGAAAATAAATTGTAATTTTTTTTATTTTCACTGCACATGTGATGGAAGAATGCACTGTGCATGCAGAGGGTTGCAATTCAATTGAATTTGGGAAAGTTTAACCAAAATATGCCACAAGACCTAGAAACGCCTTATGTGTATCCCACAAAAAAAGGTTTACTGTTATAAGCTAACTTTTTTGATGAATTTAAGCAACATTCCGCAAATTCCAGGTCTTAACTTCCCATGGAAAATTTCCGGAAACATTCTGGAAATGTACCGGAAAGTTTCCGACCATTTTCAACCCTATGCACGTCACATAATAATTTAACGCGTTCATAATTTTTTTACGTAGTTATTACACATTGATTACACTATCACTCATATTTCATATGTCACAACGATTCATCTATACGTATGATATGACGCTGGTAAAGTTTTGTCTCGTGCACCTACAGTGCTAGACACAAAAAAAAGCTAGCTAGCTGATGGATGCAAACAATGTTCTTCCCCAAAAGCATAGCATAACGACAATCTGTTTCAGTATCTATAGTTAACTAGCTAACTATTTAGCTAGGCGTCATCTAAAATAACCCTAATTTATAAGACAGTTCTTATTTGATGAATGGTGGTCGGACCCATCTATGTGAAGCTAGACACAATAAGGATTAGCCACATAGTGGACTTTGCAGTTAACCTTCAAAATAAACGTATGTCATTGACAGGGATACAAATGAATACAAACAGTAGAATTTTGCCATAATTGAATAGCTCATGATAAACGAGGTTGGAATGTCAACAAAATACAATAATGTGTTAATTTGACAAAAATCTGTTGAAATCATACTTGACGTACAGTGGGGAGAACAAGTATTTGATACACTGCCGATTTTGCAGGTTTTCCTACTTACAAAGCATGTAGAGGTCTGTAATTTTTATCATAGGTACACTTCAACTGTGAGAGACGGAATCTAATACAAAAATCCAGAAAATCACATTGTATGATTTTTAAATAATTAATTTGCATTTTATTGCATGACATAAGTATTTGATCACCTACCAACCAGTAAGAATTCCGGCTCTTACAGACCTGTTAGTTTTTCTTTAAGAAGCCCTCCTGTTCTCCACTCATTACCTGTATTAACTGCACCTGTTTGAACTCGTTATCTGTATAAAAGACACCTGTCCACACACTCAAACAGACTCCAACCTCTCCACAATGGCCAAGGCCAGAGAGCTGTGTAAGGACATCAGGGATAAAAGTGTAGACCTGCACAAGGCTGGGATGGGCTACAGGACAATAGGCAAGTAGCTTGGTGAGAAGGCAACAACTGTTAGCGCAATTATTAGAAAATGGAAGAAGTTCAAGATGACGGTCAATCTCCCTCGGTCTGGGGCACCATGCAAGATCTCACCTCATGGGGCATCAATGATCATGAGGAAGGTGAGGGATCATCCCAGAACTACACTGCAGGACCTGGTCAATGACCTGAAGAGAGCTGGGACCACAGTCTCAAAGAAAACCATTAGTAACACACTACGCCGTCATGGATTAAAATCCTGCAGCTCACGCAAGGTCCCCCTGCTCAAGCCAGCGCATGTCCAGGTCCGTCTGAAGTTTGCCAATGACCATCTGGATAATCCAGAGGAGGAATGGGAGAAGGTCATGTGGTCTGATGAGACAAAAATAGAGCTTTTTGGTCTAAACTCCACTCGCCGTGTTTGGAGGAAAAAGAAGGATGAGTACAACCAAGAACACCATCCCAACCGTGAAGCATGGAGGTGGAAACATCATTCTTTGGGGATGCTTTTCTGCAAAGGGGACAGGACGACTGCACCGTTTTGAGGAGAGGATGGATGGGGCCATGTATCGCGAGATCTTGGCCAACAACCTCCTTCCCTCAGTAAGAGCATTGAAGATGGGTCGTGGCTGGGTCTTCCAGCATGACAACGACCCGAAACACACAGCCAGGGCAACTAAGGAGTGGCTCTGTAAGAAGCATCTCAAGGTCCTGGAGTGGCCTAGCCAGTCTCCAGACCTGAACCCAATAGAAAATCTTTGGAGGGAGCTGAAAGTCCGTATTGCCCAGCGACAGCCCCGAAACATGAAGGATCTGTATGGAGGAGTGGGCCAAAATCCCTGCTGCAGTGTGTGCAAACCTGGTCAAGAACTACAGGAAACGTATGATCTCTGTAATTGCAAACAAAGGTTTCTGTACCAAATATTAAGTTCTGCTTTTCTGATGTATCAAATACTTATGTCATGCAATAAAATGCAAATTAATTACTTAAAAATCATGGATTTGGATTTTTGTTTTAGATTCCGTCACTCACAGTTGAAGAGTACCTATGATAAAAATTACAGACTTCTACATGCTTTGTAAGTGGGAAAACCTGCAAAATCGGCAGTGTATCAAATACTTGTTCTCCCCACTGTATTTGACTTTAGAATTGCATTGGGGGTATACTCAAGTCTTCAGACACTGTATGTCTGTTTTTCTCTCTACTTTGGAGTTCAGGGCCATTTTTCGGGCACCCAAGTGGCACAGTGGTCTAAGACACTGCATCTCAGGGCTAGAGGCGTCACTACAGACAACCTAGTTCGAATCCAGACTGTATCACAACCGGCCGTGATTGGGAGTCCCATTCGGCGGCGCACAATTGGCACACCGTCGTCCGAGTTTGGCCTGGTGTAGGCCGTCATTGTAAATAAGAATTTGTTCTTAACTGACTTGACTAGTTAAATAAAGGTTAAATTAAAATACTTATTTCACTGTACAGCCTTACCTATGGATTGTGGATCAATGACATGAGGTATCAGTCTACTCAGTGACACCCAGAGAACATTAGCATCATAGCTCTTATTGGGGGACTCTGAATCGAGCCACATTTATTGTCAACCTACTATGTGTATCGAACACTATTCCAGAGGAAAAACAATACAGCGTGGATGTTTTGGCGCCTGATAGGTATCAGTCTACTGAGTAGACTGATACCTAATTTCATTGATCCCCAATTCTTAGGTAAAGCTGTAAAGCTGTACAGCTATTTATTTTCATGAACTGTAGTTCAATTTCTAATAAGTTGTTGGCTACCTAGCTAATTCTTACTCACAAGTATTCCAAAATCATTGCTAAGAATATTGAAAATGACTGCAGTTTCTACTGGTCATTGTTTTTAACCATTGTAAATAAGAATTTGTTCTTAACTGACTTGCATAGTTACAATTGTTTTAATTTTTAAATAACAAATTCTTATTTACAATAACGACCTACCCCTACTACCTAAATAAAGGTTAAATAAAACATTTGTCAGGCTGGTTGCATTGGTGCTAGCTTGGTACCCCAGAAGTTGCGATCAAACAAATAATGCCTTATTACCAACGAGGTATTGTAGACACATCGCTCGTGGCCGGTGTGTGCTTGTTTGCATACTTTTTTGTACTGCTTTGAAAGTGCTACTGATAGTAGTGGTGGCGCTTGCACGTGCACATCCAACACACACCAATCTATAATATAATTGTGTTATTTTATTTAACGCAGACACAAACGGCGTTCCATAGCAGCTGTCCAAATGAAGTTATTTGACTCGAGCGCCTATAGGAGGCGCGGCATTGCGTGAACGTAAACAGAGTGGCTCCAGTGCTTTGCAGTGGTGGAGAAGAACGCATACGTCATATTCACAATGGCGGTGACAGGGAGAAGGAGGAGAGTGTATTAGTGAAGCGGCGCCGTAACCAACTACATTGCCCGCGAAAGACGCTCACGGTGCCCTAAAATGTCCCTGAACTCCAAAGTGGAGAGAAAAACGGACATACAGTGTCTGAAGACCGGCGAGCACGACGTGGAGAGCGGCGATATCAAGAAAAATTCGTTGTCAGCCGCCATCTCGGCCACATCCAACCAAAATGGCGATCAGACTGTATGTGAAGACGGTATAATGCCCGAACATGAACCCTCTGAGCGGCGGAGGAGCGGGCAGAGGGACGCAAGAAGCTCCAATAATTCACCGTTACCCGGCCAGAGACCGACTGAACAGTTGCCAAGGAGAAATTTTCAGATCCCGAGGAAGATCAAGGAACGGAAAGGTTGTGCCCTTTCTCTACTATTTCCAACAGAGGCTGCCTTGTGTTTCTTATAATTCAAGTGCAGCATGTTGCAAACCGGCGTTCCATACCTGCTGAACTTCTAGATTATTGACATGGATAAATGTGATCCATCTGCAGAGGGTAGCTAGTTTATTGCGCGCACACCTCGTTATTGCCTTTGTCAAGGTAATATCGGTTCCCGTACTCGGTCATCATTGCAGGTAAGTTTCGGCTCAGGCGCGAGGAGGGAAGCACGTGAAGATACGCTGCCCATCTTGAGTGATTAATCGGACTGATAAAAGAGAGACTATACAGACACGCCTGGTGCACAAAATTGATGACGTATGTCGCGCAGCGAGAGTTGAGTGGGGAGGAACGGATTCGGTTTAGTCGGTCTTCCTAATGAGCTCTCCCCAGCTAGCTAGTTTATTATGCTTGTGGATAGAAACTTTAGCGAGAATTTGAGACTTTTCTGCCGAAGGCGGGACTTCGAGTGTTCAGAATCATTCCGTTTTTGGCAGAGCATTTGTAATAAATAAAATAGATGATAAAGGGAAAATCCACTCAAACTATCAAAAAAATTATAAATACATTAGTCCATTATTGATACAGTCCCAAAAGGTGTTCAAGAAATTTGACTTTCAAGAAGCAAAGTGTCCCTTTAGTAGTTTGGTGAAAATCACAAAAATAAATGTGCTTTAGCTGTTACCCTGGCCTGACACTGGTTACACTATCTAGCTCAGGGATGGGCAACTTTGATGGGGGTCTGTGTACCCACATCCTTACCCACACATGAAATCAGAGCTGGCCCTAGCCTTTTGGGGCCCTAAGTGAAATGTTGGGGTCCACCCACCATGCAAGCAAAACATTTACAGCAGAGAGATTTTTATTTTTACATTTTAGAGTGGAGAAAATTTACTTTTGAAGTAAGTTTGCTGCTATAGGCCGATGAGAAGATTTAAGAATTTTTTTAGACACATTTTATGCAATTCTATGCGTTTTGCCATGGGGTGGAGAGAAATGTCTGTTTTTAAAGCACATTTCTGGCAATTCTACAGATTTTGCCATAGGGTGGGTGAGTGACTAACAAAATCAATGGCGTCCCTGCAGTCAGAATTCAACCATTATTACTACAAGTTTAGATAGCTGGTTATACTAACTTACCAATCTAAAATATTTTTAGCTGATCTGGGCTAATTGAGTGATTGACATAAGAAAAACTGCTGATGCACAACCAAATGAAATTGCACCTTGTGTATTCTAACACTCAACAGTAATATGAGACCCTGACTGAGTTCCTAATTTAGTAAATCTTTTCAGAGTTGCCCATCCCTGATATAGCTAATTTTTGCTCCTTACTGCCTGACAGCAGTGCTCGGCAAACAGGTGCAAACTCTCCCCGTTGAACTGTTACATGGTGACATCCAGATGGTTACTATCAATATTACAAGTTATTTCTCTTGGAGGCTGCTATCCCACTCTAAATAAAATCAAGTGGGATGGAACAAATTGGCCACTCTAGCTACCGCAAGCTATGTGATACAGCTGCCCGGTGGGAAGCAACAGTGGGAATTGCACCTCGATACAACACTGTTGCACTGGTCATTCACACTGGTTTGCTGTAACGTTAGCTAATTGGCATGTCATAGTGACATCCAGATGGTGGCCAATCTGAAGTTATTTCTCCCTCGCCCATTGAAGTAAACATAACTTTCTTTGACAACTTTTAACTAGCGCCATGCTGCTGTTGTTGCCGGTTAGCCAGCATAAACTATAGCTGGGAAGGGCTCATCAGGATGACTGACTGAACCAAATCCATTTGTCTCCACTTGACTCTCAGCTGTGCAACATACGTTATCAATTTAGGCGCCAGGCGTGTCCGTATAGCCTCTCCCGACTGATAGACAATGGCAAACGTGCATAAAGATGGCAGAATTCAGATATGTCATTGTTTTAGCACTATCTACTGAGTTTTTAAACTATGGCGTGCGATATTGTTCAATGTGCCAATAAATCAGCACAATCTAATTTTTTATATTTTCAAATTGCCGGTGTCTTGAAACTAAAATTGTGATCATGTATACTCTGCTAATGACCATACAAAAAAAAGGTAACAGAGAACTTAGCAAAACAAGGAATTTGTGGTAAGTGCATGGGGGCCGCCATCTTTAAGCACTTCCGCTATTGAATTGGTGTACAGCCTGAAACATAGGAGTGCAAAATCGTGGAAATGTTCCTTACAAGCCAGAATGTTTAATACAATGTTCGGTTGTCTGTGTGGTTGGTCCTTCAGCTGCACATGCAAAACGTTGTAAACATTCTGGCTTGTAAGGAACATTTCCATGATTTTGCACTCTTTTATTTCGGGCTGTATACCAATTTAATTGTGTATCACAGTCTGATTAATCAGGCAACTGCCCATCAAGCCTCCATATTCCCTGGGTCTATATGGAGGCTCATGTGGAGAGTGAAATTAGTTTTGATGATGGTATTCAGCCGAGGACCCATTTTGAAGGCTTTTTGGTGGAAAATGACTAGTAGTAAATCCACTCGGTTGCACAAACACCACACCCATCTAGACTGGTTACCATGGCCCTTCAATGAAGCTCCAAAGATAGTCAGCCGTCATCCCTGATCTTCACAGATTGTATACTTATTATGGAAGACAAGTCCAGTAGTGAACCTATTGGTATTCCAGGAGTGTAGCCAGACTGAGAAGCTGCCAAGAACTGGTTTGCTATTAGCTAGCAATCTAGGCTAGTTCATTCTTCAGATAGGTTACTGTGCTGTTCTTAGCTTTTACATAAACAGCATGCTTCAGTTAGGCTGGTGCTTAGCCGAACCAAACGAGTGTGCTTGCTCACTCCCTTAAAAGACATTCGCTTGAAAAATGGCAATAGTATTGTTTGTCCGTTTTGAGACGCCGTGGCCAAAATAATCATCATTTATCGAAGATATCTCAATAAATCTGTCATTAATTTTGAGCTATTTGCTGAGGAGATCTTAGTTGTGCAATTTTACATCTAACTAAGATGTTTGGTGCAGTATTTCTCAATGAAAACATTTGCATGAAAACGAGTCGTCGTCTAGTTGAATGACAAGACTTTATTGAAGAATCCTTACTGTTGAGCAATCACAGACAAAGGGGCATAAACTTCGGCTTGCCTCCAGAAAAAATGTCTAGTGCCCGAACAGCCTAACAAACCCTCACCGAAGTCCAAAAGAACAAAAACGTCACAAAATGTCTTCATAATATATGCGCAAACACCTCCAAATTGATTAGTCTGGGAAGCTTGCAGACGTCTTTAGACTACTGCTATGCAATGGATACAACCATGGGCAGTGGAGGCCTGTTTTGTCATGGACCACTGCTTGGATTGTCATCGGAAAGAGCATTCTAGCAATGCAATGGTGCCCACTATATTCACAGGTTGAATGTGTTTGGTGTCGTTGTTGGGGAGATGCAGAATTTTCATGGCACAGCTTGCATACAAAGTACAATCCATCATACAAGTTGCTCTCATGGGCATATGGTTACATGAAGTCTCATTTGATGTTGGATCTAGAATCTGGTCTATTGCTTGACGGATATGATGTCCCATGCATTATGTGACTTTAAATAACCAATTTTCTGAATGCTAATGGTAGTTTTAGATGTTCCAGTTTCTCAGTGTGACGCCAGCTCAGTTGGAAAATAAACTGGTGGATGAAACTTGCTATAAAATATTGCATCATCATAATTGAGCACAAAGTACATTGAGAGAACTTTGCCCTTTTTGCATAAATATTGAATTTAGGGTGGTAGGGTCATTTGGTTACCTGAGGAAGTAGCATTAGATGAAGATAGGGTATTGGTAGTGGTCCACATTACAGTGCAGCTTCATCCTATCACTCTTAACGATGGCAACCATTTGGGAAAGCGAAGCTCTTTAATGTGCTAACCATCTTGTATAGTTGGGGTATGTCTGTTGATGTTTTGATATGTTGTCTATCATGCTGACCTCATGTTCTGTGAACATAAGAGTTGTGGTCAATTCAATGTCCATTGGACATTTCTCACAGCAATGATGTTTCATTTTAGAATAGGACGGAATTAATTGACCCCAACTCTGTATCACATTTCTTATGTCCCCAATTAAGATATTATTTGCCCAATGCGATTTTCCATACCTGGCAATTTATGAAACCCCTCATAAAATAAAATGTTATTTGTCACATGCTTCGTAAACAACAGGTGTAGACACTGAAATGCTTACTTACTAGTCCTTTACCAACAAAGAATTAAAGATAAAACAGAAATAGTGACACAAGGAATACTGTAAAAACACAACGAATAACAAGTAAAAATAACATGGCTATATACAGGGAGTACCAGTACTGAGTCGATATGCAGGGGTACGAGGTTATTGAGGTACTTATGTACATATAGGTAGGAGTAAAGTATCTAGGCAAAGGGATAGATGGACCCAGCTGTAGCAGTAGTGCATGTGGAGCAGTAGCATATGTGGTGAGTGTGAAAGTGTGTGTGGCGTCAGTATGCACGTGTGCGCATGTTATGTGTGTGGGCGTATATAGTGTGTGTGTGGTGTGTCATTGTAGGGAAATGGAGTTCATCCTGATATGTTGCAGCATTATCCTTATATGCTGCAGTGCTTCCAAGCATTACTCACACACCACCACCTCCACAACCCTTATGTGCCCAATTCCAGATTTACCCTCTAGGCACTTGTCGATATGAAAGGATTTAAAAGGTATAAGCAATATGTAGAACAAAAATCTACCTTGCCACTCGGAGGGCTAGGTGGAGCTTTTAGCATAATGCTAATACCTATCTAATCTCTTGAAATCTTCATAAAGTGCTTAGATGTAGGGACAAGCTGTTTTTATAGAATTGAAGGAGATTCTGTAAAGAACTGTCATTACAGTGTGAAACACGTTTTTCCAAGTCTGCCCCCTCTTAAACACACTTACCAATCCCCGTTGACAGTTTAAACTGACCAGATAACCAGAAAGTAGCCTATTGAGTGCTTAAAAGCAACAATGCATACAAATGAACAATGTAATCCAATGTAAACTAACCCACTGTTTCTCTCCTAGGCCTGTACCAGTTTCTGCCCCCTGACTCCCGGGAGTTAGAGGGCCTTGTGAAGATCCTGTCCTCCTTCTACCTGGATGCATCGTCCAGAGGGACATTCTCCTACAGCAAGGCCAGACTCATTCACAATGAGCTGCTGGAAAAAGAGGTAGCATCACCAAGCACCCAGCCCCCCTCCCCCACCCAGCTGATCAGTCAGCCTCTGGCTGTTGTCAATATCAAGATCAAGATTAATTCCCATTTGTTATCAGTTTAGTAACAACTCCACTTCCGAATGTTCAAACAAAACAAAGCACATTACCCACTGCTGATATTGTCTCCAGACTGGCCCAAAACACTAATTGAAAGTTTAGCACGACCAACGACAAATACGCACTTCATACCTCATTGACATTGACCCACCCACAAAACCAGTGTCCCCTTTATATTGTTGTGCTCACATCTTTTCCCGTGTGTGTGCCAGTTCATTGAGAAGAGGAGGGAGCTAAAGCAGGAGGGCCGTACAGACCCAGAGCTGGTGGAGTCCTACTGCTTCCTGTTCCCAGACAAATCCAAGGTGAGCCTGAGGGCCTGCCTGCCTCACCAGGGGGTGTGGTGCAGCTCATTGATCTAATACTCTGATCTGATGTTGCTGCTACAGTGAAGCCTGGAGCTTTGGATTATGCATTAGGCCTCTGAGCTTTGCTGCTGGACTCCTGGTTTTCCTTTGAAACCAGTGCTTTCTCTTTTTTGACTTACAAGTTGTGAATTACTTTTTCCAGCTCCCTTGGATTTGTGAGAAGGGTTTGTCCGTGGGACACTCCAGGATCACTACACTAGGAAATCCAGCAATGGGTGAGTGTGTGTGTGTGTGCCTGTGCACTTATTACCAAATGTCATGCATTATATTGTTTTTAGGGAGAGTTTGCAAATGTCCAATTTTGTGCTGTTCACCTTTTAACGATTGGACTCGCTTTTCTCGCTAATGCACTTGTCTAACTGTTAGATGTTTTTTGTCTTGGTGTATGTCAGTTTGAAATTGATCTGCCTTTGAACATCAAGTTTAATGTTTAATGACTTCTCTGTAATTGAGGAAAAGCTGTATGCCTCAGCACAGTAAGTGCAGCTTTATCCACTAATGGACAGCTTAGCATTTCTACCAGATACAGATACATGAGAAGATACCCAATACATGGCCTAGCAACAGCTGAGTATGGTGGAAATATTAGCCCACACATAGAATTAATTTGCCGAAAGTTAAAGTTGTCTATTAATTATTTTTGTCTCATTAGTTTGTGCTTGTCATTACTTTTTGTTTTGTCATTTCAGGTGTTTATCTGTCCAAATTCTCTGATTTGCTGCAAATTAACCCGTTTGAAGCAGGCACCTGTGGAGACATAGTCATATTTAAAGTCATGAGGGTAAATACATCTCCTATTGCACTCATTATGGACACAACTGAAACAATATGTACCTAGAAAATAGTTGCTTACATTGCTACAGCCTAGCATTGGCGTTAAGTGCAACCAACATATACCAGCCTGTATACCACACTAGTCTAAATCATCTGTAACCCAGTGAGTGTGTTTGTTCCTCAGGGCAGGCAGAAGAGCATCTTTGAGAACATGCCTAAGAGTGTCCTGGACCCTACGCCCAAGTTTGACTGTCACGTCTCCAAGAACGCCACACGGGTCACCTCCCTGCTGTCGTACAGGGCCTTTGAGCTCACGCAGCAGTATTTCTATGAGTTTGCTTTTGATGAGATCAAGTCTCGGCCCAGGCATGTGTGTCCATATGCTGTGGTGTCCTTCCAGTACAAAGGCAAGGAGTCTGCTGCTGCACCTATGGCTGCACACAGGTTCAACAGCACTGTCTGTGAAGGAGGAAGCAGAAGTACGCTCCCATTTCTTCTTATTTACATTATCTCGCCGCTTTAGTGTGTTTGTACTGAAGGATTTAGTCACTGTAGAGGTAAAAGTATTGTATTGAAGTAGGATTTGTAGCATGTAGTTTGAAAGCTAGTGATAGGTAGCTTGTATATTTGGCCGACTAAGTCCATATTTGACCTGTGACTGGTTACTGGGGCCATCGTTTCTATTAAAAATGTAAAGTGTTTTGAATGCACTTTAAATAAAGTTTGATTTGCCTGTTAGAGTGGAGTAGCTACACTGTGTGGAGTGGGCCGCTGGTGAACAAGGGACAGGAGGTGTGCCAGGTGTCTCTGCGCTCCTCTACACGCCATTTCCTCCCTTTCAAACTGTGAGTGCCCTTTTATTATCCATAAACGTGTATTTATGTCTACAACTAAAACATGGCTCTCAGTTGTAATTCATAGTTAATAAACATGTATAAGTCATAAAATAAGTAGATTAACTTTTGTGTGTGTTCCATCTGCAGAGCGGAGAAGTTGGAGATGAGTATGGGGATGCAACTGGACCAGGTGAAGAGGAGGATTCCCTCTGTTCTGTTTTCCTGGGACACCTACAGCAGAACACGCGAAGGTCAGAAACACGGCGCACCTCTATAGCCTTACTCCTAGTCTTGCTCATCTATTCTCTGACGAAGACGGCAGTAAATAGGCATAGATGCTATAGATCAGGGGTGTCAAACAAATGTAGGTAATTATAAGCGAGCTGGACACAGTCAAGAAACAATGGTCCATTATCATATTTGCACAGTTTCGATTTGGTTTGAGTCATTATTTGGCACACCTGCTATAGAATGACGACAGCGACGACGACACTGAATCTGACTAACGACAGTGTAGGACCTGTCACCCGGAATCTTTGAACCACTGTGCGGGTGTGTTTTTTATTTCATTTTTATTTACTATGGAGTTGGCCTTGTTCTGACCAAAATGTGTGTGTGTTTCAGTGCTAAAGTGTGGGATGTACTGCAGCCTGTTTGAGGTGGTGGATGGGAAGGGAAAGGCGAGCACCAGTGCTTTTTCAGGGCTAATACACAAACTGGAGAGAGAGAGGATGGTGAGTCACTCCATGACTGTCCCTCGGGAGGATGTTTAATCAAGATAAATAAGACAGAATTGTTATATTTAGAATTCACAGTAATGTGCCTTGCATCAGCGGAAATCAATTAACAGTAAATAAAAGTAACAACCGACAATGTACAAACACACATAGAGGGTTGGGGACTGTGCAGGGGACTACACAAGTGATTATGAAAACATCACGTCACAGTTTAATGATTACACATCAAGGCTAGAAAAGGAGTGGGGAGGCGGGGGTGGATCATAGTGTTATACAGTACATCCTCCCAGTCTTCCGTTTGGTCCCGCGTGACGTTTGAAATGTAGAGCAGCAAAATTGGTGAATTCCCTAGAAAGGGGCCGTCATTTGTTCCCCATGTTTTTAATCGGTAGAGCTATCGGAAATTCCAATGGAATAATGTTATGTCAGGAATAGTGTTGCACAGTGCATTGTATGTATGTAAAGTGTTTGTTTAGGTATAGTAAATGTTCATGTCCCCTTTCCTCCCCTGTGTAGGTGCTAGTGAAGCCTTTAGCTGACAGAGGCTTTCTCTTCCTCTTGTCATCTACTCAGATGGTCAATCCCAAGGGTACGTCCTGTCTCTCGCTTATCACGTCGCTTTCGTTCTCACCTCTCATTTCTCCACTGATCTGACATGTTTGTTGTTGTTCTGTCTATTCTAGAACGTCAGGGGCGGTTTGAAAAGAGCCTACAGGCACTGTTTGTCTTTCAGGAGTCCAGGGGAGTCATTAAGTACAGTAAGTATTCTAAAAGATCCTTCCTCAAACCACAGTTGCAGCTTATTTTTTCCTTGAGATATGTGATTTTTAGTAAGAGCCTTTTATGTGCACCGTATGCATTTTTAACCACTAACTCCATTGACCATGTCCCTGTTGTCCTCCTTCCCCCAGAGCAGGAGCCCCTGTCATCTGAGCCTCAGCACCCCCTCCTGTTCTCTATGGAACCCTTCATCCCAGCCCTGCACTACGCCCTGCTCAAGATGCGCTCCACCCCCGACAACAAGCACCTCAGCACCGGGGTGGAACGCCAGGCTCTAGACTACCTGACCAGGAGGGACAGTGGCCGGGCCTTCCTTGTCCCAGAGTACCAACAGAACATGGACGAGAGGAGCAACATACACCCCGCGCCCCGTCCCAAATCCAACATGGAGGGCCAGCTACGCTCCTACCTGCATGGCCCTTCCTCGGCCTACGTCCTCCCCATGGTCAAGGCCAGGGACATGATGGACAGGATCAACCAGCCCCCGCCTGCCCCAGCCCCCACCACCACGGACTACAGCCCCGTGTCAGACTGGGGGGGCTCAGGAGGTTCGGACAGACCAGAGAGGCAGCCTCCAGAGAGCAGCAGTAGCAGTAGTAGGAGGAGAGGGGAGCCTTCCCAGACCCAGGCCCATTCTAACGGGGCAGCAGCAGGGATAGGGGCCCCACCCCAGAGATCCAGGCTAGCCCAGAGTGAGTATGATAAGGACAAGATGAAACAGCTTCTGAACCTGATCCAGCTGCATAAGAAGGCCCTGGTGAAGGAGCCAGGGGGTAAGGAGAGGCCCGAGGGGGGTGACGATGGAGGCTGGGAGGGCCCCCACGGCCTGAAGAGGAAACTAGAGGAGGACGAATCAGGGGCCATGTATAAATACCTACGGGGAGCCCACTTCAGCAACGGAGAGCCCAGTAGAGGTGAGACTGTGATGTGTGTTTGTGTGAGAGAGAGAGAGGGATGGTGTGGAAGGTAGCATAAGATTGTATGAGAGAACGCATGAGTGAGTTGCCGTGGCAGAGAGTGATAGGCGGGTGTCTGTGTGGGCAAGACTGGAAATGTGGGAGGGAGTAGGGACTGAGCAAGTTATAATTGTAGTGTTTTAACATTCATATGCCAACCAAAGAGAAAATATTGACTTCAAGAGTCTGATTTAACATTAAAAATCAATAATATTATTTCTAACCTTGCCTTGTGTGTACTGTAGTAGCCTAACTTATAAGCCTAGGAAGCGAGGCTACATCCATCCTAACCCAACTGTCTCTGTCCTCCCAGTAGCCCAGGGGGAGGAGGGGGAGGGTGGGAACAACAACCTGGCAGCAGTAATGGAGAGTATGGGGATCTACAACGCTGACCTGAGAGACAGAGACAACTCCTCCCAGGCCTCCTCGGACAACGAGACCCAGCGCCTGCTCAAGATCCTGCTCTCCACCCTCAACAAGGCCATGGCCCAGGGTGCCGCCACTGCCGCCGACCTGCCCGACCACGGGGAACCCAACACGGGCACGGCCAGCGTGGAGAAGCCCCTGGCTGGAGCTCTGTACGCAGGGCGAGTGGAGCAGGCCCGGCAGGACTACCTGGAGGTGAGACGTGTGTGTGAGAAAAAATGGAAGTACGGACTCAGAGACATTTTGAATGGACTGAATCCTCTGGTGTTGCGATGGAGTGTTGTGACTAACCATGGTGGTGGTGGTGTTTGTTTAGGAGCAGACGGTGTGCAGTCTGGCCAGCCCCTTCAGCCCCGGCTCTCCAGGAGAACAACCCCACACCTCAGAAAACCCGACACTCACCTTGGAGCTGACCTCTCACTCAGACAAACCTATCCCCTTCCTTGATGCGCTCACTGATGGCCACTTGGAGCAGAGGGGCGGTCTTGAGGGTGGTGAGAGAGGTCCGAGTGGTGCCTCCCTTGAGCGGGAGACTGTTACGAGGGAAGCCTCTCTAGAGAGGGTAGCCAGGGGGGCTTCCTTGGAGCGGGCTCTGAGGGGAGCCTCTCTGGAAAGGGACAAGGTTCTTAGAGGAGCCTCCCTGGAAAGTCAGAGGGTAACCAGGGGCACCTCCCTAGAGAGGGACAGCAGGGTTGAGAGGCCAGCCAGGCCGTCCAGCGCTCTGGACACCATCGTTAGCCAGGAGCTCCACTGCCTCTCCAACTCGATCCAGGGCCTCATGGAGACCCAGAGGATCTACTACAACTCCCAGCTGTCCTCATGGTTGTCCCCGTGCCACTCCTGGCAGCCCAACAGCTCATTTTCAGACTTTGTGGCACCCTATGTCGTGTCTGTCCCTGTCCAGGGCCACGTCAACACCTTGTGTGAGAGGATGGGCCGACTGGTGCCCAAACCCCGCCACACTGACTCTGCTAAAGCACCTGGGGCTCGTTCTACCCTCTGTGCTCCCCTCACCACTGTGCCACCCCCTCCACATGCCCTCACCCCCGCCCCTCCCATGCCCTCTCTCCCTCCCCCTCCTCATCACATCCACCTCACCCCTACCCCTCCTGTTCTCTCTCTCCCTCCCCCACCCCATTCCCTCACTTCCATCCCTCACCTTCCACCCCCACCTGCCCTTGTCCACTCCCCTGCCCCTGTACCCATCACGTCCCCCACCCCCAAGCATGTCCCCAAAACCAAAGCACAGCCCCCTCAGGATAAGAGCGCCTCTTCCTCCCAGAGCCGGCACAAACTGGGCACGGTCAAACAGCCACACAACACACCCTCCGCAGCACAGAAGCCCTCTACGAAGAGGAGGTTTGAGCCATCTGCCTCAGAGTGTGAGATCTACTCCCCCTCCCAGGCCACCATGGGCTCCCCAGAATGCAACCCCACCCAGCCTAAACAAGCCCCTCTCACAGCCCCCTCTTCCCTGACCCCGGCCTCAGCCGCTGGACTACTGATAGGCCAGCTGAAGCCTGAGGTGTTCAGTAGCCTGGTGGAGATCTTCAAGGACGTGCAGAAGAACACAGTCAAGTTCTACATCCACTCTGGAGATAAGGAGGAGGAGAGTGACATTTGTGTGGAGATCAAGGTACTGTAGGCCTCAGTTATGTAGGCCTGAATTATCCACTGTAAATATTGCAGATTAGCGTTTTTCATCATTAATGTTGTTCTGGGGGCAGCTCTGCAGAGTGGCTACTTGCTGACACAGCCACAATCATAAAATGTGCTTTTAAACCTCAACCACACTGCTAACCCTAATGCCTAACCCTAACCTTAAAATAAGACCAAAAAGTAAATTTTTGTTTTCATGAAATTTTACAACATAGCCAGTTTTGACTTTGCAGCTGGCCCATCTAGCGGAAATCACTCAGTTCTGCCTCCAGGACAAGACTCGTCCCAATAAATGTCAACCTGCGTCATCTGTACTGTGAAGGGTCACTCAGTGGCTTACTTTTCAGAGTTCCCACATGTTGTTGATCTACAAACATAATTAAACTAATTTTGTCCTCTGGAAGACAGAGAAGACAAAGAGAGTCACACCTCATTCAATTCTCCTTGTTTTACTGCAGAACACAAAAAAAAGTTTACAATATTACACGACTACTCTTTACCTCATTCCCTTATCTTCACGACCTCTCAATCTGCACCTTGTCATTTTGGTTTTTGTGATGCGTGTCGATGTCGTTTGCTCCTGTTCTAAACCCCCCTCTTTCTGTCTCTCCCTGTGACAGGAGTACTTGATGAGGCTGGGCAACACAGAGTGTAACCCCCAGACATTCCTGGAGAAAAACAGCAGTCTTGATAAGCTGCTCATCATCATTCAGAACGAGGACATCTCTGCCCACGTTAACAAGGTAACATCATCATTATCGGCTGACTGACCCGCTGACTGACTTACCGATTGACTGGCTGCTAGGATGAGTCATAATTTCCCCCGGCTCCAGACAGAATGTCTGTCGAGAGAGAATTCCCATTAGCCCCCCAGAAAAGATCTGAAATAATGGAATTCTAATTAATTATTATTATAATCATTAATTGAATATGTAGACAGAGCTTGAATCCTCTCGGCAACTTTTCTAGCCATGTTCATCACCTCTGTCTCACACAAATGTAAATTTCAATGTTAAGTGTTAAGTATGAATTTAAAGCTGTATGTATGTGTGTCTTATTTTATGATTTATTTGAACCATTCCCACTGTCAGATCCCAGCCCTGGTGTCGTTGAAGAAGCTATCCATGGTGAGCTTTGCTGGAGTGGACAGTCTGGACGATGTCAAGAACCACACCTACAACGAGCTTTTTGTCTCCGGAGGATTCATCGTATCTGACGAGTTTTTCCTCAACCCAGACTTCATAACGCACGGTGAGCCGCCTAAATTAGTCTCCGCAACTCTCCTCAACAGTCATTGTGACGTGTGGGATCCAAGTGTGAATATCTTGAGTTTTCGGTCCACCGGTCCTTTCTATGAAGTTGGATTAAATGCCATCGTTACAGGGAATTTGAAATGTTGTAATAACATACTACATACTCATTAGAAACCGTATTTTCTTTTAATTAGAATTCCATCGTTGCTTTATGTACCATGCAGCTGTCATTACGTTCTGGTTAGTAAAGTGCTCATAGATCGACTACAGGGCATAAGCCATGTGGGTTTTTTTGTCACACATTTATGGAAAGGGAAAAGACTGAACTCCTGACAGGTCATTTATGTGGGGTATTAGTACGAGTATAAAGTGTTGTGTGTTAATGTGTTTCCTGTGCAGACCGGTTGCAGGCGTTCCTGGGGTTCCTAGAGGAGCAGAGCTCTCCAGAGAACCCCTGGCAGTGGAAGATCCACTGTAAGTCCCAGAAGAAACTCAAAGAGCTGGGCAGGTCAGTAGTTACCTCCACTATTACCATTCAGCATGGCCATCTACAATGTCCATCCCATACAAAGACTGGCAAGGAAGTCTATCAACCAATAGGGAATGTCTCTGGGAGGTTCAAAGTAGTAGTAGTGGTGACTGTTTTACAAGGCTGAGAAACAATACAAATACATTATAGACACAGTTATAAACATAGGACATGAAATCATGCTCTCATCAATACCTTTGTGGGGTTTTTTTTTGTCTTATGTATTCAGACTGTTTTAGTAACAGACATCTCCACCCCCTCTCTCTTCTCATAGGTTGAACAGTGATGCCATGGCTCTTCTGAACCTGCTGACAGCCTATCAGAAGAAGCACCTGGTGGAGTTCCTGCCTTACCACGAGTGTGATGCCCAATCACGTCAGGCCCCTGATCTAGACTGCCTGGTCAAGCTCCAGGCTAACCACACCCAGCAGCGCCACATCATCTTCCTCACAGGTACCACTACCACCATCATCATTTTCACACCATTATCATTTATCATCCTCTTCCTCCTCGCTCACTGTGCTTTGACTATCATTACATCTCTCTGGAATGCATTTTTCAGTTTTTTGTTTGTAAACCAGAATATTTAGTTTTTCAATTAAGCACCCCTGTTTTTTGGTTTGCCCCCTACAGAGAGGCGGTTTGAGATGTTCCTCCAATACTCCAGGAACGGCATAGTGATAGCGAACATCGATGACATCATGACAAGTTTCCACAGCCTGATTGGATCCAGCGATCAGAACGAGCTGCCCACGCCGCCCTCTACTGGTGGGTATCAGGAACAACGACTTCACAATTCAAATGCATAATTGTTTGTAATGGCAAGATATTTGTGTACAAAATGTTTTAAAAAACCTGTAGCCAAATGTGAAATATTTTACTTGAATGTATATATAACCGTTTCCCCTTTCTTTCTCTTCCCCTCCCCTCCCCTCTCACTTTTTCCTCCCCCTCTACTCCTCTCTCAGTAGTGCATGACGAGTGTGTAGAAGAGGAAGATATGTCGCTGGACTCTGATGACGACATCCACAACCAGGTTATCGCCGAGCCCCCAGCCCAAAGCCAGGAGGGGGGAGGGGGCATGGGGGACCCGACCCAGCAGCCCCCCTTACCCGAGTCAGACGATTTCCGCCCCCCTCTTCCTGACCAGCTTAACACCTCCGGCCGACACACACCCTCATCCCTCCCATACTCCAGCGGCACCCCCAACCTGTCCGACTTCGCTGCTCTCAAATCAGCCATCTCCCAGTTCAAAGCCTCTAACCAGGTTGGGAGGGCAGGCTTGGCAGACATAGGCAGCACTTCGCCAGGAGGGTTTGCTGTCAACCCCCACCAGAGCTTCCTGTGTCCCTCCACCCAGTGGGCATCCTACTCTGGCTCCTCTGGCTACACGGCCTACCCCGCCTCGCCCTGCAGCAGCACCCAAGAACAGGACTACAGACACCCAGCCACAGCACCTACTACAGCCCCATGCTCCACTCTTACCACAGGGCCTCTGACCAGCCAGGCCCCCCTCACCCTACCAGACATCCCCCATCCTCCACATCTCATGTTGGGTGGGACTCCGTCTCAGTCGTTTAGCCTGCCTGGCTCTGATACTGGAGCATCAGGGGTTGGTGTTGGAGCATCCTTCTCTATAGCCAGCAGCACTAGCACTCTGTCAAGCACAGCCACAGAGGCCTCTTCCTCTTCTCCATCCACTGCACTTACATACTCAGACCCTGCTGTTGTCTCCACAGCCTCCTTAGGCCTGGGCTATTCTCAGAAAGAAATGGCCCAGCTCGGCTACCCGGAAGGGGTCAGCTCCAGCGCTAATGGGACCCCCACCCAGCAGGGGGACAGAACACTCACTGGGCCCGGGGAGAGCCTATGGGGGTTAGGAGGAGGAACCCCTAACAGCCAGGGAGGGGCCACGCCTGGCTCTGTCTCCCATAGCGGTCTTACCCAAAGCGGGGAGAGGGAGAGGACAGGGACTCCTGGTGGCAGTACCCCTGGAAGTCAGGGGGGCCAGACTCCAGTGAACAGTGTAGAAAGCCTTGGTGCGGGCATGGCTATTGCCTCTGTAGCCACCAGGGGGGGCTCAATAGCTAGGCCCGTGCTGCCCATCCATGGGGGGACTGGAGGCGGCTCGGACAGTGTCCATCCACTGAGCGATGGTGGCTACGGCTGTATAGGTTCCATGCCTGGACAGATGGATGGGGGTATGGGACGCGGGAGCATGGGTCCCATGGGTATGGGTCCCGGGTCGTTAAAGGGGTACCGAGGTAGAGGAGCCCAACCGGGAGGCCCCTGGCCCAGGCCAGGGGGTCAAGCTTACTACTCAGATTACACATACTCACACAAATACTCCCCCTGAACAGACAATCATAATTAAAGAGCGAGGGTCATGGACACGCCACACTGTTAGAGCTGAATGTACATATTTACTTGTCATAAACACATTGAATTGATACTGGACAGAAGGATCCTGTTTTTTTACAAATAAACTTGATACAGGCAGTGCCGAGTGTCGTTACTGTCGTAAACGTACGCTCTTTACATGTGAGCCGTTTCAGACCCCTGTTCCAACCACTATATTTATAATTGCCAAGAAATGTAATGGCCTTCCACGCTTTTCGGTTTTGTTTTATTTTTTGTTTGTTTTCGGTTTTAGAACGGTTTGTGAACAAGGGAAAAAAGGCAGGCTATTTTTTTAAAGAAAAAAACAAGTGGAAGGCACTCACTTTTCACTGTTGGTTTTCTTTTGTACATCCTTGGTTGTTAAAAGAAAAATATCTATTAAAATAAACATGTTTCAAATCATATGGCGCTTTAATGACTATTAGCATTATCATGACTAGTAATCTAAAAGCATGCACCACAGCTGTCACCACCTGTTATTGAGTTCTCTTTTTGTTTCTTCACACCTTCAGATCCAACCCTTTGGTTCATGATGAGCTAATAGTTCTGGCAGATTTCTGGACACATGGACAGGAAGTAAATTATTGAATTAATATTCAATACCGCATTGCACACTTGACTGCATCTATCTGATCTAGGGTGTAATCATTAGTCCAACAGTTACAAATGAGAGGTTCTATTGGGACAAATTAAGGTATGTTTATCCCCGTTTTGTTCTGTTTTCTTCTGTTTAAGAAATGTTTTTCAACAGAATCGGGGCAATGAATACACCCCTGGTCATGCATAAACACAGTTCACTTTCATAGCAGCCACGCTGTATTCTTTAGCGCATCTATGTGCTTTCCTCATCTCACCTTTTTTCCTTTGTTTGTGGACTTCAATGCACAACACATCAGCAGTATGTAACCAGGCGAAAAAACCTTTCCAAGCCAAACTATATCATAACTGCTACACACAGCCTACATTGTTGTTCATTCATGTGCTTTTTGATAGGTACAAGTCTTCAACCAATAAGATTGATAAGCTAGCTAACATTGCTAATAATAAAGTTAGCTAGCTTGTTTAACATTCAGAAATCTTGTTCCCATAAATGTGCTGTGTCAAAGGACACTGATTGTAAATTAAATTGGCTTCATAGCTTTCATTGGAAAGGTTATAAACACGACATGGATTGTAGAACGCAGAAATGGCAGGTTGAAGATTATTGTGGATACGGCAAACATAGTAACATTGGTTACCCCTAATAACTCTATCAACATGATTTTTTAAATGCTGAATAATCCTAAGGATGGATTGTCTCAGCACGATAGAGGGAGAGTTTGAAGATGGGGGAGGGTTTGTTAAAAATTAGTAGGGATTTCTTTGTTTATTTTTTCTTAGCAGTACAGAATTAGGCAAACCAAAATTGATCACACACTCCAGCACAGTAGTTGGTGGCATGCACCATAAATGTTTGGTTGCGGACTGCAATTATACCATAGAAGAAGAATAGCTAGCGTCTTCTTCAGGATTTATTTATTTTTTATTTAACCTTTATTTAACTAGGCAAGTCAGTTAAGAACAAATTCTTATTTACAATGACTGTTTTAGACCGCTGCGCCACTTGGGAGCTCTTAAAACCTAACGCTTACCCTAAACCTAACCAAATTTGAACCAATTCTGAAATTAAATATCAGTTTGCAGGTCAGGAGTGTCCATATAGCCTTTTCCTTCCATTACACATGTCAAAAATTGTTTTATTTATTTTGGCGTGTAAACCTGGGTCAATCATAGAGAATTGTGTATATATATACCGTCTTTATGGCGTCTGTAAAAGTGCATGGGCAGCACCATTAAGGCAATCTCCATTTTGAAGTAGTCAGTTTTCTTCTTGTCCTACTATGAGTTGGCAAACAGATTGAAAGGGTGCATACTGCCACCTAGAGTGTGTTTGAACAGGTGTAACGGTTGGAGATTTACTGTAGAGAGATACTGTATATATTGACGAGACTCTTGTCTCCGCGCTAACAATAGGAGTAGTTGTTGCAAAAGCGGAAAGGCACAAGTATGCAGTTACCCATGGCGGGATGAGGAGAGATCCGGTGGAATGTTTCCTCACAAGTATAATTCATTGGTTTATCCCTTCTGATGACCTGAATGAAATCATGTGATCCTTCCTTAACCCATAGGCAGTCCCAACCAGTTGACTTCTTTAAAATGGTGGAAGCCCAGAATGGTAATGTCCATGCCAATACAGATTTTATCCATCTAGATTCCTCTATCTAACTCTATTCCTCCAGACGTGACACTTGGCATTCAGGCCAAAGAGCTTAATCATGGTTTCATCAGACCAGAGAATCTTGTTTCTCGTGGTCTGAGTCCTTTGGGTGCCTTTTCACAAACTCCAAGCATATGTCATATGGCTTTTACTGACGAGTGTCTTCCGTCTGGCCACTCTACCATGAAGGCATGATTGGTGGAATGATGCAGAGATGGTTGCCCTTCTGAAAGGTTCTCTCATCTCCACAGAGGAACTCTGGAGCTCTGTCAGAGTGATCATCGGGTTCTTGGTCACCTCCCTGACCAAGGCCCTTCTCCCCCGATTGCTCAGTTTGGCCGGGCGGCCAGCTCTAGGAGTCTTGGTGGTTCTAAACTTCTTCCATTGTGTTCTTGGGGACCTCCAATACTGCAGAAATGTTTTGATACCCTTCCCCACATCTGTGCCTTGACTCATACCTGTCTTGGAACTCTACGGACAATTCCTTTGACCTCATGGCTTGGTTTTTGCTCTGACATGCACTGTCAACTGTGGGACCTTATATACGTAGACAGGTTTGTGCCTTTCTAAATCATGTCCAATCAACGGAATTTACCACAGGTAAACTCCAATCCAGTTCTAGAAACATCTCAAGGATGATCAATGGAAACAGGATCATCCTTGAGATGTTTCTAGAACTGGATTGGAGTTCACCTGTGGTAAGTTCCGTTGATTGGACATGATTTAGAAACATCTCAAGGATGGTTAATGGAAACAGGATGCACCTGAGCTCAATTTTGAGTCTCTTAGCAAAGAGTCTGAATACTTATGTAAATGTATTTCTGTTTGTAATAAATTAGAATACATTTCTAAAAACCTGTTTGTCATTATAGGATAAAGTGTGTAGATTAATGTTTTTATTTATTTAATCAATTTTAGAATAAGGCTGTAACGTAACAAAATGTAGAAAAAGTCAAGGGGTCTGAATACTTTCCGAATGCACTGTATATTTCCCAATATCTGCGGTAGCAAAGATTATCTATTTACTTTTTAGCAGGGAAGCCCCCACTCTGTTATAGACAGAAGCCTGTGATATGACAGACCAATCAGGACTAATCTCTCTATAATAAACCATTTATAAGGCGTTTACAAACCGTTGGCTTACCATTTATTAATCATTATTCCCATATTTGTAAATGTTATTAAGCTAGATATTCACGCATGTCCAGTAAATATACTGTATATTTCCTTAAACATCCTGTGTTGTGTGTTTAAGAATTGTATGCGGTACTGCAGGAATGTCTACCAATGGCATGCCCATATTTTTGTGAGAAATTAGTCCTTTGTAGCTCAGTTGGTAGAGCATGGCGCTTGCAACGGCAGGTTTGTGGGTTCGATTCCCACAGGGGACCAGTACGAAAAAAGTATGAAAATGTACGTACTCACTACTGTAAGTCGCTCTGGATAAGAGTGTCTGCTAAATGACATAAATGTAATGTAAATGTAAATGACTCTGGTCTCTCAAAACATTAAGTATTTCTAAAGTATAAATACCACTCACTTTAGATTAGGGACTTCAAAAACACTTTACTAATGATTAGTAAATGGTTTGTAAATGTGGGAGTAATGATTAATAAATGGTGAACACAATGTATAAATGTATAATACATGGTTTATTAAAAAGCCTTAAAATAAAGTGTTACGGTGAAGTAGGAACTAGCGTGTAATTGATCACATATGAAATTATATTTTTGGGTTTGTCTTGTTAGATTAATACGGTCCATTGTTAGTCAGTCCCTTTTCCACTTCCACACCCCATCCCTAGATGGCAGCAGCAACCAGGCCAGGTGCTGTGCTCTGCCAGACCTGATAAGAAAGTGATTGCTCTCATTGCTTTCTTAGTGACTGCAGGTCTATCTATCTATCTATCTATCTATCTATCTATCTATCTATCTATCTATCTATCTATCTATCTATCTATCTATCTATCTATCTATCTATCTATCTATCTATCCAATTTCCTGTCTCTTGCCATTCAGATGAAATGGAACAACCTGATTTATTTTATTTCAACTTTGGTTTACATCAACTGAGAAGTAATATCACAATGGATCTGCAGGCATTTTTGCAAGAGTAGGATGAAGTTTCTCAATGTTTCTCAGTCACCTTTTTAAACATGCTGGCTGGAGTTTTACTCTTCTCTATTGCCAGGGAAGGAGAGTTATGACGGGACTCTGGCAAAGAGGTGCTATTGACATGAAAGTTTCACCAGATGTTGGTAACAACCCAAGTAATCCATACATACAAAGAAACCACAACAAATAAGTTCAGAAATTAAGTTATGTGTAATAATGTGAAATGACACAGGGAAAAAGTATTGAACACATGAAGAAAGGGACGTGCAAAAAGGCATGGAAAGCCAAGACAACAGCTGAAAACTATCAGTAATTAAAAAGCAATCCAGCCCCCTGTTAGTGCAAATTAATATCAGCTGGTTCAGTCCCAGCTGATGGCCTACAAAAAGGTCTCATTGCCAAGGTGTCACACAAGACACATCTCATGATGGGTAAAAGCAAAGAGCTGTCTCAAGACCTTCGCAACCTAATTGTTGCAAAACATAATGATGGCATTGGTTATAGGCGCATTTCTAAGCTTCTGAATGTTCCAGTGAGCACTGTTGGGGCCATAATACGGAAGTGGAAAGACAATCATTTCACCATAAATTTGCCTCGACCAGGTGCTCCTCGCAAAATTTCTGACAGAGGAGTGAAAAGAATAATCAGAAGAGTTGTCCAAGAGCTAAGGACCACTTGTGGAGAGCTTCAAAAAGACCTGCAATTAGCAGGTACTGTTGTCTCAAAGAAAACAATAAGTAATACACTCCACCGCCATGGCCTGTATGCACGCTCACCACGCAAGACTCCATTGCTGAAAAAAAAGCATGTTGAAGCTCGTTTAAAGTTTGCTGCACAACATTTGGAAAAGCCAGTGAAATACTGGGAGAATATAGTGTGGTCAGATGAGAGCAAAATTGAACTGTTTGGATGTCATAATACACACCATGTTTGGAGGAGAAATGGCACTGCACATCACCCTAAAAACACCATACCAACAGTGAAGTTTGGAGGTGGGAACATCATGGTGTGGGGCTGCTTTTCAGCAAATGGTACTGGCAAACTTCACATAATTGAAGGAAGGATGAATGGGCAAATTTACGAGGAGCACCTGGTCGAGTCAAATTTATGGTGAAATGATTGTTTTTCCACTTCCGTATTATGGCCCCAACAGTGCTCACTGGAACATTCAGAAGCTTAGAAATGCGCCTATAACCAATGCCATCATTATGTTTTGCAACAATTAGGTTGCAAATGTCTTGAGACAGCTCTTTGCTTTTACCCATCATGAGATGTGTCTTATGTGACACCTTGGCAATGAGACCTTTTTGTAGGCCATCAGTTGGGACTGAACCAGCTGATATTAATTTGCACTGACAGGGGGCTGGATTGCTTTTTAATTACTGATAGTTTTCAGCTGTTGTCTTGGCTTTCCATGCCTTTTTGAACGTCCCTTTCTTCATGTGTTCAATACTTTTTCCCTGTGTCATTTCACATTATTACACATAACTTAATTTCTTAACTTATTTGTTTTGGTTTCTTTGTATGTATGGATTACTTGGGTTGTTACCAACATCTGGAGAAAATTTCATGTCAATAGCACCTTTGGAAATATATTTACTGAGAAAAATGGTGACGTGTTCAATACTTATTTCACCCGCTGTATATACAGACCTGCATGAATAAATAGGTCCTGAGTGAATGAGTGATGACGGACCAGAGTTACTCACGGATGGATGCATAATTGTTAAACTAGATCCTAGCACCCCAACAGTTCCAGATCTATGTTGCCGACGGCACGGCACCCTGGTGAGGCATAATATAGTCTAATAGCCGCCGGCAGGAAGGACCTCCTGTAGCGCTCTCTGGCACACCGTTGTGGGATCAGTCTGTGACTGAAGGTGCTCCTCTGCGTCATAACCATGGCGTGCAGAGGGTGGGTGACATTTTCCATGATGGCCAGCAGTTTGGCCAGGATCCGTCTCTCCGCCACCTCCTCTAGAGTGTAAAGGCTCATCCCCAGGACAGAGCTAGCCTTCCTGATCAGCTTATTTACCCAAGAAGCATCACCAGCTTTAATGTTTGCTCCCCAGCACACCACTGCAAAAAAGATTTACTGCACACGTTGAAGGACCTGAGCCTCCTCAGAAAGTAGAGTCGGCTGTGGCCCTTTTTGTACAGGGCCCCGGTGTTTATTTTTTAATTTTTTATTTAACCTTTATTTTACTAGGCAAGTCAGTTAAGAACAAATTCTTATTTACAATGACGGCCTAGGAACAGTGGGTTAACTGTCTTATTCAGGGGCAGAACGACAGATTTATACCTTGTCAGCTCGGGGAGTCGATCCAGCAACCTTTCAGTTACGGGCCCAACACTCTAACCACTAGGCTACCTGTTACCAGCCCATTCCAGCCTGTTGTCCATATGGACTCCCAGGAACTTGCTTGACCCAACCATTTCCACATCCATCCCCTGTATAGGGACTGCAGTCAGTTGTGCCTTGGTTCTCCTGAAGTCCACCACCATCTCCTTTGTTTTGCTGAAGTTGAGCTGAAGGTGGTTCTGCTCACACCACAACACAAAGTCACTGATTGTGCTCATGTACTCCTCCTCCTGCCCACCCCTAATGCACCCTACAATTGCGGAGTCATCCGAGAACTTCTGTAGGTGGCATGTTTCAGAGTTATATCTGAAGTCTGAGGTGTAGAGGGTGAACAGGAAGGGGGACAGGACCGTTCCCTGGGGGGCCCCTGTGTTGCTAACTGCCCGTTCTGAAACACAGCTCTGTAGTCGCACAAATTGTGGCCTACCGGTCAGGTAGTCCGTGACCCAGGAGACTAAGGGTGCTTCCACTTTCATCCTCCTCATCTTCTCACCCAGTGGCAGGGGCTGAATGGTATTGAAGGCACTGGAGAAGTCAAAAAACATAACCCTCACAGTGCAACCTGCGTTGTCCAGGTGAGAGTAGGCCCTCTGCAGAAGGTAGATGATTGCATCATTCACCCCGATGTTGCGCTGGTATGCAAACTGCAGGGGGTCCAGTGATGTACACACCAGGGGTCTGAGGTGAGCGAGGACTAACCTTTCCAGGGTCTTCATGATTTGGGATGTTAGCGCTACAGGTCTGAAGTCATTCAGGACAGTTGGGTGTGCCTTCTTGGGCACTGGGACAAGGCAGGATGTTTTCCACAGCACAGGGACCCTTTCTAGGCTCAGGCTAAGGTTGAGAAGACGCTGGAGTATTCCACACAGTTGGTCAGCACAGACCCTAAGCACCCTTGGGCTGATGCCATTAGGGCCCGCCGCTTTCCACTGATGTAGTCTCTCCAGCTCTCTCTTCACTTGGTTGGTGGTGAAAGCCAGCCCCGGTGGGGAGGTGGGGGGAAGGGGGGTGTTGAGGATCAGTCCAGGGGGAGCAGCGGTGGAGGAGGGGTCACTGATTGTCTCAGCAGAGGTGTTGTGAGCAAAGTGGGGGTGGGACAGCCGTGAGGGTGTGTGGTCTGGGGAGCTGGAAGGGAGGTGGACAGGGCCAGTATCAAACCTGTTAAACAATTGGTTCAGCTCATTGGCTCTGTCCTTGGTCCCCTCCGTCTGCCCACTGTTTGACTTTTTGAAGCCAGTGATATTTCTCATACCCTTCCACACCTCTCTCACCTGGCTCTGCCTCAGCTTGTCCTCCATCTTCTCCTTATACCCTCTCTTCCCCTCAGCAATCCGCAACTTCAGCTCCCTCTGGACGCATTTCAATTTGTCCTTGTCCTTGTCCCTCTCCTTGAAGGCCCTCTTCTTCTCATTCAGCAGGGCCTTCAGGTCGCTGGTGACCCATGGTTTATTGTTTGGGAAACAGCGTACCTTCCTGGTGGGTACAGTGTTGTCTACACAAAAATTAATATAGTCTGTTATGCAGTCAGTAAGTCCATCGATGTCCTCCCCATGAGCCTCACAGAGCACATCCCAGTCTGTTGTTTCAAAGCAGTCCTGTAGGGCCTCATTCGCCTCCGGGGACCATCTCCTAATGGTCCTGGTGGTCGCAGGCTGCTGTTGGACCATAGGCCTGTAGAGTGGAGTGAGGTGGACAAGGTTGTGATCCGATCTACCGAGGGGAGGGAGTGCAGTGGAGTTGTATGCATCCTTCACATTAGCATATAACAAGTCCAGAGTTTTATTATTCCTGGTTGGGCACTTCACAAACTGTTTGAACGTGGGCAGCGTTGAAGAGAGAGATGCATGGTTAAAATCCCCCGAAATGGCAAAGAAAGCACTGGGATGCGCTGTCTGTAACCTCGCGATAACAGAGTGGATGACGTCACACGCTTTGTTTGCGTCCGCGGAGGGCGGGATGTAAACAATAACAGCAATGGCCGCCGTGAATTAGTAGGATCTCAGGTTAACGGCTAATAGTTCAATGTCCGGGCTTCAAAACTGTTCCTTAAGAGTAATATTTTTCGGATTACACCATCTGTTGTTAACTAATAAAGTCAGCCCACCACCCTTGCTCTTACCGGAAGAGACGCGATCCCTGTCCGCTCTGATGGTCTGGAAACCGTCGATAGTGACGTTCTCTATGGGGATGTTATCGTTCAGCCAAGTCTCCGTGAAAAGCATTAGGCTCGTTTCCCGATAATCCCTTTGTCCACGGACAAGAGCCTCAAGCTCGTCCATCTTGTTATTTAGTGACCTCACGTTGCCCATAATGATAGACGGTATAGCCGGCTTGTATTTCCTCCGCTTCGCCTTACACTTCAATCCCGCCCTGCGTCCACGGCGTGTCGCCTTTTCAACTCGTCCGGAATATCAAACTTTTCCCTGGGGAGCAGCAGCGCTGCGTGTGCTAAATCCAGGAGCTGGGCTCTGTTGTAAATAATAATAGTTGACGACTCCTGTCGACGTTCAGCTGCGAGAAAATCCATAATCCTGAACTATTATACTATTATAGTTCAACTGTAGCAAAAAAAAACAAATACCTCATGATTGACATCCCTAAAGATTATTATAAATAAAGTAGTTAAAGGTTTTGTATTTGGTCCCATATTCCTAGCATGCAATGACTACATCAAGCTTGTGACTCATTTGCTGTTCATGTTGGTTGTTTCAGATAATTTTGTGCCCAATAGAAAATAATTAATGTGTAATTTTGTCACTTTTATTGTAAATGACAATATGCTAACCTCTCACCATTACCAATAACAGGGGAGATTAGCATGTCTTGCAGGTATAATTTATTTTCAATCATTTTGACCTTTTTGAGATGAAAAAGTATTACTTGTTAAAAATATATATTGTCCCAGAGATGTGCACATTCTCCAGCTGATGTATTGTTTCCCAGAGAGAAATGTAATTGTTTTGGCTTGGTATATTATGATGCTTAATTTCTGAGACAAAACTTGCATAACATCTCTTAAAATAAACTTGAAAGATGTCAGCCTGCAGTCTGACATGGAGCATAGCACTATTGCTTTTTAATCGCACATTAATTGGCTGCTATCAAACAGGAGACAATGTTGATTGAGAGTTAGATCAAGGTTATGGTTAACATTAGGGCTGTGTTTAGGGTTTAGGCTTAATACGTGACATCCTGTCATCACTCTGCTTGGGGGTGTCATGTCAGTGTCTGGTATTAGAGGGCCATCTGCAGCTGCATGCCTCCATCCCTCTCTACCCTGATGGCTGTTTTGACAGTTCAGTTATAGACTTGTCATGAGACTGAGACAACTCTTCACTCAGTACTGAACGTAATTCCACTTATGCTGTTCAGAATCAAAGCCCACATCCACTGTAATTGGATTCCTGACACTGTAATTGGATTCCTGATTCACATAGTTTTGAGTCTTTTGGATCCAATTCAAAACCTGGCAAAACAAATATGCCGGAAATAGGACTGAGTGCGCTAATTGAAGATTAATTGAGTGTTTTACTTTGGAGGGCATCTTTTCAACCATTCAATGGGCTTCCAAGTACATCCTGGTAATTTATTGAAGCAATATCTCCGTTCAGTCTGGAATGCACAAATCATTAAGCCCAGTTTCATACAGTTCCAAACCCAACTACACTCCCATTCTGCATCTGGCAGTCTGCCTATTTGGGTTAGTGGAAACTAAGTTTGACTTCAGCCTACATGATAGTTTATGCCGTGAAAGGTTAAATGGATGTTAAGCAAATTGAATTAATATATACTGTAGGTATGTTTCTGTGCTGATCATCACTCCTTCATTGCAGTGTGGTTGCAGCATGTTTGAATGTGCCCACTAAGCACGGGCCAATGTTGTCTAGACCGGTCTTGATTTTAGCGTCCACAATTTGTTCAGATAATATCTCTGCTTTTACCAACCCCTAGAGCACACTCTGGCCCTCCAGATTAAATTTACCAACACACCTGTAGTATAAGACAGCCTTAGGCCTTGAAATCTTTGGTTGTTTAGTACATAGCCTTACATGTGAATCCTTGAAGAGATGGGGTGGGGCTAAAGCTTTTAAGAGGGTGTGAACGATGCTGAATGAGTGTAGACAAAGAAGTGCTCTCCAGTAGGTACCAAAACATTCAAGGGCCATTTTCTTAAAAGTGAGGTTACAAGTTTATCAACTTTCAAAGCACAGTTACTTTCCCATTGTTCCTCAACTGTAGTGTGTGAAATACAATTTTCTAGCCGAGTGTCTACGTTTATCCAATGTAAAAAACAAAATTTCAAATTTTGCTACATAAGACCGAAGAAAGCCGGTCGGTCACATATGGTCTGGTCTGGACATCCCTATAAGTGGGCATTTCTCCTTTGCCAAGATAATCCATCCACCTGACAAGTGTGGCATATCATTAAGATGATTAAACAACATGATCATTACACAGGTGCACCTTGTGCTGGGGTCAATTCGCTTACCTGTTCATTTAACCAGACTGTATATTAAGTAAACTATTATTACCCTCACTTATATCATACACACATTTAGCTATTTAAGTATTTCCCTGCCATCCACCTGTATAGTATAGTTAACCATGCAAATATTCCTTATTTATCTATGTCAACTTGCAATATTTTGATCATTTTTTTCACTTGTATAGTGTACATATTCAGCTATTCACCCATACTATGGAATGTGTTATTATAGCTTTTTGCACTCCAGACTTCTTGTATTTTTATACTTTTTCATACTGCCGCACTATGTATCATGTATCGTGTATCTGTCTTTTGTGTATTTTTGTTCAGGCATTTTGCACCTGCCCTGTGTTTTTTCATAGCTGCTTGGCAAATAAATGTCCCCTCGAGAGCAATAAAGTATCTATCTATCTATCTATCTATCTATCTATCTATCTATCTATCTATCTATCTATCTATCTATCTATCTATCTATCTATCTATCTATCTATCTATCTATCTATCTATCTATCTATCTATCTATCTATCTATCTATCTATCTATCTATCTATCTATCTATCTATCTATCTATCTATAATTTTGGAG
Source organism: Thymallus thymallus (assembly GCA_023634145.1). Lineage (NCBI taxonomy): Eukaryota > Metazoa > Chordata > Actinopteri > Salmoniformes > Salmonidae > Thymallus > Thymallus thymallus. The sequence continues at coordinate 15,118,211 of CM042400.1, read as the reverse complement.
AATTTGTCAGTATGTCCAAACAGTCTCACAACCACAGACTACATGCATGGCGCCGTGTGGGCGAGCGGTTTTCTGATGTCAACGTTGTGAACAGAGTGCCCCATGGTGGCAGTGGGGTTATGGTATGGGTAGGCATAAACTACGGACAATGAACATAATTACATTTTATCAATGGCAATTTGAATGCACAGAGATACCGTCACGGGATCCTAAGGCCCATTGTCGTGCCACCATCACTGTTCTGTTCCATCTGTTCCAGCGTGATAATGCACGGTCCCATGCCACAAGGATCTGTACACAATTCCTGGAAGCTGAATATGTCCCAGTTCTTCCATGGCCTGCACACTCACCAGACATGTCACCCATTGAACATGTTTGTGATGCTCTGGACTGACGTGTACGACAGCGTGTCCTGCCAATATCTAGCAACTTTGCACAGCTATTGAAGAGGAGTCGTACAACATTCTGCAAGCCACAGTCAACAGCCTGATCAACTCTATGCAAAGGAGATGTGTCACACTGCATGAGGCAAATGGTGGTCACAGCAGATACTGACTAGTTTTCTGATCCATGCCCCTCCTTTTAAAAAATATATCTGTGACCAACATATGCATATCTGTATACCCAGTATATGTGAAATCCATAGATTAGGAGCTAATGAATGTATTTTAATTGACTGATTTCCTTATATGAACTGTAACTCAGTAAAATCTTAGAAATTGTTGCATGTTGCATTTATGTTTTAGTTCAGTATACATTTTCCAGAAATATACAGTGCCTTCGGACTTCTTGGGTATGACGCTGCAAGCACAACTGTATTTGGGGAGTTTCACTCATTCTTCTCTGCAGATCCTCTCAAGCTCTGTCAGAGTTAACTCCAGGTAAATGTTGCAATTATTTAGCCATTACTGAAAGTGTGACCAAAAACAAGCTACATATGGACAGTATCATAACAAATGATCTAATGATTCTGTCTCTTCACAGCAAAATTGGCAGAGCTGGGATGGTTGTGTCCACCATCTATATAACATTATGTTGGTTGCAATCATTTTGTATAATCATTTAAATAGAAAAATCCGTCTGCGTTTTTGTGTATCAGTTCATCAACCATGTGCCATGGAATCGAAAATCTCTTCCCAACTATTTTGCAATCTGTATGGCACAGCTGTACATTTTGGGTCCTTAGATGAAACTGGTATACAGTACATTTTTATTTATCAGAAATTTCTTTAACCAATCTTGGTCTTTAATTCATGGCCGACAGACAAGTTCCTTACTTTTTCCCACTTCCACTTGCCTCTTCCATTTTTGCGGTAATGCAGCAATTAGTTGGTTGTAATTTTGGATAGAGCAGACAGTTAAATATTGTCAGGCTCTGGCCATAGAGAAGCCTATTGCTTCTCTACGTAGCCATGGCCAGAGTCTGACAGTTCTATGGTTTCCGTTTCTATGTGGTGGTTTGTGTTGGATCCCTAATTAGAGGCAGCTGCAGTGCATTGTCTCTAGTTAGGGATCCTACATATGTTTGTAGGTCCCACACCCTAGGTTTTCCGTTTTTTATCATTATAATTAAAAACATGTCGAACTACCAAGAATGGGCTGCGAATTGGTCTCTCCACCTACACGATTATGACAAATATATATTTTTAGCTGCATGTGTAATTACTCCACCAGGCCTATTTATGATATAATGTACAATGATTAGACCTTTATTATTTACTATTATTTTTACTATTATTATAATATTTTTTTTATCAATTAGTATATTTGAGTTTCACCCAAAATTTGTTCTGTCTTTTCTGGTGGATTAAACTCAAATAGCAACCAACTTTCTATGGATTGTTTTAAAAATAGTGATATTCTGGAGATTATTTCAGTTTCAAATAACCAAAAGTGAGAGGTTATAATCTAAAAGGCCATTCTTTAATACAGGGTGAGCCATTCTTACTAATCTGCTAGAGAACCAGTTTGGATTTAAGTATAGCTTTTGTATGACTGAAGCCTTTAGTGAGAGGTCAAATGCTTTAATATTGAATACTTTCTGCCCTCCGTATTAATATTCATTATATAAATAGGCCCGTTTAATTTTGTCTGGCTTGCCATTCCAAATTAAATGGAATATGTTTTGCTCATTGTCGTTAGGTGTAGGCCGGGCCATAAGCAAATAGGTAAACTGGGATATGACTAAAGAGTTAATCATGGTGATTTTTCCACAAATAGACAGGTATTTTAATAAAATGTATTGTAATGAGATCATTTCTTTCGGGATATGAATACTGAGTATGTCCACATCCCCGTCAGACCAAACTACACTGTAATGTAAAAGTTGTATTTTTTTGTGAGCCAATACTTAATATAGTACATATAATTTGTTTTTAATCCAGAGACATCAGAAAAATTATCTAGATCCTCTGAGGCTAACCACCACTCGCCTTACTTGATCACATTGCAGCCATGCGGATGCTATAACATCCATTCTCATCCGAACAACAACCGAACAACAGGACTCCAAACCCCCCCCCCATGTGTTTTGAGTTTGAATGGAGGGGAAAAAATGTAAGATTAAAGGGATTTAGCAAAGCAACAATTGACAAAGCACCTGGTTCTATCCCTTTGGTAATCTCCTTAAAACATGACCCTAGCTCTCATGTAATAGCCCTGTCCTCATATCATCTCCAATGCAAAAGCCCATGACAACTGGTCATGACAGAGACTAAATACAGTTATACACTATATAAAAAAGTATATGCACACCCCCTCAAATTAGTGAATTCTGCTATTTCAGCCACACCTGTTACTTACAGGTGTATAAAATCGAGCACTCTGCCATGCAATCTCCATAGACAAACATTGACAGTAGAAGAAGAGTGATGAATCACGCTTCACCATCTGGCAGTCTGACGGAGGAATCTGGGTTTGGCAGATGCCAGGAGAACGCTACCTGCCACAATGCATAATGCCAAATGTAATGTTTGGTGGAGGAGGAATAATGGTCTGGGACTGTATTTCATTGTTCAGGTTAGACCCCTTAGTTCCAGTGCAAAGACATTCTAGACGATTCTGTGCTTCCAACTTTGTGGCAACAGTTTGGGGAAGGCCCTTTACTGTTTCAGCATGACAATGCCCCTGTGCACAAAGCGAGGTCCATACAGAAATGGTTTGTCAAGATCGGTTTGAAAGAACTTGACTGGCCTGCACAGGGCCCTGACATCAACCCCATCGAACACCTCCCGGAATGAATTGGAACACAGACTGCGAGCCAAGCCTAATCGCCCAACATCAGTGCCTGACCTCACTAATGCTCTTGTGGCTGAATGGAAGCAAGTCCCTGCAGCAATGCTGCAACAACTAGTGGAAAGCCTTCCCAAAACAGTGGAGGCTGTTATAGCAGCAAAGGGGGGGACCAACTCCATGTTAATGCCCATGATTCTGGAATGAGATGTTCGACGAGCAGGTGTCCACATACGTTTGGTCATGTAGTGTAGATTACATAATGCTTAGATTCTGATGCTTTGCATTTATTCAAAATGTGCATGCCTGCATGATGTCATGAAATCAGGCGCTCTGTAGTTCCATACTAAGCATTTGTAATGATGATGATGATGATGATGATGGGGTTCAAGAAGATGATGGTGACAGATGATAATGATGAAGATTATAGTTAGCCATGACCTGTTTTTTTATGAAGAAGGTCACCCTATCTGATTAACATTGAACAAAAAATGTAAACGCAACATGCAACAAAGTTACAGTTCATATAAGGAAATTGGTCAATTGAAACAAATTCATTAGGTCCTAATCTATGGATTTCACATGACTGGGAGTGCAGATCCGCATCTGTTGGTCACAGATACCTTTAAAAAAAGGGGCGTGGATCAGAAAAGCAATTAGTATCTGGTGTGACCACCATTTGCTTCATGCAGTGCGACACATCTCCTTCGCATAGAATTTATCAGGATGTTGATTGTAGCATGTGGAATGTTGTCCCACTCCTCTTCAATTGCTGTGCGAAGTTGCTGGATATTGCCTGGATATTGCAGTCGTACATGTTGATCCAGAACATCACAAACATTTTCAATTTACAGGAATTGTGTACAGATCTTTGCGACATGGGGCCGTGCATTATCATGCTGTAACATTAGGTGATGGCAGTTCTGTTTGTTGCCTGTAGCTTATGCCTGCCCATACCATAACCCCACCGCCACCATGGGGCACGCTGTTCACAAAGTTGACATTAGCAAACCGCTTGCCCACACTACGCCATACATATATGGTCTGCGGTTGTCAGTCCGGTTGGACGTACTGCTAAATTCTCTAAAACGACGTTGGAGGCGGATTATAGTAGAGAAATGAACAATACATTCTCTTGCAACAGCTCTAGTGGACATTCCTGCAGTCAGCATGCCAATCTGTGGCATTGTGTTATGTGACAAAAGTTCACATTTTAGTGTCCTTTGTTTGTCCCCAGCACAAGGTGTAATGATCATGCTGTTTAAAGGTGAAATGCTCACTAACAGGGATTACAGACCCAAAAAAACAGAAAGTGTGTCACTGTCCCAATACTTTTGGAGCTCAGTGTATGTCAGATTGAGATGAATGGCAATCTCCTAGAATTACATCTAATCCTATAAATCTCAATCCAATCCTCAGGACCTTCCTTCCTAAAGTTTGCATCCAGATTAAACAACAATTTGAAGACTTTAGGACTTCTGTGTGGAGGCTTAGACAAAGAGATTTTATTTATTCATTTTATTTTTATTTAATTTCCTTGAAATCCCTCCTTGGTGTAAGGATGTTTGTTCGGAGAGGTCTCTGGAAACCTTTATGGTTTTCAGGTATGGTGTCCACAGACCTCTCTGGAAAATCTCTATGTTTGGGATTGGCCCCCAAATAGAGGCAGCTGCGCCACATTGCCTCTAATTGGGGAGCCTATTTAAGTATTATTTATTCCCACCTGTTTTTGTGTGTGTTCCTTTTGTTTTCACGCCAGTTCAAGGTCGCTGTCTTTGTTCGGTTTTGGGATTATTATACTTGAATAAAGGAATGTCTTTGCACTACATCTCTGCGCCTTGGATCCTGTCTCATAGCGATCGTGACAGAAAAACCCACCACACCAGGACCAAGCAGCGTGGGAAGGAGGAATGGGAGCCCCAGCAGGAGAGAGGAGGAGAGTGACGTCGTCGGGAGACGACGAACGGCCGAGAGGCAACCCCAAGTACATTTTTGGGGGGGGCTAAGGGGGTGGTCTGGCAGGGGTGAGGAAGCACTGAGACCAGCATCGACATGGGGTCTGGCGGAGCCAGAGTACGACTGGGGGTCGGAGGAGGAAGGAGAATATCGAAGGGAGATGTTCTTGGGAATAGTAGAGGAATGCTGGCAGAATTGGGAGGAGGGCGAAGGTATGGTGGCAGACGTGTGCATCCCCAGTCCGGGTCACAGAATACCAGCCTCCTGCCTCCAGTTCCCACCTTGAATCCGGTACATTCTGTGTCCGCTTCCCGCACCATATCTCCAGTCCGGGAGCAGTTGTCAGCCCCGCTCCAGTGCCGGAGCAGTCTGCTCCACCGGTGCCCAGTCCGGGACCGGTCGTCAGCCCGCTCCAGTGCCGGAGCAGTCCGCTCCACTGGTGCCCAATCCGGGAAAGGGCTACAGCCCGGCTCCTGAGCCAGATCCCCCATCAACGCCTGTTCCCCTCCCTGAACCCCTCCCTTGCGGGTGTTACTAGTCTTGCGGCCGGGAGTCCGCGCCTTTTGTGTGGGGCGTGGGGGATGGGTACTGTAATGTTTTATGTTCAGAGAGGTCTCTGGAAACCTTTGTTTTCCAGGTTTAGTGTCCAGAGACTTCTCTGGAATTCTCTGTTTCTTTTGGAATTGGTCCCCAATTAGAGGCAGCTGCGCCGCATTGCCTCTAATTGGGAGCCTATTTATGTTCAGCATTCCCACCTGTGTTTGTGGGTTTTTTGTGTGTGTTCCTTTGTGTTCGCGCCGGTTCATGGTCGCTGTCTCTCCTCTTGTTGTTTTTGTGCTTTCGTCTTAATAAAAGGAATGTTATCTCACTACAGCTCTGCGCCTTGGGTCCTTTCTCATGGCGATCGTGACAACGTTTTTTGATCTTACCTCCAACCCAGTTGGGCACATCTTTAGTCCTGCCAAGCCAACACCATGTAGTGAAATGAACGCTTCACCTGCCATCTGTCCCTGAAAACAAATAACTAAGTATTTGCTACTTTTGTCATTAGCTGGCTCTAAACAGCTGATAACCAGGACGAGATCGCCTGCTAGCTAGCCATTGCATCTGACGAGCTAACTTAGCTTGGCTAGCAGAGACTCAACATTTGTGTTAAAAATTCATATGAAAGTAATGAACATTTTAACATAATTTGGTGAGTAAATAAGTTGTTCCTTATTCATCTGGAACATTTTCTCCCAAAAGGGGACTTCAGTCTGCCGATAAATTCAGTGTCGCAAGGTGTTATGGGATAGCCTCCCTAGTGAAGGAAACAATGTATGCTCCCATGAGTACAATCTTTTTATTAACAATAATCAATTGATACAAAAGGTACACAGAGTACATAAAGAATATACAAAGGACAGCTGTGCTAGGGGCGGGGGTACAATAACATATTACACAAAGGCCTTAAGGGATATACACATTTTTGTTGGTAGATTATTTAATGGTCTTAAAATGTTGTTCAATTTCCTTTTGTAAGGTAAGAAAAAGAGGTGTTTTTGTTTGTAAATTTACATTTGTGAATATGAAATCAATTAAATTAAGTACATAAAATCGCTCCAAATGATTGTATGATCGTCTATCGTAGGTAAAGAATCCAAGCAGTACATCTCTGCCCTGGTTCAAAAGGAAAACATCCACCATCTTCTAAATCTATTTGTTTCTCCTGTCTTGAATGTAGAAGATCTATTTTGCAATCTCCCAAAATAAATGTGATATCTTAGAAGTTCAGTCAGTGAATCAAGTCATCTCCATGGCAACCAGAGACTCCATAAGTGCCTTCAAACTACCGTAAAACCCTTAAATGATGCCCTTACCTAAGAAAATGTTTGAGGGGCTCTATGCAACACCCAGTGGTGGAAAAAGTACTCAATTGTCATACTTGAGTAAAAGTAAAGATACCTTAATAGAAAATGACTCAAGTCAAAATATTACTTGAGTAAAAGTATTTGGCACAATTGTATTTTTTTATTTTTATTGACTGATAGCCCGGGGCACACTCCAACACTCCGACATATTTATTTTTATTTTTATTTCACCTTTATTTAACCAGGTAGGTCAGTTGAGAACAAGTTCTCATTTGCAACTGCGACCTGGCCAAGACAAAGCAAAGCAGTGCGACAAAAACAACACAGAGTTACTCAGTAAACAAACAGTCAAAAACACAATAGAAAATCTATATACAGAGTGCAAAATGTAGTGCAAAATGCAGTAAGGTTAGGAGGTAGGACAATAAATAGGCCATAGTGGTGAAATAAATTACAGATTATCATCATTAACACAGGAATGAAGGATGTGCAAGTTATGATGTGCAAATAGAGATACTGGAGTGCAAGATTTGTGAAAATAACAAAAATAAATATGGGGATGAGGTAGTAGTGTGGGCTATTTACAGAAGGGCTATGAACAGGTGCAGTGATCGATAAGCAGCTTTGACAGCTGATGCTTAAAGTTTGTGAGGGAGATAGGAACCTCTAGCTTCAATGATTTTTGCAATTCGTTCCAGTCATTGGCAGCAGCGAACTTGAAGGAATGGCGGCCAAAGGAGGTGTTGGCTTTGGGGGTGACCAGTGAGATATACCTGCTGGAGCGCATGCTGCGGGTGGGTGTTGCTATAGTGACCAGTGAGCTGAGATAGGGCGGGGATTTACCTAATAAAGACTTATAGATGACCTGGAGCCAGTGGGTTTGGCGATGAATATATAATGAAGGCCAGCCAACGAGAGCATACAGGTCGCAGTGGTGGGTAGTGTATGGGGCTTTGGTAACAAAACGGATGGCACTGTGATAGACTAGATCCAATTTGCTAAGTAGAGTGTTGGAGGCTAGTTTGTAAATGACATCGCCGAAATCAAGGATCGGTAGGATAGTCAGTTTTACAAGGGCATGTTTGGCAGCATGAGTGAAGGAGGCTTTGTTGCGAAATAGGAAGCCAATTCTGGATTTAATTTTGGATTGGAGATGGTTGATGTGAGTCTGGAAGTTGAGTTTACAGTCTAACCAGATGCCTAGGTATTTGTAGGTGTCCACGTATTCTAATTCGGACCCGTCGAGAGTAGTGATGATAGTCCGGTGGGCGGGTGCTGGCAGCGTTCGATAGAAAAGCATGCACTTAGTTTTACTAGCGTTTAAGAGCAGTTGGAGGCCACGGAGGCCACGGCTCGGTGGGGCTCCGTGTCGACAGTAGAAGGTCCAGGCAGGTTGACAGAGGTACTGTAGCCCGGGAGAGTAGCTAGCACACGTCGGCTGTCCGGGAGATTAGCCTAGCTCACGCTAGCATAGGTAGGATGTAAACAAACAATGGAGGTTAGCCAAAAATGTTGGTCACTCGATTGCAGCTAGCTAGCTGTGATGATCCGGTGTGATGGTCCTGTGATTTCAGTGGAAATCCGGTGAAATGGAAGGGAACGCAGTCCGATATGCGCTGGGTTGGTAGCGCGCTGTGCAGACTGGCCGATAATGTCCGAACTAAAAGCTGTCTGAGCAGCCAGAGCGGTGGTGAGGACCGCTAGCAGTGGTTAGCGATGGCTAGAAGCTAGTTAGCAAGCTAGCTAGCAGGCTAGCTTCTGACTGTGGTTCAGTTAAAAAAAATGAAAAGTAAGGATAATAGATCCGTTTCACGTTGGGTAAGGTGGGTTGCAGGAGAGGTAAATCGGGGACAAAATAAATAAATACAAATGTATGGAAAGACAAATTACAAACTATTACAAACTATTTACACGAGACGGGACGGACAAAAACACACGTCTGCACTGTTACGCCATCTTGGAATCATCAAAGCTAAGCATTTGTGTTTAGTGAGTCTGCCAGATCAGAGGCAGTAGGTATGACCAGGAATGTTCTCCTGATAAGTGTGTGAATTGGACCATTTTCCTGTCAAAATGTAACAAGTACTTTTGGGTGTCAGGGAAAATGTATGGAGTAAAAAGTACATTCTTTTCTTTAGTAGATTCCGTTCTCAGAACGTTAATAAAACCTCCCAGGAAAACTTTCAATGAACCAGAGTAAAACGTTCTCAGAACCTCCCTGCAACCTTAAAATAAGCGTTCCCAGAACAGGCTAAATTTTCACTCCCGTTCTCAGAACGTTTAAAAAACATTACGTTTTTCCGGTCAGGAAACGTATGGCTCTGTTCCCACTACCAATGGGAAACCAAAAACTTACGTTCCCACAACTTCCAAGGAACCAAATGTCAAAGCTGGGAGTTCTCTTTGCCACTGACCTAATGTTCTCACTGTCAGAGGCTTTAGCTTGGCTGAATTCTCCCATCACAGCTCTACATCCATGTCTGCTGTATGTCCGCCCCCGTTTTTTGGTGCACCCGCACCCCCATTTCTAATACTGCAGCGAGTCTGCCATTTAAAGCCTGCTAGATTAAAACAACACAACAAAGGAAAAGAAAACAGCATATTTCACTTCCCATTTACTTGGAGAAAGTCGCAGGGCGCCGTCCTATCATTTGTCACTTCGGCTTTCCTTTGGGGGGTGTCTGTACCAAAGGGTTCTGCTCTGATGGATCAAAGAGATGCAGCCTTTGTCAGCTATTCCAGTTGGTGGTGTGTTTTTGGCTTGTTGTTGACATGCTTATTGAGGTTTTTTGTGCTGCCAGTGCTACACCCCAGATTAATATGACCATCATAGACCTGTCGTTATTGTTGGGGCTAGATTGCGTTGCAAGAAGTCTATAGGAGATATGTGGGGTATAGTTTATCTAGGAGTTTAAACATTGGTTACATTCTGTGTTCTGTAGAATTCCGAATGTTACTAAGTAGCACAGGAGGCTGCTGAGGGGAGGATGGCTCATTCATCCTCCCTCCTCTCCCCTGTAACTATTCCCCAGATCATTGCAGTAAATGAGAATGTGTTCTCAGTTAATTGACCTGGTAAAATAATGGTAAAAAAAAAATGTAATGGCATCAAACAAATAGAAGACTCCGATATTTCACTTTAAAGGCCCAGTGCAATCAAAAACATGATTTTCCTGTGTTTTATATATATTTCCACACTGAGGTTGGAATACTGTGAAATTTTGAAAATGATGTCAATGCCCCTTTAGTGTAAGAGCTGTTTGAAAAGACCACCTAAAGGTTTTGGTGGGATGGAGTTTTGGCCTCCCTGGTGACATCACCAAGCGGTAAATTAGTTAATAGACCAATAAGTTAGGGGAGGCTGTGTGGACTGTGTGTTTTAATCACACAGTCCATGAGACATCCCGAATATCGGTCTTCTCACAAAAACATCTGTATTGTCAGAACGGTTTGGCCTACAAACTAATGACCACTCTGTGGAAAGTGGAGACTCTCATAAACACGATTGTGTTCTACATTTTGCTCTACGACCCCTCACAAGCCCCACGGGACTCGTCTAAATGTAACCCATACAAATTAATGGAAGTTTGGAGGTAGTTTTGTGCCAACAAAAATAAGGGGTTAAATATGTGTGCAAAAAAACTACAATATTAAGGGTAAAATAAGGGTAAAAAAAATGTAATGGCATCAAACAAATAGAAGCCTGTGTTTGATGTATTTGATACCATTCCACTAATAACACTCCAGACATTACCACAAGCCCGTCCTCCCCAATTAAGGTGCCACCAACCTCCTGTGCTACGTAGGCTAGTGACACAGGTAGATTCACCTCACAGGAAGAGGACTGTGGTTTTCCAGGGGAGGCTTGTGCGTGAACACGCAGTAGTTTGTAAACTAGGACACTGTGTAAACATGAATTGAATTGCAACCTATATGTTATTAAAGGCCCTACTTTAGGATTATCAGATTAAACGACATGATAATTCCTCTTTTGCTGTCCAATCTTTCAAAGTGCTTGTAGCCTATTTTCCTACAGCAAAATGTTCTTAATGTTGCTGGATTTTGTGTTAGTATTTTGATACATTCTGTATTTTCTTTTTTACATGCTCTCAGTCCCAACAATGACAAGCACACATTTTAATTTAAGGGTTCAATAAAGATTTAATAATACATAGGGATCAGGAGTTTGTATAGAGTATCAAAGTGGTTATATTAACTGGACATAATTAATAAGGGTAATGTTTGGGACATCAAATATAATGAACTTCATTGAACTATCTTCTAGCTGTAATCTACTTAATATCCCTAGTTATACAACCATTTACATTTGCTTTAGATATATCGACCACTACCTGTAATCACACTTAACTATAATCCCATGAAAATAATTTAAATTCCAACAGCTTTCGTGGAAGTTGGCCAAGTACAAAATATATTTCCCAATAGGAATCCTCTTCACTCTAGCCCAATTCTGTTCCACCCCTTCAACACACAAGGGAATTTTATGAATTTCAAATGAATTAACTGAAGTAATGTTTTAGAAAAAAATTATGTTAGTGGAAATCTGTCGGCAATCTGCCCATCCTTACACCAATGTAATGCTTTTAAATGTGTTAAGGGAGCAGAATGAGTCCACACAGAAGGGGAGTTTATGTTTCTGAGGAGAGAAGTTATTAACTGAGAGCAGATTAGAATGTCTCCAGTGCCACAGCTTCATAGTCCAGACTCTTTAGTGTCCCACTGCAATGTTGGCTGAATTCAATAAACTTTGCTCCAACCCTCTCCAATAGCATGGTCTATTCCTGCAAAACTCAACACCTAGTTTTCAATGAGACAAAGAGGAGAGGAAATAGGGGAAACATTAGTAAGAGCCCTTGTACAGTCCTGTCAGGATATAGTCCGGTTAGATGAAGCCTTCCACCAGAGAAAGAGGAGAGGAACGAGGATGTAATTACAGTCTTCCATTAGACCACCAGTTACATATCTTTTGTCAGACAGGGGCTCAACTGTCGAAGTGCTATTTGTCAGTGACAGGCTCTCATAGTTTAACTAGTCCGCTGGTGTCCCACTCCCACTGCAGTGTGGACTGCTCCGTGGCAAGAGCCACCCTCAGGTCCCCGTTCTGATCCTCCACCATGGGCTCCATGAACACCACGTGCTTGTTGCTCAGTGTGGGGGAGAAGATGGAGGCCAGGGTGCCCGTGTTGTATGGCGGGATGGGGTTGGCCGGGGGCTGCTTACAGCACCCACACTGGCAGGGTGTCAGGTAGAGGTACATAAGGATGCCAACCAGTGAGACCACACAGCCCAGCAAGGTGGCGTATCCTGTGTTGAAGGAGTCAGGCATGGTACTGACTACGGTGACATTCACCTCCCTGGTTGCGTTCAGCATGTGTTTGTTGTCCCGGGTCGTACACACGTAGACTCCCGTGTCGTTCACCCTGGCTGCTGGGATCTCCAATGTCCCATTAGGGAACACGTTGATGAGTGTGTCATTGAAGCTTGTCTGGGTCAGATGCTCCTGATTTGGCGAGACCCACATGTATGACAGCTCTTTACCTCGGAGCGAGGTTTGGCAGTCCATTTGCACCCTCTCCCCCTCGTACACTATGAGGTTGGAGGTGAGAACAGCCACAGGCAGTGAGACCACCTTCCCCACCGTGCAGTTCTGGAAGTAGTGGGAGTGCTGGAGGATCCGTACTGAGGCGCGGGGCTCGCCGTAGATCACACAGGTGTTCTCTTCTGTAAAGTCCCGGACTGAGTCAAAGCCCCTCTGCTCCCAGTGCCAGAACACACTGTACATGGAGCACTCACACACCAGTGAGTTGTTATGGAGGTACAGTCCCTTCTGCACTGACCCCGGTAGTGCCTTCACATCCTCCCAGGGTAGTGTGGTCAGACGGTTGGAGGACAGGTCCAGCATGGTGAGAAATGGATGACTGTGGTCCTGTATGGAAAAGAAAGGGAATTCTGTGATTTGGTTGAGGCTGAAGTAAACCTTCCTGAGGCTGCTCAGACCGCTCAGTGTCCGATCATCCACACGGGTGATACGGTTGTTGTAGAGCAGCAGCTCCTCCAGCCTCCACAGACCCTGCAGGTAGTGCTGCTCCACCACCTGCAGCCTGTTAGAGGACAGGTCCAGGTGGCGGAGGCTGGAGGCATTGTGGAAGACCCCATGGCCCACGGTGGAGAGCTGGTTGTTGGCCAGGCGGAGGGTGTCCAGTCTGGGCAGGCTGGAGAAGCTGCCTGGGCCCAGCCAGCCCAGAAGGTTGTAGCTGAGGTCCAGGGTGGCAATGGTAGGATGCAGGAGGAGGGGAAGTCTGGTGAGGCCCTGGGAGCCACAGCTCAGTGTGTCCGAGGTACAGAGACAGATGGAGGGACAGGTCCCCTCAGTGGAGTGTAGCAGGAGAAACAGCAGCACCATAGTGGTGCCTGGAGAGAAGAGAGAGGTCGTTCTGCTCTGGCCCGGTCTCCTAGGTGAGGAAAAATATGTTTTATTTAAATGGGGCTCACTGGTTGAATGAAAACAGTAAAGGGCAATTCCCCAGTAACAGAATGACCCTGAGACTCCGATTTTTCACTTTAAAGGCCCAGTGCAATCAAAAACATGATTTTCCTGTGTTTTATATATATTTCCACACTGAGGTTGGAATACTGTGAAATTGTGAAAATGATGTCAATGTCCCTTTAGTGTAAGAGCTGTTTGAAAAGACCACCTAAAGGTTTTGGTGGGATGGAGTTTTGGCCTGCCTGGTGACATCACCAAGCGGTAAATTAGTTAATAGAGCAATAAGTTAGGGGAGGCTGTGTGGACTGTGTGTTTTAATCACACAGTCCATGAGACATCCCGAAAATCGGTATTCTCACGAAAACATCTGTATTGTCAGAACGGTTTGGCCTACAAACTAATGACCACTCTATGGAAAGTGGAGACTCTCGTAAACACGATTGTGTTCTACATTTTGCTCTACGACCCCTCACAAGCCCCACGGGACTCGTCTAAATGTAACCCATACAAATTTATGGAAGTATGGAGGTAGTTTTGTGCCAACAAAAATAAGGGGTTAAATATGCATGCAAAAAAAGAAAAAAATCCTGAGCTTTCTTATATCTCCTATATATAGGAGAGACACTTCAATAACGTAATCCTTAACCTCTACAGGTATCGTGTCCCGCCCTCGGGACGCTTGAGCTAACGTGCGCTAATGTGATTAGCATGACGTTGTAAGTGACAAGAAAATTTCCCAGGACATATCTTATATGGGCAGAAAGCTTAAATTCTTGTTAATCTAACTGCACTGTCCAATTTACAGTAGCTATTACAGTGAAATAATACCATGCTATTGTTTGAGGAGAGTGCACCATTTATCAATAAACCAATAGGAAGATTTGGGCAGACTTGATACAACATTTTGAACGGTAATGCTATCGTTCATTGGATATGTCTAAAACTTTGACATACACTGCTGCCATCTAGTGACCAATATCCACATTGCTTCTGGACTCCTCAGTAATATTATGTCCTTCCTCTTGCATTTCAAAGATGTGACTTTTTTTATAGAATGCATGTTTTTTTCTTTGTATTGTCTTTTACCAGATCTAATGTGTTATATTCTCCTAGATTACTTTCACATTTCCACAAACTTCAAAGTGTTTCCTTTCAAATGGTATCAAGAATATGCATATCTTTGCTTCAGTTCCTGAGCTACAGGCCGTTAGATTTGGGTATGTAATTTTAGGCGAAAATTGAATGTGTTATTCAATGTCTTTCAATGGGCTATAGTAGTAAAGGCCAAATTCAAAATTGTATCAAATAACCTTTGTATACATTTTTTTTTATACCTAAAGCGGTCCTAATATTCCAAATCAAATAGCTAAATGATCCATGGTATGACCAACTTAAAAAAATGCGATTTTGGTTATTGAATTACAGCAAATGAAGTGGATTAACACACAGTAAAATAATGATGGTAACAGAATGACATCATGGGTCCCTGATTTGTACTATACAGAAATGCATCATTATGAATGTAATTTTAAGTCAGTTAAGTCAGTTAAGAACAAATTCTTATTTACAGCGTCAGCACCTGGAGCAAATTAGGGTTAAGTGCCTTGCTCAACAACAAGTTTTTCACCTTGTTGGCTCAGGTATTCAAACCAGAAACCTTGCAGTTACTGGCCCAAGGCTCTAACTGCTAGGCTATCTGCCGCCCAATGGTCATTCTCTTCATGGTGTGTCCTGAACAGGTACACTTAGGTAGAACAATGTTATATCCTCCTTTGCATGTTTGGGTATTATTCTAGACACAGGCTATTATTCAAATGATTGAAAAGTGTGATGTATATATATATACATATATGCCTTAATTTCTCAATATAGACTCTTAGCTATCATTTGACACCCAATTCGATGTGCTCCAATGAACTTCAAATGTTACTGATCATGTTTTTGTTTTTTTTTTACATGGAAATGCCCTAGAGAGATTTTAATAGTGGATGGTCAGAATACTTTTACAGGGCTAAGGATGAAACAGATATATCAGTATATAAACTATAGAAAGCCTTGATAATCTATAAATTATCTCTCTGTCTAGAAGTTTTATATTCCGTGCACCTTTTTTTTATTATCCAGGGAAACAGATGATCTTATCACATATATGCCCTGATAATTATATGCATCTATCTCATTGTAGTGAAACTACCACTTATTTTATTTAGGAAGAAACAAACACAGCAACAAAACTTCTGACTTTGTAGTCAAGAGTAAAGGTACCAGGTGTTGACATACAAAATAGCAGTTAATTGTACCTGAAGAGTAACTCCCCTCTCTGTACAAGTGACACATAAGTGTCATGAATAAGATTAAAGAACATGACCACCACATCCAGAGAAGTTAATCACACAATAAGATATTTACTCTACGACACCTCCAAGACCTGCTCAATCAAACTTCTCAAAGAGGATGAATCCTGTTTGTTTTCTCTTTACCCAAAGTACTTTTTCATTATAAGCAATCCTCCACACGAGTATCCAATTGTTGCTTCTAACTTCAGGACCTGTCTTCTTCCACAAGGTTGTACTTCACTATAAGCTATCCACAGGTATCCAACTGTTCTGTCTGAAGTGAAAGCTTCTGATCCCTCTCCCCAGGTGGAATCCTAAGCATGGATGCCTCTCCTCTCTCACTCACTCTCTCTGTCCACTATGAAAGTTGCTCAGAGGGCTTTATCTGTCCACCAGCTGCGAGTGGTGCTTTACAAACATCCTGGAGTGCTTTGCGGTGTGTTACAAACAAAACACAGTTCACTTAATCTCCCAAAGTCCCCTCCTGCAGTCTCATTTAGAGCTTACCCCTGTGTCTCCCTCACTCTCATGCTATGCCTTCTTTTCTCCCTCTCCTCCTCTCTCTCGCGACCCTTCTTTTCTCTTTCTCTCTTTCTCTCCTTCTCCGTCTGTCCCCTACCCTCTTCAACCTGACTTCTTTGCCTTTCTTTTTGACATTAACAGAGGATAAGGGATTGGGGGCTTAAACCATGAACATTTAATGCAGTGACCATTACAGTGCCTTCAGAAAGTATACACACTGACTTTTTTCAAAGGTAAGACTAAAATGTATTACATTTATTCTCTAATGAATATATCTTAGATAACTATTCAACACCCTGAGTCAATACATGTTAGAATCACCTTTGGAAGCCATTACAGCTGTAAGTCTCTAAGCGCTTTGCATATCTGGATTGTACAATAATTGCACATTATTCTATATAAAATGCTTAATGCTCTGTCAAGTTGGTTGTTGATCATGGCTAGACAGCCATTTCCAGGTCTTGCCATATACTGTACAGTGCCTTCGGAAAGTATTCAGACCCCACTGACTTATTAGGTTACAGCCTTATTCTATAATTGATTAAATAATTTTTTTTACTCATCAATCTACAGTTGAAGTCAAAAGTTTACATACACCTTAGCCAAATACATTTTTAAAAAAAAAAATAATTCCTGACATTTAATCCTAGTAATAATTCCCTGTCTTAGGTCAGTTAGGATCACCACTTTATTTTAAGAATGTGAAATAATAGAATAATAGTAGAGAGAATGATTTATTTCAGCTTTTATTTCTTTCATCACATTCCCCGTGGGTCAGAAGTTTACATACACTCAATTAGTATTTGGTAGCATTGCCTTTAAAGTGTTTAACTTCGGTCAAACGTTTTGGGTAGCCTTCCACAAGCTTCCCACAATAAGTTGGGTGAATTTTGGCTCATTCCTCCTGACAGAACTGGTGTAACGAAGTCAGGTTTGAAGGCCTCCTTGCTCGCACACACTTTTTCAGTTCTGCCTATAGGATTGAGGTCAGGGCTTTGTTATGGACACTCACTTATGGACTTTGTTGTCCTTAAGCCATTTTGCCACAACCTTGGAGGTATGCTTGGGGTCATTGTCCATTTGGAAGACCCAAGCTTTAACTTCCTGACCAAGCTTTAACTTCCTGACTGATGTCATGAGATGTTCCTTCCTCATGATGCCATCTATTTTGTGAAGTGCACCAGTCCCTCCTGCAGCAAAGCACCCCCACAACATGATGCTGCCACCCCCGTGCTTCATGGTTGGGATGGTGTTCTTCGGCTTGCAAGCCTCACCCTTTTCCCTCCAAACATAACAATAGTCATTATGGCCAGACAGTTCTATTTTTGTTTCATCAGACCAGAGGACATTTCTCCAAAAAGTACGATCTTTGTCCCCATGTGCAGTTGCAAACCGTAGTCTGGCTTTTTTATGGCGGTTTTGGAGCAGTGGCTTTTTCCTTGCTGAGCGGCCTGGGATTGATTTGCACTTTTCACATCAAAGTACGTTCATCTCTAGGAGACAGAACGCGTCTCCTTCCTGAGCGGTATGACGTCTGCTTGGTACTATTGTTTGTACAGATTAACGTGGTACCTTCAGGCATTTGGAAATTGCTCCCAAGGATGAACCAGACTTGTGGAGGTCTACAATTTATTTACTGAAGTCTTGGCTGATTGCTTTTGATTTTATCATGATGTCGAGCAAAGACACACTGAGTTTGACGGTAGGCCTTGAAATACATCCACAGGTACACCTCCAATTGACTCAAATTATGTCAATTAGCCTATCAGAAGTGTTAAGGTCACGCCAATTCAAATCTGGTATTGGAACAAAAGGATTACTACGCAGTTTAAATCATCTATGTATTTTATTCTAGCAAACCCTTAAATGGTAAGTATGAAGTTCGTATATACAGGCTCATTGTGACACCACGCAGGGCAAACAGAGAGAGGGAGAGAGAGCGCAAGAGAGCGCAAGAGAGCGAGAGGGAGAGAGAGTGAGCAAACAGCGAGCAGGGCTAGAGAAGAGAGCGAGCCCTATCCTTTGTTCTTCATTAAATACTCCGACAGAATAGTCCCTGCTCCTTGCTGGCCTGTCAGAGTAGAGGCTGAGTGTGGTTTAAACTTACTCAGCACTCAGCCTATCGTTGGCGTGCAGGCTGGTCCCAGCCTCGTGACGCACTCCAGTTGCGATTTAGTGAATTATAAGTGAAATAATCTGTCTGTAAACAATTGTTGGAAGAATTACTTGTGTCATGCACAAAGTAGATGTCCTAACCGACTTGACAAAACTATAGTTTGTTAACATGAAATCTGTGTAATGGTTGAAAAATTAGTTTTAATGTCTTCAACCTAACTGCATGTAAACTTCCGACTTCAACTGTGCACACAATACCCCATAATGACAAAGCAAAAACAGTTTTTTTGATATTTTGGCTAATTTATTCAAAATAAAAAAACTGAATTTACATAATTACATTTACATAAGTATTCAGACCCTTTACTGAGTACTTTGTTGAAGCACCTTTGGCAGCGATTACAGCCTCAAGTCTTTATGGGTATGACCCTACAAGCGTGGCAAACCTGTATTCGGGAAGTTTCTCCCATTCAAGCTTTGTCAGGTTGGATGGAGATTGTTGCTGCCCAGCTATTTTCAGGTCTCTCCAGAGATATTCAAGATTGGGTTCAAGTCCGGACTATGGCTGGGCCACTTAAGGACATTTAGAGACTTGTCCTGAAGCCACTACTGTGTTATCTTGGCTGTGTGATTAGGGTTGTTGTCCTGTTGGAAGCTGAACCTTCACCCCAGTCTGAGGTCCTGAGAGCTCTGGAGCAGGTTTCTTCTCTGTTCTTTGCTCCTTTCATCCTTGCCTCGATCCTGACTAGTCTCCCAGTCCCTGCCCTGAAAAATATCAGAGAGAGTACAGTAGACGGTGGCTGTCAAAAAGTGATTGATGGTCTATTTTTTGTGTCATGTGTTTATTCCCTTTTATGGTCATCCTGTTCGGATGTTCTCACGCTATTGAGTGAGTGCTTATGTAACATGATAGTGCAGCTGTTCCTTTGAAGTAAAGCCAATGTTTGCAATAAAAATGTCCTGGTGATTGGTGTGTAGTGACCTGAATTTATGTAGTGAACTTATGGAGTGAGCTTGTGAGCCCTTGTAGAGTTATTTCCAGGGTAGGTCTGCCTGAGTATAAGTAAGGGTTAGACCTGTGAACACTACGGCGACAAGAAACATCAAGAGAGATAAACCACTGTCAGGCTCTGGCCATAGAGAAGCCTATTTGCTTCTCTATGTAGCCATGGTCAGAGTCTGACAGGTCCTTTCTTTCTGTTTCTGGTGGTGGTTTGTGTTGGATCCCTAATTAGAGGCAGCTGCAGTGCATTGTCTCTAATTAGGGATCCTACATAGGTTTGTATGTTTCACACTGGGGTGTGGGTCATTATTGTATATGTCATTGTATATTTCGCAAGTCACGGAGAAGTATGCTTTTGTTACGTTTAACTATCGTGTTTTTGTTTTAAACGTGACGCTTGTATATCGTGTTCTCTTTGTGTGTGTAGTTCGGTCATTTTAATTGAATAATTCAGTAAATTAAAAACAATGTCGAACTACAGTCCCTGCGCTGCGTCTTAGTCCATGTTTGCACCCACTCGTGACAACCACAGAAAACTCTACAGAAAAAAAGAAAAATCACGGAGTTGTTAAGTACTGACACACCCATGACGACCAAATAATCGGAATATGGACCCATGCTATATGACAGAGAAAGGGATGAGTATAAATCATCAATATATGATGCTCCAAAAAAAGTTTTTTAAACTTTTATAGAAACCAAATACCTCCTGTAACTGTATTGAAAGATGAAGTGGTTACGTCTAATGGACAACTATAGGTTTATATGTTTGATTACCCTGCCTGTAGAGTGAAACTCTATGCCTTAGCCGAAGGAGAAGAATATACAGAACAAACCTTAGGAGTGGACTACATGATTGGGATGTGTGTGTCCAGGCTGCATGGTAAGTGTCAGGTTACTAGCTGTTGGTTAACAAGCAGAGAGAGAACCCTGAAAATAATGAAAATAATAAAAATAATGATTATAAATATTTATTGGGTATTAAAGTGCAGTATTGTGTGATAATATGGATGATTTATATAAATGTATAGTAAGAACATAACAACAAAAACATTATGGTTGTAGTTTCATAGTAAACTTTAATAATTGTTTTGAAGGAAAAATAAAGGATTTAAAAAATAAATTGTATTTACCTTCAATGAATGACAGCTCTTCCTTGGGCCCTCTGTGTGTGTGTGTGTGTGTGTGTGTCTGTGGGGGGGGGGGGTGCAACATCCCCACATCATGGGGATAGTACGCAACATCCCCACATCATGATGCTGCCACCACCATGCTTCACTGTAGGAAGGGTGCCAGGTTTACTCCAGACGTGACGCTTGGCATTCAGACCAAAGAGTTCAATCCAAAGACTCTCAGACCATGTTTCTCATGGTCTGAGAGTCTTTAGGTGCCTTTAGGCAAACTTCAAGTATGCTGTCATGTGCCTTCCGTGTGGCCAATCTACCATTAAGGCCTGATTGGTGGAGTGCTGCAGAGATGGTTATCCTTCTGGATGGTTCTCCCATCTCCACAGAGGAATTCTAGAGCTCAGTTTGGCTGGGGCAGCCAGCTCTAGGGAGAGTCTTGGTGCTTCCAAACTTCTTCAATTTAAGAATGATGGAGACCACTGGGTTCTTGAGGATCTTCAATGCTGCAGAAATGTTTTGGTACCCTTCCCCAGATCTGTGCCTCAACCCAATCCTGTCTCTGAGCTCTATGGACAATTCCTGCGACCTCATGGCTTGATTTTTGCTCTGACATGCACTGTCAACTGTGGGACCTTATAGAGACAGGTGTGTGCCTTTCCAAATCATGTCCAATCAATTGAATTAACCACAGGTGGACTCCAATAGTTGTAGAAACATCTCAAGGATGATCAACAGAAACATGCAACTGAGCTTAATTTCGAGTCTCATAGCAAAGGGTCCGAATACTATACGTAAATAAGGTATTTCTGTTTTTTGTTGTCAACAAATTTGCCTGTTTTTGCTTTGTCATTATGGGGTATTGTATGTAGATTGCTGAGGAAATTGTTTTATTTAATATATTTTAGAATAAGGCTGTAACACAACAAAATGTAGAAAAAGTCAAGGGGTATGAATACTTTCTGAATACTTTCTATATTCAAGCCGATTTAAGTCAAAGCTGTAACTAGGCCACTCAGGAACATTCAATGTCGTCTTGGTAAGCCACTCCAGTGTATATTTGGCCTTGTGTTTTAAGTTATTGTCCTGCTGAAAGGTTAATTAATCTCCCAGTGTTTGTTGGAATGCAGACTGAACCAGGTTGTCCTGTAGGATTTTGTCTGTGCTTAGCTTTATTCAGTTTAATTTTATCCTAAATAAAAACTCCCTTGTCCTTGCTGATGACAAGCATACCCAACACATGATTCAGCCACCACCATGCTTGAAAATATGAAGTGGTACTCAGTGATATGTTGTGGTAGTTTTCGCCCCAAACATAACTATTTGCATTCAGTACATAAAGTACATTTATTTGCCACATTTTTTGTAGTTTTACTTTAGTGCCTTATTGCATACAGAATGCCTGTTTTGGAATATTTGTATTCTGTACAGGCTTCCTTCTTTTCACTCAGTCATTTAAGTTAATATTGTGGAGTATTTAGAATGTTGATCCACCTCAGTTTTCTCATATCACAGCCATTACACTCAAAGTGTTTTAAGTCATGTTAAACACGTATTGCACACAGTCCATCCAACTTCTTATGTGACTTGTTAAGCACATTTTTACTCCTGAACTTATTTAGGATTGCCATAACAAAGGGGTTAAATACTTATTGACATTTCAGTTTTTCATTTTTTATTGAGGGGTTGAACAAGCTAGTAATAGGGGTTGCAACAATATTTGTGGATAATTTTAGAAAGAGAGGGTCCAGATTGTCTAGCCCAGCAGATTTGTAGGGGTCCAGATTTAGCAGCTCTTTCAGAACATCAGCTGTCTGGATTTGGTTGAAGGAGAAGCAGGGGGGGCTTGGGCAGGTTGCTGCCGGAGGTACAGAGCTGTTGCCGGGGTAGGGGTAGCTAGGTGGAAAGCATGGCCAGCCATAGCAAAATGCTTATTGAATTTTTCGATAATCGTGAATTTAATCGGTGGTGACAGTGTTTCCTAGCCTCAATGCAGTGGGCAACTGGGAGGAGATGCTCTTATTCTCCCTGTTCCAGACCTGCTGTTTTCACCTCGCTCTCGCTCTATTGCACTGAAAAAACAAGTGACATTCACTCCTAATGTATTTACCTGTTGCAACCTCCACAACTACTTTTATTATTATTTGACCCTGCTCGTCATCTATGAACATTTGAACATCTTGGAGAAAGAACTGGCCTTAATGGCCATAAATTGTTATAATCTCCACCCGGCACAGCCAGAAGAGGACTGGCCACCCCTCAGAGCCTGGTTCCTCTCTAGGTTTCTTCCTAGGTTTTGCCTTTCTAGGGAGTTTTTCCTAGCCACCGTGCTTCTACATCTGCATTGCTTGCTGTTTGGGGTTTTAGGCTGGGTTTCTGTATAGCACTTTGTGACATCGGCTGATGTAAAAAGCGCTTTATAAATAAATTTGATTTGATTTGATTTTACAATGTCCAAGAACATTTTGGAATTAGTACTACAAGATGCAAATTTCTGTTTGAAAAAGCTGGCCTTTGCTTTTCTAACTGACTGTGTGTATTTTCTCCTGACTTCCCTGAAAAGTTGCATATCGCGGGGGCTATTCGATGCTAATGCAGTGCGCCACAGGATGTTTTTGTGTTGGTCAAGTGCAGTCAAGTCTGGGGTGAACCATGGGCTATATCTGTTCTTAGTTCTAAGTTTTTTGAAAGGGGCATGCTTATTTAGGATAGTGAGGAAAGCACTTTTAAAGAACAACCAGGCATCCTCTACTGACGGGATGAGGTCAATATCCTTCAGAGTGCTAGCAGGCCGGGGCTAGCAGATGGATCTTCGGCGACGTCGCAGATGAAAAGCCTGTTGAGACCACGTCGGACAATTACGTCGGCAGACCAGTCGTGGTGGCTCGGTGGGGCTCCGTGTCGACAGTAGAAGGTCCAGGCAGGTTGACAAAGGTACTGTAGCCTGAGATTAGCTAGTACACGTCGGCTGGCTGGGAGATGGGCCTAGCTCAAGGCTAGCTCAAAGTAGCATATGGACAATGGTGTTAGCCACTCGATTGCAGCTAGCTAGCTGCGATGATCCGGTGTGATGGACCTGTGATTTCGGTAGAAATCCGGTGACGTGGAAGGGAACGCAATCCGATATGCGCCGGGTTGGTAGCGCGCTGTGCAGACTGGCCGATATTGTCCGAACTAAAAGCTGGCTGATGCAGGCAGAGCAGTGGTGAGGACCACTAGCAGTGGTTAGCAATGGCTAGTAGCTAGTTTGCAATCTAGCTAGCAGGCTAGCTTCTGACGGAGGTTCAGTTAAATTACGAAAAAGTAAAGAAATAAAGCTATTAGGTCCGTTTCACGTTGGGTGAGGCGGGTTGCAGGAGAAGTATATGGGGAATAATAAAATATATGGAAAGACAGACTAATTACAAACTAGAAATATACAATATACTGTATATATATTTATAACCTGGGTGGTTCAAGCACTGAATGCTGATTGGCTGACAGCCGTGGTATATCAGACCGTGTACCACGGGTATGACAAAACATTTTTTTATTATGTTGGTAACCAGTTTATAGTAGCAATAAGGCACCTCTGGAGTTTGTGTTATATGGCCAATATACCACGGCTAAGGCCTGTATCCAGGCACTCTGCGTTGTGGTATATTGGCCATATACAGTACCTCTTAGCTACCTATAAACAGTAACATTACTTTAGCTAATGCCAAACAGTTAACGCCTACTACCAAACTTTTTAAAATCTAATTTCTATAAAATGGAGAACATTAAACTATATATTTGTAACTTGCTTTTCTATCTTGGTAGCATTATAAAAGTCTTCAACAACGAATGGTTATTTAACATTAGCTACATCAAAACAAGTGGTGAGGTTCCTCTCCTCCAAGTCTCCAGTCCAATGTCTGCATCTCATTTTAACTTTATTTTGAATATGGTAACGATGTATTTAATTATGTCACTAAGCCATCTGATAGACCAATAAACGCGACTTTGAAAAACCCATCTCCACACCTGATCCCAGCTACAGTCGTATGAAAATGTTTGGGCACCCCTGACAATTTCCATTTATAAATAATTGGGTGTTTGGATCAGCAATTTCATTTTGATCTATCAAATAACTGATGGACACAGTAATATTTCAGTAGTGAAATTAGGTTTATTGGATTAACAGAAAATGTACAATATGCATCAAAACGAAATTAGACAGGTGCATAAATTTGGGCACCCCAACAGAAAAATCACATCAATATTTAGTAGAGCCTCCTTTTGCTAAAATAACAGCCTCTAGATGCTTCCTATAGCCTCTAATGAGTGTCTGGATTCTGGATGAAGGTACAAAATATCTCCAGTTCAGTTAGGTTTGATGGTTGCCGAGCACGGACAGCCCTCTTCAAATCATCCCACAGATTCTCAATGATATTCAGGTCTGGGGACTGGGATGGCCATTCCAGAACATGTACTTGTTCCTCTGCATAAATGCCCGGGTAGATTTTGAGCAGTGTTTTGGGTCGTTGTCTTGTTGAAATATCCAGGCCGGGGCGTAACTTCAACTTTGTGACTGATTCTTCAACATTAATCCCAAGAATCTGCTGATAGAGTGGAATCCATGCGACCCTCAACTTTAACAAGATTCCCAGTACCGGCACTGGCCACACAGCCCCACAGCATGATGGAACCCCCACCAAATTTTACTGTGGGTAGCCAGTGTTTTTCTTGGAACGCTGTGTTCTTTTGCCGCCATGCATAACACCCCTTGTTATGACCAAATAAATCAATGTTTGTTTCATCAGTCCACAGCACCTTATTCCAAAATGAAGCTGGCTTGTCCAAATGTGTGTTTGCATACCTCAAGCGACTCTGTTTGTGGCGTGTGTACAGAAAAGGCTTCTTCCGCATCACTCTCCCGTACAGCTTCTCCTTGTGCAAAGTGCGCTGAATTGTTGAACGATGCACAGTGACACCATCTGCAGCAAGATGATGTTGTATGTCTTTGGAGGTGGTCTGTGGGCTGTTTTTGACCGTTCTCACCATTCTTTCACCTTTGCCTCTCCGATATTTTACTTGGTCTGCCACTTCTAGCCTTAACAAGAACTGTGCCTGTGGTCTTCCATTTCCTCACAATGGACACTGACAGCTTACATCTCTGCGATAGCTTTTTGTAGCCTTCCCATAAACCATAATGTTGAATAATCTTTGTTTTCAGGTCATTTGAGAGATGTTTTGAGGCCCCCATGTTGCCACTCTTCAGAGGAGAGTCAAAGAGAACAACAACTTGCAATTGGCCACCTTAAATACCTTTTCTCATGATTGGATGCACTTGTCTATGAAGTTCAAGGCTTAATGAGCTCACCAAACCAGTTGTGTGTTCCAATTAATCAGTGCTAAGTAGTTACAGGTATTCAAATCAACAGAATGACAAGGGTGCCCAAATGTTTGCATAGCCTATTTTTCACATCTGATTTAATTTCATACAACTTAATATTGCTACACTAAAAATCTTTGTCTGGACAATACCCCAGTACTCAGCTTTTATTAGAAAATGAATGGCATGCCACTGTGATAATTTCCTGTGTCGACAGAGTAAACTATTATGCAGGCTCAGAGGGGTGCCCAAACTTTTTCATATGACTGTACTTGGAAACGACAGAATGTGGTCTATCTTGGGTTAGTTAAAAAACATCTTTGGAATATGGGTCCATTTGGGATTGGGCCTATGACAACAAAATAAGGTCCATTCTTTTAATGTGAACGCTTCAATGATACCAAGTTAATGTAAACCATTTATTTACCTTCAAGGATGAGTAGGTGTTCACAAGTGGTGGTGTCCCATCTGTAAAAAAAGGAAAAACAATAGCCAAAGATTAGATAAGCGGACTAGTAGCTGTAGAGCACCCCATTTTCGTGAATGGGGTGCTGTACCTAAAAAGTAAAACAGAAACTGATATTAAAAGAATCGATTTCTATTTAATAAAAAAAAATTGTATTCAATTGTGACCGATTTACTAATGTATTTCAATAGAAATAATGTGATATCCCCTCTCTTTACTATTGAATTGCAATCACTTCCTTATTTACATGATGGGTCATGTGACTTGGTTACCATCAATTTTTGTTTACTGTGTAACTCTGTGTTGTTGTTTTTGTCGCACTGCTTTGCTTTGTCTTGGCCAGGTCGCAGTTGCAAATGAAAACTTGTTCTCAACTGACCTACCTGGTAAAATAAAGGTGAAAAAAATAATTTAAAAAATCATCAGGTACTAGCCATGTAGCCTAGTCATTCAACAAATCAAATCTATCGCCATCCGTTTCAAAATACTCAAATTATAACATAGCAAGTGTGATATTGCGAGGGGTGAAAGCGAGTGAAGAGGCGAAAGAGGGACAGAGATGAATAGTTAGAGCTTTGGACATTTAATCAACAGACAGCAACACACAAAGAAAAATACACAGGGTTAAATAGTGACCCTGATGACCAATGTGGCACAGGTGTGGGTCATCAGGGTGTTGCTACCATCTTCCCTCAACCGCTGCTTTAGAATGCCTGCTAGGATGATCGCTGGAGAGGAGGAGGGCCCATCGCTCTGCGCGGGGCATTCGTTACAGCAAGAGGGTCATCACACCTCATTTGTCACTCTCCATGGAAACACATTTTTAAAATTGTTTTTATGGTCATACCTAGCTAGCAGCCAATGCAGGTGGAGAACATGCTTGCAATTTACGCATAAAACAAATATTCAGCATACACAACACATTCAAAAACAACCGTGCTACCCCTCTAACATGTACATATAAACAAATGTTGTAGTTTTAGTATGTTTCTCTGACTCCTTACCTGTAAAAAGAGTAATATTAGCAGTACTTGAAATAATCTAATCTGACTGGCAGCCATTTCTCCAACTGTCAACAGTTTCTATGGTGACCAAGGTGTCACAAGAATGTTTGTCTTGTAAAAACATGTTTTTTTGTGGGAAAATAAACTATTTAGCTATTTACAAAATAATGTGCACTCACCTCCACACACATTTTATTTAATCTTTCAGCAGTTTGATCCAGTTTTCTTCCGACAACCAAAAGGGGAACCGCACGTCCTGATTTTGCCAAGTGGGAGTTGTCCTGAGACCAATATCTTTATGATGACCCTGGGACAACAACTGCCTCAGCCAATCAACGTTTATGATGTCATCACCGTGTGCCCCGCCGTCGAGTCCGCCCCCCCAAAAAAATACACACCTCTTCCAAGACCAAGCGCACGATTTACAAGGTAAGACCAACGGCTTTTTACATTCTATTAATTAACATGTGCCTTCTACCACGGCTGATGATGTTAAAATTCATATTTGTTTTTAGAATAGCATTTTTCCACCATCGAAGTAATAACGTTGACAGTATTAGCTTGGATTGGCGAGTTAATTGGCAGTTGCCAGCCAAAATTGATCAGCATCGCTGACGTTCTGGCAAAAAAAATATATATAAAAGAAAATACTGTTTAGATGTTTATATTTTTTATAGTGACCATTACATGAATATGTTGACCTCAAGTCATCACTGATTTATTCTGTTACATGATGTTGTCCTCAGATCATCATATGAATATGTTGACCTCAAGTCATCACTGATTTATTCTGTTACATGATGTTGTCCTCTGTTACGGATACAGGTATCCTGTGTGTGTATTTGTTTTCTTTCCTTCTGCCCTAGTCACAGGTGTCACTCATCAGCAATCACCAATCAGTCCCAATCAGAAGACACACCTGCTCCTTTTCCCTTACCCAATCACATCCCCTTTCCCTTGGTTTAAAAACCCCACAGTTGTCTCTCTCAAGAGTTCTCTCCACACCTCTCTATCTGTAAGGATTGGCTGAACAGAAATTGCTGTTAGTTTGTGTGCTCTATCTCTCTTTTGTTTTTGCGCCTAGTTCTCACATTAGCTGTTGTCATGTGAGTATGTATTGTTGTGTTGTATTGTTTGTTTGTTGGTGGTAAAAGGGGATAACCAGACAAGTCGCCCATGGGCATACATTACCCGTAGGAAACCCTTTGTCTAAATACATTAGTTAGAACTGGGCGGACCACCCACTGTATTTAATTGGTTAGTTAGCTAGCTGTTCGTGACGCAGGTAGACTAGCTTAGGGGTTTTTGAATATTTATTATTTCTTTCCTTGGGTCCAGCTCAGCCCCTTTTCCCCACACCCCATTACCGTGGGTTTGGAATAAACCAATAGTGTTTGACGGTAGATTTCGGTTGTCTGTGTTTTATTTATATTTTCACTGTTACTTTTTCACTGGGATGATTTGCATGAGATATGTTACGGGTCTCGTTTCCATCCCCCCTAGACTACGAGGCAAAAGGGATTGTCTTTACTGACACCCATGCCGCTCGTGCAAATTATTGTAGTGGTCTAGTTCAGTGTTGAGCGTCCTAGCTGATGTAGCATTACAGTTTACTATTTCTTGCTGCTCTTGTGTTTGGGAGGTAGTTCAAAATGGCTACTTTTGATTTAAAATCCTTTTTGGATAACCCTACCCTACCCTCTAATGTCGTAGAGTTGATTTACTGACCTTGGCTGACCATTATTCTGTATCTGTTCCGCAGAGTTTAGTTAAAGCAGAGGTTAAACAACTGGTGTTAAATGTGTTGTTGGAAGAGCAAGTGCTTGTGTTACCGCTGCCTGAGCCTACTACCCATGTAGGGGATGTTGCTGCTTTTGTAAGCCCGGTGGTGTCTGAGAACGAGAGCGAGGCTAAAGCTCCAGCCACATTGCCTCGTTTTGATCCCCTCTCCCCACTGACAAACGGTGATGCCAGGAGGGATGTCCGTTCGACACAGCTCCAACTGGAGGCGGAAGAGTGAGCCCAAATTAGGCGAGAAAATCTCCAGTTGGAGATGTGTAAAATTGAGGCAGAAAGAGAACAGCGGCAGTTGGAGATGTGTAAAATTGAGGCAGAAAGAGAACAGCGGCATTTGAAAATTGAGGCAGAAAGAGAACAGCGGCAGTTGGAGTTCAAAATACGCCAGATGGAACTGGAGGCAGAGACAGCGAGGCTAGCCTCCGTTCCTGCTGTGCCTGTTAGTGAGCCATCCTCACCAGCTGTGTCTTCCAACACTTTTGACATTAGTAGGCAGATTGCCTTAGTACCTGTGTTCAGAGAGTCAGAGGTTGACTCCTATTTTTGTGTTTTTGAACGAATAGCCGTAGCATTGAAATGGCCTGAAGAGGTATGGTGCCTATTACTTCAGTGTAAATTAACTGGTAAAGCCCAAGAGGTTTTGTCAGCGCTACCTCTTGAAGACAGTTTGAATTATGAAGTGGTCAAAGCTACTGTCCTTCGTGCCTATGAGCTTGTGCCTGAGGCCTACCGACAGAGATTTAGGTCTCATAGAAAGTCTGCTAGTAAGACTTATGTGGAATTTGCTAGAGATAAGGGAAATCTGTTTGATAAATGGCATGCTGCTAGCAAGGTAACTGATTTCAACTCTCTCCGGGAGTTAATCTTGTTGGAAGAGTTTAAAAATTGCTTACCCGAACGCATTGTAGTTTACCTAAATG
This sequence comes from Thymallus thymallus, assembly GCA_023634145.1. Taxonomy (NCBI): domain Eukaryota; kingdom Metazoa; phylum Chordata; class Actinopteri; order Salmoniformes; family Salmonidae; genus Thymallus; species Thymallus thymallus. Next base: position 15,088,023 of record CM042400.1, on the reverse strand, counting down.
AACAGAAAGTATCCTCCTTGTCAGAAGCGTCTGTGTTGGCAGACGAGTTTGTGTTGACGCACAAGAGCGTGTTTTCGGCTCATACTGAGAGTAGAGCCACTGAATTGCCTACTTTTAGCCCTACTCGGCAAGCAGTATATCAAGCACGCCAGAAAAATGAGCGTCCTTGTTTCTATTGTCATAAGGTTGGACATATGATTAATGATTGCTTCCTGCTAAAACGCAAACAAGGGATGCCTCTTTGTGCCAAGCCGCCAACAGGCGTTGGGCTAATTCATACGGTTGGGAGGTCTGAAACGAAACAGGTGCCTCAGGGTAAATGTAGTTTGAAAGTCCCAGTCCCCGACCGCAGTTATGAACCGTTCATTTTCGAGGGGTTTGTGTCCCTAATGAATTACGAAGCGTCTCAGCGACCGGTTAAAATCCTTAGAGATACTGGTGCGGCGCAGTCGTTTATATTGTCTGATGTGTTGCCCTTATCCGACAATACATACTGTGGTTCCAGTGTGTTAGTTCAGGGTATTGAAATGGGTTTTGTCCCAGTGCCATTGCACTTTGTGAATGTACACTGAGTTAATCAGTGGAATATTCAGAGTTGGGGTACGTCCTATGTTGCCAGTAAAAGGTGTGACCTTTATAATGGGTAACGATATTGCCGGAGGAAAGGTAGTACCCGTATTGGAAGTATTGGATAAAAGTGACCACTCTCTCGCCAATGAGCAGGCACAGAATTATCCACATGTGTTCCCCGCTTGTGCTGTCACTCGTGCTCAGGCACGACAAATGGGTGACGTGATAGATTTGTCGAACACTGTTTTGTTCAAGGAGTTTGATCAAGAGGATGGGGTGTGTGCTACCTCTGGGAAGATGTTGCTCTCTCACAAACAGCCCAGTAAAGACTTATTGCTGAGGCAATACAGTTACCAGTCACTCGTGAGCAGCTGATTGCTAACCAAAAGGTTGACAACAGGCTTGCTAAATGTTTTTCTAGGGTTGTCTCATTGGAAGAGGTAAAGAAGAAGAACGTGGCTTACTTCATTGATGGTAATCTCCTCATGCGTAAATGGACATCCCATGTTGACGCGGGCGGAGATTGGAATGCTGTTTACCAAATAGTGATTCCTACAGCCTTTCGACAAAATGTGTTATCCCTTGCTCATGATCACCAGTGGTCCGGTCATTTAGGAATCACCAAGACTTATGATCGGGTCCTTCGTCATTTCTTTTGGCCAGGTTTAAAACAAGATGTGGCTCAGTTCTGTCGAACATGCCACACATGTCAGATAACCGGAAAACCAAATCAGGTTATTCCTCCTGCTCTTCTTTGTCCAATACCTGTCATAGGTGAACCATTCGAACATGTGGTGGTTGATTGTGTTGGACCGTTACCGAAGACAAAATCGGGTAACCAGTTTCTGTTAACGGTTATGTGTATGGCCACAAGATACCCCGAGGCCATTCCTCTGCGAAGGATTACTGCTCCGGTGGTGAGTAAAGCCTTAATTAAATTCTTCTCGACATTCGGGTTACCTAAGGTGGTACAAACTGATCAAGGTACCAATTTCCTATCAAAGCTCTTCAAGCAGGTGTTAAAATCCTTGTCAGTTAAGCACCGTGTGTCAAGCGCATATCACCCAGAGTCTCAGGGTGCGCTTGAACGTTGGCATCAGACACTGAAGTCTATGCTACGTAAATATTGTTTGGAATCTGAGAAAGATTGGGATGAGGGAGTTCCTCTAGTTTTGTTTGCTGCTCGTGAAACTGTACAGGAGTCCCTAGGGTTCAGCCCGGCTGAACTAGTGTTTGGTCACACAGTGAGAGGACCAATGAAAGTCCTTAAAGAACAGTTTTTGTCCCAAGACTTGTGTGCGGGAGATGAGAATGTGTTGGACTACGTTAGTCGCTTTCGTGAGCGCCTACACCAAGCCTGTGCTCTCGCAAAGGAAGCTCTGTCTTCCTCACAGAGGAGTATGAAAAGACACTATGATAAACAGGCTGTTTCTCGTCCACTACAGCCGGGTGACCAAGTTCTGGTGTTATTGCCTGTTCCAGGATCTTCACTGTCAGCTCGTTTCTCTGGTCCTTATTTAATTGAAAAGAAATTAAGTGAAACTGATTATGTGCTTCTAACTCCTGATAGAAAACGCCAGTCTCGTGTGTGCCACATTAACATGTTGAAAGCATACCACACCCGACCCATCACCCACTTAGATAGTTCAGAAACAGCGGCAGGTACTGCTGTCTCATCTGCTTCTACTGCTATGATAGTGGGCTGTCATGTTAATGATGTTGATGGAGATGGATTAGAGTTGCGTAATACTCAGCAGCAGTGCGTTAGATTGCCCAACTCAGAAATGCTACTGTCTCTCCAGTCAAGTCTGGTTCATTTAACGGATGGACAGGCAGACGATATTGTGAGGCTACTACACAGTTTTCCATGTCTCTTTAATGACGTTCCTACTCGCACAAATGTGTTGGAACATGACATTAATGTTGGAAATGCTGCACCTATCAAGCAACACCCATATCGTGTCAACTCTTCTAAAAAGAAGATAATGAGGGATGAGGTGAGATATTTGTTGGAGAATGACCTGGCTACGCCAAGTTCAAGCCCTTGGAGTTCTCCTTGTATTCTGGTTCCTAAACCTGATGGTACATCCAGGTTATGTACGGATTATCGAAAGGTAAATTCTGTCACAATGCCAGATTCGTTCCCGTTACCCAGACTGGACGACTGTATCGACACTGTTGGTGCTGCTACTTATGTAACTAAGTTAGATCTTTTAAAAGGTTACTGGCAGGTTCCATTAACCTCACGTGCTTCTGAGATTTCTGCCTTTGTGACCCCAGACAACTTTCTACAATACTCTGTCATGGCTTTTGGGATGCGGAATGCACCAGCCACTTTCCAGCGCCTGGTTAACTCCGTATTAGCAGACGTTCCCAATTGTAGTGCCTACCTTGATGATCTAGTGATTTATTCATCTGAATGGTCAGATCATGTTAACACTCTAAGGGAAGTATGTGAACGTTTGGCAGCTGCTTCTCTAACCCTGAACTTGGCAAAGTGCGAGTTTGGGAAGGCCACTGTTACCTATCTCGGCAAAGAGGTCGGGCATGGACAGGTGCGCCCTGTTGATGCCCAGGTCTTGGCTATAACTGCATTCCCCACACCTATCACCAGACGAGAGCTACGCCGCTTTTTAGGGATGGTTGGTTACTACCGTAGTTTCTGTACAAATTTCTCTGCGGTAGTTGCTCCATTGACCGATTTGCTCAGTCCGGCTAGATCGTTTGTGTGGATTCCTGATTGTCAGGTAGCTTTTGATACTGCTAAAGCACTCTTATGTAATACCCCTGTACTTGCTGCTCCGGATTTTGAACGACCATTTAAACTAGAGGTAGATGCTAGTGCCAGAGGTGCTGGTGCTGTTCTACTGCAACAGGACAAGAGTGGAGTGGATCATCCTGTTTGTTATTTTTCTCGAAAGTTTAACAAATGTCAAACTAACTATGCAACCATCGAACAAGAAGCTCTAGCTTTGTTGTTAGCTCTGCAATACTTTGAAGTATATATTGGATCCAGTGCTCTGCCAGTGATTGTATATACTGATCATAACCCCTTAGTGTTTCTCCACCGTATGTACAACCAGAACCAGCACCTTATGCGTTGGGCACTTATTGTGCAGAATTATAATTTGGAGATCCGCCACAAAAAAGGGTTCTGATAATGTATTGGCAGATGATTTGTCTCGTGTTTAAAAAAAAAAAAAAAAAAGTGATTTTTGGTATGTCTCGTTAGGTTGCCTTTGCTCATTGAACTTGTTGGGTTTCGGACTACTTAAGTCGCAATCCTTGTAGGGTTGCTCTTTTAAGGGTGGGAGTGTTACGGATACAGGTATCCTGTGTGTGTATTTGTTTTCTTTCCTTCTGCCCTAGTCACAGGTGTCACTCATCAGCAATCACCAATCAGTCCCAATCAGAAGACACACCTGCTCCTTTTCCCTTACCCAATCACATCCCCTTTCCCTTGATTTAAAAACCCCACAGTTGTCTCAAGAGTTCTCTCCACACCTCTCTATCTGTAAGGATTGGCTGAACAGCAATTGCTGTTAGTTTGTGCGCTCTATCTCTCTTTTGTTTTTGCGCCTAGTTCTCACATTAGCTGTTGTCATGTGAGTATGTAGTGTTGTGTTGTATTGTTTGTTTGGTGGTGGTAAAAGGGGATAACCAGACAAGTCGCCCATGGGCATACATTACCCGTAGGAAACCCTTTGTCTAAATACATTAGTTAGAACTGGGCGGACCACCCACTGTATTTAATTGGTTAGTTAGCTAGCTGTTCGTGACGCAGGTAGACTAGCTTAGGGTTTTTTGAATATTTATTATTTCTTTCCTTGGGTCCAGCTCAGCCCCTTTTCCCCACACCCCATTACCGTGTGTTTGGAATAAACCAATAGTGTTTGACGGTAGATTTTGGTTGTCTGTGTTTTATTTATATTCTCACTTACTTTTTCACTGGGATGATTTGCATGAGATATGTTACGGGTCTCGTTTCCATCCCCCCCTAGACTATGGGGCAAAAGGGATTCGTAACACCTCAGACAATATAATAAAATGTGTTCCAAAAATGGCTTTCCTGATGGTATAACCTCACAGTAGACCTATCTGTAAAATAATCATATTTATAATAAGTCTTTATCATTGCTTCTGTATTTGGGCTAAAGGACACCAAGTGGCAATAAGAGCACACAATGGAAGGTATGATTTTTACTTTATTTAATGTAATTTAACCATGTTCCATTTTTAACATGTTTTCAAATCTAACACAATGTATACCTTCACCTTGCTGGCGGTTGGTGGAGAGGCTGCTTCTTTGTAAGCTACAAGAGAAGCAACTTCTCACAGCATGTTGTTCTAAACATACATTTGCAATGTTATCAGATGGGCATTTTACATTTTATTGATTTGACAATAAAACATTTATTTATTGACCATTTTAAAACCCAATGTACTTGCAAAATGTGTAATCTATTAATTATTCTTTATCTTTGTAGATGTTAAGGCATTAAGGTGTCTCCAAAATAAAAGGCCAAAGTTCACCATAGGAAGTGTGTGTTTCAAAACTTTAATGGAGGACAACGAGGCAACTTAATATCCTTATAGGGATGTTTCACTGCCAGTTAAAGAACTTAAGAGATGTCTGCAAGTACTTTAGGAACCACTGGGAGCCAATTGGTCCTCTGTGGTCTAATAAGCATGGAGACTCTGAAACAAACAATCTAATAGAACGGTATACATTTTTATGCATGTTCACTTGATGATAGTCATCATAACTGAAAGTTAGCATGGTGTTTTGAGTATCTTTAAATGTGTTAAAGAGTATATTGTAATTGTTCCAACCTGTTGCTGCTCCTCATTCAACAAACGGATCTCTCTGCTTTTATTTCCTTATAGCTTCTTCCACCGTTTAAAATACCAATTCGTCTGTGGCATCCGGAATCGTAGATTGGATCATTTGATTGATGTGCTATTGAACAAGACTGACAAGTACTTCAACATAATACAGGATTTGCAGTCTGCTGGGAGAGTCTTTAACCCTCTGCAATGTAAAATGGAAGAAATAAAGAAGTCTGCTCAGAGGATGCTAGACAACGGTTGGGCCACAGCAGTTACCGCAGCTTCAACAGAAACATACATATACAATGTTCCATCTGAAAATAATCCACATGTAGTTTACTGTGTATGCCCTGCAGAGCAGTTCTGCAGTTGTCTCCCTGGTACAAGGGGACGTACATGTAAGCATCTCATTTTATTAAGTCTTCTCACTTGTGGTGATGGTGAAACCTTTCCAGATATGGACACACAACTGCAAGCCCATGCCAAGAACTTGATTCAAAAGAATAAGTATAGCATTTCTACAAAGCCTAAAAAAATCAGAGGTTGAAAGCTTATTTGGAAGAGCAGTATCAAAACCATGTATAGTGGGGAATGTATGTGACTGCTGTACTTTCTCATATCATAAAAAATGTGCTTGTCTACTACTTACAAAGGGACTTTTAAATGAGATGAGTGAGACAACATCAAAAAATGCAATTAACATTTCAGTGGAGCCTATACAGGATGAAATTGCAGATGAAGATAGGCGTAGTACAACTATCAGGAAACTGGAAAGCATACTGAAGACATGGGAGGACATTGCCCATAAAGTCAATGAACTAGAAGTGCAAACAAAGGAAGAAAATATAAACTTTAAAAGATTTGTGCGACTTTGTGACGAGGACAAGTCACGTAAAATACGGCCACTATTTGCAAACAGAAAAAGAAAGACTGACAGAAACACTGCCTCAGAGACGAGGACAGATGTCACCAAGTTTTCCTATTAAATCAAGAAGAAAACGCAGAGCAATCAGTGGTCCAAACAGATAATACAAATAAGGTTTGAAAAGTACTTTTTATTCAAATGCAGTTTTGCCATTTTAACAAACGTTGTACTTGTTCTCCACTATGAGTCCTCCAGTAAAAGTTACTATAAAACAATTGACTGAAAATAAAAGCCTTGTCAAATATCAAATAAAGTAATTGAGCTTTTCATTTTTAGAAATAAGCTGATAGCAGCCACATTAGTACATGTGTGCAGGAACATGGGTACTGTTCATTTCAAAGAGTCCTCTAAAAAGGAAATTAAAACCTCAGCCGCCGTAGGCCCAAAGCGGTGGGTGGCCAAATCCAGCTCAGATTCAGGACCAAGGTTTTCCACATTACTTTTCATTTGTTCAATGCTCCTCCTGCAAATCAATTAAAATGTTCATGTTACTACCTGGGATTGTTACTCTGTTGCATCATAACCATAGCTCCACATTGTTAAAAGCCCTATATAAATGAAGGAAGGTGACCTAGACTTGAGGATCATATGGAATTGCAATACGCATGACATTATCATTCTCTTGTTGATTAATTGGCCTCTTGATACAGGGACTAGACAGCAGGCTGAAAAAGTTTGTACAATGGTAATTTTAGAACAAAATGCACATTAGGCCAATTAAGTTTAACTGCGGGCAAAGACATCTGCATTTTCTGTCAACAGAACAAACAGTTCTAGAACGTCAATGCACCCTACATTTGTACTTGATCCACGCTGCTAACCTATCTTCCTAATATGACATCAGAGGCCAGCAATCCTAGACACTACACTGTGATATAGAGTCAGTGTAGCATAGAATTACATATTCAGTCAGAGACCAGCAAGTAGTGATTCGGGGTGTATAAATAAAATGAAGGTGTAGACATGAAGATATTCTAAGACAAGACACCACCAGACATACTTACAGTGTTGCTGGGATGTCCTCTTCAGGTATACCAGCAAGTAGTTTCTCTTTCGGCACATGTTTGGCCAGTGCCATGCCAAACCCCTTGGCTAGGTCTTCCACCTCTCACTCTGTTAAAGTGCTGAATATTGTCAGCTTTGTCTTCGCCTTTCTAGGCTGCTGCAGCACATTGGGTGGAACATATTTTTTGCCAACCTATATGAACAAGTACAGTGTCACAGATGCAAAGCATGAGAGCAGGGCTTCCTAAATATCAGTGATGTACTGTACCATTCCTATCAATAGCCATGAGGGGCAGAGTGGCAAACTCTATATTCTTTTATACTTCTAGCCCTGACATGTTCCAAGTTCCATGGTCCAACACCTCATACCAGCAGAAAATTGTACCAGAATAAATTATACTGACTCTAGAGTTTGAAGTTTGGAATACTTTTAATTACTAGGCGTTCCAGGGACATGAAAAAACTAATGTGAGATGCAGCTCATCACAGTCAATCTTTTTTATTCATAATTTGAGCATGTAATAAATATAGTTTTTTTGTATTTTGCCTTGAAAGTTGTAATATGTTCATCTTAACATACTTAAGATGCTAGCTAACATTTTAGTCAGATTTGTTAACTTTCATGGGTTTTGTGGTGTTTAAGACACATTGTTACATAAAATAGAAACATTTGGAAGAGGTGATTTGGCAGATAATTAAGATTTTTGTATAAAGACAGAAATAAAATAGAATCCACATGTGAAAATGATTTATCCTTAAAAAGGTTTGACTCACAAAAAAGCTCCAGTGATTGCCACCCTCGAGATAAGCGCCAAACATCTCTGTTGCCCCTTTCAAAATGTTATTCTGTATTTCAGAGAAATAGAATAGAAATGCTGTTTAATTAAGCTCACTGTAACCTAGCAGCAGCTATTCATTAACATAATACCTAACAAAAAAATGCAGGTCAGTGACAAAATATTTCATCTTCCTTACCTTGAGAAAATAGTGGCTCTTTGCCCTTTTTGATCCTTTTTGTGAGTGCCTGAGAATTTACATGCACAACACCTGGGCGATCCTGATTTAAGGGATAACATATTTTCTTTTTCAACAGAGTTGAAGAAATAAACATGTTTCAAATCAATTATATATACTGTATAATATAATTCAAATTATTGCTGGTAAAATTACACTTACCTTGCTAAGGACATTACATATGGAATCCATGACCTGAAAATTTCAAGGAAAAATGTGAGGTAAAAGAATTGAACTGCTCTATATTTTAAGTCAAATAGAAATGATATGTCATTTATCATCAGTCCTGTTCTAGACTGGACCTTTAAGGTACAAAATGCCCAGATGTTGGAGGCATGTTTTGGTGCTAGACAAAAGCCAACACACAAAGCATGTTATTTATTTGCATGCATTCTGGGCTTAATTTCCCAGTTTGTTTATATGTATTTCAGTGTTTTTCAGCATCTGACTAGCAAAGAAATGCCTTCGTGAACACCATGCAGAACTTCAAAATAAATTTGAAGGCTAAATGCTAGTCAGAGGCCATGGTTGTTTGTTTTGGTGGTAGGGTAAGTGGACAGGACATAAGTGTAAGAATTTACATAGCTTACTATAAGAATATTAAGTTACCTCGTCAGAAACCTTGTTGTCCTCCATTAAAGTTTTGAAACTTTCCACTTGTAGATTGTATGGCCCCACACTTCCTATGTTGAACTTTGGCCTTTTATTTTGGAGACACCTTAATGCCTTAACATTACACATTTTGCAAGTACATTGGGTTTTAAAATGGTCAATAAATAAATAAATGTTTTATTGTCAAATCAATAAAATGTAAAATGCCCATCTGATAACATTGCAAATGTATGTTTAGAACAACATGCTGTGAGAAGTTGCTTCTCTTGTAGCTTACAAAGAAGCAGCCTCTCCCCCAACCGCCAGCAAGGTGAAAACATGTTAAAAATGGAACATGGTTAAATTACATTAAATAAAGTAAAACCATACCTTCCATTGTGTGCTCTTATTGCCACTTGGTGTCCTTTAGCCCAAATACAGAAGCAACGATAAAGACTTATTATAAATATGATTATTTTACAGATAGGTCTACTGTGAGGTTATACCGTCAGGAAAGCCATTTTTGGAACACATTTTATTATATTGTCTGAGGACAACATCATGTAGCAGAATAAATCAGTGATGACTTGAGGTCAACATATTCATATAATGGTCACTATAAAAAATATAAACATCTAAACAGTATTTTCATTTTTTTTAATTTTTTTTGCCAGAACGTCAGCGATGCTGATCAATTTTGGCTGGCAACTGCCAATTAACTCGCCAATCCAAGCTAATACTGTCAACGTTATTACTTCGATGGTGGAAAAATGCTATTCTAAAAACAAATATGAATTTTAACATCATCAGCCGTGGTAGAAGGCACATGTTAATTAATAGAATGTAAAAAGCCGTTGGTCTTACCTTGTAAATCGTGCGCTTGGTTCTTGGAAGAGGTGTGTATTTTTTTGGGCGGACTCGACTGCGGGGCACACGGTGATGACATCATAAACGTTGATTGGCTGAGGCAGTTGTTGTCCCAGGGTCATCATAAAGATATTGGTCTCAGGACAACTCCCACTTGGCAAAATCAGGACGTGCAGGGAGCACCACAGGGTAATGTTAAGTAAAAATTCTAATTCAGCAAAAAATATTTTATGATATTATTTGAACGTTCTCAGAACAAAAAAAAACAACGTTCTATAAAGGTTCAACATTCCCAGAAACTTTAGGGAACATTACAGGAACATTCTGTGCTAGCTGTGGAGCTTTTAACATGTAAATGTTATGCATGCCAGTAAAGCCAGTACACAACACAACACAAAACTAAACAATACATTAATTGCATTATAACAGTGACAAAAGGTGCCCACAAACTGTTAGGGCCATAAAGCTGTCCCAACAGCAGTCCCAACACCTTACCTCTGCTACACTTGGCAATTAGTGGAGCCTTGTCTGGCAGTGAAACAGTTAATTCAGCCTCATTTACTGCCTTTAAAAAAATATATAGCGGATATGGCTGACTTGCTTGAACAAATGTGGTTTCTACTGACAATTGAGATGTACAAACTGTGACATAAGGGGACGACAAGCAGTTAAGAAGCAATCTGTAATTTCGATTAAGACATTAATGAGCGAGTGACGATGGACATAGTCAATATAACTATTTGTTCAGCACTTTTGAAATGTACAGCGACAGAATTCAGAACATGGGCCGTTCTTACAGTGTACTCCCAAGTCAGAACTGTAGGCTAAATAAAGGGGGCATATAAGCAGACAATGAAAGCTCTTACAATATTTGATGATTACATTTCTCTAAAACAGGTTATAGGCTACATGTGCACCACCAAGTTAAAACACTAAGTGAAATTAAGAGGTGAAAATGTAAAGTTATTAGGTTGAGGCACATGGGCTACTAACAGCTTACTACACAACATTAACTTAGTATTACTTTCTTAGCTACAGTATACATATCTCTCTGGCATTCTACATAATTTATGAAGCAGTGTAACAGTTTTGCTTCAGTCCCTCTCCTAGCCCCTACCTGGGCTCGAGCCAGGGACCCTCTGCACACATTGACAACAGTCACCCTTGAAGCATCGTTAACCATCGCTCCACAAAAGCCATGTTTCTTGCAGAGCAAGGGAAATAACTACTTCATGGTCTCAGAGCGAGTGACATCACAGATTGAAACGCTACTAGCGCGCACCACTAACTAGCTAGCCGTTTCACACCGGTTACAGCAGCATAAGACATTTTTGTGCTTGACCGTTCAAAACGTATTTTCTCAGTTTGAGTTGTTTATTCCCGTCTTTCCAGTTGCAATGCTTGCAGTTAGACACTGTCACCGATTCCTTAACAAACCACTCATTGTTGAATTTGAATTTCTCCAAATTCTTGTGTAATGTTTATGGCCTATATTTTCTCTTCATTATTTCTCTTCATATGACAAGGATTTATTTTTTTAACCTTATTTAAATAAATAATTATTTTATTTATATTATTTAGTATTGATTCATGATGATGACTGCTAGCTAAGATTGTGAAAGTAAAATGTTGACATGATCAGTCCAATCAAAGCTACTGTACGTATAATGTGCTTTGACGTCATTTCTGTGGCCAATGACCTTGAGCCTTCTTGGAATTGCACTTGTAATATAACTCTAGACCCAAAGGGCTGAAATGTTGGATGTCCACCTTACTAAGGACTTAAAATAGGCGATTGTGCAATGTCGCCATGAATGACAGAACACTGAGCCAATCACGGCGCAATGCTCCTATTTTCTTCTGGCCCGCCCCACCACCACCAAAAGCACTGAGCTAGGCTGAAACACCTGCATTTTGGAGCTGCCTTACTCAACAAAAAAGAGACCATGTTTGTATGCGGCTATATTAACTCAATTATATATATATATAAAAAATTTTTTTTACATTGTTTGCAAACGCGTATTAATGCCAAAATAACATGCAAAACAGGCAAGCCTGCCCTGAATGACGGGTCACCACTGGTAAGGTCTCTCAGTCAAGTATTTCATTTCTGTGATGGGAGAAAACTGAGGATGGATTAACAACATTGTAGTGTATGCTACAAGGCACTAAAGTAATACTGCAAAATATATATGTATGTTTGGTGCAAATCCAACACAACACGTCACTGGTAAATTGTCTACTAATTTTCAAGCATGGGGTGGTTGCATTATGGTATGGGAATGCTTGACATCAGCAAAGACTGTGGAGGTTTCAGGATGAAAAGAATCAAGATGGCTCTAAGCACAGTCCAAATCTTAGAGGAAAACCTGCTTCAGTCCGCTTTACACCAGACACTGGGAGAGGAATTCACCTTTCAACAGAACAATAACCTACAACACAAAGCAAGATCTACACTAGCGGTTGCATACAAAGAAGACAGTGAATGTTCCTAAGTGGTCAAGTTACAGTTTGACTTAAATCTGCATGAAAATATGTGTCAAGACTTGAAAATCGCTGTCTAGCCAAGATTCCCAACACCTTGACAAAGCTTGAAGAATTTTGAAAAGAATAATGGGAAAATATTGCACAATACAGATGTGCAAAGCTCTTATGAGACTTACCCAAGAAGACTCAGCTGCAATTGCTGACAAAGGTGTTTCTAAAATGTATTGACTCAGGAGGGTATCAAGTTATAGTGTTATATCTTTCATGAATCCCCCCCAAAAAGTAAGAATTTTTCTTCCACTTTGACATAAGGGTATTTTGTGTAGATCGTTGACAAAAAATGACAAATCAATGTTAATCCCGTCTTGTAACACAAAATGTGAAGAAATCCAATGGGGGTGTATACTTTCTATAGGCACTGTGTGTGTGTGTATATACAGTATATTTATATATACAATATACCAAACATTAGGAACACCTTCCAAATACACACACACAAACACACACACTGAGAGTATATGAAACATTAAGAACACTTGTTCTTTCCATGACATAGACTGACCAGGTGAATCCAGGTGAAACATACTGAACGAAAATATAAACGTAACAATTTTTAAGATTTTACTGAGTTACAGTTCATATAAGGAAATCGGTCAATTTAAATAAATTCATTAGGCCCTAATCTATGTATTTCACATGACTGGGAATACAGATATGCAGATACCTTAAAAAAAGGTAGGGGCGTGGATCAGAAAACCAGTCAGTATCTAGTGTAACCACCATTTACCTCATGCAGCGCGACACATCTCCTTTGCATATAGTATGTTGTCCCACTCCTTTTCAATAGCTATGCGAAGCTGCTGGATATTGGCGGGAACTGGAGCATGCTGTCATGTACATGTCAATCCAGCGCATCCCAACATGCTCAATGGGTGACATCTCTGGTGAGTGTGCAGGCCATGGAAGAACTGGGACATTTTCAGCTTCCAGGAATTGTGTACAGATCTTTGCCACATGGGGCTGTGCATTATCATGCTGAAATATGAGGTGATGGCGGCGGATGAATGGCACGACAATGTAATTATGTTCCTTGTCCGTAGCTTATGCCTACCCATACCATAACCCCACTGCCACCATGGGGCACTCTGTTCACGGTAACTCTGTGCATTCAAATTGTCATCGATAAAATGCAATTGTGTTATCCATAGCTTATGCCTGTCGATACCATAACCTCTCCGCCACCATGGGGCACTCTGTTCACAACGTTGTCATCAGCAAACCGCTTGCCCACACAACATACTGCCAAATTCTCTAAAACAACGTTGGAGGCGGCATATGGTAGAGAAATTAACATTCAATTCTCTGTCAACAGCTCTGGTGGACATTCCTGTAGTGAGGATGTCAATTGCATGGTCCCTCAAAACTTGAGACATCTGTGGCATTGTGTTGTCCCGAGCATAAGTGCGCCTGTGTAATGATCGTGCTGTTTAATCAGCCCATCCAGAGGCGGCACTCCTAGTGGCCGGGGTCTTTTTAATGCAGGGAAACTTAAATCAGTTTTACCAACTTTGTATCAGCATGTTAAATGTGCAATCAGAGGAAAAAAAAAAACTCTAGACCACCTTTACACCACAAACAGAGATGCATACAAAGCTCTCCCTCGCCCTCCATTTGGCAAACCATAATTCCATCTTCCTGATTCCTGCTTTCAAGCGAAAACTAAAGCAGGAAGTACCAGTAACTCGGTCAATAAAGAAGTGGTCAGATGCTAAGCTACAGGACTGTTTTGCTAGCACAGACTGGAATATGTTCCGGGATTCTTCAGATGGCATTGAGGAGTACACCACATCAGTCACTGGCTTCATTAATAAGTGCATCGATGACATCATCCCCACAGTGACTGTACATACATACCCCAACCTGAAACCATGGATTATGTCACGGTGCGTATAGAAGGGACGGTAGACGGAGCGTTGATGGAGTGACATCCTTGTTTATTTACGTGAGGTCGTATTACAAAGCACATAAAACAAACGAAGGAGAGTGAAAACGAAACTAGTACTTACTAAACACGGTGACTTGCTGAGTTCTGCTCACAAGCAGACAAACAGAGACATACAAACAATGATCCACACACAGGTGGATTTGGAGGACAGCTAAATACTCTCCCCAATCAGAGACAACACTAGACAGCTGTCTCTGATTGGGGATCATTAATCCTCCCTCACTGAAGTGAGGACTGGGTTGTGGCTCAATCCACTCCCCCTGATGGGAGTAGCAGCTTCACCACTACCCAGCCCTCACAGATTACAGGCAACATCAGCACTGAGCTAAAGGGTAGAGCTGCTGTCTTCAAGGAGCGGGACTATAACCTGGACGCTTAATAAGAAATCTCGCTACGCCCTAAGACAAACCATCAAACAGGCAAAGCACCAATACAGGACTAAGATTGAATCGTACTACACCGGCTCCGACGTCCGCTGGGTGTGGCAGGGTCTGCAAACTATTACAGACCACAAAGTGAAGCACAGCCGCGAGCTGCCCAGTGACATGAGCCTACCAGACGAGCTAAATCACTTCTATGCTCGCTTCGAGGCAAGAAACACTGAGGCATGCATGAGAGCATCAGCTGTTCCAGATGACTGTGTGATCACGCTCTCCGTAGCTGACGTGAGTAAGAGCTTTAAACAGATCAACATTCACAAGGCCTGATTACCAGGACGTGTACTCCGAGCATGCACTGACCAACTGCCAAGTGTCTTCACTGACATTTTCAACATGTCCCTGATTGAGTCTGTAATACCAACATGTTTCAAGCAGACCACCATAGTCCCTGTGCCCAAGAACACTAAGGTAACCTGATTAAATGACTACAGACCCGTAGCACTCACGTCTGTAGCCATGAAGTGCTTTGAAAGGCTGGTCATGGCTCACATTAACACCATTATCCCAGAAACCCTAGACCCACTCCAATTTGCATACCGCTAAAACAGATCCACAGATGATGCAATCTCTATTGCACTCCACACTGCCCTTTCCCACCTGCACAAAAGGAACACCTACGTGAGAATGCTATTCATTGACTACAGCTCAGCATTCAACACCATAGTGCCCTCAAAGCTCATCACTAAGCTAAGGATCCTGGGACTAAACACCTCCCTCTGCAACTGGATCCTGGACTTCCTGACGGGCCGCCCCAGGTGGTAAGGGTAGTTAACAACACATCTGCCACGCTGATCCTCAACACTGGGGACCCTCAGGCGTGCGAGCTCAGTCCCCTCCTGTACTCCCTGTTCACCCACAACTGCACGGCCAGGCACGACTCCAACACCATTATTAAGTTTGCAGACAACACAACAGTGGTAGGCCTGATCACCGACAATGACGAGACAGCCTATAGGGAGGAGGTCAGATACCTGGCAGTGTGGTGCCAGGACAACAACCTCTCCCTCAATGTAATCAAGACAAAGGAGATGTTTGTGGACTTCAGGAAAAAGAGGACCGAGCACGCCCCCATTCTCATCGACGGAGCTGTAGTGGAGCAGGTTGAGAGCTTCAAGTTCCTTGGTGTACACATCACCAACAAACTAAAATGGTCCAAACACACCAAGACAGTCGTGAAGAGGGCATGACAAAGCCTCAGGAGACTAAAAAGATGTGGCATGGGTCCTCAGATCCTCAAAAGGTTCTACAGCTGCAACATTGAGAGCATCCTGACTGGTTGCATCGCTCCCTGGTATGGCAACTGATCGCAAGGCACTACCAAGGGTAGTGCGTACGGCCCAGTACATCACTGGGGCAAAGCTTCCTGCCATCCAGGACCTCTATACCAGGCAGTGTCAGAGGAAGGCCCTAAAAATTGTTAAAGACTCCAGCCACCCCAGTCATAGACTGTTCTCTCTGCTGCCGCATGGCAAGCGGTACCTGAGCGCCAAGTCTAGATCCAAAAGTCTTCTCAACAGCTTTTACCCCCAAGCCATAAGACTCATGAACAGGTAATCAAATGACTACCTGGATCTATTGTTTTCCTAATACTCATTTTTTTACTTTACAACTGCACTGTTGGTTAGGGCTTGTAAGTAAGCAGTTCACTGTAAAGTCTACACCTGTTGTATTCACCTGTTGCACACGTGACAAATAAACTTTGATTTGATTTTATTCTTGATATGCCACACCTGTCAGGTGTATGGATTATCTTGGCAAAGGAGAAATGCTCAATAACAGGGATGTAAACAAATTTGTGAACAATATTTGAGAGATGGAACATTTCTGGGATCTATTATTTCAGCTCATGAAAAATGGGACTAAAACTTTACGTTTATATTTCTGTTCAGTATATATACACTATATACAATTCAAGTAAATAGATATAAATAGTAATAATAAAAAATAAATAATTATCTAAAAAGCATTTTGCTTTAATAAGTACAAAAAAAGAAGCTTTATATTGGTACAATGAGATCATGCTCTCTCTCTCTCCTATTCTCCCTACTCCCCTAATCTCTCTATTCTCCTCTCCTTCTATGTGAAGGTTTAGTTGGGAGCACTCTCTCTTGCTCTCTCTTTCTTAATCTATCTTTCTCTCTCCCTCTCTCGTGTGGTTGTAGTAACTAATTCTTCCCCCTCTCTGTGTGGACTTGGAAGGAAGGTCTATTCCTGTCCACCCACCTCTCCTCTGCACTGTGTGGGTTTCTGTCTCACCTCCTCCTCCTCCTTCCCCTCTCCTAATCTCTCCCATCCTCTGTGGAAGTCTGTGACCCTCTCCCCTCTATCTTCCCTTTAGCTTTCTCTTGCCTCCTCACTCGTTGTTGTCTCCCTCTCGCCCTCTTTCTCTCACTCAGTCCTTATTTCCATCCCTCTCTGTGGGTTTGGCTGGATAGATGCAGTCTATGCCTCTTGGTCACAGTGGTCTTGACAGCTCTGATTTCTGTCATAGTGCATTAGGTTTGCCTCCCAGCAGCCACCTCCACACTAAACCCCATAGCCAGTGGGCCCATACTGACTCCCACTCACTCACACATTGACAGAGTGCCAAACCCCAAACCCAACCTAAGCCAGCCATGGGTGTAATGATGCATTTGGATGAGGCTTACTCACAAAAGGTGAGCAGAAGGGAGAAGGTGATGGGTAGGATCTGGGTGGAGGTAGGATACGGATGGGGATTGGCTCCACACAAGAATGACATCAGGAAACATGCACATGCATTGATTTGGAGTGAGATGTTTGGTATATGTTTATTTACAGTGAATTTAATCAGCTTGATCTTTGGTTTGTGTAGGTGTTTTGATTTCAACAATAATGGTTTAAAGATGCTTTTATTATACTCCATGTTTATGCATTGTGCATATCACCCCCATCGATGGATGAGAGAATTACACACAATCTTGTACCAAGGCTGTCGTTGTCAGTCAGCTTAGCAGAGATTGATGAGAGACACACCCACACATACATGCACAGGGGAGAGTGGGCTATGTTGAGCCATTTTTACATTCAGCATCCCTACGTCAAGGAAAATATAGTATTCTTTCTAACAAAGATATCTACATATATTTCAGGATGTTGTGCATCCCTGGAAATAATCAGTATTCATGTAAACTTTATTTATAGATTTTCAGATATGAGAACAGAAACAGTACAACCCCAACCCCTCATTCCTCCCTCCCTCCAATCCACCCACCAAGGTCGAAGTCAAACTTTTGTCGGGACTCATGCACAGTGTACCTAACCTTCTCCAGAGGCAGAGATGACATCACCTCCTTAACCCACTGCATAAAGGAGGGCGGCTTTGCAGACTCCCAGTGAAAGAGGACAAGACGGCGAGCTATCGCATTTGCCTGATGCGTGGTAGCATCCTGGTCCAGGGGAAGTACCCCCAAAATGGCAGTGAACGAGTTGTATTTCACATATGTGAGAATGCCTCAAAAATGGGGTCCCAGAAGCCACTCAAAGATTGGCATGACCAAAACATGTGTCCCACAGTCGCTGGACTCTGGTAGCATCTCAAACACTTGTCATGGTTCCACCTGTCACCAGAGAGCGGCAGAGACCGCCCTAGAGACATTAACGACACTCAGATGTGTCGTAATTAATCATTATGATTTCCCTGTTAAGAGAGGTGTGTTTTCTGTTTTTTCTTTGCAGAAGATTTAATTGTTTGTCGTGTGCTGTTTTTCCAGTGTTACTGTGATCCTTTGGTTACCATTTCTCAGTGAAGTAATTATGTTTATCCGTAACCACTGATTCCTTGTCTGGTCTCTTCTCTGTACCTGGGTCCAACCTTACCATGTCACAACTTGGTCAACATTTGGATATATTTTGCCAATCTGTCATTTGAGTAATGGAGACGGTGCACAACTTTGACCTGAATGAGCCAATGCCTTATGCAAAATGATGAGGTGTGGATATGCTGAATACTTTATTGCCATATATCATCGGGTAGCTCGCCACCCATGTCTTGCTCCCATGCAGATTTTGTATTTGCCAAAGGCGGATTAATGTTCTGTATTATGTCGTATAATCTGGAGATTGTGCCCTTCAGATACGGGTTAAGCGTTTTGGCTGGCCTATTTAATTGAGATCATGCATCCAAAATGACATCTGACAAAGCGTACTATAAGAACAGAAATGGACAATCATATTTTCTCCGATTTTATACAATGGTTCACCACCAGAGAACAGCAAAGCATGCACATCAAGTTCTTAACTGGCTTAGATCTTATCTGTCGGAAAGATATCAGTTTGTCTCTGTGGATGGTTTGTCCTCTGACAAATCAATGGTAAGTTTCAGTGTTTCTCAAGGTTCCATTCTAGGACCACAATTGTTTTCAATAGCTAAATCTTGGTGATGTATTTCGGAAACACAATGTCAACTTTCACTGATATGTAGATGACACACAGCAGTACATTTAGATGAAACATGCTGAAGCACCAAAATTGCCTACCCTGAAAGCCTATGTTTCAGACATAAGGAAGTGAATGGTGACAAATGTTTAACTTTTAAACTCAGACAAAACAGAGATGCTAGTTCTATGTCCCAATAAACAGAGCGACTTACAAACTGGTGCATTCACATCTCGATCACAGTAAGTACATTTCTTTAAACCAGCAGTTGTGAGCAAAGTCAGTGCTAGCAGGGAAATAAGTAATGTGTTAGTTTAGACAAAAGACCAGTGTTATTATCGTGTTTTTTAATATTAAAATTAGTGACTGCGCTGTCCTGGCGTCGTGGGGGAGCTTGTTCCACCATTGGGGTGCCAAAGCAGCGAATAGCTTTGACCGGGATGAGCCCGAACGTAGTGTCCTCGTTTGGGTGTAGGGTCTGATTAGAGCCTGAAGGTAAGGAGGTGCCGTTCCCCTCACAGCTCCGTAGGCAAGCACTATGGTTTTGTAGTAGATGCAAGCTTCAACTGGAAGCCAGTGGAGTGTGCAGAGAAGCGGGGTGACATGAGAGAACTTGGGAAGGTTGAACACCAGACGGGCTGACGCGTACTGGATAAGTTGTAGGGGTTTAATGGCGCAGGCCGCTTTCTGTGTAAGGTAGGGTTGTACTCTGCGAATGTTGTAGTGCACGAACCTGCAGGATCGGGTCACCGCTTTGATGTTAGCAGAGAATGACAGGGTGTTGTCCAGGGTCACACCCAGGTTCTTTGCACTCTGGGAGGAGGACACAATGGAGTTGTCAACCGTGATGGCGAGATCATGGAGTGGGCAGTCCTTCAGCTCCGTCTTGCCGAGGTTCAGCTTGAGGTGGTGATCCGACATCCAAACTGATATGTCTGCCAGGCATGCAGAGATGCGATTCGCCACCTGGTTATCAGAAGGGGGAAAGGAGAAAATTAGTTGAGTGTCGTCAACGTAGCAATGATAGGAGAGACCATGTGAGGATCTGACAGAGCCAAGTGACTTGGTGAATAGAGAGAATAGGAGAGGGCCTAGAACTGAGCCCTGGGGGACACCAGTGGTGAGAGCACGTGGTGCGGAGACAGATTCTCGCCATGCCACCTGATAGGAGCGACCTGTTAGGTAGGACGCAATCCAAGAGTGTGCAGCGCCGGAGATGCCCAACTCGGAGAGGGTGGAGAGGAGGATCTGATGGTTCACAGTGATTTTTCACTGTAATGTCAAAGTGGAATTATGTTTTTATACATTTCTACAAATTAATAAAACATTTAAAGCTGAAATGACTTTAGCCAATAAATATTAAACCCCTTTGTTATGACAAGCCTTAATAAGTTAAAGATAAAAAATGTGCATACACGTCACAAGTTGCATAGACTCACTCGGTAAACAATAATAGTGTTTAGCATGATTTTTGAACGACTACATCATGTCTGTACCCCACACATACAATTATCTGTACGGTCCTTCAGTCGAGCAGTGAATTTCAAACACCTGTTCAACCACAAAGACCAGGGAGGTTTTCCAATGCCTCACAAAGAAGGGCACCTATTAGTAGATGGGTATAAAAAAAAAAGCATGCTGTGAATTATCCCTTTGAGCATGGTGAAGTTATTAATTACACTTTGGATGGTACATCAATACACCACGTCACAACAAAGATACAGGCATCCTCTCAGGGATTTAACCATGCCAATGGCCAATGGTACAAAGCGTTATGTTTGAGTCAAATGTAACACAACACATCTAATACTACTTTAATAAAAATTAAAGGAATAGAGCTAAGCACAGGCAAAATCTTATAGGTAAAACTGGTTCAGTCTGCTTTCCAACAGACTCTGGGAGACAAATAACAAACACAAGGCCAACTATACACTTAAATCAGCTTGAAAATCTATGGCAATGCTTGAAAATGTCTGTCTAGCAACCAACTTGACAGTGCTTGAAGAATCTTTAAAAGAATCATGTGCAAAGATAGTATAATCCACGTGTGCAAAGCTCTTAAAGCATAACACAGAAAGACAGCTGTAATTGCTGCCAAAGGTGAATCTAACATGTATTGATTCAGGGGTTTGAATACTGATGTAAATGAGATATTTCTGTATTTCATTTTCAATACATTTGGGTGAGAAAGAATGCATTTAATAAATGTTGAATGCAGGCTGTAACACAACTAAATGTGGAATATGTCAAGGGGTATGAATACTTTCTGAAGGCAGTGCATACTGTATGTGGGCCTTAATCCCATAAATGACAGTGTGTTCAACCATGTGGCCGAGTCATAGTCCTCTGTTTGAGAGCTACTTCTTCCAAGTGGTGTCTGTTGTGTGTAAGACATGCTTCTCAGCCAGGTTGAATGAATCTCTTCAGTATTCGACATTTGTGTTTTACTGTGTTTGAACTGTAACTGAATGGTCATGATAATGCTTCTTGTGTCATGCCCTGTTGGGTGTAATGTTATTTTAGCCTGTAGTATATCGCTCCATGCTTTAAAGATATATGTTTCTTATGATTTACTGCATATTGCATTGTATAAAACAAACGTAGTTGGCATAAAAGGGAAAATTGGTCCTGATGTGGAAAATATTACATAATATGTGACCCAATACAGATGAGTGTTGGTGTTCGTGTGTGAACTCTTCAATGTCTTGCTTGATCACATAAAAAAAATATATATAAGTGTGTAAGATAACTCTCTAGTAGAAGCATATTCTGCTCAGTAACAACCTCTGCAACCATGTCCTCCTACCAGGAGTCCTCTCCTCTATGCTGTATTATTGACTGTGAGGCCTGTCTAGGGTTGCAAAAATCCAGTAACTTATAAAAACAAATCCTGGTTTTTCAGAAAACCCGGTTAGGGTTAGAGTTCAGGGTGGAATAAGCAGGATTTGCAGAATCTTACAACCAGGATTTCTGGAAAACTTGGGAATTTTGAGAAAGTTATCAGATTTTTGCAAACCAAGTCCTGTCTATCTGACTGCTTTGCAAATCCTACCTCCTCCCCTGCATACATTTGATTAGACTGAGTGTATAAACGAGTGCTGTCAAATCAGTCAGGTTCAGAGTGAACCTCAAAGCTTAAACCCTGACCTGACGCTTCCAGCAGTAAGTGATTTGCTACAGACCATCTGCTGCCTACAGAGGGAAATGTCTGTTCTTATCGTGCCCTGCACAGATTGGAAAAAATTGCTGCATTCTGGGAAAGCAGAGTAAATATCAGAGAGGTTAATGAAGGCAACCCAACATCCTATCATATAAGTTATTTTTGTATTTTTTCTTTTAGATCAGCTTTAATGGTGGCAGGTAGCCTAGCGGTGAGAGCGTTGGACCAGTAACCGAAAGGTCGCTGGTTCTAATACCCAAGGTGAAAAACCTGTCGATGTGTTCTTGAGCAAGGCACTTAACCCTAACCAAAAAAGTGTTAAACAAATCAAAATTCTTCAAAGTAGCCACCCTTTGCCTTGATGACAGCTTTGCACACTCTTGGCATTCTTCTGTATACCATCCTTACCTTGTCACAACACAACTGGCTCAAACACATTAAGAAGGAAAGAAATTCCACATTATTAACTTTTAACAATGCACACCTGTTAATTGAAATGCATTCCAGGTGACTACCTCATGAAGCTGGTTGAGAGAATGCCAAGAGTGTGCATAGCTGTCATCAAGGCAAATGGTGGCTACTTTGAATAAACTCAAATATAAAATATATTTTGATTTGTTTAACACTTTTTTGGTTACTACATGATTCCATATGTGTTATTTCATAGTTTTTATGGTACTGTATGTATATGTGTATATACTGTGTGCGTTTGTGTGTGTGTGTGTATATATATATATATATTTTTTTTTATTTTTTTTCCTTTATTATTTTGCCCTTACCCTACCACTCCTCTCCTAATTGGAGTAAACTAATGGACAACAACACTTAGGATTATAAATGCTATGTACATTACACGGACACAGTATATTTTACAATAGTTGTCTTTTGTTTGTTTTTAGTCCCATCCTTCAGCTACCCTCAACCCTTCTCATCTATCTCTGAAGACCATCCAGTTTTGAGACCATCCACAAATTAGTTTACATCCCTGTTAGTGTGCCAAGATAATCCATCCACCTGACAGGTGTGGCATATCAAGAAGCTGATTAAACAGCATGATCATTACACAGGTGCACCAATAAAAGGCCACTCTAAAATGCTACAAATGTCTCAAGTTTTGAGGGAGCGTGCTATTGGCATGCTGACTGCAGGAATGTCCACCAGAGAATTGAATGTTCATTTCTCTACAGTATACCACCTCCAACATTGTTTTAGATAATTTGGCAGTCCGTCCAACCAGCCTCACAACCGCAGACCACGTGAAACCACACCAGCCCAGGACCTCCACATCTGGCTTCTTAACCTGAGGGATCGTCGGGGACCAGCCACTCAGACAGATGATGAAACTGTGGGTTTGCACAATCAACAAATTTTTGCACAAACTGTCAGAAACCACTTCAGGGAAGCTCCTCTGCGTGCTCATCTTGACCTGACTGCAGTTCAGCATTGTAACCTACTTCAGAGGACAAATGCTCACCTGTGCTCTTCACAGTGGGATAATAAGATAATAATCCATGTAAAGTACAGTCATTTGTTAAATTAGAGGCATGTGTGAAAGTGAAACCATTGTTGAAATACTATAAAATTTGAATGAGAGATGGCTGATCTTGCTCTGTTTGAAGATTCTGCACACGCTGCATTTCACATCTCACATTCCTCAAATAGCCAATGTTTTGGATGCAATCATCAGCAAAATGAACAGCAACAAATACAATTTACATATACCTTCGGACAACAGGTTGAAGTCAAGGGGTTTCTTTGCCATGATGCCATCAATGAGTTCCTAAATACGAACAGAACAATAGACGGCTCCCACATCACCATAAAATCACCATTGCATAACGATATCAACTATGTGAACAGAAAAGGCTTCCACTCTATATGTGCAGGTTATGTGATGTGCAAAAAACTTGTTGTGGCCAGGTGGAACACACAATTCATTCGGCAGAACAATGTTGACCATCCTCCTCAGTGAATTTCATAAAAATTGTTAAACATTGAAAAAGTTATCCTTTTTAGATACAACTGTACTAAATATATTCACGTCACCAAATAATTTATTAAAACACTGTTTTGCAATGAAGGTCTACAGTTGTGGTCAAAAGTTTTGAGAATGATTCAAGTATTGGTCTCCACAAAGTTTGCTGCCTCAGTGTTGATGATGGCAATTTGCATATACTCCAGAATGTCATGAAAGAGTGATCAGATGAATTGCAATTAATTGCAAAGTCCCTCTTTGCCATAAAAATGAACTTAATCCCCAAAAAACATTTCCACTGCATTTCAGCCCTGCCACAAAAGGACCAGCTGCCATCATGTCAGTGATTGTCTCGTTAACACAGGTGAGAGTGTTGACGAGGACAAGGCTGGATATCACTCTGTCATGCTGATTGAGTCAGAATAACAGACTGGAAACTTTAAAAGGAGGGTTGTGCTTGAAATCATTGTTCTTCCTCTGTCAGCCATGGTTACCTGCAAGGAAACACGTGCCGTCATCATTGCTTTGCACAAAAAGGGCTTCACAGGTAAGGATATTGCTGCTGGTAAGATTGCACCTAAATCAACCATTTATCGGATCATCAAGAACTTCAAGGAGAGAGGTTCAATTGTTGTGGAGAAGGCATCAGGGCACCCAAGAAAGTCCAGCAAGCGCCAGGACCGTCTCCTAAAGTTGAGTCAGCTATGGGATCGGAGCACCACCAGTGCAGAGCTTGCTCAGGAATGGCAGCAGGCAGGTGTGAGTGCATCTGCACGCACAGTGAGGCAAAGACTTTTGGAGGATGGCCTGGTGTCAAGAAGGGCAGCAAAAAAGCCACTTCTCTCCAGGAAAAACATCAGGGACAGACTGATATTCTGCAAAAGAACACTGATCTAAGAACACTGAAGCAGCAAACTTTGTGGAGACCAATACTTGTGTCATTCTCAACACTTTTGACCACAGCTGTACAGTAGCCTCAACAGCACTCTGTAGGGTAGTACCATGGTGTAGCCGGAGGACAGCTAGCTTCCATCCTCCTCTTGGTACATTGACTATAATACAAAACCTAGGAGGCTCTTGGTTCTCACCCCCTTCCATAGACTTACACAGTAATTATGACAACTTCCGGAGGACATCCTCCAACCTATCAGAGCACTTGCAGCATGAACTGACATGTCCACCCAATCAAAGAATCAGAGAATTAATCTAGTACTGAAAGCATAAGCTACAGCTAGCTAGCATTGCAGTGCATAAAATGTGGTGAGTAGTTGACTCAAAGAGAGAGAAAGACAATAGTTGAATAGTTTTCAACAAATTAATTTCTTCAAAAATGAAGGAGAAAGAGAGAGAGGGAGTTACATTTTTTTCACTTTCAGTTGAATTTACTTAGCTATCAAATGCAGCTGGCTAGTACAGTTACTCAAACACCTGGCTCAAACAGAGGGATGCTATGTTAGCTAGCTGGCTATGGCTATCCAAGGTAAACTTTTGGTTTTATTAATTTATTGCCACTGGGGCCCACCGGTTTAACTGCTTACTGACTGTAGACTGTAATGTTACTGCATGATTGTAGCTGGTTTACTAACGCATTAGTTCTATTAGCTATGTTGACTAGGACGTTACTTTAGCTAATATGGGGACAACAATGTAGGCTGTGTGTAGCAGTTATGACATGGTTTGGCTTGGAAAGGTACAATACAGCTGTGTTGTTCATTGAAGTTGTCAGGCTCTGGCCATAGAGAAGCCTATTGCTTCTGTATGTAGCCATGGTCAGAGTCTGACAGGTCTATGATTTCTGTTTCTATGTGGTGGTTTGTGTTGGATCCCTAATTAAAGGCAGCTGCAGTGCATTGTCTCTAATTAGGGATCCTACATATGTTTGTAGGTCCCACACCCTAGGTGTGGGTCATTAACTTCATGTCAGCACAAAGTAAGTGTGTTTCCGTTTTGTTTGCAGCGTGTTTATTTTGTATAGTTCGACAATGCTAACCTGTAATTTATATCTCCATGGTGATATATGGTCTATTTATTGTCCTACCTCCTAACCTTATTGCATTTTGCACTACATTTTGCACTCTGTATATAGATTTTCTATTGTGTTTTTGACTATGTTTGTTTACTGTGTAACTCTGTGTTGTTTTTGTCGCACTGCTTTGCTTTGTCTTGGCCAGGTCGCAGTTGCAAATGAGAACTTGTTCTCAACTGACCTACCTGGTTAAATAAAGGTGATATTTTTTTTTTAAATCTATTTTAATTCAAAACATGTCGAACTACCATGAATGGGCTGCGAATTGGTCTCTCCACCTACACGATTTTGACAGAAGTCCACAAACAAAGGGAAAAGGAGAAAGGAGGAGATCGCACAGAGGTGAGAATGAATACAACGTGGCACTAAGAAAGTGAACTGTGTTTATGCGTGATCAGTGGGGTATCCATTCTGCCGATTCTGTTGAAAAACGTTTCTAAAACGGAAGCAAACGAAACTGGGATAAAAATACCTGAATTTGTCCAATAGAAACTCTCGTTTGCAACTGTTGAACAAATGATTACACCCTAGATAAGCTAGATGCAGGCAAGAGTGTGCAAGGTGGTATTGAATTTGTCACTGTCTGTCCATGTGTCACTGTCTGTCATCTCAAATGTTTCTATCGACCTGTGTGCACCTACTTTGAAAACTTTCATTCATAGGCTAGGTTGTAGCAACCTCATGATGGGTGTAGGGAAAATTTTAGTGTCATGTAGTAGCCTAAACCTATCGATGTTACATTGAACTGGGTGAATGGAATATGAATGACAGTCATCCAACATGCTGTAATAGAAAAAAAGAATGTCCTCCCTCATCATAAACGGCACTGACCGCCACTGGACTTTACGCCTACATGAGGGAGCTGTTTAGGATGGTTGGCTTATTGGTGAGTCTTGCCTACTTATTTGAAGCATATTTGCCATTGCTAAAGCAGCTTGAATAGTCCTAATGGTCCTTTTTGTAGCTATGTATTTTTACTGGTCAAGTCACAACTGAGCGAGCCAAATATAACCTTTTGGTTGTACTCAATCTCTGACACTAGCACCTCTTTTTCAGTCTCATACAAGTTTTTTTTTCTTAACTTGTTTTGCTTGCGCCGTTGTATTTCTTGGTGTTGTATATTCTCCACAGTCTTTAAAGGGATGATTTTGACCATATATGGTTAACTAGGGGCATTTCATAATGCAAACAGCCAAGGTCATGCACGATCACTCGTTTGATAAATGCCACTTTTCTATGTGTATGACCATTCTAAATTACGATTGTAAGTAGTATTTTACAATAGTTTCTACACAATATTGATAAATGAGGCTCCTGGTCTCTGTTGTATTTTCTGTTGTATCCTATAGAGCACATGCATGCATCTCTATGGATGCAAGTAGATGCAATTCTAATGCATGGGCAAACTTAGCGACAGAGAAGTATGGGCAAGGAGACAGGGAGAGGCTACAGTAGGTCTGTCTGTTTGACTATTGTATTGGGCCAGCTGACTCCAGTGATCAACTGTAAACACATATTGGGTTTGTGGAACCTGAAGTGTTTGTATAGCTTCCTGTTCTCCCCCTGCCTATTATGAACCCCTGAACTTGTGAATATGTATCCACATATTTACCCTCCGTTTGAGTGGCTTTCGGTCAGCCTGGCCGACTGCCAAACTCTCAAATATGAATGAGTCAGCGGTGAGGATGAATAAAAACATGGTGGTTTAAGGAATGAAGGTTGGAGTGTCTATTTATTTTGGTGTCAATTTGCAGTCTGGAGGAGTTCTTACATGAAAGAGAATTTCATACAGCAGGCAAGGTTTTTTCTACTTGGTATTCTGACGATACTGTTTCATTGTGATGGGAAGGTGAGAAATGGTTGTTACCCAGATCCATACACTACACTGCAACACATATCAGTAGCAATAAACCCTTTGAATAATGAAAAAAAATATGTACTCTCCTATCTGAAAATGTCAGTGATATGAGACTTTGCACCTAAGTTACCTCACTTGGCAGTCAGACTACAGTGAAAAGCTTGGATGAAAAGGTTCAAGCCTGCCATCTAGTGGATAATAAATAAAGGAAGACCAAAACATCTAGTTGAATAAATGTCAATTTCTCTCAGAAAAATATAGTAGATACATTGCTGTAATAAGTGGAGGAAATGTTTGAGAATCCAGAGTACAATCTAACAAAATAATGCATATCTATTTCCTATTTCCTTGAAATCGTGTAGAAAAAGAGATCCAGCCAGCACATATTCCCTGTCCAGCATGTTCTCTGTTCTCTATGTCTTATTTAATGTAGGTCTGGGTCTGTGACTGCATGAACACCAACATGTGAAGTTTTTAGGAGCATGTCGGCAGGTACCCGGCAGGTAGCCTAGTGGTTAGAGTGTTGGGCCCGTAACTGAAAGGTTGCTAGATCGAATCCCCGAGCTGACAAGGTATAAATCTGTCGTTCTGCCCCTGTACAAGGCAGTTAACCCACTGTTCCTAGGCCATCATTGTAAATAAGAATTTGTTCTTAACTGACTTGTCTAGTAAAATAAAGGTTAAATATCAACTTGGGTTTCAAGTGAAAGCTAGAAAACTGTATATAATGTTTTAAATAATTTCCCATCCCCAAAATTTGGAATAAGCAAAGGCTTTGATTTCTGATCAACCTTATGGAAAAGAGGTCTTAGACAACATCGACCAGAAAAATTTAAAAAATTCATAGCAACACTTATATTTCGTTTTGGATAAATTATTTCCATTCTGTAAGTTTAAAAAACATTGCCTCGTGCATTGTGATTACAGTACATTACCAAACTGAGGGATATTTTACTGTAATTCTGTTACCTAACTTTGTATCTGCACAGTTCTTCCAGTAAATGTGTTTTTGTGCAATTTTCAGTGTAAATTGTTCAAAGTAGTCCTTTTGCATAGGGTTGAATGGTTTTTAAACTTTGAAAATCAATGTTTTTTGTTTGGCATACATTTTTTAAGTAAAAAATATGAGTCAACACGTAATTCCGTTACCGCGTTGAATTACTCATAGGCTACCTTTTGTTTTTAATGCTCAATGTCCATACTGATTTGTAACGGATTTCAAGTAGAACTCACAGAGGTTAATACAGCAGCTTGCTGCTTCCCCTTCTTCTCAGGGTAAGTCATTATACACCATGGCTGTACACTCTTAGAAGTAAAGGCGCTATCTAGAACCTAAAAGGGTTCTTCGGCTGTCCCCATAGGAGAACCCTTTGAAGAAACCTTTTTGGTTCCAGGCAGAAACAAAATAGTTCTGCCTGGAACCAAAAAGGGTTCTTCAAAGGGTTATACAATGGGGACAGCTGAATAACCCTTTTTTTCTAAGAGTGTAGGGGCTGGACTTTGGTAATGACTGCACTCGTCTCTGTGTTCACATTACTGAGGGATATGAGATGTGTAATGAGATCACTGATTACTTTGCTATCAGTGATTGTGCTATAAAACATTATGGGCCAGAACAGAGTAAATTACATGATGTGACGGTGGGGTGGTGGTCACTCATCTCCTACTGCTCTTCCTTTTCCTCTCCTTTCTCTCTCTCACATTCCATCCTCCCCTCTCATCTCTTTCATCACATCCTCTTCTCTCGCCCTTACTTTCCCCTCCCATTCTCCTCTTCTAATGCCAATCCTGTCCTATCATCATATCTTATCGTCTCCTCTACTTTTCTCGCTCTCTTTTCTTCCTTCTCATCCTCCTCTTTCATCTCCTGTCCGGTAGTTATCAAGAAAGACATTTAGGGCATGAGCTGACTATATACTGTACTTCATCTTTATCATTATGGGAGATTGATGTAGGGGGCAACTGTGATATATAATCAAGGTCATAAAATGAATCATTATTGTCATCTATATGCTGTGCCTTGATAATAAACAGCGCTGGGCTGAGATGGAGTGAGAATTGGATTGGGGTAATAAAGGAGGGAGGAATAGATAAAGTGATTGGGAGGGAGAGAGAGGATGATAGGGTGTGTGTTTATACCAAAGTACAAGAGAGAATGAGAGAGTTAGAGCAGGTGTTGTGGCAGAGTATTAGAGACAGAGAAAGAGTTTATGTTGCGCAGTTCCGTTCTAGCAGTCTGCAACAGAACTGGGCCGGCAGACCTGTGCTGTGTTGTGCTGTGCAGTGAGCCTCTCTGTGCAGAGACAGACACTGGGGTACATCAGAGGTGATGAATGATTAGCAGTTCCATCAAGGATCTCCGGGGCCATCCTCCGAAAATGAAACTTTCTCTGAACAGGTAACTCAATTTAACTCCTGGCCGCCTTTGCTGTGCTACAAGAACAAATACTTTCCCAGCTGATTGGAAGGGTGGACCAGAGCATAGCCAGAGCAGCCGGAGCCACAGAGGGCAACAGGAGAAGCCCATGACACCTCATTTGCCTGGACATTGTTAGGGGAGGCTTTTCTCCACTATACATGGAGGAGTGGAAACTGAGGTGCAGAAAGGTTTTTTCTCTCCTTTTCAATCAACGAAACGGACTGGCTTTAATCTTGGTGGTATCGAGTGCTGAAGATAGCAGAATGGAGAGTTGGTCGCCTGGAACCGCTCCCAACTTTACCCACTGTTTCAAAGGAAACTTACTCTAACTGTACTGGAGAGGATACACTGCTTCCTTGCCTTCGCTGAAGGATTCTGTGAATGAAAGCACAGGCTAGTTAAATACTAGCCTGCACTGCAAAAATGACACATTGAATTGAAGACCACTTATAAAAAAAACTTCACCGCTATATATAGTACCCAGCCTTTGCTATTAGCCTACATGTATAACTTCTCGGTTTTGATGAAACTGAAAGCGAGTGCATGGGAGCCCTGCATCACGAAGGGTTATGAAATGGATTTCAGGATTGTGACAATTAGATAGATTAGCTTCAATGAGAAGAGAGGCATCAGTCACTCAGTCCCTGGCTCTTAGGCCTATTCCATAATTGTTCTCAGCGAAATTATACAACTATAACGTTGACCTTTCCACAGTCTTGCTTAGTAGTCAGCATTGGCGCATCTGTGGAGCTCAATAATGCAATCTCCTATCCATTATTAAATACAATAAAACTGATCTCAGTTAATTATTGCAAATTAGTTAGTGTAAATGACGTGGGGATGTTTGCTTAGCGAGTACGAATTCTTCTCATTTTGGCCCAACTAGGGACCTCTGCCTTGCTAGAACACGTGATCGCCCTCCTGAAACGTCTTACCAGTCGGCGCCACGCAAAAAGCTAGCTATTCACTGGTACAAGTGGGGACACTTCAGGCTGAGGAGTAAGTTTCACACATCCTCATGTGCTGCATTCCCCCACAAAACGTACTCAACAGCGACCCCAGTGTTGAGCTGAGCACAACTGTAGATCCGAGTCACTGGCACCACTGTAAAGGATGTCACGCTGATTGCTTAGCGAGTACCACTTCCTCACGATTCGTCCCACAACAATGGGCCTCAGGATCTCATCACAGTACCTCTGTGCATTCAAATTGCCACCAAGAAAATGCAATTGTGTTTGTTGTCTGTAGATTATTTCTGCCCATACCATAATCCCACCGCCACCATAGGGCACTCTGTTCACAACGTTGACATCAGCAAACCGCTCTCCCACATGACGCTATACGCTGTCTGCCATCTGCCCGGTACAGTTGAAACCGAGATTCATCCGTGAAGAGTACACTTCTCTAGGATGCCAGTGGCCATCAAAGGACAGCAGTCAGGTCAAGACCCCTGGTGAGGATGAAGAGCACGCAGATGAGGTACCCTGGGACGGTTTCTGAAAGTTTGTGCAGAAAGTCTTCAGTTTTGCAAACCCACAGTTTCATCAGATGTCCAGGTAGCTGGTCTCAGATGATCCCGCAGGTGAAGAAGCCGGATGTGGAGGTCCTGGGCTGGCCTGGTTAGACGTGGTCTGCGGTTGTGAGAAGGGTTGGACGTACTGCCAAATTCTCTAAAAGAACGTTGGAGGAGGCTTATGGTAGCTCTGGTGGACATTCCTGCAGTCAGCATGCCAATTACACGCTCCCTCAAAACTTGAGACATCTGTGGCATTGCGTTGTGTGACACAACTGCACATTTTAGACTGGCCTTTTATTATCCCCAGCACAATGTGCACCTGTGTAATGATCATGCTGTTTAATCAGCTTCTTGATATGACACACCTGTCAGGTGGATGGATTATCTTGGCAAAGGATAAATGCTCTCTAACAGGTATGTATACAAATTTGTGCAAAACAATTGAGAGAAATACGCTTTTTATGCATACAGAATGTTTCTGGGATCTTTTATTTGAGCTCATGAAACATGGGACCAACACTTTACATGTTGCATTTATGTTTTTGTTCAGCATACAATGACAAAGAAACAGGTACCCAAAAAGTAATCCACAAAACAGAGAAATTATGTGACATTGCATGTATGAAGAACCCACCCGGCTCTTTCAGTAAAGGGCAATCGATTCTAACTCCCTTCCTGTTGCCTAAGTGCATCTTCCAAAATATACCACTTACTCTGATAGAATAACAAACCTCCCCTTTTATAAAAGCTTTGAAATGGCTTTGCCCCTACTCTCCTTCTTCCAAGTTTAGAGGGCACCTTTGTGTCCCAAATCTAAGCAGCGCGACTCCAATTGATCCTGTCCATTGATTCTCAATGAACATTTATCCCGTGCTCAAAGTCTAATTCAAAAATAAAAGCAGAGGACACAAAAGTGATGTTGTTCCAAAACAGAGATAGGCAGTACTATTTCACACTGATCTCTGTGTAACGTTGAGAGAATGAATAAAATAAAGGAGGCAGAGAGAATGGCTGAGCTAGCAAAATAAAGCAGCGAGTGAGACTGATTGTAGCCTGCAGAGGACAGCCATTACGCTCTCCAAATTGCATTATCAAATTGTCAATAAGATTGCAGCCATCAATTTGTAAATACGGACAAAGCCCTCCCTTCCATCCTTGTACCAGGTGCAACATGTTTCTGCAATCCAATCTGACTACAAGGCCACAAGGAGTTTCTAGAACAAATCATAAAGGCCAGCAAATTTCCGGGGCTGGTCGGCCCGTGGAGTGGCCCCCGGCTTCCAGGCTTAGATTTGCTTAGTGATTACACAATGATTACCAGCCGACGTGCCATAAGCTGTTGTGAGTGTGTTTGTGTGTTGCCGCGACACAGGGGCACTTGGGGGATTTACGTTGTTCTTCATTATCAAAATTTAAATAGGCGTGCTGATAAAGTCTACCCAAAATGAAGCCCCCCTTTTAAATAGATTAGTTTCCCCCTGCAAGCCCTAACCCTAGTCACAGGACCAGGCTAATGAGCGATAAGAAACATTGAGATAAGAAATAGGGGATGGAGGGAAGATGGGATGGAAGGAGTAAAAGAGGGAAGTGTCTTCTCCTTCTTCACTGTAGATTATGGGGAAAACAACAAAATACCACCATGCTAGAACTTGCCCAAATCCTCACAATCATTCATTACTAAACACTTTTTTAAGAAAGCAAATATCAACAGTGGGAGGTGTGGGAGTATGGAGTGAATTCAGATAGAAGTGGAGGAGTGCTGCAGAAAAGGAGTGGGAGCTCATCTGTCACCCCTCTGTTTTGATTATTTCCATATCTCTCTCCGGCTGGCTGGCAGTTAGTAACAGAGACTTGCTGGAAAGACTCATGTGTTACTGTCCCCTCCTAAGGTGACTGGATATGCTGGGCTTACAAATCACTGAAACACACAAAGAACGACTATTTCATTAACAAAATTGTGGTTTGATTAAATAAAGTGTAAAATAAACACTGCTGAGAAATCCTATCCAGTGTTATGGACAGGTTTAGGAATAGCAAGCAAGTGAGAGTCAGGTATAATCTTGGTGCAGATATTAACGTGTTGACAGTTGCTGTGAAGTCAGTGAAAGGCGAAGACATTTGACTGTGAAAATAAACCACTGTGTGTGTGCATACGTACTACTATGGTATAAATACTAGTATTCACTGTAGTGTTTTGCTCACTTTACTGTAGTATTTACTGAAGTATACTGGAGTATTTACAGTTAACTATAGCATAAATACTGTAGTAAAAGAGAACTGTATATACTATAGTAATGTAGTGTTTTTGCAGATTGTATTATACCATAGTATTTACTGTAGAGTTTTTGCAGACTGTACTATACTGTAGTATTTACTGTAGTGCTTGTGCAGACATTACTGTAGTGTTTACTATAGTGTTTTATTATCTTTCACATAGAGGGGAATGCTTTCTCCTTCAGGAAACCTACTGTGAAATACAAAAATAGCAAAAAATAGACTTGGGTCTGAGCAGATCTGTAGGGATACAATTTATGGTCTATACTTGGCATGTAGGTTTCTCACTTATGGGTGGCACAAATTGCGATATTAGGGAGGGGAATGGGCAGGGTCTATGCCAATTAAATGCTGTAGAATTTACTACTATTTACTTGAATACTATAGTTATCTTTTGGGGGGATACTACTCTAGTAATTATTATACTATTCTATGGTATACTACAACATTCTAAAGCAAGTACTACACATGATCAAGAGATATTAGCGTGTATTATAGTATTCTACAGTATACAACGTTTACTATAGAATTCTATAGTAAGTACTGTAGTATTCTATAGTAAAATGTAGTATATTTGTGTGTGTGTTGAAGGGGGGCATGTCTTTGATCATATGGAGTCACTGAAATGTATTACTCACACTCACACTCATACTCACCCTTGCCCTTTACCTCACCATCCCTGTTTACCTTGTTTCATCTATTTGAGTAACATTTGTCTCTGCCTTGATTATGTGGCTGAGCCTGTCACACATGTAAACAGTGGCTTTGAAATATCCCCTGTGTTATTGGTCCTGGTACCTTTAATGACGGAGGAAACAGACAACGCCTGGGAGAAATATTAGCTCAGCAAGGTCACTGCAGACAAGGCCTGATTTGTCTCCATGTTGTTCACCTCTCCTGGATCCCAGGCCATCGCCCCAGCCCACCAGCCACCCAGCCACCCTAGCCCCCGGGGCAGGGACAATGAATCATCAATCTGATTTACCCCGCTTCTGGCCAATGCGTTTATAACTCAGCCCAATAATAACAAGTTTCTCCCCCCTTTAACTATTACAAGTATTACATTCATAATGGTTGTGGTGTGATCATATTTAGTATCTTGTTTTCCTTCACATGACTTCGCAGCACTTCTCATCACACCACTCTTCAGTGTCACCTTTTACCTTTTTTTTTTTACGATTGATTTACTGGAACCGTTGTGCTGCCGCTGCTGTGCTCTGTTTACTGGGCTGAAGGTAAATTTAGATAAGTAAGCAATAATGGCGTTATTGTGTTATAAAAGATTAGTGCACTTTTCACAGTGCACTAGCAGCGTATATCTAAGTATAATTCTCTGTGACGGCCACGAAGATGAAGTCTGTCAGTAAACTCACCCGACCATTTACTTCTACCACTTAGGAAATCAGACACCATTTAAAAGTGAATCGGCCATGCCTTGACAACAGCCACCAGACTCCCTCTCTCCCTCCCCCTCTCCCTCTCATCTCTCGCGTTAGGGGACATGGTATTCTTTAGTGGAGCTGACGCAGGAGAATGTAGTGTGAATGCTGGTGCTACCTGCCCATAGAGCAGGTCTGATAATAGCTTTAGATACCCCATAAACAGAGTAAGCTTCTTATAAGCCTGAACCAAGGGAGACAGCCAGCCAAACATCACCTATGGCTTACTGTTCAGTAGGAAGAAGTTAGAAATGTAGCATCCTACTTTCTGTACAGGTACTGCTGTTGGTGTAACTAGTGTAACTTCGTATAAAATCCTGCCCTCGCTCTGATTCATGCCGTTTACCTTTTCATGCTGATTTCCCCTCCCTACACTCCTGGCAGTCGTCTTATCGAAACCAGTAAATGTCACATTTGTCTGCCAATGTAAATTCCCTATATTCCAGAGAGAGGTAACACAGAGGGGGGGGATAGGTTGTCTCCAATTAAGGGATCTTTTGAAAGAAGCTTCTCTTCCTCTCCCCCGACTTCTAATATGACACAAATCCCTCTGACACTGTAATGTTTTCCTCGTCATCAGAGGAACTGAGGAACCAGCAGAGGCAACCCTGGCATGCGTGGCTTCAATACTTGGCTGGGCGTTTGAGGCCCCTGCTCAAGGCAAAGGTGGTGGCCAAACCTACTGTACTCCAGTCCTGCAGGGGTTCTGAACATGATCCCTCAAACAGCCTTGATTGTTATTCACCTGGAACTGGCTGTCGACTGATCCCACTGACTCCCATGCAGCCCAAAATGACACTATAGTCAGTGGTTCTTTTTTCTTTGTGTTCTTTTGTTTTTAACCTTATTTGATTTTAATCCCCATATATACAATCCCACTCAAGTCCCTCACCACCATAAACAAACAGATAAAATGCCAGATTCAGGCACAGAATCAGTCTGTTTGTTCTCTGCCCATTATAGCAGACTACTTTCTCTTTCCAAAAACCTGGGTGGAACGACAGAACACGACAGACCTGCAGACAGCATGGTGGCATTTAGCCCTGTTCTTTCTGGCAAGGTGAACATAGAGGGATTTCACATCAGTTAAAGGAGAGCATGGTTAGGACAGGACTGCATCTCCTCTCCACAGCCTGATCCCTGAGGTAGGGAATCACCTTGTGTGTGTTTGAGCAGGAGGATTAGTCTGCTTGGAAGGACCCTGCTTCATTCTCCTAGCAGGCTAAGTTGAATTTGTTTTGAACCTGTAAGCTGTGTGGGTTTCGTCTGTCTGTCTCAGTTAGTTAGTAAAGCTACCTAGTCCATGTGAACTGCTAATTTGCTTAAATTGTGATTGATACCCATTCAAAGCGGGTGCAGGTCCATTCACTTCTTTTGTTCTCTGCAGATTAGGACTTAATAGGAGGGGGAGTGGCTACACCGGTGCTAAGCAATTAGCCTAGTGTTATTAGCACAGCCTCCTTGTTCAGCGGAAGCTGTTTGCGGCAGCCGTCCCCAAAACGAAGACAGTTCTGCCGAGTTGTTCTGCGGGAGTTAGTCGAGGGAATTATTGTAGCCTTTTCTGTAGCCTGTCAACTATGTGTCTGTCTATGCCTGTTCTCTCCTCTCTGTACAGGCCATACAAACGCTTCACACCGCGTGGCTGCAACCACTCCAATCTGGTGGTCCCTGCGCGCACGACTCACGTGGAGTTGGGTCATTCTCTCTTTTTCCCCTGACCCATCTGTCTATCTCCTAATTTCAATTCCATGCTGTCACAGTCACTAGCCCATTCAAGCTTAACATCCTTGTCATTTATCGCTCTCCAAGTTCCCTTGGAGTTCATCAATGAGCTCGACGCCTTGATAAATTCATTTCCTGAAGATGGCTCACCCCTCACAGTTCTGGGTGACTTCAACCTCCCGACGTCTGCCTTTGACTAATTTCTCTCTGCCTCCTTCTTTCCACTCCTTTCATCTTTTGACCTCACCCTCTCACCATCCCCCCTACTCACAAGGCAGGCAATACGCTTGACATCATCTTTACTGGATGCTGTTCTTCTACCTAATCTCACTGCAACTCCCCTCCAAGTTTTTGACCACTACTTTGTATCCTTTTCACTCTCGCCCCTACTCAGATGGTAATGCGCCGTTGCAACCGTTGCACTCTCTCCATCTTCCATCCTATCATCTCTTCCCTCTGCTAATCCTTCTCCCTCCTGTCTCCTGATCCTGCCTCCTCGACCCTCCTATCCTCCCTTTCTGCATCTTTTGACTATGTCCCCTATCCTCCCGGCCAGCTTGGTCCTCCTCTCCTGCTCTGTGGCTAGACGACGCATTGCCAGCTCACAGAACAGGGTTTTCGGGCAGCCGAGCGGAAATGGAGTAAAAATATTAGGGAGGGGAATGTTTTTCACTCTCTCCTCTCTACTTTTTATTCCTCTGTTTCTGCTGCTAAAGCCACTTTCTACCACTCTAAATTTCAAGCCTCAGCCTCTAACCCTAGGAAACTCTTTGCCACCTTCTCCTCCTTGCTGAATCCTCCTCCTCCTCCCTCTCTGTGGATGACTTCGTCAACCATTTTGAAAAGAAGGTTGACGACATCCGATCCTCATTTATTACGCCTATTGACACCACTGGTCCTGCAAACACTGCCCTACCCTATGCTTGCGACATGTGAAATCTTGCGACATGTGATGGCTGGCAGACCAACAACCTGCCCGCTTGACCCTATACCGTCCTCTCTTCTCCAGACCATTTCCGAAGACCTTCTCCCTTACATCACCTTGCTCAACAACTCATCCTTGACCGCTGGCTGTGTCCCTTCGGTCTTCAAGAAGGCAAGAGTTGCATCCTTCCTCAAAAAACCTACATTCGACGTCAACAAATACAGACCAATATCCCTTCTTTCTTCTCTCTCCAACTCTTGAGTGTGTCGTCTCGAACCAACTCTCCTGCTATCTCTCTCAGAATTACCTTCTTGATCCTAACCAGTCAGGTTTCAAGACTGGTCATTCAACTGAGACTGCTCTTCTCTGTGTCACGAAGGCTCTCTAAACTGCCAAAGCTAACTCTCTCTCCTCTGTTCTTATCCTTCTAGACCTATCTGCTGCCTTTGACACTGTGAACCATCAGATCCTCCTCTCCACCCTCTCCGAGTTGGGCATCTCCGACGCTGCACACTCTTGGATTGAGTCCCATCAGGTGGAGTAGCGAGAATCTGTCTCCGCACCGCATGCTCTCACCACTGGTGTCCCCCAGGGCTCAGTTCTAGGCCCTTTCCTATTGTCTCCTATCATTGCTACGCAGACGACACTCAATTTTCTCCTTTCCCCCTTCCGATAACCAGGTGGCAAATCGCATCTCTGCATGTCTGGCAGACATATCAGTTTGGATGTCGGATCACCACCTCAAGATGAACCTCGGCAAGACAAAGCTGCTCTTCCTCCCAGGGAAGGACTGCCCGCTCCATGATCTTGCCATCACGGTTGACAACTCTATTATTGTGTCCTCCACCCAGAGTGCAAAGAACCTTGGTGTGACCCTGGACAACACCCTGTCGCTCTCTGCTAACATCAAAGCGGTGACCCAATCCTGCAGGTTCATGCTCTACAACATTCGCAGAGTACGACCCTACCTTACACAGAAAGCTGCACAGGTCCTAATCCAGGCAATTGTCATCTCCCGTCTGGATTACTGCAATTTGCTGTTGGCTGGGGTCTCTGCCTGCGCCATTAAACCCCTACAACTTATCCAGAATGCTACAGCCCATCTGGTGATCAACATTCCCAAGTTCTCTCATGTCACCCCGCTCCTCCGCACACTCCACTCGCTTCCAGTTGAAGCTCGCATCTACTACAAAACCATGGTGCTTGCCTATAGAGCTGTGAAGGGAACGGCACCTCCCTACCTTCAGGCTCTGATCAGACCCTACACCCAAACGAGGACACTACGTTCACCCACCTCTGACCTGCTAGCCCCCCTAGCTCTACAGCAGCACAGTTCACGCTCATCCCAGTCAAAGCTATTCACTGCTTTGGCACCAAAATGGTGGAAAAAGCTCCCCCACAACGCCAGGACAGCGGAATCACTGACCACCTTCCAGAGACATTTGAATCCCTACCTCTTTTAGAAATACCTGGAGTAGTATAACAGTAATCCTTCTACCCCCCCCCCCCCCCCCATTTAAAAATAATTAAATAACCTTTACTAACACTTTGTCTTTTGTCTAAACTAACACCTGACTTATTTCCCTGCTTGTTTAAAGAAATGTACTTACTGTGATTGAGATATGGTTGTCCTACTGGCTATCCTAAATTGAATGCACCAATTTGTAAGTTCCTCTGGATAAGAGCGTCTGCCAAATGACTAAAATGTAAATGTTACCCTGCCTGCATATGGAAATGACGTTGATCAAGTTGTAGACACAGCTACCTGCCCGGTTCCAGTGTTGCTATGGAGAGAGACATAAGGAAAACGGTGAATCACAGCCTTGGGAGACACCGCTAATAGCCAGTGATGAATCACCATAATCAGGATCATAATTTCTGGCTTTAATAGAAAGTGGAGAAGGGCTATAGTGCAGATATCCCATAAGACAACTGTTTGTGTTCAGCGATTTACTCCCCGATTAGCATGATAAGGAATATGCATCTCTGCAGCTATGACACTGACTGTTTCTTTCAACCCATGAGTACTGCCTTATCTTCCCATGCTGGGATTTTTTATGTCTTAATCCCTTGGCATATTGCAGGAGATTATCTTTCTAAAATTAACTAGCCCCTTGAGACTGCATAGATAGCAGCTGCTTTTCCTCCACTTGGCAAGTTTTCAACAAACAAAGTGGCTTAATGCAAACGGGAAATTAGCTGTTTATAAGGTCTGTGTGAGATTATAGGAGAGTATCATGCTGCTCACGCTGCCGCTTGATGGCATTCATGTAAAGCAAACGTATACATGTGAGAACCGGGTAAATCTTCAGGAGGAAATCCTGTTTTTGTAGAAACTCTTTGGAAGTATGTGTGCTTTGGGTGCTGTTTTGTTTAATCTAACAAACGAGGCATAATCAATTGCACCACTTGAATGGTGGTGCAATAACAATACTTTTCTGAAATACAGGTTTGATTGAAAACCAGCTGTATTCTCTGCATGGTACAGGTAGAGACAACATGGGATATATTTTTTGGAAGGGTATAAAATGACCTATAGCTGGTCTCACTGCAGGTTTTCCCTCTTCAACCTGCACCGTGTTCCTATCATCCATACTAAACAATGCCCTGCAGTAGGCTAGACACACATTTCTTCTCAGACCTCCTCAGAGCTAGCGTTGACCTGCTGCTAAAATGGCAGAGGGTCCCCTATGGTTCCAGGAATGACAGTGTGGAGTGATCGTTTATAAGAGAAGGGCAAAGGCATGAATGGAAGGAGACTGGTAAAACAACCCCATACACTGAATAGAGTACTTGGAGAGTTTTAAAGATATTTTGAGGATTTGTGTTGTTGCACACCTCTAGCAAAATGTCTTATAAAACCATCTTTAAAACCACCAATATACTCCACGTTCCTATCACTAGTACATTATTCAGTATTATTGTGTAGGGGGTAGACTTTATTTGGAGTAAATCTGTTATCTG
The DNA here is from genome assembly GCA_023634145.1 of Thymallus thymallus. Lineage (NCBI taxonomy): Eukaryota > Metazoa > Chordata > Actinopteri > Salmoniformes > Salmonidae > Thymallus > Thymallus thymallus. Next base: position 15,046,616 of record CM042400.1, on the reverse strand, counting down.
TAGTAATAGATTTATGATTTAACAGCACTGTAAATCATGCCCCCCCCCCCACTCCTCTGTAATGCAGAGACTCAGATAAGTGATTCATGTTGGAACTGACAGCAGATATTTCACTGCCCGCCTGTTTGTGCCTCAGCTTTTTTTCTGTCACTCTAGCAGTCTATAAGCACTGTTTAGCACTAATAAAACAGCTTTCACTGTTCATCTCACGCTCTCCCCGCCCCTCCCCTGTCGGACAGGAAATAGATCTGAACAGGTCCTGGAGAAAATAACCCTGGTTGCGTAAATAAACAAAAACAACTGGAATGGATTGTGACTGTGGATGCCGGTGCTGCATATGTATAATTGGCTCCGGGCAATGTTTTCATCTGTGAAATTCAAATAGTCACGACTTCCTTCAAGTTTTGCATCATGTATAGAAGAGAAATACAGTATACTTTGGCTAGCATGGCCTTCCCTCTTAGCAGTTTTCACACTTTCACTATGAATATGTGATGCATGTCACGTCGTGTAAAATCACAGGTTTTGTAAAAGTAATATGGTATTTCTCAAGAAAGTTCTGCCACCTATTGAAAATATTCTAATTGTTATAGGAATTCAAAACCTGCAGTGAGTCTTGATGTGCAAGAGGATATGTTGTGAAATAACATTGCACATGCCAAGAGATGGAATTGCTGCTGACTTTATGTTGCCTAAGCTATATAAAAAGCTTTGGAAAATAGTTGCAAAACATTCTGCATCAACAAAATGAAGTGTGAAAAATCTGTGACCCTGAATGAAGCTTTACTATTTTCTTTTTGTCTCAAAACAGTGTGTAATTATGGAAACATATCCTTGCAGTAATGCTATGATTGCTGTCGAAGATTGCAGTCTTAATGGGCCGATATTTGCTGTTAGTGCTCTTTTAAATAACTTTTATCAATTTCTGAACTTCAGATGCAACAGAACACAAAACACATACTTCGAAAAGCATTCTGAAAATGACTAGGTTAGATTGGTCTGATCTCTCTGTTTGTGTCCTGCGACATTTTAAAGTATGTATCAATCATGTCTACAGGGCTTTGTCTGCCAGCTTATTTCCACCCTGAGTGGAATAGTGTATTATTTAGCCACTCATATTGCTCCTCCCCTCTAATGGAGGCCTGCAGTCTGAGGATGGCCTCTACATTTAATGTTTTCCTGCACTTTAGTCTTCAGCATGATGTAAACGGGCCCAACTGGCTACTATTGTTTCTTCTTGTTTCCTGCTTGTTACATTAGTTTGTCCTCCGAGATTTATTTTGGCACATTAAAAGAGATTTGGGTTAATAATTCATGGTGCGATTTATGGATTGTAGTGCCTGAGGTTCAATTGCAAGCATTGACTTAAAAGGAAAGCATTATTTTCACCCACTGTGTTTTTTGTGCCTTGATTTATAACTTCACTTTGATGGCCTTCAAACTATCGTAAAAAATTATTCAGGAGAAAAGTGAAGACCAGAAATATAATACTCTCAATACCTTTTCCAAAACAATTCCCATCTTTAAAGATATTATCTACAGTCTGTTTCCAGCATTAAGAATGGAAAGTGATGCAGGATACTGATCAATGGGCTATTCTATGGGCAGTATGCCTACACTGTGTGTATTTGTGGAGTGGCTATGGTCATTTCCATGTAAAAGGACCAATGAGCACCAATATGTGAAGTTCATAATAGCATATTCAAATTGGTAAATGAAGGCAAAGATCAATTTTTACACCATTTGCCATCTAAAAAATGACACATAGGAAAGGATCATCACCTTTATGTCTCCTAGACAAAACTGATAAAGAGAGTCTTTTTTCAAATAACTAAAATGTTGCTCCTGAGAAATGACCATGGATTGGTCTCACATTGATCATTGTATGAGTTCTCTAAATTCTCCTAAATGTGCATCATTTCAACTACCTCAATTCATGCAAAAAAAAGAAAAGAATAACAAAATCTCAATTAAATCTGACTCCAAATAATTAGTCCATCTCAAACATGCTTCACTTGTCACAGACAAGTATCACAATATATCATCTAGGATCTATCTCAATATTACAAAATATGAGTTCTCTAAATTGTCTTAGAGCAGGTAGCCTGGCGGGTAGGAGTGTTGGCCCAGTAAGTGAAAGGTTGCTAGATTGAATCCCGATGGTCATTCTGTCCCTGAGTAAGGCAGTTAACCCCCAACAACTACTCCCCGGGCGCAGATGATGTTGATTAAGAAAGCCCCCCCCGTACCTCTCTGATTCAGAGGTTGGGTTAAATGCGAAAGACACATTTCAGTTGAAGGCAGTTAAATTTTTACTATGAATCTCAATTATGTATCCTATTGCTCAGATTTAGCTCTTGAAGATATGCTGATGAGATCTCCTTTATTAATACAACTCAAATACATCTTAAATGTAGACTCTCAATCTAAGATCATATGTGTCAAACAATAGCTTCTATTTTATATATTTGTCAGACATGAAGGAGCACTACATGATTCAAAATTGAGAAGATCCAATTAATCTCAGAAGATCCGAAAAATACCTATATAGGCATAAGTAATGGCTTTGACTTCTGGTCAAACAAATGGAAAAGAGGCCTTTTTCATCTACCAGAAAAAGTCTTAAAAGATATTAGAAATACATCAAAACATAATAATATTGATGTAAAGACCCCTGACAAGCAATATCAATACTTGGAGAAATGATTTGCCTTCTGTAAGTTTAAGAAATATTGCCTTGATCCTTGTAAATCCATTACCAAAAACCCATATATATTTAAGATATTTTCAAATTTCTCTCCCTCATCAGGAGGGAGGATAATGAAAGTTCACATACAAGTAAAGGTAGACCTACCAATTAGTTCGTGTTTTTACTGATATACATTTTTGTTTATCAATTATCAAGTGATTGAAACTCGTAATTGTTTAACAAAAATCAGTACCGTAATTACTGCAATTTAATTGGCCCCATTGGGGGCCAATTCTCTCTCTCTCTCTCAGCATCCACACTCACTAAGCACCGTCCAACACTGGACATCCACAGACATTGAAAAGTAGTTTATGTTTGGTTAGTTGCCCTGGCCCTGATTTCAAGGTCCACAGAAGTATTTCGGGCCGGTACGGATTGGCTTTGATTTGTCCCAAACATAGATGTCCATGATTGGTGACCGGACATTCATAACCATAATTATGCATTTCTGTACAGATCAGGGACCAATTATCTATTTACGTTACCATAATTCTGTTACCAGCTGTAAATCACTTCACTTACTGTAGTTCAATAACCAAAATAGATTTTTTCAAACTCAAGGTGTCATGTTATAGCTGATACATAATTCTTTCTGCAGACATCTTTGGAAAATGTGGTCGCATAAAAAAAAGAGGGGGACTTTTTTTTTACCAGACTTTGCGTCTGCACAGTTCTTCCAGTCATTGAGTTTTATGACATTTTCTGTGTAAATTGTTAAAGGTAGTCCTTCTGCATAGAGTTGTATGGTTTATTAAACTTTGAATTCAATGGTTTTTGTTTGGCATACATTTAAAGTGAAAACTCTGAGTCTCATCGTAATTCCATTACCATGGAATTGCCCCTCTTCTACCATTAGCATCTTGAAGAGAGAGAAGGTCTATGGTTTGTCTAACATTATTGAAGAAGTCTGAAAATTGTTCATTGATGTTGTTCATAGAATCGCTCATTGTCTGTTTGATCAAGAATCCTTGAATCAACCCCTCGATTTGATTAGATTAGATGCAAGCTCCAGGTTTCTTATTATGATCAAGTGCACTTAAGATTGAATAGAGCCCTTAAATCAATGAGACAATCTGTGAAGCTGAAGCATTACAGATTCCACTATGGAAATGTGAAGGTAATTTCCGAATACATGGCCATTTCTTTAACATGGCTTCCAGCTGAGCCTTTTGGAGCCTACTTTGGTAAAATCCTGGTTTTGTTGACTATTGGTATTCCTCAAAAATAAACTCAAGCCTCTAAATATTCTCTCTGACTCTAGGAATTATAACTGAATGAAAGCCATTCTAAGCACTTGGCATTTTTTCCATTTCTAAAACAGTTTTCTGCCACTTCCCAGGGAAATTAATAAGAGATAATAGAATCCATTCCAAATATAATATAAAGAGGGAATCAGCAGTAAGAATGGCACTTGCCTGCAATTTTCTGAAAGGAACCTGCATTATGTCTCCATGGTGATGATACATTTTCATTTTCATTTCCTGTTTATTTCACCCTCTGAAGCTATGGAAACCGGGAGTTGATTTAAATGTCCTTTACTCCCCGTCTCTTTCTCCCATTGCCTTTGATTAATATATTTAATTTTCAGCTTGAAAGCAAAAAAGGGAGATATTCTAAACTGAGAAAAAAATTGCCTTATGACACAGAGGAGCTTAAAGCGAGCTGAAAGGTGGAGGAAATAGGCAGGATATAAAACTCCCATTCGGGTCCACTGATGAAATATGAAGGATTGTCTGAAACCATGTAACAAATCGTGGTATTTAGCTAATGAAATGGGCTTTATTCAAACCCAGAGCAACCCTAAAAAAGTGCCTGTCTCTACTGTGCCCTGTGTATAGAAAGTGGTTTCATTCTCTTACCACAGTCAGACAGGCATAAAATTCTACAGTACGCAATCATTTACCTTGCTCAGATTTCTCTGGCAACCTTGTAAACACAAATGACTTTGTGCATTTTCCTGCATCTTTCTGTGTTTCCTTGCCTGTGTTATGGCATATGAGTCAATGAGACATGATAATATAAGGCTGTGTGAGTATTCATGAGAAATCACCAGAGAATCAAAAACCCTGACCTTACCATGACCTCTCATCTCTCTGACATCGCCTCTAAAGGAATATGTGCATATTTTAATCCGCAGGGTCTTGGATAATGAACACGTAGTACCACCCTCCACCTCATCTTTCTCCCGTGAGGGATGATCATCTGGAATGGCTCAGATACCCATTGTGTGTGCAGGCAGTGGAACTGGAATGTCACTGGGGAATATTACACCTGTGCTTCCATGGGACTTACTGAGCAAAGGGAGAGGGGAGACAAGGGGATGTGGAATTATGGAAAACTGAAGCATTGAGCTTATTGAACAGACAGACCCTAGGAATAACTTGGCCTCAGACCAGACATGTCCACTACTGGCCTGAAGAGCTCCCCTCTGTTTAAGCATGGAACAACTGGGGTCTCTAATGGTGTAAAGCATCAATGCAGATTTTTAATGGTCACCCACAGGGGTGCATGTTTTTGTTCTTACTCAGCACTAACACACCCAATTCAACTAATTACCAATCCTCAACCCCTTGATTAGTTCCAACGTTGATGAGTTACATCAGGTGGGATAGAAGAAAACATTTGAAGCCTTGTGGATCTACTCTCCAGATAAAAAAAATCCTGCCCTAAGGTATCAGCTGTGATGTATAGTATATAAAGCAGTCGCCATCAGTGCAGATTTTAGTGGATGGTACTCATCTATACATAAAGGTGGTGATTTATTGTCCAACCTTATGCAATATCTCTGTGAGGTAATTTGTATCAGAGTTAATTTCCTTCTAATGAGTATGAGCGATTAATTCATGTGCATGATGAATGGTTCGTCAGCAGGAAGCCAACCAAAGCAAAGCGCTGCCTGTGGGGGTCTGTGGGGAAAGACTACACCAGGGGCACTTAGCTGGAATAAGTAGGTCTGCCCTCAACCGCAGTCTTTACTTCCACCCTCTGTATGGTAATGAGCTATGATAGAGAAACAAATGCTATTTAACAAAACACAAAACAAAATTAACTAAATAAAAAAAAAAATATATAGAATATTTAAAATGTATTTGGATACATCATCCCATTTTAAATCAACCAATATAGTATCTTAATGACTAGATATTTTTTACCATTTTGATAATTGTGCCACCAGTAAGAATAGTAACACCAATGATTGTAACACCAAATTATATATTTTTGGTAAATGAGGATTTTCTGACTAATAGATTGGCGCCGCCCTGTGTGGTAGCCTGTTAATCAGCTCCCATTGTTCGTGCGTTAACCACTTTAAGGTCTGTTTTTTTTTGCAACAGTTGAACTATAATAGTTCAGGATTATGGAGTGCTACTTACGAAGGTTTTAGCGGTCCTTTTTATCACTGAGACACTTTTTATTATTCTCAGCGCCGAACATACACGCTAGTCCTAAATTATTTACAACAGAGCTCAGCTCCTGGATTTAGCACACTCAGCGCTATTGCACCCCAGGGAAAAGTTCGATATTCCGGACGAGTTGAAAAGGTGACGACGTGGATGCAGGGCAGGTCGGAAGTGTAAGGCAAAGCTGAGTAAGTACAAGCCGGCTATACCGTCTATCATTATGGGCAACGTGAGATCGCTACACAACAAGGTGGATGATCTTGAGGGTCTGGTCCATGGACAAAGAGACTACCGGGAAGCTAGCCTATTGTGCTTTACAGAGACATGGCTGAATGATAACATCCCCATAGAGAACGTAACTATCGGCGGTTTCCAGACCATCAGAGAGGACAGGGATAACGCTTCTTCCGGTAAGGGAGGGGGGCTGGCTTTATTAGTTAACAACAGATGGTGTAATCCGAGCCATATTACTGTTAAGGAAAATTTTTGTAGCCCGGACATTGAGCTGTTAGCCGTTAGCCTGAGACCCGACTTGTTATATGCTAATGTGAAGGATGCATACAACTCCACTCCCTCCCCTCGGTAGATCGGATCACAACATTGTCCACCACACCCCACTCTATAGGCCTATGGTCCAACAGCAGCCAGTGACCACAAGGACCATTAGGAGATGGTCCCCGGAGACAAATGAGGCCCTACAGGACTGCTTTGAAACAACAGACTGGTATGTGCTCTGTGAGGCTCATGGGGAGGACATTGATGGTCTTACAGACTGCATAACGGACTACATCAATTTTTGTGTAGACAACACTGTACCCATCAGGAAGGTACGTTGTTTTCCAAATAATAAACCCTGGGTCACTAGCGACCTGAAGGCCCTGCTGAATGAGAAGAAGAGGGCCTTCAAGGAGGGCGACAAGGACAAATTGAAATGCATCCATAGGGAGCTGAAGTTTCAGTTTGCTGAGGGGAAGAGAGAGTATAAGGAGAAGATGGAGGACAAGCTGAGGCAGAGCCAGGTGAGAGAGGTGTGGAAGGGTATGAGAAATATCACTGGCTTCAAAAAGTCAAAACAGTGTGCAGGAGGGGACCCAGGACCGAGCCAATGAGCTGAACCAATTTTTTAACAGGTTTGATACTGGCCCTGTCCACCTCCCCTCCAGCTCTCCAGGCCACACACCCTCACAGCTGTCCACCCCCACTTTGCTCACAACACCTATGTTGAGACAATGAGCGACCCCCTCCCCACCTCCCTCTGCAACACCTCCCTTCCCCCCACCTCTGGACTGATCCTCAACACCCCCCTTCCCCCCACCTGGGCTGGCTTTCACCACCAACCAAGCAAAGAGAGAGCTGGAGAAAATACATCAGTGGAAAGCGGTGGGCCCTGATGGCATCAGCCCAAGGGCGCTTAGGGTCTGTGCTGATCAATTGTGTGGAATACTCCAGCGACCTTTCAACCTTAGCCTGAGCCTGGAAAGGGTCCCTGTGCAGTGGAAAATCTCCTGCCTGGTCCCAGTGCCCAAGAAGGCGCACCCCACTATCCTGAATGACTTCAGACCTGTAGCGCTAACATCCCACATCATGAAGACCCTGGAAAGGTTAGTCCTCGCTCACCTCAGACCCCTGGTGTGTACATCACTGGACCCCCTGCAGTTCGCATACCAGAGCAACATCAGGGTGGATGATGCAATCATCTACCTTCTGCAGAGGGCCTACTCAAACCTGGACAACGCAGGTTGCACTGTGAGGGTTATGTTTTTTGACTTCTCCAGTGCCTTCAACACCATTCAGCCCCTGCAAGTGGGTGAGAAGATTAAGAGGATGAAAGGGGAAGCACCCTTAGTCTCCTGGGTTACGGACTACCTGACCGGTAGGCCACAATTTGTGCTGCTACAGAGCTGTGTGTCAGAACGGGCAGTGAGCAACACAGGGGCCCCCCTGGGAACGGTCCTGTCCCCCTTCCTGTTCACCCTCTACACTTCAGATATAACTCTGAAACATGCCACCTACAGAGGTTTTCGTATGACTTCGCTATTGTAGGGTGCATCAGTGGTGGGCAGGAGGAGGAGTACAGGAGCACAATCAATGACTTTGTGGTGTGGTGTGAGCAGAACCACCTTCAGCTCAACATCAACAAAACAAAAGGAGATGGTGGTGGACTTCAGGAGAACCAAGGCCCAACCAACTGCAGTCCCTATACAGGGGATAGATGTGGAAATTGTTGGCATACAAGTTCCTGGGTGTCCATATGGGCAACAGGCTGGAATGGGCTGGTAACACCGGGGCTCTCCACAAAATTGGCCAGAGCTGACTCTACTTTCAGAGGAAGCTCAGGTACTTCAACGTGTGCAGTAAACTACTGCATACTTTCTACCAGTCTGTGGTGGCCAGTGCTATCTTTTTTGTTGTGCTGGGGCGCCAACATAAAGGCCAGTGATGCTTCTCGGGTAAATAAGCTGATCAGGAAGGCTAGCTCTGTTCTGGGGATTAGCCTTGACACTCTAGAGGAGGTGGCGGAGAGACGGATCCTGGCCAAACTGCTGGCCATCATGGACAACGTCACCCACCCTCTGCATTCCATGGTTAGGACACAGAGGAGCACCTTCAGTCACAGACTGATCCCACCACGGTGTGCCAGAGAGTGCTAGAGGAGGTCCTTCCTGCCGGCGGCTATTAGACTATTTAATGCCTCACCGGGGTGCCGTGCCGTCGGCAACACAGACCTGGAACTGTTGGGGTGTTAGGACCTAGTTTAACAATTAGGCATCCATTCGTGAGTAACGCTGGTCTGTAATCACTCATTCACTCAGGACTTATTAATTCAGGTCTGTATATACAGTGGGGAGAACAAGTATTTGATACACTGCCGATTTTGCAGGTTTTCCTACTTACAAAGCATGTAGAGGTCTGTAATTTGTATCATAGGTACACTTCAACTGTGATTTTTAAATGATTAATTTGCATTTTATTGCATGACATAAGTATTTGATCACCTACCAACCAGTAAGAATTCTGGCTCTCACAGACCTGTTAGTTTTTCTTTTAAGAAGCCCTCCTGTTCTCCACTCATTACCTGTATTAACTGCACCTGTTTGAACTCGTTACCTGTAGAAAAGACACCTGTCCACACACTCAAACAGACTCCAACCTCTCCACAATGGCCAAGACCAGAGAGCTGTGTAAGGACATCAGGGATAAAATTGTAGACCTGCACAAGGCTGGGATGGGCTACAGGACAATAGGCAAGCAGCTTGGTGAGAAGGCAACAACTGTTGGCGCAATTATTAGAAAATGGAAGAAGTTCAAGATGACGGTCAATCTCCCTCAGTCTGGGGCACCATGCAAGATCTCACCTCGTGGGGCATCAATGATCATGAGGAAGGTAAGGGATCAGCCCAGAACTACACGGCAGGACCTGGTCAATGACCTGAAGAGAGCTGGAACCACAGTCTCAAAGAAAACCATTAGTAACACACTACACCGTCATGGATTAAAATCCTGCAGCGCACGCAAGGTCCCCCTGCTTAAGCCAGCGTATGTCCAGGCCCGTCTGAAGTTTGCCAATGACCATCTTGATGATCCAGAGGAGGAATGGGAGAAGGTCATGTGGTCTGATGAGACAAAAATAGAGCTTTTTGGTCTAAACTCCACTTGCCGTGTTTGGAGGAAGAAGAAGGATGAGTACAACCCCAAGAACACCATCCCAACCGTGAAGCATGGAGGTGGAAACATCATTCTTTGGGGATGCTTTTCTGCAAAGGGGACAGGACGACTGCACCATATTGAGGGGAGGATGGATGGGGCCATGTATCGCGAGATCTTGGCCAACAACCTCCTTCCCTCAGTAAGAGCATTGAAGATGGGTTGTGGCTGGGTCTTCCAGCATGACAACGACCCGAAACACACAGCCAGGGCAACTAAGGAGTGGCTCCGTAAGAAGCATCTCAAGGTCCTGGAGTGGCCTAGCCAGTCTCCAGACCTGAACCCAATAGAACATCTTTGGAGGGAGCTGAAAGTCCGTATTGCCCAGCGACAGCCCCGAAACCTGAAGGATCTGGAGAAGGTCTGTATGGAGGAGTGGGCCAAAATCCCTGCTGCAGTGTGTGCAAACCTGGTCAAGAACTACAGGAAACGTAGGATCTCTGTAATTGCAAACAAAGGTTTCTGTACCAAATATTAAGTTCTGCTTTTCTGATGTATCAAATACTTATGTCATGCAATAAAATGCAAATTAATTACTTAAAAATCATACAATGTGATTTTCTGGATTTTTGTTTTAGATTCCGTCACTCACAGTTGAAGAGTACCTATGATAAAAATTACAGACTTCTACATGCTTTGTAAGTGGGAAAATCTGCAAAATCGGCAGTGTATCAAATACTTGTTCTCCCCACTGTACATATTCCTATACAGTTGTTTTATAATATATCTTGCAATATTGTAAGTAATTCTTGGACTGAACTTATGTAGTCATTCACTCAGGAATGCACATTAGTATCCTGTCAGTTGTATCTTTTTTCATTGCTTTTAGTATATCGAATGTGCAATACGTGCATTCATCTGTAATTAAACCCTGCACTAAGGACTGTATTTTAAGGGAATTATTATTGTTACCCTACATTATATCATACTCACATTTAGCTATTTAAGTATCTTTGTCATTTACCTGTACAGTTAATGTAACCATGCAAATATTCACTTACCTGTACATTTACCTGTACAGTTAATTTAACCATGTTAAATATTTACTTACCTGTTCATGGAAACTTTTTAAAAGGAGGGTGGTGCTTGAAATCATTGTTCTTCCTCTGTCAACCATGGTTACCTGCAAGAAAACCCATGCCGTCACAAAAAGGGCTTCACAGGCAAGGATATTGCTGCTGGTAAGATTGCACCTAAATCAACCATTTATCGGATCATCAAGAACTTCAAGGAGAGAGGTTCAATTGTTGTGAAGAAGGCGTCAGGGCGCCCAAGAAAGTCCAGCAAGCGCCAGGACCGTCTCCTAAAGTTGATTCAGCTGCGGGATCGGGGCACCACCAGTGCAGCGCTTGCTCAGAAATGGCAGCAGGCAGGTGCAAGTGCATCTGCACGCACAGTGAGGCGAAGACTTTTGGAGGATGGCCTGGTGTCAAGAAGGGCAGCAAAGAAGCCACTTCTCTCCAGGAAAAACATCAGGGACAGACTGATATTCTGCAAAAGGTACAGGGATTGGACTGCTGAGGACTGGGGTAGAGTCATTTTCTCTGATGAATCCCCTTTCCGATTGTTTGGGCCATCCGGAAAACACCTTGTCCGGAGAAGACAAGGTGAGCGCCACCATCAATCCTGTGTCAAAACATCAACATTTTGGGTCCATGGCCAGGAAACTCCCCAGACCTTAATCCCATTAAGAACTTGTGGTCGATCCTCAAGAGGCGGGTGGACAAACAAAAACACACAACTTCTGACAAACTCCAAGCATTGATTATTCAAGAATGGCCTGCCATCAGTCAGGATGTGGCCCAGAAGTTAATTGACAGCATGCCAGGGCGGATTGCAGAGGTCTTGAAAAAGAAGGGTCAACACTGCAAATATTGACTCTGCATAAACTGAATGTCATTGTCAATGAAAGCCTTTTGACACTTATGGAATACTTGTAATTATACTTCAGTGTACCATAGTAACTACTGACAAAGATCTAAGAACACTGAAGCAGCAAACTTTGTGGAGACCAATACTTGTGTCATTCTCAAAACTTTTGGCCACAACTGTATTATTACCCTCACTTACAATTAAAGTCGGAAATTTACATTCATCCAACTTCCCACAATAAGTTGGGTGAATTTTGGTCCATTCCTCCTGACAGAACTGGTGTACCTGAGTCAGGTTTGTAGGCACACGCTTTTTCAGTTCTGCCCACAAATTTTCTATAGGATTGAGGTCAGAGCTATGTGATGGCCAGTACCTTGACATTGTTGTCCTTAAGCCATTTCGCCACAACATTGGAAGTATGCTTGGGTTCATTGTCCAATTGGGAGACCCATTTGTGACCAAGTTTTAACTTCCTGACTAATGTCTTGAGATGTTGCTTTAATATATCCACATAATTTTCCTTCCTCATGATGCCATCTATTTGTGAAGTGCACCAATCCCTCCTGCAGCAAAGCACCCCACAACATGATGCTGCCACCCCCGTGCTTCACGGTTTGGATGGTGTTCTTCGGCTTGCAAGCGTCCCCCTTTTTCCTCCAAACATAACGATGGTCATTATGGCCAAACAGTTCTATTTTTGTTTCATCAGACCAGAGGACATTTCTCCAAAAAGTACGATCTTTGTCCCCATGTGCAGTTGCAAACCGTTGTCTAGCTTTTTTATGGCGGTTTTGGATCAGTGGCTTCTTCCTTGCTGAGTGGCCTTTCAGGTTATGTCGATACATTACTCGTTTTTCTGTGGATATAGATACTTTTGTACCTGTTTCCCCCTGCATCTCCACAAGGTCCTTTGCGGTTGTTCTGGGATTGATTTGCACTTTCGCACCAAAGTATGTTCATCTCTAGAAGACAGAACGCGTCTCCTTCCTGAGAGGGATGACGGCTGCGTGGTCCCATTGTTTGTACAGATGAACGTGGTACCTTCAGGCATTGAACAAGACTTGTGGAGGTCTACAAATTTGTTCTGAGATCTTGGCTGATTTCTTTTGATTTTCCCATGTCGAGCAAAGAGGCACCTTGTTTGAAGGTAGGCCTTGAAATACATCCACAGGTACACCTCCAATTGACTCAAATTATGTCAATTAGCCTATCAGAAGCTTCTAAAGCCATAACATCATTTTCTGTAATTTTCCAAGCAGGTTAAAGGCACAATCAACCTAGTGTATGTAAACATCCGACTGTATACGAATATGTACAGTGGGGAGAACAAGTATTTGATACACTACCGATTTTGCAGATTTTCCCACTTACAAAGCATGTAGAAGTCTGTAATTTTTATCATAGGTACTCTTCAACTGTGAGTGAAGGAATCTAAAACAAAAATCCAGAAAATCACATTGTATGATTTTTAAGTAATTAATTTGCATTTTTTGTGAAGTGCACCATAAGTATTTGATACATCAGAAAGGCAGAACTTAATATTTGGTACAGAAACCTTTGTTTGCAATTACAGAGATCCTACGTTTCCTGTAGTTCTTGACCAGGTTTGCACACACTGCAGCAGGGATTTTGGCCCACTCCTCCATACAGACCTTCTCCAGATCCTTCAGGTTTCGGGGCTGTCGCAGGGCAATACGGACTTTCAGCTCCCTCCAAAGATTTTCTATTGGGTTCAGGTCTGGAGACTGGCTAGGCCACTCCAGGACCTTGAGATGCTTCTTACGGAGCCACTCCTTAGTTGCCCTGGCTGTGTGTTTCGGGTCGTTGTCATGCTGGAAGACCCAGCCACGACCCATCTTCAATGCTCTTACTGAGGGAAGGAGGTTGTTGGCCAAGATCTCGCGGGGACCTTGCGTGCGCTGCAGAATTTTAATCCATGACGGTGTAGTGTGTTACTAATGGTTTTCTTTGAGACTGTGGTCCCAGCTCTCTTCAGGTCATTGACCAGGTCCTGCTGTGTAGTTCTGGGCTGATCCCTCACCTTCCTCATGATCATTGATGCCCCACGAGGTGAGATCTTGCATGGTGCCCCAGACCGAGGGAGATTGACCGTCATCTTGACCTTCTTCCATTTTCTAATAATTGCGCCAACAGTTGTTACCTTCTCACCAAGCTGCTTGCCAATTGTCCTGTAGCCCATCCCAGCCTTGTGCAGATCTACAATTTTATCCCTGATGTCCTTACACAGCTCTCTGGTCTTGGCCATTGTGGAGAGGTTGGAGTCTGTTTGATTGAGTGTGTGGACAGGTGTCTTTTATACAGGTAACGAGTTCAAACAGGTGCAGTTAATACAGGTAATGAGTGGAGAACAGGAGGGCTTCTTAAAAGAAAAACTAACAGGTCTGTGAGAGCCGGAATTCTTACTGGTTGGTAGGTGATCAAATACTTATGTCATGCAATAAAATGCAAATTAATTATTTTAAAAAAATCATACAATGTGATTTTCTGGATTTTTGTTTTAGATTCCGTCTCTCACAGTTGAAGTGTACATATGATAAAAATTACAGACCTCTACATGCTTTGTAAGTAGGAAAACCTGCAAAATCGGCAGTGTATCAAATACTTGTTCTCCCCACTGTACATGTGGGACACAATACAGAAATCCGGGTAGCCATTTAATTAGCCGTTCAGGAGTCTTATGGCTTGGGGGTAGAAGCTGTTGAGAAGCCTTTGACCTAGACTTGGCACTCTGGTACCACTTGCCATGCGGTAGCAGAGAGAACAGTCTATGACTGGGGTGGCTGGAGTCTGACAAGTTTTTGGGCCTTCATCTGACACAGCCTGGTATAGAGGTCCTGGATGACAGGAAGCTTGGCCCCAGTGATGTACTGGGCCATACGCACTACCCTCTGTAGTGCCTTGCAGTCGGAGGCTGAGCAGTTGCCATACCAGGCAGTGATGCAACCAGTCAGGATGCTCTCAATAGTGCAGCTGTAGAACCTTTTGAAGATCTGAGGACCCATGCCAAATCTTTTCAGTCTCCTGAGGGGGAATAGGCTTTGTTGTGCCCTCTTCACAACTGTCTTGGTGTGTTTGGACCATTCTAGTTGTTGGTGATGTGGACAGCAAGGAACTTGAAGCTCTCAACCTGCTCCACTGCAGCCCCGTCGATGACAATGGGGGCGTGCTCGGTCCTCCTCTTTTTCCTGTAGTCCACAATCATCTCCTTTATCTTGATTATGTTGAGGGAGAGGTTGTTATCCTGGCACCACATGGCCAGGTCTCTGACCTTCTCCCCATAGGCTGTCTCGTCGTTGTCGGTGATCAGGCCACTGTTGTGTCATCTGCAAACTTAAAATGGTGTTGGAGTCGTGCCTGGCCATGCAGTCATGGGTGAACAGGGAGTACAGGAGGGGACTGAGCACACACCCCTGAGGGGCCCCAGTGTTTAGGATCAGTGTGGCAGATGTGTTGTGACCTACCCTTACCACCTGGGGGCACCCCATCAGTAAGTCCAGGATCCAGTTGCAGTGGGATGTGTTCAGTCCCAGGATCCTTAGCTTAGTGATGAGCTTTGAGGGCACTATAGTGTTGAATGCTGAGCTGTAGTCAATGAAGAGCATTCTCACGTAGGTGTTCCTTTTGTCCAGGTGGGAAAGGGCAGTGTGGAGTGCAATAGAGGTTGCATCATCTGTGGATCTGTTTGAGCAGTGTGCAAATTGGAGTGGGTCTAGGGTTTCTGATATAATGGTGTTAATGTGAGCCATGACCAGCCTTTCAAAGCACTTCATGGCTACAGATGTGAGTGCTACGGGTCTGTAGACATTTAGGCAGGTTACCTTAGTGTTCTTGGGCACAGAGACTATGGTGGTCTGCTTGAAACATGTTGGTATTACAGACTGAAATCAGTGACATGTTGAAAATGTCAGTGAAGACAGTTGCCATTTGGTCAGCATCCTGGTAAGCCGTCTGGCCCAGCAGCCTTGTGAATGTTGACCTGTTTAAAGCTCTTACTCACATCGGCTATGGAGAGCGTGATCACAGTCATTCGGAACAGCTCTCATTCATGCCTCAGTGTTGCTTGCCTTGAAGCGAGCATAGATGTGATTTAGCTTGTCTGGTAGGCCCGTGTCACTGTGGAACTCGCGGCTTTGCTTCCCTTTGTAGTCTGTAATAGTTTGCAGGCCTTGCCACATCCGACGAGCGTCGGAGCCGGTGTATTACGATTGGTCTGGAAAAGTTCTCATGAAGGATCTGTACTTTGCTCCAATCATCTTTGCCTCAATCCTGACTAGTCTCCCAGTCCCTGCCACTGAAAACATCCCCACAGCATGATGCTGTCAACTGTGGGTCCTTATATAGGTGTGTGAGCGCCTTTTTAAATCATGTCCAATCAATTGAATTTACCATAGGTGGACTCCAATCAAGTTGTAGAAACATCAAGGATGATCAACAGAACCAGGATGCACCTGAGCTCAATTTTGAGCCTCATAGAAAAGGGTCTGAATTCTTATGTAAATAAAAGTTCTGTTTACTATTTTTTATACATTTGCTAACATTTAAAACCTGTTTTCTCTTTGTCATTATTGGTCATAAATACATTTTAGAATAAGGCTGTAACGTAACAAAATGTGGAAAAAGTAAAGGGTTTTGAACACGTTCAGGTTCTTATTAAATACTTTAAGTAAAATTTAAATGTATTTGTCACATTGTCATTTTAAAGGGTTTTTACAAGTTGCCAAAGTCATGGGACAGCATTGGTCACCACAATTCAATAATGACTCATTAAATTAGAATAATTTGTGTATACAACGTTGATTGCAGATAGATTCAGTCTGAAAACGCAATAATTTGCCTATTCTGCACTCCCACAAAATGTGTGATAGGCAATGTAAAATGTTGAATAATGCAGATTCTCAAGTCAATGTGAAAATGTGCATATTCTGCACAGTCATTTATACTCACACACATTCTAGCTTGTAGCAAAACATGAGTTGTGTAAGAGAGGATTATTTCACTCAAAACATTTTAAAAAAGTTATTAGAACTTGAAACCTGCCTTCGTTAAATGCATAGAGCTGCTTCAAACCTATCCGTTGTGGAATGACAATAGCAATCTCAGAGGAAAAGACAAGGACAATGTTTTATTCCAGACACTGTAGTGAATGATGAATGTCCTTGTCTGTACTGTTTTTATTTTCTTTAGATACATAGCTCACTTCCACTAATACAGGTCAGAGATGAAACTTTCACTAATGTTCCTGTTCCATATGTTCCTGTGATTGAGGAGATGGTATACAGTCTCTGTAAAGCCTTGATGTTACCAAAGTCGACATCAAAACAACATTATAATAGCACTATTAGAGTTAAGGTGTCTGCATTCATACTGCAGGTTCTGTTTTCTCCTAGCATAATTTGGCTAAGCGAAGCGAACATCTTTGCTCGCATACTCCCTAAAGACCTTTGAAAAAAGCTAATATTTCTGTTTGTCCCTCTTGAGCCACCGTAGCATCAACATAGTCGAAATGTTTTCCTTAAAGTAGTCGGAGATTTGAGCAATTCTTAATTTCGCTAAGACCTTTGGTTCAGTCATTCTCAAGTGAAAAATGTGCATGAAAACTAGTAGTGCACTGCACACAGTACAGCCTAGCTATCACAGCTCAGGATAAGACCCATATGCAGACAGTAAAAAAAAACGTTTTACAAAAACAGGGGGCAGGCAAACAGGTCAAGGGCAGGCAGAGGTCAGTAATCCAGGGCAGTGTCACAAAATACAGGGTCAAGGCAGGCAGAATGGTCAAAACAGGGACTAGAGAGAAACAGGAGTACGAGAAAAACCCTGGTAGGCTTGACGAGACAAGACGAACTGGCAACAGACAGAACACAGGTATAAAATGCACTGGGTATAAATGGGTAAGATGGGCGACACCTGGAGGGGGTGGAAACAAGCACAAAGACAGGTGAAACAGATCAGGGTGTGACACTAGCTGCTGTTGCACTCGCTTGTTGAATGCCAGCAATCACTTCAATGAAAAATCCCGCCCACATTTCCCACCCCTACTGTTGACCAATCAGCTCCGAAGGGACGTAGGCGTCGGCTACCGAACTTCGACTTGCCTCAAGAAGATGTGAACAGCAAAATATATTTTTAACAAAACTGCTGAACACCAAAACAAACAAAAATGTCACAATATTTCATCATAATACAGTGAGCTCCAAAATAATTGGGACAGTGACAGTTGTTGTTTTGGCTCTGTACTACAGCAATTTGGATTGGAAATGATACAATGAATGAGGTTAAAGTGCAGACTGTATGGTTTAATTTGAGGGTATTTTCATCCATATCGGGTGAACTGTTTAGAAATTACAGCACTTTTTGTACATAGTCCCCCTATTTTAGGAGAACGAAAGTATTGGGACAAATTCACTTGTGTATTAAAAGGTAGTAAAAAGTTAAGTATTTGGTCCCATTGGTTCATAGCACACAATGATTACAGAAAGCTTGTGTCTACAAATTTGTTGAATGCATTTGCTGTTTGTTTTGGTTGCGTTTAAGATTATTTTGTGCACAATAGGAATGGATGGTAAATACTGTGTTATGTCATTTGAGTCAATTTTATTGTAAATAAGAATATCATGTTTCACTTCTACATTAATGTGGATGCTACCATGATTACAGACAATCCTGAATGAATCATGAATAATGATGAGTTAGAAAGTTAGACCCAACTCAATATTAGGAAGGTGTTCGTAATGTTTGGTATACTCAGTGTATAAGTGAATTTGTCCCAATACTTTTAGTCCCCTAAAAATGGGGGTACTATGTACAAAAAGTGCTGAAATTCCTAAACGGTTCACTAAATATAGATTAAAATAGCCTCAAAATATAGCTTACAGACTGCACTTTAACCCCACAGTCATTGTATAATTTCAAATCCAAAAGTGCTGGAGTACAGAGCCAAAACAAAGAATGTCACTATACTTTGAGCTCACTGTATATGCGCAAACTGTTGACTGTGAAGCACGCAAGTCTTAACATGATCATATTATTAGACAGGGGAATAAGTGGAGTTTAAAATACATTCTCCCTTGTATAGGTGACAACAGCTGTGCCACAACCTCTAACCCACACACAGTCATTTTACAAAATAAAGGGATGATATAAATTATTCACAAAGACCATGGACAAATCTCCTCAATTATAATATTCTATAAACACGTCTTGATAAAATGATTCACACAGGACCACAGCTACTTAGAAGGTCAGGTAATTAACCAACACAATACGAGGGGCGTTCGCTATCGCAATCAAATGTGTGGCTACGTCCCTCTTGCTAAAAAACACGGCAGACACAGCTGCTCCCACTTATTATTGAGCCCGTTGTGCTGGGTCAGGTAGGTTAATCATAGTAACAAAAAGGCTGAGTCATTCACTAATAGCACCCCTGGAAGATTACAGAACGGAGTCTGTTGAAGGTCAGAACCTCCAGGTTGTTCCACTGTCAATCATCATACTTTGCCGGTTGTTATCACAACAATACACCCATTCAGGACAGACTGGAAATGCCACAGTAACAATGAAAGGAAAAAGCTGAGATTTTTGTTGCTAGGTATTTTTCACTGGCATGCTCTACTTTGGGTATAAATGTACCAATCACCAGCCATTTTCACATTGGTTTCTGTAGCCTCATTCACCTCAGTCCATCTATAAACACAGCTACACAATTAGCCACTACACAACTCAGCATCGGGATTCAAATCTATAATTTAATACAGAGGGATCTGATCAAATCAATCCCAGAACAACAGCAAAGGACCTTGTGAAGATGCAGGGGGAAACAGGTACAAAAGTATCTATATCCACAGTAAAACAAGTCATGTATCGACATGCTGAGCAAGGAAGAAGCCACTGCTAAAAAAAACGCCATAATAAAGCCAGACTACGGTTTGCAACTGCACATGGGGACAAAGATCGTACTTTTTGGAGAAATGTCCTCTGGTCTGATGAAACAAAAATAGAACTGTTTGGCTATAATGTCCATCGTTATGTTTGGAGGAAAAAACCAGAGGCTTGCAAACCGAAGAACACCATCCCAACCATGAAGCACATGGGTGGCAGCATCATGTTGTGGCGGTGCTTTGCTGCAGGAGGGATTGGTGCACTTCACAAAATAGATGGCATCATGAGGAAGGAAAATTATGTGGAGATATCGAAGCAACATCAAGGCATCAGTCACTAAGTTAAAGCTTGGTCACAAATGGATCTTCCAAATGGACAATGGCCCCAAGCATACTTCCAAAGTTGTGGCAAAATGGCTTAAGGACAACAAAGTCAAGGTATTGGAGTGGCCATCACAAAGCCCTGACTTCAATGCTATAGAAGATTTGTGGGCAGAACTGAAACAAACGTATGTGCGAGCAAGGAGGCCTACAAACCTGACTCAGTTACACCAGTTCTGTCAGGATGAATGGGCCAGCATTCACCCAACTTATTGTGGGAAGCTTGTGGAAGGCTATTCAAAACATTTGACCCAAGTTAAACAATTTAAAGGGAATGCTACCAAGTACATGTAAACTTATGACCCACTGGGAATGTGATTAAATAAATAAAAGCTGAAATAAATCACTCTATTATTCTGACATTTCACATTCTTAAAATAAAGTGGTGATCCTAACTGACCTAAAACAGGGAATGTTTACTAGGATTAAATGTCAGGAATTGTGAAAAATGTATTTGGCTAAGGTGTATGTCACCTTCTGACTTCAACTGTACAGTATGTGGAGAGGAGCAGGTGTGACAGATGGATTACTAGGATCATTGAGAGTGTAAAGCATCACAATGATCATTCCTGCAGAGCATCTGCTATGCTCCAGGTATAAACAATGTGAAAAGTTAGGAATCGGTCTTCACATACTTGCTTACAGGCAAACCTTAACAAATGCAACAGCTAAAAAACAGGTTTCAAACTCAGTTGTGTGTGAGGACTATGATTTGCATTTGTATAGCACTTTACGAAACTCAGTGATTTACATTGTGTGGGGGTGACTCATTGCCTGGTAGCAGATCTGTCATAACTCCTGGCATACATATACTGTACATGGTATGATGACAGTTAAACATGGTAGAGGTAGATGGCTAAAGCACAACCAGATCTGCTACCAGGCTATGTAACCAACCATTTCCACCATAAATGTGTAGCAAGTGTATCCCTCAATACCCCTTTTCTCCAATGTACTGTAAGTTGACAGAGATAAAGCATACAATTAAAGCGTGACAAACTGTAAATAAAATGATCTTCAAACAGATGGTGCATAATTAGCCAAGTAGGCCCAGTGACCTTCACACCCGTAATCTAACACTGCCCTAACATTGATCCAATGTTAACATCTAACCCCGGCTGGAATATGATCGACTCAAAACACATGGTGTGTGTGTCGGACAAATCACTCAGACATGCAATTACTTCTGGCTGTGGGGTGATTTCTCTGGGAGGTCTGGAAGGAAACCCAAGCCCTTTCATTTGTGTCTGGGAATAAGAGGCTTTTCCAGGTTAATTAATTTGACAGACAAACCCCATTGTGCTTACTGTCAGCCAAAATACCAACCCTATTGGCTGCTCTCCTGAAGGGGGACTTTATGGTTCTTTGATTCCTGCTTGTTCAAAAGGGCCACACAGTGGCAGACCTGTAATTGACTAGCATGAGTGGGGCTCATGCCTTTAAAAAGGGCATGTTATTGAATGCCTGAAACAGCTCAGGCCTCTTTTAGAAAGCCATTATTTACTGGCTAGGCTGCAAGGATGAATTGAATGTTAAACCCAGGGAAAAGGAGACCTGTGAGTGTGTGTGTGTGTGTGTGTGTGTCACATTCTGGCTGAGAGGGGATGTGACTAGACACAGTTCAGTACCATAGATCCAACTACACCACCCTTGGTTTAGACCAAGACCATAGGGAGCTCTGAATAACACTAGCATTGGCTAAACAAGTTCTTTCAGTTTGGGGTTGACTGGAAGAACATGAAATGAGCTGAGGCATGTCACTTTTTTTGTTGTTGTATACATCTCCCAAGTTCAGATGGAGGATAACACCACAAATACAAACAGTTAAATCAAACAAAAAAAAAGTTTCAGTGCAGGTGAAGGGAAAGCATTAACATTATTTTTATCAAGGTAATACTTCTACAAAAACCAAGGCTTCCAAAGGCACTCTCCCACAGCTTCAACCAACGCCCTCTCACCCGTCGCTTCCCCTGGGCGTCCACACCACAAAGGAAACAGTTATAAATGGAGCAAGAGTCATTCCTTCCCTGGAGTGAAGCCAAATCATCCCACTACCAAAGAGTAGTAAAGCAGCCTTTACTGGTTCTAACAGCAGACCTTTCAGCCAGCTCTTAGCAAACTGTTGGAAAAAATGTTTGACCAAATACAATGCTACTTCTCTGTAAACAAATAAACAGAATTTCAGCATGCTTATAGAGAATGGCACTCAACATGTACTGCACTGACACAAATGACTGATTAGTTGAAAGAAAGATTGTGGGAGCTGTACTGTTAGATTTCAGTGCAGCCTTTGTTGTTATTGACAATAACCTGAAAACATGTGTTATGGATTTACAACCTCCGCCATCTAATAGAACTCAGAGGGTTTTCTAAAGTGTGGTGTACTGCAGGGCAGCTCTCTACTCTTTTCTATTTTAACCAATGATATTTTCTGCCACTGGTATTAAAACAAAGCATGCATGTATGCTGATGATTCAACCATATACGCACACATCAGCAACCATAGCCAATTAAGTCACTGGAACCCTTAAGATCTATAACTAAGAGCATTGTATTTGGTACAAATCATTCCCTAAGTTCTAGACCTCAGCTGAATCTGTTGATGGTGTGGCTGTTCAACAAGTTGAGACTAAATTACTTCGTATTACCTTAGATTGTCAACTGCCATGGTCAAAACATTTGATTCAATGGTTGAAAAAGATAGTCTGTCCACAAATCAAGTCCTGCAGGCTCTAGTTTGATATTATCTTGATTATTGTCCATTCATATGGTCAAGTGCTGCAAATAAAGACCTAGTTTAGCTGCAGCTGGCCCAGAACAGAGCAGCACATCTTGCTCTTCATTGTAATCAGAGGGTTAATATTAATACTATGCTTGCCAGTCTCATGGCTAAGAGTTGAAGAAATACTGACTGAGTCACTTGTTTTTATAAGAAACAATGTTGGAAATCAAGTCAACTTACACAGCACTGACACACGCCACCAGGGGTCTTTTCACAGTCCACAGGTCCAGAACAAATTAAAGAAAACATACAGAATTACACAGCGCCATAAGTGCATGGAACTCCCATTATTTTTAGTGAACAGCAAACCTGGTTTCAAAAAACTAAAAGGAACAGCTCATGGCACAACACCTCTCCGCAATGTAACCTACTTGTGTGTATGTACTGACACGTATGTGTAACTGATAGATGCACACAAACTACATGTTCATGTTTTTATATGCATAGAAAGTTGTCTGTAATGTATTTCACTATAACTACAAAGCAAAATCAGATTTCTAAAATGTTTGCAAATGTATTTAAAAAACAAACAGAAACACCTTATTTACGTAAGTATTCAGACCCTCTGATTCAAAGCAGTTGGGTTAAATGTGGAAGATGAATGCATTTTAGTTGAATGCATTGTTGTACAACTGACTAGGTATCCCCTTTCCCTTTGCTACAAGACTCGAAATTGAGCTACGGTGCATCCTGTTTCCATTGATCGTCATTGAGCTGTTTCTAAAACTTGGAGTCCACCTGTGGTAAAGTCAATTGACAGTGCATGTCAGAAGTGACGTCATTAATAGCTTATGCTTCCAGTAAAAACAAAGTTTAAACGAAGATCTAAAAGTTGCCATTGCATCCTCGAACATGGCTGCAATCGGTTGAGGAAATGGCAACTGTGTTTGAAGCCGAATGTGTGGCAAGTGAAGTATGTGATAATGGAAAAATGTGAAAAAGAATTAAACAAAATTAGCAAAAATTGTAGAAGACAGACCGGTCCAACAACACATTTCTTATTAGGCTGTATTTGTTGACAAGGAGATTAATTTGGGAAATTCATTTGTAATTGAGGACTGTTTTGGTTAATTATGTTGAACAGAAGCATGCACTGGATCTGGCAAAATTGTCCACGTCAAGTAACTTTTAGATTCAGAGAAGGTCACCCAAAAAGACAAGGCTGTATTCTCTAGCAAGGGTGCTGCAAAGTACTAAGTAAAGGGTCTGAATAATTATGTAAATGTGATTTCAGTTCAATTTTTTATACATTTGCAATAAGTTTCATTACGGGGTACTTGTTTGGCGCCGCCCTGAATACTTGTTTGGCGCCGCCCTGAGTGGTCGCCTGTTAAGCAGCTCCCGTCGTTCGTGCATAAATTGTTGTTTAGTTCGTTTTCTTTCGTCTCTTTTCTTTATTTTTATTTTGCTACAGTTGAACTATAATAGTTCAGGATTAGTTCAGGATTATGGATTTTAATCGCAGCTGAACGTCGACAGGAGTCGTCAACTGTTATTGTTTACAACAGAGCCCAGCTCCTGGATTTAGCCCACGCAGCGCTGCTGCTCCCCAGGGAAAAGTTTGATATTCCGGACGAATTGAAAAGACGACGCCGTGGACGTAGGGCGGGGGAAGTACAAGTACAAGCCGGCTATACCATCTATTATTATGGGCAATGTGAGGTGTCTACATAACAAAATGGATGAGCTGGAGGGACTTGTTCGTGGACAAAGGATTTATCGGGAAACGAGCCTAATGTGTTTTACTGAGACTTGGCTGAACGACAACATCCCCATACAGAACGTCAATATCGACGGTTTCCAGACCATCAGAGCGGACAGGGATCGCGTCTCTTCCGG
The DNA here is from genome assembly GCA_023634145.1 of Thymallus thymallus. Classification (NCBI taxonomy): domain Eukaryota; kingdom Metazoa; phylum Chordata; class Actinopteri; order Salmoniformes; family Salmonidae; genus Thymallus; species Thymallus thymallus. The sequence continues at coordinate 15,021,989 of CM042400.1, read as the reverse complement.
TAAGAGTAAGGGTGGTGGGCTGGCTTTATTAGTTAACAACAGATGGTGTCATCCGAACCATATTACTCTTAAGGAAAAGTTTTGTAGCCCGGACATTGAGCTGTTAGCCGTTAGCCTGAGACCCTACTATTTACCGAGGGAATTCACGGCGGCCATTGCTGTTATTGTTTACATCCCGCCCTCTGCTGACGCAAACGCAGCGTGTGACGTCATCCACTATGTTATCGCGAGGTTACAGACAGCGCATCCCAGTGCTTTCTTTGCCATTTCGGGGGATTTTAACCATGCATCTCTCTCTTCAACGCTGCCCACGTTCAAACAGTTCGTGAAGTGCCCAACCAGGAATAATAAAACTCTGGACTTGTTATATGCTAATGTGAAGGATGCATACAACTCCACTGCACTCCCTCCCCTCGGTAGATCGGATCACAACATTGTCCACCACACCCCACTCTATAGGCCTTTGGTCCAACAGCAGCCTGCAACCACCAGGACTATTAGGAGATGGTCCCCGGAGGCGAATGAGGCCCTACAGGACTGTTTTGAAACAACAGACTGGGATGTGCTCTGTGAGGCTCATGGGGAGGACATCGATGGACTCACTGACTGCATAACAGACTATATCAATTTTTGTGTAGACAACACTGTACCCACCAGGAAGGTACACTGTTTCCCAAACAATAAACCCTGGGTCACCAGCGACGTGAAGGCCCTGCTGAATGAGAAGAAGAGGGCCTTCAAGGAGAGGGACAAGGACAAGGACAAATTGAAATGCGTCCAGAGGGAGCTGAAGTTGCGGATTGCTGAGGGGAAGAGAGTGTATAAGGAGAAGATGGAGGACAAGCTGAGGCAGAGCCAGGTGAGAGAGGTGTGGAAGGGTATGAGAAATACTGGCTTCAAAAAGTCAAACAGTGGGCAGACGGAGGGGACCCAGGACAGAGCCAATGAGCTGAACCAATTTTTTAACAGGTTTGATACTGGCCCTGTCCACCTCCCCTCCAGCTCCCCAGACCACACACCCTCACGGCTGTCCCACCCCCACTTTGCTCACAGCACCTCTGCTGAGACAATCAGTGACCCCATCTCCTCCCCTGCTCCCCCTGGACTGATCCTCAACACCCCCCTTCCCCCCACCTCCCCAAATGGGCTGGCTTTCACCACCAACCAAGTGAAGAGAGAATTGGAGAGACTAAACCAGTGGAAAGCAGCGGGCCCTGATGGCATCAGCCCAAGGGTGCTGAGGGTCTGTGCTGACCAACTGTGTGGAATACTCCAGCGTCTTTTCAACCTTAGCCTGAGCCTAGAAAGGGTCCCTGTGCTGTGGAAAACATCCTGCCTCGTCCCAGTGCCCAAGAAGGCACACCCCACTGTCCTGAATGACTTCAGACCTGTAGCGCTAACATCCCACATCATGAAGACCCTGGAAAGGTTAGTCCTCGCTCACCTCAGACCCCTGGTGTGTTCATCAATGGACCCCCTGCAGTTTGCATACCAGCGCAACATCGGGGTGGATGATGCTATCATCTACCTTCTGCAGAGGGCCTACTCTCACCTGGACAACGCAGATTGCACTGTGAGGGTTATGTTGTTTGACTTCTCCAGTGCCTTCAATACCATTCAGCCCCTGCTACTGGGTGAGAAGATGAGGAGGATGAAAGTGAAAGCACCCTTAGTCTCCTGGGTCACGGACTACCTGACCGGTAGGCCACAATTTGTGCGACTACAGAGCTGTGTGTCAGAACGGGCAGTTAGCAACACAGGGGCCCCCCAGGGTACGGTCCTGTCCCCCTTCCTGTTCACCCTCTACACCTCAGATATAACTTCAGACATGCCACCTACAGAAGTTCTCGGATGACTCTGCTATTGTAGGGTGCATCAGGGGTGGGCAGGAGGAGGAGTACAGGAGCACAATCAGTGACTTTGTGTTGTGGTGTGAGCAGAACCACCTTCAGCTCAACATCAGCAAAACAAAGGAGATGGTGGTGGACTTCAGGAGAACCAAGGCACAACTGACTGCAGTCCCTATACAGGGGATGGATGTGGAAATGGTTGGGTCATACAAGTTCCTGGGAGTCCATATGGACAACAGGCTGGAATGGGCCGGTAACACCGGGGCCCTGTACAAAAAGGGCCAGAGCCGACTCTACTTTCTGAGGAGGCTCAGGTCCTTCAACGTGTGCAGTAAACTACTGCATACCTTCTACCAGTCTGTGGTGGCCAGTGCCATCTTTTTTGCAGTGGTGTGCTGGGGAGCAAACATCAAAGCCGGTGATGCTTCTCGGGTAAATAAGCTGATCAGGAAGGCTAGCTCTGTCCTGGGGATGAGCCTTGACACTCTAGAGGAGGTGGTGGAGAGACGGATCCTGGCCTAACTGCTGGCCATCATGGACAACGTCACCCACCCTTTGCACGCTATGGTTATGACGCAGAGGAGCACTTTCAGTCACAGACTGATCCCACCACGGTGTGCCAGAGAGCGCTACAGGAGGTCCTTCCTGCCGGCGGCTATTAGACTATATAATGCCTCACCGGGGTGCCGTGCCATCGGCAACATAGATCTGGAACTGTTGGGGTGCTAGGACCTAGTTTAACAATTATGCATCCATCCGTGAGTAACTCTGGTCCGTCAGCACTCAACCACTCAGGACCTATTTATTCATACAGGTCTGTATATACATACATACTCATGTACAGTTGTTATATTATATCACATGCAATATTGCAAGTAATTATTCGACTTAACCTACGTAGGCATTCACTCAGGAATGCATATTAGTATCCTGCCAGTTGCACCTTTTCTCATTGCTTTTAGTATATCGAATGTGCAATACGTGCAGTTGTCTGTAATTAAACCCTGCGCACTAAGGACTGTATTTTAAGGGAATTACTATTATTACCCCAAATGATATCATACACACATTTAGCTATTAAAGTATCTCTTCCTGTCATTTACCTGTACAGTTTGTGTAAACATGCAAGTATTCACTTATCTGTAAATATAACTGTATACCTAACTGTACAGCTAATTTAACCATGAAAAACTCTCACTTACCTGTTCATTTACCCAGTCTGTCTATTAAGTAAACTATTATTCCCTCGCTCATATCATACGCATTTTTAGCTACTGAAGTATTTCTCTGCCATCGACCTGTATAGTATAGTTAACCATCCAACATCCACCAATGTATAGTGTACATATTCAGCCAACCACTCATACTATGCAATGTCTTTTTATAGCTTTTTTTGCACTCCAGATATCTTGTATTTCTATACTTTTTCATACTGCTGCTCTATGTATCATGTACCGTGTATCTGTCTTTTGTGTACTTTCGTTGTGGCATTTTGCACCTGCCCTGTGTTTTGTTGTAGCTGCTTGACAATGAAATTTCCCCCCCGGGGGATCAATAAAGTACCTATCTATCTATTGTGTGTAGATTGAGGAAAAACCAATAATGTAATACATAAAATGTGGAAAGGCAAGGGTTTGAATACTTTCCGAATGCACTGTATATTGAAAAATGTTGACACCACACTTTCTGCACATGGCTCTTCAAACAATTTGTTTTTTGGGAAGTATAAGCTTATATCCCGAATAACGCCATAGCTTCACAGCAACAACAAATGGATTGACAGCAAAGGGAAACATGATGGGAGGTGCAAACCTGTAACTGATACTAGGCTACTGCGCTTAACAACTGCAAAATGGAGATCTCATTAATATTGTGGAAAAACTTAGTGGGGAGAACAAGTATTTGATACGTTGCCGATTTTGCAGGTTTTCCTACTTACAAAGCATGTAGAGGTCTGTAATTTTTATCGTAGGTACACTTCAACTGTGAGAGACGGAATCTAAAACAAAAATCCAGAAAATCACATTGTATGATTTTTAAATAATTAATTTGCATTTTATTGCATGACATAAGTATTTGATCACCTACCAACCAGTAAGAATTCCGGCTCTCACAGACCTGTTAGTTTTTCTTTAAGAAGCCCTCCTGTTCTCCACTCATTACCTGTATTAACTGCACCTGTTTGAACTCGTTACCTATATAAAAGACACCTGTCCACACTCTCAAACAGACTCCAACCTCTCCACAATGGCCAAGACCAGAGAGCTGTGTAAGGACATCAGGGATAAAAAATTGTAGACCTGCACAAGGTTGGGATGGGCTACAGGACAATAGGCAAGCAGCTTGGTGAGAAGGCAACACCTATTGGCGCAATTATTCGAAAATGGAAGAAGTTCAAGATGACGGTCAATCTCCCTCGGTCTGGGGCACCATGCAAGATCTCACCTCGTGGGGCATCAATGATCATGAGGAAGGTGAGGGATCAGCCCAGAACTACACGGCAGGACCTGGTCAATGACCTGAAGAGAGCTGGGACCACAGTCTCAAAGAAAACCATTAGCAACACACTACGCGGTCATGGTTTAAAATCCTGCAGCGCACGCAAGGTCCCCCTGCTCAAGCCAGTGCATGTCCAGGCCCGTCTGAAGTTTGCCAATGACCATCTGGATGATCCAGAGGAGGAATGGGAGAAGGTCATGTGGTCTGATGAGACAAAAATAGAGCTTTTTGGTCTAAACTCCACTCGCCGTGTTTGGAGGAAGAATGATGAGTACAACCCCAAGAACACCATCCCAAACGTGAAGCACGGAGGTGGAAACATCATTCTTTGGGGATGCTTTTCTTCAAAGGGGACAGGACGATTGCACCGTATTGAGGAGAGGATGGATGGGGCCATGTATCGCGAGATCTTGGCCAACAACCTCCTTCCCTCAGTAAGAGCATTGAAGATGGGTCGTGGCTGGGTCTTCCAGCATGACAACGACCCGAAACACACAGCCAGGGCAACTAAGGAGTGGCTCCGTAAGAAGCATCTCAAGGTCCTGGAGTGGCCTAGCCAGTCTCCAGACCTGAACCCAATAGAAAATATTTGGAGGGAGCTGAAAGTCCGTATTGCCCAGCGACAGCCCCGAAACCTGAAGGATCTGGATGGAGGAGTGGGCCAAAATACCTGCTGCAGTGTGTGCAAATATTAAGTTCTGCTTTTCTGATGTATCAAATACTTATGTCATGCAATAAAATGCAAATTAATTACTTAAAAAATCATACAATGTGATTTTCTGGATTTTTGTTTTAGATTCCGTCACTCACAGTTGAAGAGTACCTATGATAAAAATTAGACTTCTACATGCTTTGTAAGTGGGAAAATCTGCAGTGTATCAAATACTTGTTCTCCCCACTGTATATGAACATCAAACGATGCTTTTCATTGCTAACCAGCAGATGTCACAGATAGATACTTTGTTGATCCCCGAGGGGAAATTTCTTTGTCAAGCAGCTACAACAAAACATAGGGCAGGTGCAAAATGCCAGAACGAAAATACACAAAAGACAGATACACGATACATAGAGTGGCAGTATGAAAAAGTATAGACATAAAAGAAGTCTGGAGTGAAAAAAAAGCAATAAAAAGAGTATGGGTGGTTGGCTGAATATGTACACTATAAATTGGTGGATGGTTAACTATACTATACAAGTCGATGGCAGAGAAATACTTCAATAGCTAAAAATGCGTATGATATGAGTGAGGGTAATAATAGTCTACTTAATAGACATACTGGTTAAATAAACAGGTAAGTGAATATTAGCATGGTTACATTAACTGTACAGGTAAATGACAGGAAGAGATACTTAAATAGCTAAATGTCTGTGTATGATGTAATTTGGGGTAATAATAGTAATTCCCTTAAAATACAGTCCTTAGTGCGCAGGGTTTAATTACAGAACTAAACATATTGCACATTCGATATACTAAACCATTGAAAAAAGCTACAACTGACAGGATACTAATATGCGTTCGAGTGAATGACTACGTAAGTTAAGTCCAAGAATGACTTGCAATATTGCACCTGATATGATATAACAACTGTACATGAGTATGTATATACAGACCTGAATTAATAAATAAGTCCTGAGTGAATGAGTGATTACGGACCAGAGTTACTCACGGATAGATGTGTTGGCACGGCACCCCGGCGAGGCATTAAATAGTCTAATAGCCGCCGGCAGTAAGGACCTTCTGTAGCGTCTTTCTGGCACACCGTGGTGGGATCAGCTGACTGAAGGTGCTCCTCTGCGTCATAACCATGGCATGCAGAGGGTGGGTGACGTTGTCCATGATGGCCAGCAGTTTGGCCAGGATCCGTCTCTCCGCCACCTCCTCTAGAGTGTCAAGGCTCATCCCAAGGACAGAGCTAGCCTTCCTGATCAGCTTATTTACCCGAGAAGCATCACCGGCTTTTATGTTGGCTCCCCAGCACACCACTGCAAAAAAGATGGCACTGGTAGAAGGTATGCAGTAGTTTACTGCACTTTGAAGGACCCGAGTCTCCTCAGAAAGTAGAGTCGGCTCTGGCCCTTTTTGTACAGGGCCCTGGTGTTACCAGCCCATTCCAGCCTGTTGTCCATATGGACTCCCAGGAACTTGTATGACCCAGCCATTTCCACATCCATCACTTGTATAGGGACTGCAGTCAGTTGTGCCTTGGTTCTCCTGAAGTCGACCACCATCTCCTTTGTTTTGCTGATGTTGAGCTGAAGGTGGTTCTGCTCACAACACCACAAAGTCACTGATTGGGCTCCTGTACTCCTCCTCCTCCTGCCCACCCCTGATGCACCCTACAATTGCAGAGTCATCCAAGAACTTCTGTAGGTGGCACGTTTCAGAGTTATATCTGAATTCATAAGTGTAGAGGGTGAACAGGAAGGGGGACAGGACCGTTCCCTGGGGGGCCCCTGTGTTGCTCACTGCCCGTTCTGACACACAGCTCTGTAGTCGCACAAATTGTGGCCTACCGGTCAGGTAGTCCGTGACCCAGGAGACTAAGGGTACTTCCACTTTCATCCTCTTCATCTTCATCTTCTCACCCAGTAGCATGGGCTGAATGGTGTTGAAGGCACTGGAGAAGTCAAAAAACATAACCCTCACAATGCAACCTGCGTTGTCCAGGTGAGAGTAGGCCCTCTGCAGAAGGTAGATGATAGCATCATCCACCCCGATGTTGCGCTGGTATGCGAACTGCAGGGGGTCCAGTGATGTACACACCAGGGGTCTGAGGTGAGCGAGGACTAACCTTTCCAGGGTCTTCATGATGTGGGATGTTAGCGCTACAGGTCTGAAGTCATTCAGGACAGTGGGGTGTGCCTTCTTGGGCACTGGGACGAGGCAGGATGTTTTCCACAGCACAGGGACCCTTTCTAGGCTCAGTACAGACCCTAAGCACCCTTGGGCTGATGCCATCAGGACCCGCCACTTTCCACTGATGTAGTCTCTCCAGCTCTCTCTTCACTTGGTTGGTGGTGAAAGCCAGCCCAGGAGGGTGGAAGGGGGGTGTTGAGAATCAGTCAAGAGGGAGCAGGGGTGGAGCAGGGGTGGAGGTGGGGTCGCTGATTGTCTCAACAGATGTGTTGTGAGCAAAGTGGGGGTGGGACAGCCGTGAGAGTGTGTGGCCTGGGGAGCTGGACAGGGCCAGTATCGAACCTGTTAAAAAATTGGTTCATCTCATTGGCTCTGTCCTGGGTCCCCTCCGTCTGCCCACTGTTTGAATTTTTGAAGCCAGTGATATTTCTCATACCCTTCCACACCTCTCTCACCTGGCTCTGCCTCAGCTTGTCCTCAAACTTCTCCTTATACCCTCTCTTCCCCTCAGCAATCCGCAACTTCAGCTCCCTCTGGACACATTTCAATTTGTCCTTGTCCCCCTCCTTGAAGGCCCTCTTCTCATTCAGCAGTGCCTTCAGGTCGCTGGTGACCCAGGGTTTATTAAAAGCTCAGAGTAATGAACCACTTTTCAGCACAATTTGGTGAAAGCCCCAAAGGCACCAGAAAGCCTCAGTTTCCCCATCACTACCAACACTAGCATCCCTACCTGTGGGCATACACCTAGAACAAAGTGGTTTAAATACACAGAAAGCAAATCTCATGACTCAATTATCCAATAGAAAGTCTTAATCTAGCTTGCATGCAATAGGTCACACCTGTGACACTCACCCACTTCAAAGGATTACATCCTCATGCATAAACACACCTGCCATAGATTTCACAGTTAGGAAAAGCCAATGTGTTAACCTGCATACTCATATACAAAGAGGTCCCCTTGCAAATACAGTGCACCAATACCTGGTTGCAGCTCTCCCAAATGGTGTCCTAGCTCCTCTTCACCTGGTCAACCTGGTTCAGGCTTGTGGTAGCCCCACTCTCTCTGGGCCAGCATCCTGACTGCCAGGTAACAATGGGTATGACATCCAACACCTGCTCATCCAGGTCACCTTAGTGACTGTGTTGGCAGCTTCCACAGCAGTGTTAACCTGTCCACCTGGCTGGCACATCCCTTAACCTCACCAGGCTACACACCCTCAGCCATGTCCTTAAAAGCTGCTCAGCCTTCACCCATAAGGTACCTTAACACACCTCAGGCCAGTTATGTCAGTCTCGCATGACTGCAGGGGATGGCTTCCTCTTCTGCCCCATCTACTGCCAGAACCACACACAGGAGACACTGCAGAACAAAGAAACAAGTCAAAGCAAGACTGGTCCCTGCTCCACAACTGCCCACTCAATGGCCCAGATCCTGCCAACTACACCACATGTCACATCCTGGCTGAGAGGGGCTGTGACTAAATACAGTTCAGTACCATAGAGCCCTACACTACCATTGACTACACATTTTCATTCAGTTTGGGGTTAAGTGGAAAAACATGAATTGAGGATCAGATGCATGTCACAATTCAAGTTCAGTTTCCATACCCACTTTAGCATTAGCACAAATACATACAGGTTTCAGTGCAAGGATATTATCTTTAAAATACATGTAATCAAGGTAATACTGCTTAGCAAAAACCAATTCATCCAAATCAAACAACCTCACTTCCCTCTCACCTGCACAATCCCCTGGGCAGCAACACCTCAAACAAGGGTTAGAAACAGAGCCAATCACATGGGGAGCCAATCACATTGCTCCATGAATCAGTCAATTAGGAACACTCAATTAGGGCTAAAGAATGCACAGTAATTAAGGGCATTCGTCACACCTGTGACAAGTGTGTGTGCACTTTTCTGTCTGTGTATGTCTGCCTGTGTATGTGCAATCATGTATACATTATACATAGCCTCTTCCCATGGCAGATACATTGCCTCATCACTTGGCACCTTGTACTTCAGCCTGTTCCTGGTGAAATTGAAATGAAGCATGAGGGTATGTGGGTCTGTGTGGGAGAGAGAAAGAGAGGGGGAAGGAGAGAGGATCCAAACTGAAGTGTAATCTCAGTCTAAATCACAGAGCGTCCCCAGGGGAAGGGGCTCCTCTTCCCGGGGTTAGTCAGTGAATTTAATCACAGTGCGGGCCCCATTTTTCAAAAGTAACCTTTCCGTTGACAGTGTAAGTGTGAGTCAGGCTCCTTCCACATGGTCCGAGCAGTGGAATTAGAGTTGTGCGTAGACGACAGTCTCCCAGGGTGTCATTTATACAGGCTGTTGCTGCATTTCTCACAGGCCTGCCTGTCACAGTGTGTTCATAGTGGAAGAGACCATCTGCCTCTCTTCCCTCGTCTCCTCCCTCTATTCCTTTCCTCTCTTTTCTCCCTCTCCTCTCCCCAGCAGTGTGTCCTTAGCAGCTCTTACAAATTGTTAAGCATTTAAAGTTAAGTTTAGGCATTAACTCAGAATTGTTAATTTTAGGGATAAGTTTAGGCATTCATTCCAAAATCTTAAGGTTAAGCATTAACTCTGAATGGTTTAGGTAAGGGTTAAGGTTTGGGATAGGCTTAAAACAAAAATAACTTTCTATCGCTGGATTCAAACTTGCAACCTTTGTAATCAGAGGCATATGCTTATGTCCAGCCACCATCCCTTTTCACAATGCCCTGGCAAAACCGAAAACTACTTGAAGGTAACAGCGCTCACTGTTTCCCCTAGTGGATGGTTTCCACGTCATCTCCCAACGTCCTCAGACATGAATGGACGTTGAATACTGACTTGTATGACGGGTGACCTGGGAGGCTGCTTTGATTTAATACAGATAGCTTTCTCTCACAACTACACTATACTCTCTTGCTTTGTTAGAAGGGATAGATCATAAACACATCCAATGGCCATGAGCAGGTGATGGATATCATAGTACAACATTTTGCGGGTGATCTTTTGTGCTATTCCATAACAGCAGTCACATGAATGCATGCCATTGTATAATGCCAGATAAGTTGAATTACTCCTGGGTCACAGCTATATTCTGATGTTTACAGTTTAGCCTGATTTTTCTATTGAATGCTGCTTCTGCTGCCAATACAGCTAACTGAGATAAATACTAAACATGGTAGAGTTGAGGTAGAATTCATCTCTATTGCTAATTCAATAGAAATGTGTCCATTCATGCCTGTAACGTCAATAGGCCGTGCTTCAATTACAGCGACATGATGCTACCCTCTAACCCAGGGGTGGGCAAACCTTTTTGCTCAAGGGCCAGATTGGGTTTTTGAAACCAAGTGAAGGGCCACATACTATATGCGTGACAAAACATGTTAAGCCTTTATTCATTTTCACATTGACACACAACTACTAGTGTACTGTATGTGTACATATGCTTGCAGAACAATTCTACCCTTGTACCATCTCTACCCTTGTTTTTTATGAACAACATTTTCACAAAATATGTATAATTGTGTATAACATCACAGATTCACAGACACAGTCAAACACACACAGATCCTGCATCTCTACCCTTGTAAAGTACAATCAGACTTACAGTCACAATATGCAAATAGATATATATTATATGATTAGAGACATGCAAAATGTAACAGCAGATGTGTAAAAAAATATATTTTTAGTAAGAGCAACCGTTTCATTTGGAATGGTCTGTTTTTGAAAGCATATTAAGGAACAATTCTCATCTCCATTGTGAGCCATAATTACAGTTATCCAATCACCTCAGCCCACATCTGACTGATTACTAGTTATTACCTGTATCCAAGTGTATTGCTGGATCATTCTCACTGCATAACCATCACCATGAAAAAGCATAATCCTTGCCTACCCTAGTCACGGTTATTCAAGTCTTAATGTGAACAATGGGTCTGGTCACCTCTCTTGGCAAGGGCATCAAAGTCTGGTGTCATCTTTGATGTAGAGATTCTCAGAACAGTTGATAAGTGGTAATTTGTTCAATTTTAGCTGTGACGGGATTTGTTGTAATTCATGATGGAGAACGTTTGTTCACACACATATGTGAACCTGAATAAAACAAGCATCCTTTGGGCGTGCTTTTTAATGTTTGGAAACATTGTTTCATTCAGTGAGCCATAGAACTGGTCAATTGTTGCTGTTTTGTACTCCTTCAAAGCACTGTCACATTGGATGTCGATGAACTCCAATTGTGTGTCTGGTGGTGCTTTCTCACTGTCGAAAAACAGGGGGTATGATACAAACTCCAGCTCAGTCTAAATCTTGGTGAAGTCTGAGAAGCGGTGGGAAAACTCAACATGCAGGACGATCAAAATGTTACTGTATGTCTCAGTGCGCCACTGCGATGTGGGCGTGTTCAGTGTTGGAAAATGAGCGAGAGACCGGCTGCTCATTTGTCTGGAGAACAACATAGGTTTGACCTTGAATGCTTTCACTTTGGAATACAGTTCATGCACAAAAATACAATTTCCCTGCAGTTTCACGTTTCCCCTTGCCCGTATAAAGTTGACAAGTTTTACAACCAGTTTGACAACATTTTCCAGCTTTAACACACTTTTACACAGGGCTTCCTGATGAATAATACAGTGAATAAATATAAATTCCTCAGAGTTAGGGCTTTCTTATTTTACTTTGTCTTGTAATCTTTTTAGTAGGCCAATGTTTTACCGGTTAGATTTGGTGATCCATCTGTTGTGACGTTTGTCAGTTTGCTCCACGGTAGAATCATTTTTTCCAAGCAGGCAGACACCCTGTCATATAAGTCAGAGCCCCTGGTTGTTCCCATAATTGATTCCATCGCAATAAGTTTCTCTGTTATTTCAAAGTTCTCATTTATTCCTCTGCCAAAAATGTAAGTTTAGCCGTGTCTCTGATGTCAGTACTCTAGAAAAAAGATCAAAGCCATGTGCTTTTTTCTTCAACACAGAGATTAGCTCCTCACCTATCACTTCCATGCGCCTGGTGATGGTTCTGCGTGATAAGCACATTTTCTCGAATTGGCTTTTACTCTCAGGACAAAGTATACCAGCAGTCTCCATCATACACTCTTTCACAAACTCCCCTTCAGCAAAAGGCTTGCTATGCTTTGCGATTTTAAGTGCCGCTACGTAGCATGCCTTAGTTACGGAGTCTTGAGTAGAGCACTGTTTTAGTAAACTTATTTTTATGTGCTTTTGAGTTTGTGGCAAATTTTTAGGCCTTCCTTGCCTTTTCCTGAGAGGACAGATTGCTAGCGTAGTTAGCATGCTTGTTTGAAAAATGACGATTGAGATTATATTCCTTAAAAATGGCAACTGCCTTATGTCAATATTAGTAAAAAAGTATATTGCTGTCCATTCTTATTTAAACGCACGACATTCAGAGTCCACTTTTCTCAATTTCGCAGCACTAATTTTTCACGTCAAAAGTCGTCAAGCAACGGCTATGATGACTGAGCGCATTCTGAATCTGACTGTAGGCCCAAATACAGAGAGCACTGCCAGGCTACAGCGCCATCTATTGGAGGTCGTTTGTATATCATGGAATAAGAAAGTTACTCAAAAATTATTATATTTGAGTAACTCAAATATAATAATATTTAATACATTTAAAAAATGTCTCGCGGGGGCCCAAGTGCTGCAGCGGTCTAAGGCACTGCCTCGCAGTGCTAGCTGTGTCACTAAAGATCCTTATTCGATTCCAGGCTTTCCCGCAACCGGGAGACCCATGAGGCAGCATACAATTGGCCCAGCGTCATCCGAGGTAGGGGAGGGTTTGGCAGGGTGTACTGTGTTTCCTCCGACACATTAGTGCGGCTGGCTTCTGGGTTAAGCGGGCATTGTGTCAAGAAGCATTGCAGCTTGGTGGGGTTGTGTTTCTTAGGACTCACGGCATTCAACCTTCGCCTCTCCCGAGTCCGTAAGGGAGTTGCCGTGATCGGACAAGACTGTAACTACCAATTGGATACCACGAAATTGGGGAGAAACAGTAAAAAAAAAAAAAATACATAAATAGAAAAATGTCTCGCGTGCCGTACTTTGCCCCCCTTGCTGTAACCTCTTAACGGACCAGAATTGAGATGGGGCCAACATGAACACAATATGCAACTCTGAACCTAACCATTACATTCAGCAACTCTGAGAACCGTAATGCATTGATAGCTAAAGGATTAATTCTATTTGTAGTTTGAGAACATAACGTCAGTGTCAGGATTGCTTACGAGAACGGAATGTACAGTGTCATTTCCTAGTGAAATTGCGCATAAAAACACATAAATGAGTTTCAGTAGGTATGTTGATACTAGTTTGATTATAAAAGCAGATTTTTATTAGATGGTTACAGTGTGTGTGGACTACACAATGCTTATGCCACACCCATTGAGTGTCTTAAATATAGGGTTGATTTCAAAGGCATAGATTCAATAAAGCTAAAGGTGGGCCCAATTCAGGTTTAGTTGTTAACAAAAACTATAAATGTGAGTTTTTAAACATACAATTGAATGCTTTAAATGCTTTTCAGTGATATAACCTGTGACTCAACAATATAAATGAATTTAGCCAGTCCAGGTCGGATTATTTTTTATTTTAAGCAATGTCCATGAAACTGAATTATTATAATCTTGATTGAAATAGCAATTTAGTCCAAGGGTATAGGCTTATTCTATGTCTGTGAAACCAGTCTCTAGAGTTTAAATTGGTTCGGTGCTGAAAGCTTTTGGGTGGGAGAGGATGTTCTAGCCCTGGTTAGTTATGCCTCACCACTGGTGTCACAGCATTTTATGCCAGTGGGGGGTGCAAAGGAAGAATAAGAAAGAGTCTTGTGGAGAAGTGGTTGCCAGGGTGACCATTTAGGGCCCTTCAAAATGTCTGTGTTCCTGTTTCAGTGCCTTAATGTTTGGTAACATTTAGTGTTCTCTGAGCAAGACTTTTTCGATACAACTAAATATATGCAGTCTTCTTAGTTCACAATGAACAGTATTTTAATATTGAATATTGCATTGGTCATGTTTAATATGTACAGTGCATTCGGAAAGTATTCAGACCCCTTGACTTTTTCCATAATTTTTTACAGCCTTAAGTAGTAAATAAATTGTGAATAATGTATTGTGTCATTTTTTAAAATTTCTACATGAATGTGGATGCTACCATAATTATGGATAATCATGAATGAATCTTAAATGATGATGAGTGAGAAAATTACAGTGGGACAAAGATCATAACCCTCAAAAATGCTATTTCACCCATTATTGGCAATGGTGAGAGGTTAGCATGCTTTGTTGTAGCCTCTGTAACTTTCATTATTCATGATTCAGTCAGGATTTTTCATGGCATTATCAGGACTGAATATAAGTGTTTATTTACTCACTTAGAAAGAAAATTACTCCAGTCATCATTCACCATTTATTTCCTATTGGGAAAAAAAACACAACCCAAAACACAACCAAAACAAACTGCAAATGCATCTAGCAAATTTGTAGAGTCACAAGCTTGATGTAGTAATTGCATGCTAGGAATATGGGACCAAATAATACACTTTTGACTACTTTGGTACACTATAAGTTTCCAAATACAATTGTATTAATTACATACACCTTTTAGCAGGTGTTTTGGCAGGTGCAGCAACATGCTTATGTTCCTATTAATCAATGCAGTAAATGTCAACAAACATAGTAATAAAACATTTAGTACAGCAGATATATACTGAGTGTACAAAACATTTGGAACACCTTCCCAATATTTAGTTGCACCACCTTTTGCCCTCAGAACAGCCTCAATTCGTCAGGGCATGGACTCTACAAGGTGTCGGAAGCGTTCCACAGGGATGCTGGCCCATGGTGACGCCAATGCTTCCCACCGTTGTGTTAAGTGTGCTGGATGTCCTTTGTGTGGTGGACCATTCTTGATAGACACGGGAAACAGTTTAGCGTGAAAAACCCAGCAGCATTGCAGTTCTTGACATACTCAAACCGGCGCGCCTGGTACCTACTACCATACCCCTTTCACCCCCATCTAACTGCCTGTAGCTCAGGACCTGAAGCAAGGATATGCATATTATTGATATCATTTGAAAGGAAACACTTTGAAGCATAATGAAATTAATGTAGGAGAATATGACTCATTAGATCTGCAAATGAGAACTTGTTCTCAACTGACCTACCTGGTTAAATAAAGGTGAAATAAAAATAAATAAAAATCTGGTAAAAGATAACACAAAAAACATGCGTTTTCTATACATTTTTTTAGTTGCATCATCTTTGAAATGCAAGAGAAAAGCCAGACAGAGACGTAGGATTCTAATTCAAGGATAGATTTTTTTCCATCTTCAGAAACATTGTGTCCAAAAATGATGCAGAAAAGCCAATCCATGCTTTTGTCATTTCTAGATTAGACTACTGCAATACTCTACTCTCCGGCTACACAGATAAAGCACGAAATCAACTTGTTAGTGCTAAACATGGCTGCAAGAATCTGGCTGCTATACTCATGTTCTAACCTCTACACTGGCTTCCTGTTAAGGCTAGGGCTGATTTCAAGGTTATACTGCTAACCTACTACTGGAGTGGGCTATACTCAGCCTTGTCTCAGGGTAGTAGGTTGGTGGTCTGTTGATATCCCTCTGGTAGTGTTGGGGCTGTGCTTTGGCAGAGTGAGTGGGGTTATATCCTGCCTGGTTGGCCCTGTCCGGGGTTATTGTCGGACGGGGCCACAGTGTCTCCCAACCCCCCTGTCTCAGCCTCCAGTATCTATGCTGCAATAGTCTATGTGCCGGGGAGCTAGGGTCAGTTTGTTATATCTGGTGTTATTATCCAGTGTCCTGTGTGAATTTAAGTATGCTCCCTATAATTCTCTCTCTCTCTACTCTCCCTCCCCTCCCGCAGGACCTGAGCCCTAGGACCATGCTTCAGGACTACCTGGCCTGATGACTCCTTGCTGTCCCCAGTCCACCTGGTCGTGCTGCTGCACCAGTTTCAACTCTTCTGCCTGTGGTTATGGAACCCTGACCTGTTCACCGGACGTGCCACCTTGTCCCAGACTTGCTGTTTTCAACTCTCTCTCTCTACCACACCTGCTATTTCAACATCGAAATGCCTGGCTATGAAAAGCGACATTTACTCCTGATGTACTTACCTGTTGCAAACTCTACAACCACTGTGATTATTATTTGACCCTGCTGGCCATCTATGAACGTTTGAACATATTGGGTAAAGATCTCCACCCGGCACAGCGAGAAGGGGACTGACCACCCCTCAGAGCCTGGTTCCTATCTAGGTTTCTTCATAGGTTTTTGCCTTTCACGGGAGTTTTTCCTAGCCACCGTGCTTCCACAGCTACATTGCTTGCTGTTTGGGGTTTAAGGCTGGGTTTCTGTATAGCACTTTGTGACATTGGCTTATGTAAAAAGGGTTTATAAATAAAATGGATTGATTGATTGACATATCGCATATTGAGCAGCAATTGTCCCGTATAAGGGACACCGGTTTTAACCTATGTCATCCCCTTCATCTACACGGATTGAAGTGGATTTAACAAGTGACATCAATAAGGGATCATACTGTAGTTTTCACCTGGATTCACCTGGTCTGTCCATGTCATGGAAATATGTTTTTAAGACTCAGTGTATGAATAGTATGTAAACATTATTAAAGTGACCAGAGTTCAATAACTATGTGCATAGGGCAGCAGTCCCTAAGGTAGAGTACCCAGTGGTAGCCGGCTAGTGACAGTTACTGAGGGGCATAGCAGGGTACAGGGCGTAGGTCGTCTAGTGGTGGCTATTTAACAGGCCGTGGCTCAGGTGGCTGAGGTCTTCTTGGCCTTCCTGTGACACCAGATGCTGTAGATGTCCTGGAGAGCAGGCAGTCAGCCTCCTGTGATGTGGTGGGCTGACCGCACCACCCTCTGGTAAGCCCTGCGGTTGAGGACGGTGCAATTGACATACCAGGCAGTGATACAGTCCAACAGGATGCTCTCAATGGTGCATCTGTAGAAGTTTGTGAGGGTATTATGGGCTAAACCTTATGAACAAGGCTTATGTTATCTTCAAATGGAGGGACTAAATCTATAAAGTGCTTTCATTTCTAAACCGTAAATTAGATATGTATGAAAATACCCTCAAATCAAAGGAGTGCTGAAGCACGTAGAGCGTAAAAATTGTCTGTCTTCGGTTGCAACACTCACTACTGAGTTCCATACTGCCTCTTGAAGCAACATCAGCACAATAACTGTTTCTAGGGAGCTTCATGAAATGGGTTTCCATGGCCGAGCAGCCACGCACAAGCCTAAGATCACCATGCATATTGCCAAGTGCCGGCTGGAGTGGTATAAAGCTTGCAGCCATTGGACTCTGGAGCAGTGGAAACGCGTTCTCAGGAGTGATGAATCACGCAACACCATCTGGCAGTCCGACGGACTAATCTGGGTTTGGCGGATGCCAGGAAAATGCTACCTGGCCCAATGCATAGTGGCAAAGGCCAAGTTTGGTGGAAGAGGAATATGATCTGGGGCTGTTTTTCATGGGTCAGGCTAGGCCCCTTAGTTCCAGTGAAGGGAAGTCTTAACGCTACAGTATACAATGACATCGCAATAGCAAATTCCACTCAAACTCCAATAAGTCGATCTGTTTTCTCCATGAACACAAATTACACATCAAGCAGTTGCAAACAATCACTCCACTCTGTGGGGAATATGATCACAAAATGAAACTCAAAGAGGTCATACCTCAAAACAGTCCTGGAGGACTGCTTAACCTGTAATGTGCTAATTGATTTGGGCTCGAGAATATCGCTCATCTCTCAAACATTAGTCAATGATCTGAAAAGGACTGAAACCCCTTACAATGAAACTAACGGCGTCAGTACCGCCACTGACCCGGTGACTCCAACTGGTGAAACACTGTGAAACATCGCCAGTTCGCAGGTACAGGAACAGTTGCCACATGCGGACGCTGTGGTGAATGGCAGGCCACGACAGCCACTGAGCATTTTGAAGCACAAACACCAGGAGATTTGGTTGAAATGTTACAGCCAATCTACTAACAACGCGGCTGCTGACAACTCGTACAAAGGGCACAACCTTTTTGTTTGTGTCTTGGACACCAACACCAACCGCTGGTGGGGGGGGGGTCCCGAGAAAAAAAGGGGGAATACTAGCCCAGACCCATGATGAGCCTCGTCGAGGCCAGTTAAGGGGTCGAGGCTACGTGCAACAATGTATGAGGCCGCCGACCAGGAAACAAATCAAGTTGTAAACTTACCCACAGGAACAGTGAGGAGATAACAACGTGGATAACCTTAGAATACATCTGAGATATCACTGAGGTGTCCCACACTGGTCCACCTCCCCCCCAAAATTGTAACAATAATCAGTCCTTGCCATATGTAGTCTCAACTACAATGCAACTAGTAAAATGCTCTAATCATGTGTTGCAATAGGATTACATTTCGGAATAAATCGTTAGGAGAGCTGGTTCCCTTGGGTACCAATGCCAGCAACAGTCGGTCCAGCAGCAGTCAGTAAGAAGGTTAGAGAACTAACAAGTCGAATTTCCCTTGATGACAGCGACAGAGGAGGTAGAAGTCACCCAGATTGCAACACGTGGAAGGGAATCTCCAAAACACTATTCTGATGGTTAAAACACTTGCCACTAATAAATAGAACCCTCCATTCAGGAAGAAAGTTATTAGAAGTCATAAACCATGCTCACACTGCGTACGACTGGTTCAGTGCTTATAAAGTACTTCCGTCGTGAGGTTAGCTCCTCCGTGGATACCATAGCTATGAATAAGACTCCTTCATACCTATGTAAGACACATTGACTTAGTAAAACCACTACAGGTCCCCTTGTCATGTGGCTTGATCAATTCTTACTGACAGTCATTAACATGGGAATTATCTGATGACGTCAGACTCATTCTGAACAGGTTGGATTCTTGGTTTTCTTTCCCTTGGCATACGCGCTTGTGTAAGCATAAATGCACATGCACAACGAAACATTTAATGAGGATTTATACTAGGATCTCAGATGCTGTCATGTTGTTTACAAAATGCAATGACGTCAACAGGGATTGGAATCTGTTGCGTGGCATCACATCAGCAACAGGGGAGTACCGTGTCTCTGTCTCCCAATACATACGGTTTCCAGCCATTTGTACTAGGCCCATCTTCAGGTACATGCCAAAAAAAAATTCAATTTCCTTTGCCGTGGTGTTTACAGATGTTCCATGTGTCTGAAAGCTGTACTCATTTGTGTTTTGTGTCAGAGCCTCAATCATGTCTTCGGACACAAACTTCTGGAAGTATTCCAATGATGATCCACAAACCAGAACATCCTGTGGTAATTTTTATGGTGGGTTGCAACTCGCAGAATCCTTCACATGAACCCACCAGAGGGGGACTGTGATGACTGTCCCGGTCAGATCAGCTTGGTAATGGATGACAGTAACCAGACTCTCTCTCACCCACACCAGGAGGGAACTGATGTGGGGATTTTGGCACTTCACTCCCTGTCAGAAATGTAAGTAGAAGAGGACTCTCTCTCCTCCTTCAGTACTAACCCAAGGAATGTGCCTTTGTTCCACAGACACTTTTCCCGCCCAAACTTTTCTACACATTAAAAAGTGAATACTGGAACAATATTTCTAACATAAGAACATGGGGAATGGTCAGAGGAGGTCGATGGAGAACTAATATCATATTGCTGTCTATTTTGTGATCTCATAAAAAATTGTATAAAGTAAATACTGTAACTTGAAATGTATGTCCACTACATGTATGAGGTTTTCATACGATGTGCTGAGCATATAATATGAACATTTATGAAAGTATTTTTGTTAAGAAAGGAATATGATTTCAGTTTTCTAATATGATAATTGTTTTTGATAATACTTTGCACAGTAAGTAGCCACTCCCCGAGTGAAGTCAGAGAGCTTGTCAGCATGACGGAACGCTCCTTTTGACCAGAGTACATATAGGCTTGGAAAAGAAATCAACCCTCAGACCTAACAGCGTGGAGTGGGACTACATGTTTAAAATGGTTTGAACTTTGAACATCAGCACGAGGTGAAGAAAGAACCTCACCTACCAGACCAGAAAGACTCGAGCCATACGAGTTAGAGACGATAATTTTGCCTCCCTGACAATCACTGTTACGGCTGATCTTCAGAGGACCAATATTCCAGAACGAGTGAAAGGAAACACCACCCTGTTCAAGACTACATGACAAGTCATTGGAGCCACGGACAACTAAGATGAAGGACATTGTGACCACTTGTGGACAATCAGAGCCTTACACTCAAAGTCCGAGAGATGACCCAACAAAAACCCATTTCCATGAAGGCTTGGTTCCAGCAGAGATAAGCAGCGAACGAAGACATTCACACGTAAATACATTTATGATTTCTTACTCCAAACAGACAGCGGTTTGTGTGTAAAGTAGATGATTATTGTGAGAGTAGGTTCTAAATGTACTAACATATTATGTCTCTGTCCCTCTCTGCCCCCTCCCTCTCCATCAGATTTAGGAAATGGTAACTCTTAAAACAACCTCTTCCATGGTGCCGCAAATCCTAATGAGTTAATTGTTACATGATTCATTTAATCGAGTAACAATTAAATATAATTAGTTAATTAGAGATAACAGTCCTCGTATTAATCAAGGTCACGTCACGAAAGCAAGAACAGCTCAAACAAGCAAAGAGAAACGACAGTCCATCATTACTTTAAGACATGAAGGTCAGTCAAAACGGAACATTTCAAGAACTTTGAAAGTTTCTTCAAGATAGATAGATAGATAGATAGATAGATAGATAGATAGGTACTTTATTGATCCCCCGGGGGGAAATTTCATTATCAAGCAGCTACAACAAAAACACAGGGCAGGTGCAAAATGCCACAACGAAAGTACACAAAAGACAGATACACGGTACATGATACATAGAGCGGCAGTAAGAAAAAGTATAGAAATACAGGATATCTGGAGTGCAAAAAAAAAGCTATAAAAGGACATTGCGTAGTATGAGTGGTTGGCTGAATATGTACACTATACATTGGTGGATGTTGGATGGTTAACTATACTATACAGGTTGATGGCAGAGAAATACTTCAGTAGCTAATGCGTATGATATGAGCGAGGGTAATAATAGTTTACTTAATAGACAGAATGGGTAAATGAACAGGTAAGTGAAAAATTTTGCATGGTTAAATTAGCTGTACAGTTAGGTATACAGTTATATTTACAGATAAGTGAATACTTGCATGTTTACACAAACTGTACAGGTAAATGACAGGAAGAGATACTTTAATAGCTAAATGTGTGTATGATATCATTGGGGTAATAATAGTAATTCCCTTAAAATACAGTCCTTAGTGCGCAGGGTTTAATTACAGACAACTGCACTTATTGCACATTTGATATACTAAAAGCAATGAGAAAAGGTGCAACTGGCAGGATACTAATATGCATTCCTGAGTGAATGCCTAGGTCCAATAATTACTTACAATATTGCATGTGATATAATATAACAACTGTACATGGGTATGTATATACAGACCTGTATGAATAAGTAGGTCCTGAGTGGATGAGTGCTGACGGAACAGAGTTACTCACGGATGGATGCATAATTGTTAAACTAGGTCCTAGCACCCCAACAGTTCCAGATCTATGTTGCCGACGGCACGGCACACCGGTGAGGCATTATATAGTCTCATAGCCGCCGGCAGGAAGGACCTCCTGTGGCGCTCTCTGGCACACCGTGGTGGGATCAGTCTGTGACTGAAAGAGCTCCTCTGCGTCATAACCATAGCGTGCAGAGGGTGGGTGACGTTGTCCATGATGGCCAGCAGTTTGGCCAGGATCCGTCTCTCCGCCACCTCCTCTAGAGTGTCAAGGCTCATCCCCAGGACAGAGCTAGCCTTCCTGATCAGCTTATTTACCCGAGAAGCATCACCGGCTTTGATGTTTGCTCCCCAGCACACCACTGCAAAAAAGATGGCACTGGCCACCACAGACTGGTAGAAGGTATGCAGTAGTTTACTGCACACGTTGAAGGACCTGAGCCTCCTCAGAAAGTAGAGTCGGCTCTGGCCCTTTTTGTACAGGGCCCCGGTGTTACCAGCCCAGTGCAGTCGCAAAAACCATCAAGTGCTATGACGAAACTGGCTCTCATGAGGACTGCCACATGAAAGGAAGACTCAGAGTTATCTCTGCTGCAGAGGATAAGTTCATTAGAGTTACCAGCCTTAAAAATTCCAGCTCAAATAAATGATTCACAGAGTTCAATTAACATACACAACTCAACATCAACTGTTAAGAGGAGACTGCGTGAATCAGACCTTCGTGGTCGAATTTCTACAAAGAAACCACTGCTAAAGGACACCAATAAGAAGAAGAGACTTGCTTGAGCCAATAAACACTAGCAATGGACATTGAACTGGTGAAAATCTGTCCTTTGGTCTGATGAGTCCAAATTTGAGATTTTTAGTTCCAACCGCTGTGTCTTTGTGAGACGCAGAGCAGGTGAACAGATGATCTCTGCATGTTTGGTTCCCACTGTGAAGCATGGAGGAGGAGGTGTGATGGTGTGGGGATGCTTTGCTGGTGACGCTGTCTTTGATTTATTTAGAATTCAAGACACACTTAACCAGCAGGGCTACCACAGCATTCTGCAGCGATACGCCATCCCATCTGGTTCATGCTTAGTGGGACTATCATTTGTTTTTCAACATTACAATGACCCAACAAACCTCCAGGCTGTATAAGGGCTATTTTACCAAGAAGGAGATTGATGGAGTGCTGCATCTGATGACCTGGCCTCCACAATCACCTGACCTCAACCCAATTGAGATGGTTTGGGATGAGTTGGACCTCAGAGTGAAGGAAAAGCAGACAATAAGTGCTCATTATATGTGGGAACTCCTTCAAGACTGTTGGAAAAGCATCCTAGGTGAGGCTGGTTGAGAGAATGCCAAGAGTGTGCAAAGCTGTCAACAAGGCAAAGGGTGGCTACTTATATCTAAAATATATTAAAAAAACATTTTTTAGTTTTTTGGTTACTACATGATTGGTGTTATTTCATAGTTTTGATGTCTTCACTATTATTCTACAATCTAGAATATAGTAAAAAAATTAAGAAAAACCCTTGAATGAGTTGTTGTGTCCAAACTTTTGACTGCTACTGTATATACAGCGGGTGAAATAAGTATTGAACACGTCACCATTTTTCTCAGTAAATATATTTCCAAAGGTGCTATTGACATGACATTTTCACCAGATGTTGGTAACAACCCAAGTAAGCCAAACATACAAAGAAATACATTCAGAAATTAAGTTATGTGTAATAATGTGAAATGACACAGGGAAAAAGTATTGAACACATGAAAAAAGGGAGGTGCAAAAAGGCATGGAAAGCCAAGACAACAGCTGAAAACTATCAGTAATTAAAAAGCAATCCAGCCCCCTGTCAGTGCAAATTAATATCAGCTGGTTCAGTCCCAACTGATGGCCTACAAAAAGGTCTCATTGCCAAGGTGTCACACAAGACACATCTCATGATGGGTAAAAGCAAAGAGCTGTCTCAAGACCTTCGCAACCTAATTGTTGCAAAACGTTATGATGGCATTGGTTATAGGCGCATTTCTAAGCTTCTGAATGTTCCAGTGAGCACTGTTGGGGCCATAATACGGAAGTGGAAAGACAATCATTTCACCATACATTTGCCTCGACCAGGTGCTCCTCGCAAGATTTCTGATAGAGGAGTGAAAAGAATAATCAGAAGAGTTGTCCAAGAGCCAAGGACCACTTGTGGAGAGCTTCAAAAAGACCTGCAATTAGCAGGTACTTTTGTCTCAAAGAAAACAATAAGTAATGCACTCCACCGCCATGGCCTGTATGCACGCTCACCACGCAAGACTCCATTGCTGAAAAAAAAGCATGTTGAAGCTCGTTTAAAGTTTGCTGCACAACATTTGGAAAAGCCAGTGAAATACTGGGAGAATATAGTGTGGTCAGATGAGAGCAAAATTGAACTGTTTGGATGTCATAATACACACCATGTTTGGAGGAGAAATGGCACTGCACATCACCCTAAAAACACCATACCAACAGTGAAGTTTGGAGGTGGGAACATCATGGTGTGGGGCTGCTTTTCAGCAAATGGTACTGGCAAACTTCACATAATGGAAGGAAGGATGAATGGGCAAATTTACAGAGACATTCTTGACAAAAATCTGCTGCCATCTACCAGGATGATGAAGATGAAACGAGGGTGGACATTTCAGCAAGACAATGATCCCAAACACACAGCCAAGGAAACTCTCAATTGGTTTCAAAGAAAGAAAATAAAGCTGCTTGAATGGCCCAGCCAATCACCTGACTTAAATCCCATTTAAAATCTATGGAAATAACTGAAGATCAAGATTCATAGAAGAGGCCCACGGAACCTTCAACATTTGAAGACTGACCAGAGCAATGCATGTGACTAGTTTCTCCATACAGGAGGCGTCTTGAAGCTGTCATTACCAACAAAGACGTTTGTACAAAGTATTAAATAAATATCAGTAAGTGTGTTCAATACTTTTTCCCTGTGTCATTTCACATTATTACACATAACTTAATTTCTGAACTTATTTGTTTTGGTTTCTTTGTATGTATGGATTAATTGGGTTGTTACCAACATCTGGTGAAAAATTCATGTCAATAACACCTTTGGAAATATATTTACTGAGACAAAAGGTGACGTGTTCAATACTTATTTCACCCGCTGTATATATATATATACAGTGGGGAGAACAAGTATTTGATACACTGCCGATTTTGCAGGTTTTCCTACTTACAAAGCATGTAGAGGTCTGTAATGTTTATCATAGGTACACTTCAACTGTGAGAGACGGAATCTAAAACCTCATGGGGCATCAATGATAATGAGGAAGGTGAGGGATCAGCCCAGAACTACACGGCAGGACCTGGTCAATGACCTGAAGAGAGCTGGGACCACAGTCTCAAAGAAAACCATTAGTAACACACTACACCGTCATGGATTAAAATCCTGCAGCGCACGCAAGGTCCCCCTGCTCAAGCCAGCGCATGTCCAGGCCCGTCTGAAGTTTGCCAATGACCATCTGGATGATCCAGAGGAGGAATGGGAGAAGGTCATGTGGTCTGATGAGACAAAAATAGAGCTTTTTGGTCTAAACTCCACTCGCCGTGTTTGGAGGAAGAAGAAGGATGAGTACAACCCCAAGAACACCATCCCAACTGTGAAGCATGGAGGTGGAAACATCATTCTTTGGGGATGCTTTTCTGCAAAGGGGACAGGACGACTGCACCGTATTGAGGGGAGGATGGATGGGGCCATGTATCGCGAGATCTTGGCCAACAACCTCCTTCCCTCAGTAAGAGCATTGAAGATGGGTCGTGGCTGGGTCTTCCAGCATGACAACGACCCGAAACACACAGCCAGGGCAACTAAGGAGTGGCTCCGTAAGAAGCATCTCAAGGTCCTGGAGTGGCCTAGCCAGTCTCCAGACCTGAACCCAATAGAAAATCTTTGGAGGGAGCTGAAAGTCCGTATTGCCCAGCGACAGCCCCGAAACCTGAAGGATCTGGAGAAGGTCTGTGTGGAGGAGTGGGCCAAAATCCCTGCTGCAGTGTGTGCAAACCTGGTCAAGAACTACAGGAAACGTATGATCTCTGTAATTGCTGTAGTAGAAAAAACTCTTCCTCTTAAAAAGGAAGGCACTTCTGGAGTTTCTAGAAGCAAGATAGACTTTATTGCAAAAAGACAACGAAGCCGAGTGTCCTGCAGGAACCACTCCCCGCAGGAACCACTCCCGTACATCTCTAAGTTTTTGGCTTATGTACAAGTTGTTAAATGTTTATTCATTAGACACAGTTATCACAGCTCCACCCATCCTATTTTCCTCCAACCTGGTCTCAAAACTCCTGATGCTATTTATTGTTTTCTCCTTATTTGGAGATAACATTAGCACAGAATACATGTCTAGTTCTAAGTCAGAAAAATGGGAGGTACACAGGAAGCCTTTACCCCTGGGGGAGTCTCCTGACTCTGGTAACATTCCCCTGGTCAAAGGTCAACCTGCTGAGTGGTAGGGGGTTGCCTACACCCTACTCTCATCTGCTGAGGACAAAGAGATCTTGTTTCTGCTTTAAAACATTCCAAGATAAGTATATTCAGGGAGCTATAAGGAATTGGAAATTATACAATAACTATAAAGAATTGGAATTTACACAATATTGCAAAGAAAGGTTTCTGTACCAAATATTAAGCTATGCTTTTCTGATGTATCAAATACTTATGTCATGCAATAAAATGCAAATGAATTATTTAAAAATCATACAATGTGATTTTCTGGATTTTTGTTTTAGATTCCGTCTCTCACAGTTGAAGTGTATCTATGATAAAAAAATTACAGACCTCTACATGCTTTGTAAGTAGGAAAACCTGCAAAATTGGCAGTGTATCAAATACTTGTTCTCCCCACTGTATACCTGCCGCCCCTCTTTTGAATACGATCACGTGTCTCTCTATTATGCGTGGGAATACTTTTTTATTTTTGGACATCAAAGACTGTACAATATCCAGCAACTTAGCACAGCCATTGAAGAGGAGTAGGACTGTAACATTCCACAGGCCACAATCAATTAACTCTATGCAAAGGAGTTGTGTCGCTTCAGATACTGACTTGTTTTCTGATCCACACCCTTACCTTTTTTTTAAGGTATCTGTGACCAACAGATATTCCCAGTAATGTAAAATCCATAGAATAGGGCCTTATGTGGGTTACAAACTAACTTTGGAGATATTGGGGCTA
Source organism: Thymallus thymallus (assembly GCA_023634145.1). Taxonomy (NCBI): domain Eukaryota; kingdom Metazoa; phylum Chordata; class Actinopteri; order Salmoniformes; family Salmonidae; genus Thymallus; species Thymallus thymallus. The sequence continues at coordinate 14,994,939 of CM042400.1, read as the reverse complement.
TACACCTGAGTATCCTTTTATGAAAGTGATATACAATCCACAGCTAATGATCATTGCAACATATTTATATATCTCCTGGAGTTAAACATGTAGGCAGTATTCTCAACACAGTTGGACTTCCTGTCATGTACTGTACTCGTGAAACGTCTACATAATTACCACTGTCAAATGATTAAAAATTATCCCAGATGAGCTGAATGTTATGGTGGCCGTTTCAGATATTGTTTCTACAAATGTATAATTACGTGGGTGGCTGGGTGGGTGAGTGAGTGAGAGCTTGAGAGTGAGAGAGAGGGAGAGAGATAGATTTGGGATTTCAACGGACCCCCAAACGACTGCGTGATGTTGCAAAAGGCTCAGTGCGCCCCGACGTCGATAATGTGAAGAAGGCAGGAATGGAATGAAAACTGTGGTTTACAATGTTTTGCCTTGACTGAGTAATGTAGCCTAAAGACTGACAGAGAGGATTTACACACTCGTCCAAACCTCCTAAAGATGACTTTCTACATGTAGAATCTTTGGAAACCTTGAGAAGTAGGATCATTTACCTTGGGGTTTTTCAAGCAGCTTGAATGACGTCTCTCAAGAAAAGCGGGTGAAAACGAATCGCGCATGGTGAGTTATTCTGTGAGTCATTCATTTTTTTTTATGCATATGCGTTTTTTTGCGGAGTAGAAGAGGATAAAGAAAGAAGGATAGAGTGTTTTCATTTTTGTTCACTTCTATGTGTCGATCCAACGGTTGTCATTTTATTCGAGGAGATTTTTAGTGATGGTATGGACTCCTGGTCAACCGAGACGCATCAGGCAGATCGTAACAGACAAGCCAGACCCGTCACTGCGCTCATGTGAAGTTGGCCTCGGCAAAAAGGATGTCACCCAGTTCTGCTGGACCTAAGATCAAATAGCATTTTTTTAAAGGCTGTTGAAATAAATATTAGCATGTGCTTTTTCCTCAGATCGTTATGATCAGATCCCTTTGACTTTTTCTGTGAACATGCTAATAGGTGTTGCTTTCAGTGCTTTGGATAGCCTACAGTCATAAATAGTTTTGTGACAGTGGGACCCTTGAGTAAAGTATCATTTATTTATGTTTTCTTAGACAAAAATTATGTCAATTGCCTCGTTTACCTGAGCGATTTGAATCCTCGTCAAAGGGTGTTTTTCTATTCAACAAGCTACGCCAAGCACTCCTGGCAGTCAAGCAATGGGCGCAGTTTGCCTGAGTAGGAACCGAAGGCGTCTCGATTTTTTCATCCAGCTTGTTGAATCTCCTCCTTGGTAATAGGAATTGCTCGTATTGACAAACTTCACTGCCATTTAGGTCGTAATATAGGCGGATTGCAGCCCCCCCCCACCCCCCGTTCCCTATAACTAACTCAACCGTCGTAGCATCAGGAGCATCATGGCTGTTTACGCTCTCCGAACGAAGCAAAATCCTCGTTTTCTATGGAGAGTGTTTTGGTTGACGAGAACGTTGGTGGATTTTGCGCTGTCGCAGGAGGTTTACGCACCCCATTCTATCCGTATTGAAGGACATTTGACCCTCGGTGGCCTCTTCCCCGTGCACACCAGAGGGGTAGACAGCATGCCTTGTGGAGATATCAAAAAGGAGAACGGGATCCATCGGCTGGAGGCCATGCTGTATGCTCTGGATCAAATTAACCTCGACGATCAACTTTTACCCAACATCACCCTAGGCGCCCGGGTGCTAGACACTTGTTCGAGGGATACATATGCGCTTGAACAATCATTAACTTTCGTTCAGGCTTTGATACAGAAGGACACTTCAGATGTGAGGTGCACCAATGGAGAACCACCCGTGTTCGTCAAGCCCGAGAAAGTGGTTGGAGTCATTGGAGCCTCGGCAAGTTCTGTATCGATTATGGTCGCCAACATTTTGCGCCTCTTTCAGGTGAGTTCACCTCTGGGAATTCCCCCCTAGGCCTATCTGTGGATGAAATGTAGTTTTAGTTTAGCTAAATGTGTTTGAAACAACATGTGTAAGCTAGGCCTATTGTATTATGTGATTTGTCTAGCCTACTTTTATTTGACAATCTATATCCTCCTTGTGGGCCTTATTGCGTTATATTTTGATCCCCTATCTCTAATTAAAGAAAAGAAACCGAGGGAATCCTCGCGTCTACATTGCCAACCAAATCCTTGGTCAGCCTACTTCTCAAGTGCTCTCTTAGTTACATTGAGGAGAATGAGAAAAGGTTGATAGAATTTGAGTGGGCAGTTGCGCTGCCCTGGTGGTGCTGAAAGAACAGCTCTCGCCTCCCGTCTGCGTCCCTAAACCTCCCTCTCCCTCAGTCTGCCTTTCCCTTTCTCCGTGGTGGATTGGATGCGCTGTGAAGGGGCTTCGACAGACTGACACACTCACACCCATGCACTAGTAAAAAAACACTATTGTAACTGAATGTCGACGGCTACACACATATCCCCAGCGGTTAAGTTATTTCAGGCATTTTTGACAACTGTTGTGGTTCTGACATCGTAGCACAGGCTAACTATTGAAGTTTCAATTTATTACATTTCTTGAGTGAAAATGAGGTCTCCCCAAGCTGTCTATTTAAGTAACCTGCAATGATTTTGTGCCCCATGGTTATTTTTATGTTATTCGAGATGGTTGTCCATGTCACGATGTCGACATGGCTAATTCCAGAATCTGTAATGTTTTAGTTTATAATGAGACACAGTGACCGCAGTAGAATGTTTAAGTACTCCCTGTTTTCCTCACACATGCCTGCATGCCTCTCCTTTAGCCTGGTTGAGAGTCAGCAGCAGAGCACAGACATACAGACAGTCGGCCACTGTTAGTACTGCAGTGGAATGAGGCACCCAGTAGAGCTCCAAAACAGGAAATTAATTATTAAAAACACATGTTTAGAGCAAAATACGCAATTACTTGATATTGTGTGCATAAATGTGCCACAGTACAAGCCAACATCAAAGCAAGTTCTCGTCTGAAGATATAAGATGTGATGTTCAGAAGGCCAAGAAAACATTAGAGTTAGTGTTTGTGGTAGTGTCTTGTGGTTACAGAATGTGACTTACAGTCAATGCCATAATTGTGTTTTCCCAGATCAATTAAACCAAGCACAGCCCAGAACTAAGTAGCTGTTTAAAAGAGACTGAAGCCATCAAAGTACTTAACATCCTTTTAGCTTCTTTATGAAAGTCACACACACACACACACACACACACACACACACACACACACACACACACACACACACACACACACACACACACACACACACACACACACACACACACACACACACACACACACACACACACACACACACTATTACCCACTCCAGTGAGACCAATCCAGTCATGCTGGTCTCAAGGGCTTTGTGGCTCTGTTGGGTGGATATGCTGGTTGATGGTTCGCTTTGGGGTTAAATTCCCTCTACCATTATCTCTGCAAGGTTAGAATCAGATCAGGAGTCTTTGTTAGAGTGACGGTACCTGAAGGACAGTAATTGTTTTGTGTCTTTCCCAAATGCAAGTGATTATGTCTAAAAGATATTCCTTGAGTATAGCATTACAACTCATCCACATCATAGAAAAGTTATGGGGGTGTCAGGGGACTTGGAGATCATATAAGATTCCTTGGTGGGAGGAAGGATACTAAGCCCCTAATTCTGTCGTCTCCAGGTGTTCCAGTGTCTGTCTGTGTGTCAGGCTGCAGCAGTAGCGTAGGTGGGGTGTGTGCTGTGGCACCGGAGCGTCGGCGTAGTAATCAGGCTCGGGGAATCAGTGGGTTGACAGGCGCTGTCACAAAGCTCCTTCCTGCATTTGCTCAGGCAGTCACTCTGCATTTATGTTAATTTCCCCCACTGCACCGCACTGGCTGATGTCGTATAGCTGTCTTCGGAAATGTTGAACCCCACAGTCAAACTCTACACAAATCCCGGGGAGGATACAGTAGATCTGATTAAAAGTCTCGATTTTCAACTGTTTCTCTCCTTCTCATATTCTGGTCATGATTATCATATTAATAGTAAACATTGATCAAGATGAATTGGCTACGAGTCCCAGTGGTAATCAATATAATCTTTTGATGACAGCTCCCTGCCCATTTTCACTCATCAGTCTCACTGCAACTGATTAATTTGTGATAGCAATTACAAGTTTCACAGATTTTTTTCAAATCCAATCCATCAAGTTGAGAATACATTTTCTCAAAAGCAGAATCAAACACCTGTTCAGGCATGATTGAAAAAGCAAGTGCAATTTCTGGTGTTACAATTGGGAGAAAACGCTCCCTACTTCATAAATGACATCTTGTTCTATCAGACGAGCTGCACCAGATGTAATTTTCTGTACATTGTCAGTGATAAAGAATATTTGAAGTAGTCTGTACTTGAACAACTAGAGTTGAGGTGCTACGTAAACTAAGTAAACAATACATACCAACATAAAGTCAAATACTCTTCAAATACAATCTATTTATTTAGATGAAGGTTAAAACTTTGGGATGTATCGTTCAAACAGGATCTTTGTCATAATATCTTCAAATCTAGTCAGTGCACAATCCCATAAATCGTGGAATGTGGTGAAATATTCTCTTTTTCTGCAGTGAAACTGTATCTCAGTGAAAGTCACCATATAACCCAGCCATTGTGTTCATCTCCCCCTGTGATAAATGGAACATCAGGGAAGTTAAATACAGATTGTAGGTTTTTATTGCCAAACACTAAATATCGCCATTGTCTATTTAAGGTGTGATTGGCCGCTGAACTGTTAATCCTGGGAAATTGACCCAGGAGAGTTGATCAATACTGTTGCCATGGTGAGGCCGATTTGCTGTGAAGATGTTTTTATTTCCCTGTTCTTTCACAGAGCCAATGAAATGAGAGAAAACTATGCCACCAAAATATAGAAAAAAGAAAAACAATTGCACAAAACTTTTGAATTATGACGCAGTGTTCAAACAAAGGAGTTATTGTTCTCAACCTTTAAGAGATAATATCTTATTGTTTTTCATCACTCTCTGTTTTCGAGACATTCTCCCACGCCATGAGAAAAGGCCCTGCCTTAGCCCAAAATTCTTAATGTCAGTGTCCATTTGCAACTCTTGGCCCGTTGAATGACTAGTGAACTCAATTTTGTTATCCGCCTGACATTTATATCAGAGGAGGACTGCCTACTATTTTCTTCCTCTCTATCCCAAAGAGAGAGGCATAACTTGTATTGAATGCAGGTGAACTCTTTCTTGTCCTTCTGTCAGGGGACTGGGCCCCTGCGGACTAGCTGTCTAGGTGAAACATTGATGTCCTCTCCTCTCATAGCCTGACAGGCAAGGTACTGTTTTTATCTCTCACCCTTTCCCAAAGAATCATCAGTGCGATCGAGGCGAGGTAGATTGAAGCCTGACAGACAGACAGACAGATCTATTCAGCTGACAGCCGGAAGCGCTGACAGACACACGGACATGTAGGTGAGATGGGTTGCGTAACTGGCACGCAAAGCTGTCACCAAATTTCTTAATGTGTCTGCTTGTTCCAAACACAGTATGCCATTTGCACACATTCAAGTCAATTAGTCCCATCTAGGGCACCTTTATTTATGCCTCCAGCGAGTATATGTCAACTGTCAAGCATATGGTCAGACAAACACCCCCACACATATATATATATATATATATATATATATATATATATATATATATATATATATATATATATATATACACACACAGAAAATAAAAAGACAATCCTCTTGTGGAATTTTCTTGTTTTGTGCCAGTGGTTTTGGCGCTTGTATTTTCTCTCCAAAGCTAGCCTTGCTAATTGGCTTTCACTCTGACTGTGACACAGAGAGCTCTCGGAGAGTGAGTTTATTCTCCCAGATAAAGGAAAACGCTGATAAGAAAGATAATTTATTCAGACTCCAAGGAGCAGTTATTATACTGAAAATGGAGTCCTGTTAGTGTACAAAAAGGTGGAGAACGCTTGGCATGATTAAGCAAACACATGCGGCCCCTCTATGTCCTTTTAGAGCCGCAGCTTTGTAAACAAGCCCTGTTTTATACTCGTTCTCAGCCGATCGGACATTTATGCACCAGAGAAGGCTGCTGGGAGGAGATATAGGAGGACGGGCTCATTGTAATGGCTGGAATGGAATACATGGAATGGTACCAAACACATCAAACACAAACACACAAGTGTTTCACTCTGTTCCATTGATTCCATTCACCCATTACAATGAGCCCATCCTCTTATAACACCTCTCACCAGCCTCCTATGATACGTAAATACAGTGTAGGTGTAGTAAATAAAACATTCCTCATTCAAACCAGCTGTCATCGTGGCTGAAATGGGGGTCCTGAGGTCAGAGTTTTCCTGTCAGGGAGAGATTGGGAAACCTTGTTTGCCATTAGTAGGTCCTGGATATGCCTGAGGGTATGGGGGAAATTGACTCTCTTATTCACCTTACATCAGAATGTATGTGGGGTCATGTATGTTACATGGATAGTTCCACTGAATACCGGTACACATTGTGTACATCCCCACATAAAGACATCCACAGCTAATCCCATAAACACTTTCTTTACATCCCTCTGGCATTTCTTAAAGCTAAATTGTTCCCGTCTTTCTCTTAATAATACCACATCTCATTCTTCAACAACCTCAAAGTACCTTGTTCCTCACCATCCCGAAGGTATAAGGAGAGAATGAAGTGGTCTTTCACAGGCTGCAGTGAGTGGTGGTCAGGCCAGTGTTGACTCTCCCAGCCAGCCAGGCAATACCACCCAGCCTCTCTCGACTCAAGAGAAAACAGGGGACCTACTTAACAGCTTAACTCCCCTCACATTGGGTTCAAAGCCATCTGAGGACGGAGTTGAAGTTGTGTACAGTTGATCTGGCCAGTAGAATGAGTTACAGTGGGAAACCCCATTACATCCAATCCTCTTACGGGGATGAGTGGAGAGAGGGATGGGGTGGACTCTGTTGTGTTGGGAAGGTGAGGGGAAGGAGGGATGGGGTGGACTCTGTTGTGTTGGGAGGATGAGTGAAGAGAGGGATGGGGGGACTCTGTTGTGTTGGGAGGATGAGTGGTGAGAGGGGTGGGGAGGACTGCTGTGTGTTGGGAACACATTTGTTCCTTGAGTAAGGATGCTCCTGTCACGGGTCATTTGGACACCAGCGAAGGAACTGGTCTTCAACAAAAATATTACTTTTTGTTTTTAGGTAGATGATCTTCAATTGATGCAGAACGTAAGGGATGAAACATTGAACCTGACCTAAAATATGACTACTGGGTTCTCAGAGAACAGAATAGTATATAATATTTGGCCTTGGGTATCCAGATTTACAAGACAGTGTTTTTTTACAGAAAAGCCCTAAACCCAGTACTACATGTAGTAAAATAAATAAATATATGTTTTGGCTATCTAATTTTCCTTCTTCTCCTTCTTCTGCTGTAGTTGAATTACCAAACACATGTGCATGACCTTAAAGCTAATCTCTTATTTCGTATACAGTGAGGGAAAAAAGTATTTGCTCCCCTGCTGATTTTTTTAGTTTGCCCACTGACAAAGTAATGATCAGTCCATAATTTTAATGGTAGTTTTATTTGAACAGTGAGATACAGAATAACAACAAACAACTCCAGAAAAACGCATGTAAAAAATGTTATAAAGTGATTTGCATTGTAATGAGTGAAATAAGTATTTGACCCCTCTCAATCAGAAGGAGTTCTGGCTCCCAGGTGTCTTTTATACAGGTAACGAGCTGAGATTAGGAGCACTCCCTTTAAGAGTTTGCTCCTAGTATCAGCTTGTTACCAAAATATAAAAAAGACACCTGTCCACAGAAGCAATCAATCAATTAGATTCCAAACTCTCCACCATGGCCAAGACCAAAGAGCTGTCCAAGGATGTCAGAGACAAGATTGTAGACCTACACAAGGCTGGAATGAGCTACAAGACCATCGACAAGCAGCTTGGTGAGAAGGTAACAACAATTGGTGGGATTATTCGCAAATGGAAGAAACACAAAAGCACTGTCAATCTCCCTCGGTCCGGGGCTCCATGCAAGATCTCACCTCTTGGAGTTGCAATGATCATGAGAACAGTGAGGAATCAGCCCAGAACTACACGGGAGAATCTTGTCAATGATCTCAGGGCAGCTGGGACCATAGTCACCAGGAAAACAATTGGTAACACACTACGCTGTGAAGGACTGAAATCCTGCAGCGCCCGCAAGGTCCCCCTGCTCAAGAAAGCACATGTACAGGCCCGTCTGAAGTTTGCCAATGAACATCTGAATGATTCAGAGGAGGACTGGGTGAACGTGTTTTGGTCAGATGAGACCAAAATTGAGCTCTTTGGCATCAACTCAACTCGCCGTGTTTGGAGGAGGAGGAATGCTGCCTATGACCCCAAGAACACCATCCCCACCGTCAAACATGGAGGTGGAAACATTATGCTTTGGGGGTGTTTTTCTGCTAAGGGGACGGGACAACTTCACCGCATCAAAGGGACGATGGATGGGGCCATCGTCCCTCAGCCAGGGTATTGAAAATGGGTCATGGATGGGTATTCCAGTATGACAATGACCCAAAACACACGGCCAAGACAACAAAGGAGTGGCTCAAGAAGAAGCACATTAAGGTCCTGGAGTGGCCTAGCCAGTCTCCAGACCTTAATCCCATAGAAAATCTGTGGAGGGAGCTGAAGGTTCGAGTTGCCAAACATCAGCCTCGAAACCTTAATGACTTGGAGAAGATCTGCAAAGAGGAGTGGGACAAAATCCCTCCCGAGATGTGTGCAAACCTGGTGGCCAACTACAAGAAACGTCTGACCTCTGTGATTGCCAACAAGGGTTTTGCCACCAAGTACTAAGTAATGTTTTGCACAGGGGTCAAATACCTATTTTACTAATTAAAATGCAAATCAATGTATAACATTTTTGACATGCGTTCTTCTGAATTTTTTTGTTGATATTCTGTCTCTCACTGTTCAAATAAACCTACCATTAATATTATAGACTGATAATTTCTTTGTCAGTGGGCAAACGAACAAAATCAGCAGGGGATCTAATATTTTTTTCCCTCACTGTATACAATATGAGGCAAATCACGGACAGGCATGACACTGTAGACGGACTGACAGGAGATGTGAAGATAGCTAACGCACCTTTACCTGAGCTCTGCATCACTGAAAGAAAAGCCTAGCAGACTGCTAAAAGCGTCTTGAGGACAAAGTCTGTGTGTGTGTGTGTGTGTAGAGCTTTTGTGTGTATAATTGTGTGCGCATGTACACGTGTGTGTGTGTGTTAGGTAGATGGCAGGGACCCGTGGTGTGTATCCTCTCACATTATATACAATACGCCTTCATTAGTTGTCCTTCAGTTATCTTATTACAGAAAGCCCGACGGCCATCTAAAAATGTCTGCTGTCAATAGATAGTCATAAATCGCCGTTACATCAAACGACAGAATGACAGCGTATATTTAAGGAGAGGAAATTATTACAATAGGACAAACTTGGACCACAGGTGCTTAAAGACTTGTTGATTTCATACCTTAAAAATTCATAAAATTATCACTTTAGAATTTAATAATCTGAAATTTGCTCTTGGCTATATTTCTCTGAGGATGGTGGTTAGTGAGTGTTCCATTTTCTCTCCCTTTCTTTCTCTCAGCCTAAGCTTTGCAGTGGTGTGTGTGTGTTCCTCTGAGCTTGGAAAGTATGCCATGGTGCTGCAGCAAAAGCCTACAGTACATGAGCATTTCTGTCTAAAAGGACCCATAAGCACCAACATGTGAAGTTCATAGAAGCATGTCAAATTAGGTGTTAAAATGAAATCTGTAGTCTAAGTGTTTATATTTTTTTTCTTTAAGGCATATATACATTTTCCAACCATTGTCCATCCTAAAAATTAAGAATAAGCAAAGGCTTTGATTTCTAGTCAAACAGGTGAAAAAGGGGTCTTAGACAACATCCACCAGAAAAAGTATTAAAAGGTAAATCAAAACACATTAATTTTGAACTAAGGACCCCTGCCAACTAAAATCAACACTTACAGTAAATTCAGAAAGTATTCAGACATGTTACGTTACAGCCTTATTCTAAAATGTATTTTAAAAATAATAAATCTCATCAATCTACACACAATACCCCATAGCGACAAAAAGGTTTTTAGATTTCTTTTTGCAAATGCATTGAAAATAAAAAACAGAAATACCTTATCTACATAAGTATTCAGATCATTTGCTATGAAACTCGAAATTGAGCTAGGTGCAATGTGTTTGTGACGGTAGATATACAGTCGTATGCAAAAGTTTGGGCACCCCTCTGAGGCTGCATAATAATTTACTCTGTCCCCACAGAAAATGATCACATTGGCATGCCATTCATTTTCTAATAAAAGCTGAGTACTGGGGTATTGTCCAGACAAAGATTTTTAGTGTAGCAATATTAAGTTGTATGAAATTAAATCAGATGTGAAAAATAGGCTATGCAAAAATTTGGGCACCCTTGTCATTCTGTTGATTTGAATACCTGTAACTATTTAGCACTGATTAATTGGAACACACAATTGGTTTGGTGAGCTCATTAAGCCTTGAACTTCATAGACAAGTGCATCCAATCATGAGAAAAGGTATTTAATGTGGCCAATTGCAAGTTGTTGTTCTCTTTGACTCTCCTCTGAAGAGTGGCAACATGGGGGCCTCAAAACAACTCTCAAAAGACCTGAAAACAAAGATTGTTCAACATTATGGTTTAGGGGAAGGCTACAAAAAGCTATCACAGAGATGTAAGATGTCAGTGTCCACTGTGAGGAACATAGTGAGGAAATGGAAGACCACAGGCACAGTTCTTGTTAAGGCCAGAAGTGGCAGGCCAAGTTAAATATCGGAGAGGCAAAGGCGAAGGATGGTGAGAATGGTCAAAAACAGCCCACAGACCACCTCCAAAGACCTACAACATCATCTTGCTGCAGATGGTGTCACTGTGCATCGTTCAACAATTCAGCGTACTTTGCACAAGGAGAAGCTGTACGGGAGAGTGATGCGGAAGAAGCCTTTTCTGTACATACATGCCACAAATGCACATTTGGACAAGCCAGCTTCATTTTGGAATAAGGTGCTGTGGACTGATGAAACAAAGATTGAGTTATTTGGTCATAACAAGGGGCGTTATGCATGGCGGCAAAAGAACACAGCGTTCCAAGAAAAACACTTGCTACCCACAGTAAAATTTGGTGGGGGTTCCATCATGCTGTGGGGCTGTGTGGCCACTGGGAATCTTGTTAAAGTTGAGGGTCGCATGGATTCCACTCAATATCAGTAGATTCTTGGGAATAATGTTGAAGAATTAGTCACAAAGTTGAAGTTACGCCGGGGCTGGATATTTCAACAAGACAACGACCCAAAACACTGCTCAAAATCTACCCAGGCATTTATGCAAAGGAACAAGTACAATGTTCTGGAATGGCCATCCCAGTCCCCAGACCTGAATATCATTGAGAATCTGTGGGATGATTTGAAGCGGGCTGTCCATGCTCGGCAACCATCAAACCTAACTGAACTGGAGATGTTTTTTAAGGAGGAATGGTCCAAAATACCTTCATGCAGAATCCAGACACTCATTAGAGGATATAGGAAGCGTCTAGAGGCTGTTTTTTTAGCAAAAGGAGGCTCTACTAAATATTGATGTGATTTTTCTGTTGGGCTGCCCAAATTTACACACCTGTCTAATTTCGTTTTGATACATATTGCACATTTTCTGTTAATCCAATAAACCTAATTTCACTACTGAAATATTACTGTGTCCATCAGTTATTTGATATGCTGAAATGAAATTGCTGATGAAATTGCTGATCCAAACACCCAATTATTTATAAATGGAAATCATGGAAATTGTCAGGGGTGCCCAAACTTTTGCATACGACTGTATAATGGAGAGCCAGGCGCAGGAGATAGCGTGGAACAAGGTATAATTTAATACCAAAGAAGTAATCCTTAACCGAACAGACAAAATATAACTGTTCCAGTAAACATGAAAGGTGTATAAATAACTAGACATTGCCTAGACACACACTCTGTGTAAATACACAATCACAAATAAACAATAACCGACAAGGACATGAGGGAACAGAGGGAACATATATACATGAAGTAATTGGGGGAAATGAGAACCAGGTGTGCGTAATGACAAGACAAGACTAATGGATAATGAAAGAGGTAGCGGCAGTGGCTAGAAAGCCGGTGACGACCATCGCCGAAGCATGCCCGAACAAGGGGGTGAGGCAACTTCGGATGGAGTCGTGACAGTGTTTCCATTGATCATCCTTGAGATGTTTCTACAACTTGATTGGAGTCCACCTGTGGTAAATTTTATTGATTTGACATGATGTGGAAAGGCACACACATGTCTATACAAGGTCCCACAGTGGACAGTGCATGTCAGAGCAGAAACCAAGCCATGAGGTCGAAGGAATTGTCCGTAGAGCACCGAGACAGGATTGTGTCGAGGCACAGATCTGGGGAAGAGTTCCAAAACATTTCTGCAGCATTGAAGGTCCCCAAGAACACAGTGGCCGCCATCATTCTTAAATGAAAGAAGTTTGGAACCACCAAGACTCTTCCTAGAGCTGGCTGGCCGGCCAAACTGAGCAATCAGGGGAGAAGGGAGGTGACCAAGAACTAGAAGGTCACTCTGACAGCTCCAGAGTTCCTATGTGGAGATGGGAGAATCTTCCAGAAGGGCAACCATCTCTGCAGCACTCCACCAATCAGTTATTTATAGTAGAGCGGTCAGACTGAATCCACTCCTCAGTAAAAGGCACATGACAGCCTGCTTGGAGTTGGCCAAAAGGCACCAAAAGTACAATCAGACCATGAGAAACAAGATTCTCTGGTCTGATAAAACCAAGATTGAACTCTTTTGCCTGAATGCCAAGCGTCACGTCTGGAGGAAACCTGGCACCATCCCTACGGTGAAGTATGGTGGTGGTAGCATCTTGCTGTGGGGATGTTTTTCAGCGATTTCCTGTTCCCTCTGCGATAGAACCATTTTAATATCTTCTTCTTCTTCTTGACCATCATCATCATCATCATCATCATCATCATCATCATCATCATTCCTACCAATCTTTTCATGTTATCTCTTCCTCCCAGTCTCTGTGTTTTGGATGTGCTACCTCTCTGCAGCCTGTGCTCTGCTCTCCCTCTCATTCTGCAGGAGGTAGGCAGTAGGCAGTAAACAGATAAGTGGTGTTCTCACTGGTTAACCTCTACGGGGGTAATAGTCCGATCTGATGTCTGCTGCCATGCCATGCCGTTCTGCTCTGACTCCAGCTCTGGAATACATGTCAGTCTGCAGCCCTTTGATAGTCATGGCGGGCCCTATAGTGATGATAGAACTCTGGCAACAGGGAAGTGCGGCAAGTGTGGTTTGGTGAAAACAAGAGGGAAACAATTTGAGGGATGTGTGCATTAGTCTATAGCAGCTGTAACTCTGGTTGTCAAGAGTTGCAGTTTGTCTGTTTTGCATCCTTTCCTATTAACTAGGTAATGTTTTCTCATTGGTAAACCAGGTGTATGCACAGCCAATCAGCATACTTCTTTTGACGAAACTGGAATCATGAAAGGTACAGTATATCTGATGAGGCCTAGTCCACTACTACAATATCTTTAGGCAAAACGTAAAACCCCCCATCTTATACATATTCTCAAAAGACAATTACTGGACACTGTGTGTGGAAGTATCAGGTCTGTGACAGGGGTGTTAGGGCAGACCCATCAGTCCCCACCACCAGACAAGCATGCATGTGCCCGGCCAGAGCAGGGCATGGCTAAAGACAGGATCATTCTCATCCCTGCCAGAACTGGAGAGAGACAGATCTACCCTCACAGGGGCCACAGAACATACTTTTGCAGGCTTTTTATTTGAGTAATATCTGGCTGTTAAAATGTATTAAAGACTAGCCTCCCAAGTGGCACAGTGGTCTATGGCACTGCATCACAGTGCTAGAGGCTTCACACCAGACCAGGGTTCGATCCCAGGCTGTGTCGCAGCTGGTTGCCTTGATTCGGTCTTATGTAGCAAGATTTGAAATTGTGTTTTTTACATTGGATAAAAGTAGAGACAGAGCTACAGAACTTGTAACCTCACTTTTGAGAAAATGCTGTTTGAATGTTTTGGTATCTACTGGAGAGCTCTTCTTTGTCTACAACCATTCAGCATTGTTCACACCTCTTAAGATTTAGCCCCACCCATCTCTTTAAGGGTTGATCCGAGCATTCTGACCTAACAACAGCAGTCAAGCACCCAAGCTAACTGGCTAACGTCAAGAGCGTTGGTGACTGCAACTGTGCTGCTGGCAACAATTTACGTTTTTTTTGCCAACGTTTACCGACACCGTTCATATTCAATGGGTGTTAAGCGTTCTTAAATTTGTCAGTTATTCTGGCGTCTAGTGCATAACACATAGGCACACAAACAAACAATGATCCACACCCAGGTGGACGTGAAGTGCACATAAATAGACTCCCCAATTAGAGACAACTCAAGACAGCTGCCTCTAATTGGGGATCACCCAAAACCCAACACCAACCTAGTGAATGTAAGGACCTGACTGTGGCCATCCCACTCCCTCTAGAGGGAGTCAGAGACCTGGCCTCAGTCAGGACCTTACAGTTAGCTAGTGAGACAGCTAGTTCATGTTAGCTAGCTAGCTAACAGTACACTTTAGTTTAAATTAAAACGACTTTCTGGCAAAATTAGAAATGTGTAATATCTGAAAATGTAGCTAGCTAGACTATCTTACCCGTATACATCATGGATGCACGCTTCTCCCTGTCACGGATGCCATGGTTGACCTTAGTTTGACGATGTAATCCAGAGACAGGTGTTTTCTCCATCTCTTTAGCTATCGTACTCTAATTCCATTGATTTCCAAACTCGGTCCTCCAGAAAGTGGAGCTGCGTTCGACAGGATTACCTACACATACTGACCAGCTCAAATGGACAGAAGCGTGCTATATGGCAGACCAATCCAAACTCATCTCTCGGCATGTCCAGCCCACTCATTATCTCAGCCAATCATGGTTAGCAGGAAGGTTGCTGTCTTTATCTGTGGCTAAACCAACTAGGGTCATAATTTAACAACTTTATTTGTATTTACAGATGGCATAAAAGTTTGTAATTAAGGCACATGAAAGCTCACATGTTCCAGAAGGCATTTCTACCAAATAAGCATTTTGATTAAAATAAAAGTTTATGTTCAAATGTCTCTCCTTTGAAGTAGTGACCCGGGACATACGCTTAGTTTCCTGAAACAAATCACATTGGATATCACAAAGTTGGGGAGAAAAAGGGGTAAAAAGTACAAAAATAATAATAACAAAAAAAATGTATAATGTATTAAATACTGAATGGGTAGACAATGCCTTTAGCCACTGATGTCGAATCTTAAACTTATGTATTTCCAATCCAACTTGTAAACACTGCATGCAAACAAATAGTGTGCAGGGAAACATCTCGTCTTGCAATTTTCCACATCTACAGCCCAAAAGATACAGTAGATCCGTCAGGTGTCGCACAAATGGAATTGGAGTAGAGAAGAGTGAATCATTCCCAGGTAATGGTCCAGATCAGGCTGATGAGAGGAGATAGTGAAATCATCTTTCTGACTGCGGGCCAGTTTGAAGGCGTAACTGCAGGCACAGCCTAAAGAGCAGATAAATGCCTATTCAACTATTTTGTTCTGATCCCTACATACATCTGGAGTAGTGTGGGGTGCATACCCAGGCCCAGGGAGAGAGGGAGAGGGGGAGAGAGGGGGAATACAGAGAGAAAGAGAATACACAGGAATATAGGGAATAGGACAGAGAGAGAGAGAGAATACAGAGAGAGGGGGATGAAGTACAGAGAGATAGACAAGAGACAGGGAATACAGAGTGGGGGGGAGGACACGGAAAAAAGAGTGGGAATACTGTATTTGTGGTATTATGTGATGCTGCTGCGATCACTATGTAATTACAGGCCCTTGGAGGAGAATGCTCTGTGAGCAGCAGACAGAGAGGCAGAGATAAGATCGGAGAGGCTCACCCGCTTTGTCTGCACTATTAGAGGAGAAATGGGGCCGATGATGGTGCTCTGTCTGCTCTGAGAGAGAGAGAGCGAGAGGCAGTGCAAGAGAGAAATAGAGGATTACCGGTATGGTGTCCGTGAGGTAGTCAGGTGAAGGTGATCTGTTTGGCATTCACTTTATTTACTAAAATATGCCTCTTAAATAGGAAAGAACTTGACTCTAAAGTCAAGCAATAACGGAAATGTTATGTTGTTAACTGCATGTTCAAATCAAATCAAATGTAGGTGCAGACCTTACTGTGAAATTCTTACTTACAAGCCCTTAACCAACAGTGCAGTTAAGAAAATAAGAGTTATATTTACGAAATAAATTAAAGTAAAAAAAAGTAACACAATAAAATAACAATAACAAGGCTATATACAGGGGTCCCGGTACCGAGTCAATGTGTGGGGGTACAGCTTAGTCGAGGTAATTGAGGTAATAGAGATAGATAGATCGATCGATAGATAGATAGATAGATAGATAGATAGATAGATAGATAGATAGATAGATAGATAGATAGATAGATAGATAGATAGATAGATAGATAGATAGATAGATAGATAGATAGATAGATAGATAGATAGATAGATAGATAGATACTTTATTGATCTCCGGGGGGAAATTTCTTTGTCAAGCAGCCACAACAAAACACAGGGCAGGTGCAAAATGACAGAACGAAAATACACAAAAGACAGATACACGATACATAGAGTATCAGTATCAAAGAGTATAGAAATACAAGAAGTCTGGAGTGCTAAAAAAACCTATAAAAGACATGGCATAGTATGGGTGGTTGGCTGAATATGTACACTATACATTGGTGGATGGTTTATGGTTAACTATACTATACAGGTCGATGGCAGAGAAATACTTCAATAGCTAAAAATGCGCATGATATGAGTGAGGGTAATAATAGTTTACTTAATAGACATACTGGTTAAATGAACAGGTAAGTGAAAATTTAGCATGGTTAAATTAACTGTACAGGTAAATATACAGTTAAATGTACAGGTAAGTGAATATTTGCATGGTTACATTAACTGTAGAGGTAAATGACAGGACGAGATACTTAAATAGCTAAATGTGTGTATGATATAATTTGGGGTAATAATAGTAATTCCCTTAAAATACAGTCCTTAGTGGGTTTAATTACAGATATCTGCACGTATTGCACATTCGATATACTAAAAGCAATAAAAAAAAAAAAGATACAGCTGACAGGATACTAAAATGCATTCCTGAGTGAATGACTACGTAAGTTAAGTCCAAGAATTACTTGCAATATTGCACGTGATATGATATAAAAACTGTACATGAGTAAGTATATACAGACCTGAATGAATAAATAAGTCCTGAGTGAATGAGTGATTACGGACCAGAGTTACTCACGGATGGATGCACAATTGTTAAGCTAGGTCCTAACACCCCAACAGTTCCAGGTCTGTGTTGCCGACGGCACGGCACCCCGGTGAGGCATTAAATAGTCTAATAGCCGTCGGCAGGAAGGACCTCCTGTAGCGGTCTTTGGCACACCGTGGTGGGATCAGTCTGTGACTGAAGGTGCTCCTCTGCGTCATAACCATGGCATGCAGAGGGTGGGTGACGATGGCCAGCAATTTGGCCAGGATCCGTCTCTCCGCCACCTCCTCTAGAGTGTCAAGGCTCATCCCCAGGAAGGCGAGCCTTCCTGATCAGCTTATTTACCCGAGACGCATCACCGGCTTTTATGTTGGCTCCCCAGCACACCACTGCAAAAAAGATGGCACTGGCCACCACAGACTGGTAGAAGGTATGCAGTAGTTTACTGCACACATTGAAGGACCTGAGCCTCCTCAGAAAGTAGAGTCGGCTCTGGCCCTTTTTGTACAGGGCCCCGATGTTACCAGCCCATTCCAGCCTGTTGTCCATATGGACTCCCAGGAACTTGCTTGACCCAACCATTTCCACATCCATCCCCTGTATAGGGACTGCAGTCAGTTGTGCCTTGGTTCTCCTGAAGTCCACCACCATCTCCTTTGTTTAGCTGATGTTGAGCTGAAGGTGGTTCTGCTCACACCACAACACAAAGTGTATGTACATGTAGGTGTAATACCCTTGTTAAAACCAAGTATAGAGTTTATTTGTTATAATTAATTGGTATTTGATTTACAAGGTGACCGAATTGCTCCTGAATTGTAATGTCATTAATGCATTTATTTTAAGTTTAAGTTTCCCATGTATCTTGTTAAGTTTTAACCAATGAGGGGTTTTGTTAAGTTGTGGCCAATAGGAGAGTTGACTGGTTAACAGGAGGCCTGGGGAGAAAAAAAGTAGAGGGAGACATTGAAGAAAAGATGGAGAGTGGTTGGAAAATTAGTAAAGATGGAGAGACATTATCAGTGTTGTTGAAGAAAAACGACGAAAGGAGAGATAACAGACTTTCTGAGGATCTGAGGACCCATGCCAAATCTTTTCAGTCTCCTGAGGGGGAATAGGTGTTGTCGTGCCCTCTTCACGACTATCTTGGTGTGTTTGGACCATGATAGTTTGTTGGTGATGTGGACACCAAGGAACTTGAAGTTCTCCACCCGCTCCACTACAGCCCCGTCGATGTGAATGGGGGCGTGTTCAGCCCTCCTTTTCCTGTAGTCCACAATCAGCTCCTTTGTCTTGCTCATGTTGAGGGAGAGGTTGTTGTCCTGGCACCACACTGCCATGTCTTTGACCACCTCTGTATAGGATGTCTCATCGTTGTCGGTGATTAGGCCTACCACCGTTAAAGATGGTGTTGGATTCATGCTTGGCAACGCAGTTATGGGTGAAGTTGCGAGTACAGGAGGTATGCGAATTGGATTCGGACTAGGGTTTCTGGGATGATGGTGTTTTATGGCAAATACTAGATTGAGAAATAGAGACAAACTAACACAGCGAAACAATGCGACCATGGACTAAGTAGCTAACTACTTGACTAAGGTGAGTTTAGAGACACAGCTAACAGAAATTCGCAATGGCAATGAGAAACTGTCTAAGCAGATGAAGAACATATCAGATGATGTCAAAACAATTCAAACTGACATGACTGAACTGAGAAAAAGCATGGAGGAGGCCGAAACCGCGTTAGCCTTGGAGAAAATCGCAAGAGAAAGCTTCATAAACCATGGATGAACAGAAATACATAATTACGGGTCTTACTGAAAGATTAAACGGGACGGAGGACTTCAGTCACCATTCAAATTTTTATTTTGTAAATTTCCCCAAAAGCTGTGAAACAAGCGTAATGGAAGAATTCCTGGAAAAGGTAATACCACTGCGCCAGGAGAACTTCACACAGGGTCCCACAATTGAATGAGCACATCAAACAAGCTAGTGATGTGTTGGTTGACTAATAAACCACTGTCTCCTCGGTTATATCCGTGGGGCGGGTGGGTTTAAGGTAATTAAATATTGTGTGGATGAAGGGGAGGGTGATTGGCAGGTTGAATAAAGAGAAAACAATACCTCAAATAATCCATAAATGTATAATTCTTGTGATATTTAAATCTATAGGCTACATTGAGGTTTAAATTCATTATTTTAGGCTATCTGGCATTAGTGTGTAGGCTTAAGTTAAGGCCTAACAGTACGCACTGCAAATAGCCTACATGCTAATTACCAAAAATGCTTTTGGGAATGGGCAGAAAAAAGTTTACAAGTCAAAATGTACAATGTCAGAGTTTAATTCAATAAGAGAAAATCTGTGAAATGGAGAGTAATGCTTGTGAAACATTTGGTTAAAAGGGTAAAAGAGGATGGATGGACGTTAACTTTTTCTGCCCAGCTCTGTTATATTTGCTGATTGTGAGGCGCTATACAAATTGAAGTCTTAAGACGGGAACATCAAATAGGCCTATGGCACATCAAGGGAACTGTAGCCTACTGTTCAGATGGGTTAAATGGAAACTGAAACCTGGACACTGACTGTAGGTCTACATTGAGTGTACAAAACATTAGGAAAACCTTCTCTTTCCATGACATAGACGGACCAGGTGAATCTAGGTGAAAGCTATGATCCCTTATTGATGTCACTTGTTAAGTCCACTTCAATCAGTGTAGATGGGGAGGAGACAGATGAAACCTCTTAGATGTAAATGCTCTGTTTTTAGGGGACTAGCGTGGTTCTGGTACCGTTTCTGACTGACATTTTTGCTTATAAATTGTTATGTGGACACCATAGATCGGAATGGCTTTGTCAGGCTCTGGCCATAGAAAAGCAATAGGCTTCTCTATGTAGCTATGGTCAGAGTCTGACAGTGTCGTTCTTTTCTGTTTCTTTGTGGGTTTTGGGTGGATCTCTAATTAGAGGCAGCTGCTACCCGTTGTCTCTAATTAGGGATCCAATATATGTTGAGTCTGTCCCTCACGCTGCTGTGGGTCGTTATCGTTACATGTCGAGGTATATGTCGCAGTCACGGTGTATGTAAGTGTGCTTTGTTTTACGTCCGTTCATTTTCGTGTATATAGTGTGAACGTGTCGTTAGTCATTTTCGTGTGTCTTTAGTTCGTCTTTTGGTTTCGATTTTACACAGTATAGTGTTGTTGTGTTATACGTAGTAGAAATAAAATCATGTCGAACTATCCCTGCGCTGCGTCTTGGTCTCTCCAACCACCAATTCGTGACAGGCTTGCATTGAGCAATATCCTTGGTTCCCAAGGACATTGAGCCTGTGTGACGTAAATTGACATTAGAAGTGCCCATCCAAGGCCCACGGTCATTGGCCACAGATAAAAGTATGTCAAATCACGTTATAGCTACCGTAGCTTTGGTTGGACTGATCAAGTCAACACCATGTGGACAGTTTTAGGGGACAAGTGAAGACTCATATGTTCAGGTTAGCTTTTGGGTAATCTCTGTCCTTTATATATTGACAATTTTTATCTGTTTTATTTTATTTATTTTAGCTTGTTTTCTATTATGTTTTATTGTCTATTGTAAAGCGCTTTGTGACCTAGTCTGTGAAAGGCGCTGTATAAATACATTTTACTTACTTACTTACTTACTTACTTACTTACTTACTTACTTACTTACTTAGCTAGCCAGTTAGACAAGCAGTTATCATCATGAATCAAGTCAACAATCTACTGGCAAATCCTTTTCAATCCTTGTCAAATAAAGATTGTTCAGTGTTCATAAACATTACACAAGTTGGAAATCACAAATTCAGTGGTTTGGAAGGAATCAGTGGGTAACTGTAAGCGTTGCAAATATATCACTAGCCTGCTATTCAGTGGAGTGGGTGTATGGTCCAGGTCTGGGTTTAAGGGTCTCTTTTCCAAGCTTAAAAGGATAAACATTCACATACAACACCATGGGCCAGAAAAGGTGGAATACATTGGCCATGCTGTCAATCCAGCATGACTTCTGCTGCTTTCAAAACAACTGGAAACCCGGAACTGGGAAATCTCAGACTTCAGTGAGTTCAAGACAACTGGAAACTCTGAAAAAAACGAGCTCCGACTGGGAAAATACGTTTTGAACGGTCATCCAACTCAGAATTCTAAGTCGGGAACTCCGACCTAAGGATCACTGACGTCATGATTCAACCAGAGTTCCTAGTGGTCTTGAAAGCACCATAAATCCAGAGAATGCCAGACTTTGATGACAGTTTGATAACAAAATTTGCCCACAAGAAGGACCGCTGCGCCCCCTTCCTGTTCAAGAGAGCACAGAGCACAGAACAACAAGATGTCCAAAAATATATTGTATGCTGCTGCATAATTATGTAATATGCCAGAGGGCTATGTATACTGTAGCTAAGAAAGTAATACTAAGTGTATGTTGTGTAGTAAGCTCTTAGTAGCCCATGTGCCTCACCCTAATAATTTGGTCCCTTTCCCCCTCTTAACTTAACCTATTGTTCTGACTTGGTGGTACACATGTGTCCTTTAGCCTGTTTTAGATAAATGTAATCATTGAATATTGTAAGAGCTTTCATTGTCTGCTTATATGCCCCATTTGTTTATACTGTAAAAACGGCCCATGTTCTGAATTCTGTCGCTGTACATTTCAAAAGTGCTGAACCAATAGATACATTGACTACGCCCATCCTAGCTCGCTCATTAATCAAATTACGAATTGACTCTTATCCACTCGTCGTTCCCTTATGCCATAGTTTGTACATCTCAAATGTCAGTAAAAAAAACGATTAGTTTAAACATGTCAGCCATATCAGCTATGTTTTTGAAAAAGACAATAAATGAGGTTGAATTAACTATTTAGCTGCAGGACAATGCTACGCTGATAGCCAGGTGTTGCGGTGGTAAGGATTCACTCCATGGTGTTGAAAAGAAAGCTCTGCTGTTTGGACAGCTTTATGTAGGCCATAACAGTTTGTGGGCATCGTTTGACACCGTTATAATGCAATTCATGTATTTTTAAGTGGTGTGTTGTTTAGTGGCTTTACTGGCATGCATAAAACATTTTTGGGGGGAGTTTGCCCCACCAACATTTACATGATAAAATCTTCACTGCCCTACATCACAACCTGTAATCATTACATTGTAGTGGTGCAGCAGAGACTGGTTTCATCATGGTAGCACATTCAGAGATCGATTTATGGCCATTAATCTAAAATAATTAATAGAGTTTAAACAAAAATCACTTTCTGTTCATCATAGACGGACAAGATTAATATGAGATGAAAGGCGAGTTCATAACGAGTCCAGGAAGCCAAGCTAGAGCTCTGTGAGACAACCACCATGATGGGGTAGATGATGATCAAGAGACCTTTACAAAATATGCACATTTTCTCTAACACTAAACATACAAATATGTATTTTACAGTTATAAGGAAGGTTGCTCTCTCACCTACCTTTTTATTGTAATGTTTTCTTTAATTGACTGTGTTTTTGAATGTAATACCTTCCTAGAATAATTACAGACCATAGCCCTTTATCCTTTATGTTTAAGTTGTTATGCCAATAGCAAAAACATGGCAATTCAACGCCATGTTACTTGGAGATAAGGAGTTTACCCCATATCTCAACACACAGATATACAGTACCTTCGGAAAGTATTCAGACTTTCTTCCACATTTTGTGATGTTACAGCCTTATTCTTAAATTGATTACATAAAAATGAATCTTCAGCAATTTACACCATAATGACAAAGCAAAAACAGGTTTTTATAAAAAAAAACTAAAACAGAAATATCTTCTTTACTTAAGCATTCAGACCCTTTGCTATGAGACTTGAAATTGAGCTCAGGTGCATCCTGGTTCCATTGATAATCCTTAAATTCAATTGATTGCATACGATTTGGAAAGGCACACACCTGTCTATATAAGGTCCCACAGTTGACATTGCATGTCAGAGTAAAAACCAAGCTAGAGGTCAAAGGAATTGTCCGTAGAACTCTGAGAAAGGATTGTGTCGAGGCACAGATTGGGGGAAGGGTACCCAAACATTTCTGCAGCATTGAAGGTCCCCAAGAACACAGTGGCCTCCATCATTATTAAATGGAAGAAGTTTGGAACCACCAAGACTTTTCGTAGAGCTGGCCGCCTGGCCAAACTGAGCAATCGGGGGAGAAGGGTCCTCAACTTGAGTAATATTTATGTTCAATGGCCGTTGTATCTATCATTTATCTTCATTATCTCTCTTCATATGACAAGGATTAAAAAGGATTTGCCAGTAGATTGTCGACTTGATTCATGATGATGACCGCTAACTAAGATTTTGAAAGTAAGATGTTGACATGATCAGTCCAATCAAAGCTACTATACATATAACGTGGTTTGACATCATTGTATCAGTGGCCAATGACCTTGAGCCTTCTTAGAAGGGCACTGCTAATGTAACTCTATGGCATGACCCAAAGGGCTAGAATTGTCGATGTCTACCCTTACTAAGGACTTAGACTTGGGGGTGACACCACTACCACAGAAAGCACTGAGCAAGGCTGAAACACCTGCATTTTGGAGCTGCCTTACTCAAGAAAACAAAAAAAGAGACCATGTTTGTATGTGGCTTTATTAACTCAATGACATATACAGTGTTTTTTACATTGTTTGCAAACTGTGAAACGTGAAACGTATTAATGCCAAAATAATGTGCAAAACAGGCAAGCCCCCTCCCCCCAAAATAATATATATATATATATATATATATATAATTATTATTATTATTTGTATTTATTTTTGTAAAAAATGTGGCCCACCAGCCCTGAATGATGGGTCGCCACTGTGTATATGGATATAAATTTTACCCCAGGTGAACTGTTGGAGGCCATCAATAATCTACAAATTGGTGGTGCTGAGGAGTATTTCTGTCTGTAATAAAGCCCTTTTGTGTGGAAAAACGAATTCTAATTGGCTGGGCCTGGCTCCCAAGTGGATAGGCCTGGCTCCCAAGTGGCTGTGCCCCTGCTCAGTCATTTGAAATCCATAAATTAGGGACTAATTAATTTATTTCGATTGACTGATTTCCTTCTATGAACTGTAACTCAGTAAAATCTTAGAAATTGTTGCATTTATATTTTTGTTCGGTGTACTTCAGGTCCAAGGCATTGAAGAAAGAAAGTTTTGTAATCTAAAAATTATAGCCATCAATTGGAAACCCTCATATCCACCCCCAATAACAAACTGGAGGACTGAACTATCTAACTACATCCCATTAGACTCTATATATTATAAAATCAAACATAAGTCAGACGTGACAGAATTTGGAAATCGTACGTTGACCATCTCAGAGAATGTTTGTGCAGTAGGTGTTTTATTTTTGTGTTTTTGTGTTGTACATAAAAAATAAATACATAAAGTACAAAAGAAATAAGAGAGAGGGTGATGTAGGGTGGAAGGGGGGGAGAGAAAGAGGGAAAGAAGGAGAGATAGGGGAGAGAGTGGGAGTCATTGGGATGCAGGGCAAGGTGTTGCAGGCACAACGCTGGAGACAGACAATAAATGTGTCAAGCCCGTCCATGCTTCAGGTGTAGCTACAAAAAAAAAGCAAGCACCTATCCCTGCTCCCTCGTAAATAACCTGTCAGAGACAGACATAGACCAATGGGAACAATGAGGCAGAGCGGGCGTTATGCCATGTCACCCTCCTCTGTCTCTGATGTAGGATCTCTCAAACACACACAAATGCGCGCAAGCGCACACACATACAAAGACAAATGATGTAGTCAGTTATGATGTGTTTTTTATTTATTTTCTCTCATGCGAAAACTGTTGTGTTCTCACATCTAAAGGGTGGTAGCTTGGTGAGCTGTTAAATGTTTTTATGCATATTAGATCTATATTTCATGTTGTTTGAGATACAGTAAAGTTATCAAAACAAGACTGTAAATAACAGTGCAAAAGATTAAAGAAAGGTCCAGTGCACTTTGCAGCTGTTGGATGGAGGAAATCTATGTAATGTGATAGAAGGTGGATAGAGAGGAATACATTTATTAACACTTAGTCATAAAGCTGCAGGCTATGGTTTATTCTCACTGCCAGTTCAGGTTCCACAGCACCTGGCGAGACCATCAAATATAGTGCTACTACCAACACAATGTAGACTGCGTTAACCTTCTCTATATAGCACTTCTTTGTTCTTTTTGAATTTACATCTAGACTACTGTCACGATGTGGGGTGTAGAGGGAACAAGATGCTGCGGAGTTGCACTGGAACATAGTTTATTAACTCAAACTAGTATTGATACAACCAAAACAAGAAATGTGTACTTACTAATACTACACACTCCTGGTACATCCAATGACACTGAATGAATAATGATCCACACAAAGGTGTGGGTCCTCACAGCTTAAATAGAATCCCCAATTAGAGACAACGCATAGCAGCTGCCTCTAATTGGGGATTCAAACACAAAACATACCTAGATCTAGGAATACTAGATCTGTCAGGCTCTGACCATGGCTAAATAGAGGAACCAAAGGCATCCCTATGGCCAGAGCCTGACAACTACATTTTAGTCATTTGTCAGACTGAATCAGTTAAAGTACTGTAAGGATTGTTTATACATTTAAGTTGATTGCGTAAACAAGCATCAAATCAAGCATCAAATCAAATTATATTTGGCACATACTTCGTTAACAACAACTGTAGAATAACAGTGAAAGGCTTACTTACGGGCCCTTCCCAACGATGTAGAGAGAGAGGGGAAAAAAGATAAATAATACAAAAAAATAAGGAATAAATACACAATAAGTAACAATAACCTGGCTATATACATGTGGTATCAGTACTGAGTCTATGTACAGGGGTATGAGGTAATTGAGGTATGTAGATATAGGTAGGGATAAAGTGACTAGGCAACAGGATAGATAATAAACAGTAGCAGCGGCGTATGTGTTGAGTCAAAAGAGTTAATGCAAAAAGGGTCAATGCAGATTAACTATTTAACTTACTATTTATCAGTCTTATTGCTTGGGGGTAGAAGCTGTTCAGGATTTGATTGTTTCCAGACTTGGTGCATCAGTACCTCTTGCCGTGCGGTAGCAGAGAGTGTCTGGAGTCTTTGACAACTTTTAGGGCCTTCCTCTGACACCGCCTGGTATAGCGGTCCCGAGTGAGGTCCTGGGCCGTACGCACTACCATCTGTATCGCTTTGCGGTCGGATGCCAAGCAGTTGCCATACCAAAGAGGCGTTGTCGTGCCTACTTCACAACTGTGTTGGTGTGTGTGGATCATGATAATTCTTTAGTGATGTGGACACAGAGGAATTTGAAGCTCTCGACCCACTCCACTACAGCCCTTTGTCTTGCTGAGGTTGAGGGAGAAGTTGTTTTCCTGGCACCACACACTGACCAACTCCCTATAGGCTGTCTCGTCGATGTCGGTGATTAGGCCAACCACGTCGTGTCGCCAGCAAACATAATGATGGTGTTGAAGTCGTGAGCGGCCACGCAGTCGTGGGTGAATAGGGAGTACAGGAAGGGACTAAGCACGCACCCTGAGGGGCCCACGTGTTGAGTCAGTGTGGTGAATGTATTGTTGCCTACCCGCACCCATCTGGGGGAGGCCCGTCAGGAAGTCCAGGATCCAGTTGCAGAGGGAAGTGTTCAGTCCCAGGGTCCTGAGCTTAGTGATGAGCTTTGAGGACACTATGGTGTTGAACATTGAGTTATAGTCAATGACCAGCATTCTCACGTAGGTGTTCCTCTTGTCCAGGTGGGTGAGGGCAGTGTGGGGTCGGTATGCGAATTGGAGTGGGTCCAGGGTGTTGGGAATGATGGTGTTGATGTGAGCAATGACCATCCTTTCAAAGCATTTCATTGCTACAGATGTGAGTGCTACGGGGAGATATAAACCGGTTACCTTGGCGTTCTCGGGCACAGGGACTATGGTGGTCTGCATGAAACATGTAGGTTTTACAGACTGGGTCAGGGGGAGGTCACAACAAAATCAAGCATAAAATGTATAAACATATCCCTTCAGACATGCAATTGTTATCAGCGCAAGCTTTACAATAGATGAACAACACAATAGAATGATTTTTTCCCGCCCCTCAGGCGGTTTTAATAAAGGGCTCTGTGTCTGTCTGAGAGCTCAAGCTGCAGTTAAGAAACAGATTCTTTGCTCCTAACAGTCTGAACAGTAACATGGTGGAAATAGCAGGTTGTTTACCAGATGGGAAGATGGGGGTCGCTTAGGTTTCCTTTCGTGAGTGATCC
This sequence comes from Thymallus thymallus, assembly GCA_023634145.1. Classification (NCBI taxonomy): domain Eukaryota; kingdom Metazoa; phylum Chordata; class Actinopteri; order Salmoniformes; family Salmonidae; genus Thymallus; species Thymallus thymallus. The sequence continues at coordinate 14,967,202 of CM042400.1, read as the reverse complement.
ACACTCTCCTCCCACACACAGTGACTAGCTGCTATACACTACTGTGTACTGCTCTCCTCTCCTCTCCTGGTCAAATATCTGATTTGTGAGTCATACCTGGCCTCTGTCCCTGTGGAGAGAGACATGCTGGGTATCTTAAAATACATTCTGGCAGGGCAAGCATGGCTGACCTGAGGCCCAGCAGCCAGCCCAGCACACATACACCACACCCAGGGGGACTGGAGGGGGCGGAAGAGACATGAGGGTTAAAATACACTCTGGCAGGGCAAGCATGGCAGATCTGAGTAGGCACACACCGGGATACTGGTATGGAGGGTATACAGATGGGTATAAAGGAGAGACAAGGGAGAAAGATGGGGAGAGCATGGGAAACGGGTATAATATGGAGTGGGTTTACAGGGAGAGGAGGATGATGATTGGTGGAGACAGGAGGAGGGAAGAGTGTTTAGAGGAACTGATGGGGAGTCTCACTAGGGGAGATAATGGAGAGAATAAAATGAACTAGCTCACTAGCTGGGGGGGATGGGGAGCGAGATTGACTCATGTGAGAATGACTAAAGGGGAATGGGGGATGCAGACTAGAGAAAGAAAGAGAAAGGGATATGTTTGAGTGACAGACGGGAGAATGGGGCAGGGAGATAATGGAGAAGAGACTAACTAGCTCCCTAGTTGGTTGTATGTATTGGCTGGGAACTGGTTACCTGGGGGAGCTGGGGGCAGGGAGACTGGCTCATGTCAGATTGGCTGAGGGGAGAATGGGAGAGGGATGGGGGAGACCATGAAAAAAGTGATTCTTGGCTTTGGTAAGGGAGGGAGGACAACCGAAAAAGACCAGAGAAAGGAAGACTGGTTGAATTGAGAGTGGCTGAAGGGAGAATGTGTGCGGTGAAGAAGAGATGGAGGGAACAGGTAGAGGGAGAGAAAAAAAGAATAGTTCGATTGAAAGCGACTGAAGGGAGAATGGGGGAGGGAGGGAGCAGGGAGAGGCAAGACTGGCTGGCTGAGGTTTGAATGGCTAGGGGCAGATTGGCTTGGCTCAGGAAAACTGGCAGCCCCAGGACATCCCTGGGCAGGAAGTGTCTGCTGATCATCTGTGTGGGAGTGTCTGCATGCAGAGAGAGGGGGGAGGGAGGGATGAAAGAGAGAGAGAGAGAGAGAGAGAGAGAGAGAGAGAGAGAGAGAGAGAGAGAGAGAGAGAGAGAGAGAGAGAGAGAGAGAGAGAGAGAGAGAGAGACAGAGAGAGAGACAGACAGACAGACAGACAGACAGACAGACAGACAGACAGACAGACAGACAGACAGACAGACAGACAGACAGACAGACAGACAGACAGACAGACAGACAGACAGACAGACAGACAGACAGACAGACAGACAGACAGAGCAAGAGAGAGAGAATAAGGGATTCAACAGTCGGAACGAGAGCTCCCCTCCTCCCTCTTTTGTTTGGCAGTAGCAGGTTCTGGTGTGGAGAGATTACCCAAGCCCAGCCCGGGGTTCCGTGTATGGCCACAGTCATTACCTCTGCCCTGCTGATAAATGGCAATGTTACCACAATACACATCTCCTGCTGCCTAATCGCACTTTGCTAGTAGACTTTTGATTTCAGCTGTCCCTTTGATTTATCAGGAAGTACTTTAAATTAAATATGATAACTGCTATATAAATTTGTAGGTGCATATTATATTTTACACGGCAGACATACATTTTCTTTCTCTGTACAGTTTTGTTACTCCGTAGAGGTCCTATTCCCTCTGTCAATGGATATTCATGTCAGGCTCACATAATTTGCATCTTACATTGATTAACTTTGCAATTCTTCAGCTGCCATGACTTGATATCACTGTCAACATCAAAACAATATGTTCTAATTAAAAATGCAAATTCATATCTTATGGTTGTTTCGCTAATTATATGATGAATGTGGTCCCAGATGCTTTCTTGTCCAGATTCTATACCCAGTGCCCAGTTTGCCGCCGCAGTGTGGTGAAGTGTGTGCCCCGGCATTCGGCCACAAACAGCATGTCAGAGAACCCTCTGTCAGTTCCGCCGTCACCACAGAGACCGTCACCCTAACAGTGCAGCCAGGCTGACTGAAGATATCTAAACATGCAAGTTAGAATCTAAACATGCACGTCTCTAGTTAAATGTATAGAGAGAAATAGTAATGGCGTCTTTTGGTAGGCACTAACTCTGCCATGGTTCGTCGGACAAAGCCTATGGGGAAATATGGTCTGTGGTAAACACAGGCTTAGGAGATCTTGTACATTTTGTTTTATGAATATTCCTCAACAGCTAACGCAACATAAAGTAACTAAGGGGGCAATTGAAATTGGCGGGGGGGCACATTTTTGGGGGGGGTTTATTGCATTGGATTTCTATAGGATTCTGCTTATATCACACTGTATGACAAGAAACATATAGTTCAAATGCAGAGACGAAATCTGTAGCCTAACACCGTTGCTCTGTGTCAGCATAAAATAGGTGCCTTCTAGTATGGACAAAGCTTCAGCAGGAGGCAGGCAGGTAGAGGTACAAATGAGTGTTGGATTTATTTACACAGCGCTGGAGTTTCAAAGATGACGGTGATATTAACAAATATACTGTAAAAAACAAAGTTCTGACTTCAAAATGTCAGCATTCAACATAAAAAGCCGCTTATCAGTCAACCTGTCTAAACCAATAAAGCACAGGTGTGGTCTACCAGGCTCAGATACAGTCTTGAGTTACCCAAAAGTGAACCTACTAGAAAATCCCCAAATGGGCACTTAAATACATTTGGCCACACCTATTCTTGGCAGGCAGGCCAGGTGCACAATATATACAAAAGTATGTGGACACCCCTTCAAATGAGTGGATTCACAGACATGCAATCTCCATAGACAAACATTGACAGTAGAATGGCCATAGTGAAGAGCTCAGTGACTTTCAACGTGGCATTGTCATAGGATGCCACCTTTCCAACAAGTAAGTTGGTCAAATTTCTGCCCTACTGGAGCTGCCCGGTCAACTGTAAGTGCTGTTATTGTGAAGTGTAAATGTCTAGGAGCAACAACGGCTCAGCCGCGAAGTGGTAGGCCACAGAAGCTCCCAGAACAACACAACAGAATGTGTTGCAACACTCAATACCGAGTTCCAAACTGCCTCTGGAAGCAACGTCAGCACAAAAACTGTTTGTCGAGAGCTTCATGAAATGGGTTTCCATGGCCGAAAAGCCGTACACAAGCCTAAGATCACCATGAGCAATACCAAGCGTCGGCTGGAGTGGTGTAAAGCTCGCCGCCATTGGACTCTGGAGCAGTGGAAACGCGTTCTCTGGAGGGATAAATAACGCTTCACCATCAGGTAGTCCGACAGACAAATCTGGGTTTGGCGGATGCCAGGAGAACGCTACCTGCTCCAATGCATAGTGCCAACTGTAAAGTTAGGTGGAGGAGGAATAATGGTCTGGGGCTGTTTTTCATTGTTCAGGCCCCTTAGTTTCAGTGAAGGGAAATCTTAACTCTACAGCATACAATGACATTCTAGGCGATTCTGTGCTTCCAACTTTGTGGCAACACTTTGGGGAAGGCCCTTTCCTGTTACAGCATGACAATGCCCCCATGCACAAAGTGAGGTCCATACGGAAATGGTTTGTTGAGATCTGTGTGTAATAACTTGACTGGCCTGCACAGAGCCCTGACCTTAACCCCATCGAATACCTTTGAGATTAATTGAAAAACCGACTGCGAGCCAAGCCAAATCCCCAACCTCCCTAATGCTCTTGTGGCTGAATGGAAGCAAGTCACTGCAGCAATGTTCCAACATCTAGTGGAAAGCCTTGAAAAAACATTGAAAAAAACAATTGAGACAATGAAAAAAATAGTGTGCACTTATTGGCTGGAGTCAGTGCGCAATAGTGGAGAGAGATGTACCTGTAGCGCGTCTTTGCCACCCACACCTTCTCTTATTCTGGTCTCTACATTTAAAATTACACATAAACAGTAACCTCCTTATCAGGATGTAGCAGTGGTCACTTTTCCTTCCACGGTAATCATTATGGTTCAGTATTTCTAACCACCCCCCTTAATCGCACACACTACCCAAACTAATGGACATGTGACAGCAGGGCAAAATGTCACATTCCAAACGAGCACTAGGTACATTATCCATATTGGCCAACATGGCATGTCCATTTGGTGAATGTAGATTGACAGAGTAAATAAAGGAATATCCTAGCATTTGCGAGGCAGATGAACACTTTGCCCAGGTCCTAAACACTGTCCACTAATCTTTTGGTGATGTGGGGGGCACTAAGGGAGCGTTCTCTCCCAAACAATGCACAGTGGGCACTGGGGTTGTCTCCAGACCCCCCTTTAGTGAAACAACTTCCATGCCACACCCAGGAACTGTCATTTTCTCTCCAAGCCCAGGGGAAGGGTCAGAGCACACCCTTTTCTCTCCAGGTCATAATCAATTCAGAGTCAGTCAATGTCAGGATGAAAACCTCACACACCCCATCATAGGAACAGCAGAGGAGCAGAAAGGAGACAGTTCGGCATCCAATACGACATCTTCACCAAGGTCCGACTGGTAAACTTGACCCATCCCTTATAAATCAAAATCAAATATTACCTGCGGAGGCATATTACGTTATTCACAGCCTACCACAGAAATGAGAAGCTTTTTTTCCCAGATTTTATGGAAACCCAAAGGAGTCATACCTAACCGACCCATTGACTTTCCATAGCCCCCCTACACACACCATGGCTAAATCTGTCCATTGTGCTGACAATGGCAGCGGAGATACAGATTTGTTTTTGCGTCAACCTGTCACTCAATTATTATATTTTTTGCTAAAACTGAGGGGAGTTTGAACTGAGGGGGCTAAGCATTTATGTAAGCAAAAAAAAGCACATAAAGTCCCTAAATGCTACATAATTAATAAAGGTCACGTTAACTCCCAAATGGCGCAGTGGTCTAAGACACTGCATCTCAGTGCTAGAGGTGTCACTACAGACTACAGATCTCCTAAGCCTATGTTAACCTCTGACTTTATTTTCGGGGTTCATCCCAAAACCCTATTCTTTCCCCATTCATTTTCCAGATAGGAACGGCTGAACGAACCAGAGGCAACTCATTTCCGTTTTTTTAGGACTACAAGCTGGCGAAGGGGAAACATTTCAGCTCCTGTCACAGGAAGTTTTGAGTTTTTCCTCTGAGTAACTGTGAGAAATGCAGACGACTAAATCCCGACTGGACACGGCCCAAGTTTCTGTGGCCAACTCCTGAGTTATGGTGGCAGAACTCAATGTTTTAACACTAAGGGTGACTCTCTATCTGAGATCATGATTCTCCATCTGAATGATGGGCTTTGGTTTACATACAGGATCGGGTTTGATTAAGAGTCCCTGAGGGTATGCACTGCCCACAGGGACTCTTGTATCTCTGGAGACAATAACATATTCACATGTGTGATAGCATAGATCGATGGTTGCCATTACTCTGACAGAGAATCATAGTGTAGCTGTGTAGCATATGCTACCCGTTTTGCTAATCATTTTTCATTGGGCCATGCATGGTTCATCCTTCATGAGAGAGAATGAGCAATAGGCATGAGAGAGAATGAGCAATAGGGATGAGAGAGAATGAGCAATAGGCATGAGAGAGAATGAGCAATAGGCATGAGAGAGAATGAGTAATAGGCATGAGAGAGAACGAGCAATAGGCATGAGAGAGAATGAGTAATAGGCATGAGAGAGAATGACCAATATGCACATAGAAGACATACAAGTAAAATCTACAATTAGACACCACCTCCATGCCAATAGGCTCTTTGGAAGGGTTGCCAGAAAAAATCTTTATTGAGAGCAACCAACAATTGTAAACGCCAGGAGTTTGCCAAATGGCATTGGCACTTTGATTGGAACCGTTGCTATGATCAGATGAAATTAAAATAGAGCTCTTTGGCCACGCACCCACCAGTGGTGGGTTTGGCGTCGAAAGAAGAATGCATATGCAGAAAATAACCTACTGTAAAAAATGGTGATGGATCTTTGATGTTATGTGGATTTTTTGCTTCCATTGGTTCTTGGGCCCTTGTTAAGTGTCAGGCTCTGGCCATAGAGAAGCCTATTGCTTCTCTATGTATCCATGGTCAGAGTTTGACAGGTCTATTATTTCTGTTTCTGTGTGGTGTTTTGTGTTGGATCCCTAATTAGAGGCAGCTGCACTGCATTGTCTCTAATTAGGGATCCTACATATGTTTGTATGTCCCACACCTTTGTGTGGGTCGTTAATTTCCATGTCAAACAAAGTAAGTGTGTTTCACGTTATTTGTTATCATTTTTCATTTGTATAGTTCGTCATTTGAGTTTATATCATTGAGTGTATACTCTATTAAAAACCATGTCGAACTATTACTGCGCTGCGCTCTCAGCACCCGGAGAGGCTGGAGGAAGAGGATCGCCCACCACTTCGTCTTCCCATGATCCACGATAGGGAGAGACCGGAGGGGTTTTTCAAACGATCAGAGGGTCCGCAGCCAGGAACCTCCAGCGAAGGTCCGCAGCCCGGAACCTCCAGCGAAGGTCCGCAGCCCGGAACCTCCAGCGAAGGTCAGCAACCCGGAGCCTCCAGCGAAGGTCAGCAGCCCAGAACCTCCAGCGAAGGTCCGCAGCCCGGAAACTCCAGCGACGGTCCGCAGCCCGGAACCTCCAGCGAAGGTCAGCAGCCCGGAACCTCCAGCAAAGGTCCGCAGCCCGGAACCTCCAGCGAAGGTCCGCAGCCGGGAACCTCCAGCTACGGTCCACAGCCCGGAGTCTCCAGAAGTCAGCACAGCTCTGTGGCTGGAACCTACCTCTCCACAGGTGCCCAGTCCGGGTCCGGCCGTCTGCTCCACTCCAGTGCCTGAGCAGTCCGCTCCACCGGTTCCCAGTCCGGGTCCAGCCGTCTGCTCCGCTCCAGTGCCAGAGCAGTCCGCTCCACCGGTGCCCAGTCCGGGTCCGGCCGTCTGCTCCGCTCCAGTGCCAGAGCAGTCCACTCCACCGGTGCCCAATCCGGGTCCGGTTGTCTGCTCCACTCCCAGGCCAGAGCAGTCCACCCCACCGGTGCCCAGTCCAGGTCCGGTAGTCTGCTCCACTCCATGGCCGGAGCCGTTTGTCCCACCGGTGCCCAGTCCAGGCCCGGTTATGTTCCCCGCTCCATGGCCGGAGCCGTTTGTCCCACCGGTGCCCAGTCGGGGCCCGGTTAATTGCCCCGCTCCATGGCCGGAGCCGTTTGTCCCACCAGTGCCCAGTCCGGGCTCGGTTAATTGTCCCACTCCATGGCCGGAGCCGTTTGTCCCACCGGTGCCCAGTCCGGGCCCGGTTATTTGCCCCGCTCCATGGCCGGAGTCGTTTGTCCCACCGGTGCCCAGTCCGGGCTCTGTTAATTGTCCCACTCCATGGCCGGAGCGTTTGTCTACTTGCCTACTTCGCCGGGGCCGGAACCGCCACCAAGGAATTAAGCTTCCCTCCCCCTATTGCTTCTCTATGTATCCATGGTCAGAGTCTGACAGGTCTATTATTTCTGTTTCTTTGTGGTGTTTTGTGTTGGATCCCTAATTAGAGGCAGCTGCACTGCATTGTGTCTAATTAGGGATCCTACATATGTTTGTATGTCGTTAATTTCCATGTCAAACAAAGTAAGTGTGTTTCACGTTATTTGCTATAATTTTTCATTTGTATAGTTCGTAATTTGAGTTTATATAATTGAGTGTATACTCTATTAAAAACCATGTCCAACTATTACTGCGCTGCGCCTTGGTCTCTCCACCTAATGCAAGAACGCACATCAAAATCCACAAAGAAATTGCTAATTGCCCACAAAATCAACATTTGCAATGGCCATCTCAGTCTCTGGACTTGAACCCCATTGAAAACCTGTGGGTGTTAATTGAAGAGGGCAGTCCATAAGAGCCGGCCGAAGGATATCAAGGATGTGGAATGATTCTGTATGAAGGATTGTTCTAAGATCACTCCAAATGTGTTCTGCAATCTAATAAATCATGTTAGAAAAAGGCTGTGCTGTTTTCCTCACGGGGAGGGGGGAGAGTATTGAAAACAAGGAGTGCCAATAATTTGAACATCTATCTTTTTGAGATTTTACTTAATAAACAAAATCTCTTTCTCTGAGCAAATTGTATTAGTGTAAAATAATATAATTTACACATTTTTGGAGCATACAATATAGCTCAGTAATTGTATGATTTATTTCATACCGTTTTCTTTGCTCATCTTTATCTAGTAAAGTAGCCTTGGCTTGTGCAAACCAGAACAGCTCATAGGAGCATGAGCCATCTCCTGTTTCTGTAGCAGCTTGATATACAAGTATCTTTATCAAGGCGGCCAATAATTCTAGATGGGACTCTAAATTCAGTCAATGCAAATACTTTCGCAACGCAACCACTAACATGTCTTTAGAAATGTCCCCCTCGTTGCGTTGTTGCCGGCAGTATGTGAAATAACAGTGGAAAGGGCAAACCGCACTAATTTACTTCACACCACATTCCTCTGAAGTAAACGTGTCTAACCTTTACAGAGTAACCCCACTTAGTCACCTTTCCTCATAAACACGCCGGTCGAAAAATCTAATTTAATGTCTGTAAGCCGATTGGACCTCTCTCTCTCTCCCCCCCTCTTCCTTTATTTCCCTCTCTGTATCTGTCGCAGCTCTCTCTCTCTCTCTCTCTCTCTCTCTCTCTCTGTCTTCCTGTTGCAGCTTTCTTAGCTCTCCCGCTCTCTTTTTCTCTTTCTCTCGTTGCTTCGTTTTTCACTCTCAGCTCTCTCCCACTTTTTCTCTCGCAGCTCGCTCTCTCTTTCAGCTCACTCTGACTTAGCTCTCTCAGCTACCCCCCTCTCTCCTCTCAACTCCTGCTCTCTCTTCCTTTTCTCTTTTTCAATTCTTATTCAGAGAGGTAGGAGGCACTTTGTGGTGGTAAATCAATAAAAGTGTTCCCTATAACAGACTTCTGTGTTTTCCTCTCATCGATCCTGTCAGCCCAGATACATTTAAGAGCAAGCCAAAGCGATTACCCATAGCAATCCTAACTCTGATCCATAGTGCAAATGACAGGCACCAGACATCAGCTCGGGGTAATTGTGATGCTGAAAAGGGGGCATTGTTTCTTTTTTCCCTCGCTTCTGGGCCTGAGTTCAATTTCTCATGTTCAATTCATTTAGATGTTAATTGTGCTTGGCTTATGGTCTAGACCAAGTGTAGGCAACCCTGGACCTAAAGTGTCACAGGCACTTCATTTTTTTGTTGTAACCCACCTGGAAGACCAGGTGTGTTGAATTTAGGCAATCACTGATCAATTAGCTCATTTGGTCCTGTGTGTAGCTGAGTTGGGACAAAATCCTGCAGTGCCTGCGTCATTCCAGGAACAGAGTTGCCTTCCCCTGGTCTAAACTGCCTGCATGGGTGGCAATCACTACGCTACCTTATCTCTGGTGGGACTGAGAGGATGGAGAAATGTGATTATGTATTGTTATGTGCAACATGAGTCATCTTATCACAGTCAGACGTCAGCAAGGGCAGGAGGTGGATTGACTATTTTAGAGTAGGCTGTTTATTTTCTATTGGCTGTGCAGGTAATTATAATGGTAAATTGGAGACGGATGCAATATTGAGAATGCAAAGTCCATTTAAAACACCTCTAATGGAAAGAATGCTCAGAACAGTCTGATCAATGGGAGTGTTACAAAGCCTATCGTTGAAGAAAATTGGAATCTGCTTGACTTGATGAAGCAGAATAGTGACAAGCATAATACAAGTGTACCTTTTATTCCTATGAAGTGATCATGCTCCAAAAGATTGTAATTGAATCCCTCTATTTCACACAGTAGATGTAAATTTAGCAACATCCATGCCCCGCCCACATGAGGATATGTCTCTTTTTCAGCCATCTAGTGCCTGTGTTTGAGGAGCACAAAATCCACTTGTCACTTAAATCTGTTTGCTTAAATTTTACTCTTGCGACTCTTTTATACTCTTTTACCGGTGTGTGTCATTTTTTCCCGTTAACGTTATGACTGCAGAAATGTTTGTAATGACCTGTCAAACACACACCGGTAATGGCTGAAATGGGCTCAATGGAAGATTTTTTTTTTTTTTTTTTTTTTTTTTATTTAACCAGGCAAGTCAATTATGAACACATTTTTATTTACAATGACAGCCTACCGGGGAACAGTTGACAATAAATTGTATAACTGAATTCCCACCAAAATCCCTGAACTATTTGTCCATAGCAGTACTTTTGTTTGTGTGCTATAATTGAGTCAATATTTTATGGATTTTACAAATTCAAAATGTTTGGAGTATCTTCATCCATTGTCCATTTATAAGAATTGTTTTTAAAACCTTTATAATATTTTAATTACAAACTGGCATCTCGCTTAATTTGTAGTCCATTAGCTGATGGAGAGAGAGGTGCACAGGTGTGAAATCCTAATCACGACCGTTTATACCCACTGCATCTCATAGAAGAAGTAATGTGGGAAGCTCTTAGTCTCACTTCCATGCATTTACTGATTCAAGGTTTAGCCCTTTAATTCAGCAGGAGGTCAAAGTGCTAATTAAAAAAGCATGCCCTGGAAAAGTGAATGATTGTAATGGAATGATTAACAGATTCCTAGGCCCAGAATAAATTGTGTGGAAGAATTATATCAACAAGCAAAGAGACATGGAGGAAATCAGGGTTGTGCTCCCGAAATAACACACAACCCTAGTCTTAAATCCTTCCCTGCAGCAAAAAGCTCAGGAGAGAACTATTTTAGTTCGTTTTCGAACACTGTTCCTGAAAAGATGGGATGTGACTCAACAATCTAGCAGACCTATATAAGACCTTTGGGTAGCCAGAGTACATCACGTTAAAACAAACAACAACATTGATGAGATACAGCTCCTATCAAACACTGAAAAGAGATCATTTTGGAGGGAGAGACAGATAGATAAAGAGACAGGAATAGAGTGAAAGAGAGCGAGATGGTGTGTGTGTGTGTGTGTGTGTACGCCCGCATGTGTGTTTTAAATGCAAATCACGTTGTTCGCTTTTCCCATTACTTTGCCTTCTTATCCTTTTGACCCAGAACACTTCATTCTGGAGAGTGCTGAAGCGGTTCAGCTACTAACATCTGACAGCATTCCTTCCCCTGAATTTGTGTAATTGCATTGCAACTAGAACTGATTTTGTACTCGCGTGTACGTTTGGCCGTTCGACACTTATTAAGATATCTTGAACATGACCTCCCGTTCCCTTCCTCTATTTGTCTGCTTTATGCAGTTGACCCCCTTTGAGTTGTGGATCAAAGCTATAACTCACACTCGGTGCTGTGTGAGGCAGGGCTGTGGAATCCCATCAGTGGGCTGCTGTGTCCTCGTTCTCCTGTTTCCCCAGTGTCCAGCTGCTTCTGGTCAGCCTAATAAGAATGGATGGTATTCATACAGTGGCTTAGGTTAGATGGTGTGATGGGGTAAGACAACCCCATCCAACCACGTCAATGTGTCACGCTCAGCCCACCTGAGTGATGCAAGGTAGCCGCTCTGTAGCCGAACACTCATCGGAGCTCTGTGATTTCACTGGGGACCGGTGAGGAGGTGTGAGTAGAGGTAAGGAGACGCCAGTGGCCGTTTCCGAACACCTATACTAGCGTAGACATACTTAAAGTGCATACTACTGTATGTACTCATCGTTGCCTATTATTTAGCACGTACCGTTTAGTAAAAAGTATGCAATATGCCACGGCCGCAACGCAGTAGCGGCTCCTGACTGGCTGAGTAGGTGGGGCGGGGCCGAGCGCGGGTGGGTTTTTCCAAAATCAACAGACATGCGTCACAATAACCAGCCTGATAATAGCTCATTTACAATTCAATTAATTTCTCTAAACTCTGAGTAGAATAGGACGGGATTAATAGGCAAACAATCACATTTAAAAAGGACTGAAGACAGAAACAGATAATTTGGTTCTATTTCAAAATATTTATTAGTGAAACCAAAGTGCTGTAACATATATATATAATTAAATCAAATAGCCTAGTACACTCACCAAAACTTTTTAAATGTTCAAATCAAAAGGCTATTGCACAGAAAAATGTGGATCGCAAATTCAGAACCACTGGACAGCAACATAATAGACGAAAGCCGTGATCATTGGTAACGAGACCAGAATGACTGCTTAGGTTTGATTCCTAAATTAAATAATTAAATACTACAAAACTAAAGCAATCCATATGTGTTCAAATCAAAAGGCCCGATTAACATGACATCAATAATGCCTCCACATCCCGGGTCCCAGGTGCCGACACGTTCAGGAATAAAACGATTTAGTATTTAGTTTTAAATCTCAGACGAAAGGCCAAGAGAACAAAAAAACACTTTCAATGAGGAAATAGAAATACGCTTTCAAAATAAATAAAAAATACTTCTGTTTTCAAATATGTACAGTAGCCTACGATGCAATACTCATGATCATTTTAAGGAGAACAAAAACTGTTTAGCCTACATTTGAACACCACCGCAGAAGCTCGCTATTCGGTATCATCCCAATCTACTAGAATTTGATGCACACATTTCCACAATGCATTGGAAGAGGTGGGCTGTGAGTGAAAGGCCCTAGCTCTCTTCAAGTAGCCAAACAACAAAACTAGGCTACTTCTAGTTTTGTTGTTTGGCTACTTGAAGAGAGCTAGGGCCCTTCACTCGCAGCCCACCTCTTCCAATGCATTGTGGAAATGTGTGCATCGAATTCTACTAGATGAGGAGCTTAAAAGAGTATAACATCCTGGCATTTAAACCATACTAGATTTCTAAAAATTCACATAATCGATTAGCTGTTGTCAAAGCTGAAAAAAGAATGACATCAGGGCATTTAAAGTAAACTCGATTTTCAAAATGCACCGGTGGAGCGGACTGCTCCGGCACTGGAGCGAAGCAGACGACCGGCCCCGGACTGGGCACCGGTGGAGCGGACTGCTCCGGCACTGGAGCGAAGCAGACTGCTGGACCCGGATTGGGCTCCGGTGGAGGTTCAGGGTTGCTGACCTTCACTGGAGGTTTCGGGCTGCTGACCTTCACTGGAGGCTCAGGGCTGCTGACCTTCACTGGAGGCTCAGGGCTGCTGACCTTCACTGGAGGCTCAGGGCTGCTGACCTTCACTGGAGGCTCAGGGCTGCTGACCTTCACTGGAGGCTCAGGGCTGCTGACCTTCACTGGAGGCTCAGGGCTGCTGACCTTCACTGGAGGCTCAGGGTTGCTGACCTTCACTGGAGGCTCAGGGTTGCTGACCCTCACTGGAGGCTCAGGGTTGCTGACCCTCACTGGAGGCTCAGGGTTGCTGACCCTCACTGGAGGCTCAGGGTTGCTGACCCTCACTGGAGGCTCAGGGTTGCTGACCCTCACTGGAGGCTCAGGGTTGCTGACCCTCACTGGAGGCTCAGGGTTGCTGACCTTCACTGGAGGCTCAGGGTTGCTGAACTTCACTGGAGGCTCAGGGTTGCTGACCTTCACTGGAGGCTCAGGGTTGCTGACCTTCACTGGAGGTCGAGTGCGTGGAGCAGGCACGGGCCATATCAGGCTGTAGGAACACACCACTGGTCTGGTGCGAGGAGCTGGGACTGGCTGTCCCTGGCTGGGAAAACGCACCATAGGGCTAGTGCGCGTGCCATTCTGGGCTGTTGTTGCGCACCGATGTTTGGGTGCGCTGAGTCGGTCTCCTCCTCCTCCGACTCTGGACCGGCGCTGAAGGCACCGGGCTGGGAACTGGCACTGGAGTAGGACTGTCCATGTCGTTATCTTTCCAGCGCCAATCCCCATCCTGTGAGTGTTCCTCCGGGAACCCCCACGAGTGAGGGAACAGAAGCACATCGTCGTCGTCGTCTTCCTCCGACTCTCCTCTGTACTCCTGCTCCCACGGCTGTAGGGGCTCCTCCGGGAACCCCCACGAGTGCAGTGGTCGGGGCTCTTCTCCCTCGATCCCCGACCACCCCCATAGCCCCCCCCAATCAGTTTTGGGGTTTTTCTGGGCTCCAGGCTGGTCCCTAGCCTTTTTGGACCGCCGACTCCTTCGCCGCCGACGGCTCCGCTGCTCTGGACCCCAGCCTTCCTCCACCGCACGATAATGGGAGTATTCCTCCTCTGTAATTTTCCCCATACCGAGGAGGATATCTCCCAATGTCAGGCTCCGTTGCATCCCGGACGGGTGGTGGATCACGGTGCGTATAGAAGGGACGGTAGACGGAGCGTTGATGGAGTGACATCCTTGTTTAATTACGTGAGGTCTTATCACAAAGCACATAAAACAAACGAAGGAGAGTGAAAACGAAACTAGTACTCACTAAACTCACTAGTACTCACAGTGACTTGCTGAGTTCTGCTCATAAACAGAGACATACAAACAATGATCCACACACAGGTGGATTTGGAGGACAGTTAAATACTCTCCCCAATCAGAGACAACTCTAGACAGCTGTCTCTGATTGGGGATAATTAATCCTCCCTCACTGATGTGAGGACTGGGTTGTGGCTCAACCACTCCCCTTGATGGGAGTATGCGGCTTCACCACTACCCAGCCCTTACAGTATGGGTATTCGGACATGGCAAGTGTCTTTTCTTTTCACATGCTATTTCATTTAGCTAAACGTCACCTGTAGAATCAACCAGAGGTTTGATGAGCCAAGATGTCTGTGATAATTGTAGGGAACCAGGAACATCTCAAATTATGATAAATAGCTTAATAGTAATAATGATGATAATGGATTGCTTTTATACAGTGCTTTTTACTAGGACTCAAAATGCTTTTCACTGTCTGTCTAGTTGGAACTCACTTCATCCACCACCAATAACAAGTGTATTTAGTGAGGTAAAACATTTAGACAGAAATATAATGAATAGGGTTGAATGTTGTATACTGTTGTTGCACCCTCTTGAACAATAGAGGATTAAAAATCACTTCCTCTCTGTCCTCCAATCAGATCCCTCAGATCAGCTATGCCTCCACGGCCCCAGAGCTGAGTGATGACAGGCGTTATGACTTCTTCTCTCGGGTGGTTCCACCGGACTCATTCCAGGTCCAGGCCATGGTGGACATCATCAGAGCACTTGGCTGGACCTACGTGTCCACCGTGGCCTCTGAGGGCAGCTACGGAGAGAAGGGCGTGGAGGCCTTCCAACAGATCTCCAAGGAGGCTGGTGAGTATGGTACAATTTAGTTCAATTACAGTTAGAGCAGTGCTGTTCCTCTATAAGCCTTTTTTTTACCCAGGGTCCCATACAGACAGGTGAGTGATGGGGGGGGGGGGTATTAATGACAACAATTAACATAGTGACTTCTAGTTCTGTGAGTGACTTTCAGTTCTGTGAGTGTCCTTGGGTAAAATATGTCCTAAGAATATAAGAGTTTGTTCTGTGGGTGCTGGCAATATCCGTTGTGTGGGAGAACTCTCAATTCCATTTCCATCCAAGCGACAGAGGCGCTGCTTTAAGAAAGGATTACCTACTTCATCATCTAGGCCAGGAAATTACACTCCATGATCCACGATTCAGCATTCATACAACTCCTCCCCTTGCAATAGCGCTGTATCAAGGGAACCAAGGTTACTTCCTGATGCTCATCTCGACCTCTACAGATCCCAATCCATTTTCTGTATTCTAGCTAGACCCCTGTTGACCAATCTCAGAACTTCGGTACTGAGGAGTGAAGCTTGTGTATGCCAACCTCTGAAAGGGAGAGCGCTAACGATATCCCATGGGCGGACATGAATATTTCATCTGTGCGCGTTCATGTGTATTCTGGTCACTCATTAAAACATTAAGAGGCTGTTGTGGCGCTGGAGAGAACAGCTGTAGGAGGAGCCTCTGTAGAACACTGAGAGGGAATTGGGAAGAAAAGTCTGGATGATTTAGTGGGTTATTTTGGCGGGGGGTTTTATTTCAGCTTGTTACATCCTCCAATGCACATGGTGGGTCTGCAGCTACCAGATTGTTTTCTCTCTGTTGTATTTCCTTCACTGTGTATGTGTCTCAGTATAGAGTCGGCAAAATGCTGCATTGATATTATTGTTTTGACTGTAAAAATATCACAGACGACGGGGTTAGACATTATAGGATATTGCTGTTGTTGTTGACTCATCCATTACAATAGAGCTGCAGTCAGGGAATGTTCGGTATTCCCATACAAATCAAATAGGAATAATTTCCCTCAAAAGAAGCCCTGCGCACTCGGCATTGTGGGCATTGTGATTTTAATAAAAGCATTGATTACGTTATGACATAACTCTGTATATTTATAACATCCAAGAATGTGGCAGTTTACAGCATCACATGCTGCATTGGATTGAAATTAACAAGCAACAGATTGTATATGCAATGAAGCAGCAGTGGTTCAATAGAAATAACTCCAATAACATTGAGAGAGAAACTTGCAGACTTAAATACACCCACAGTGTGTTGTTTGAGTTCTGTAGGACCTTGAGATGTTTTGTGGGCTCCCTATTCTTTTGGTTGGAGTGAAATGTCAGATGCATTAGTAGCATTCTCGCTTCACCACTTCAAGGAGCAGCATCCACCGGACTAATGCAATATGGCCGCCCATTACCCTGAGTAGAGACTAGAGTGATGGTCACCTCGTATCGATCTCTTCTGTTTTCCACTCTCCTCTTTCCCCCTTGTTTGGGTAGTCTTCCACCCTTGCAGTTTCATGCGAATGCACTCTCCTTGAGAAAAAAAAAGAAACAAAAAGGGGATGTTTCTGGTTTTCAGGGATTCAAAACTTTCAACCTAACTTCCTTTCCCCCTGGAAAATGGGGGTCCTCTCAGGCGTCTTTCTACGGCTGATACGCAAGGTTGTGTGAATGAGTTGTCTTTTCTTTAGAAGTGGAGCCAGGAAAGATTCATCTTGTTTGTATTTTCCTCGGCTTGGGTCCAGAGCGATGGAGTTCGTTTTTCTTTCTTTGATAAACATACTCATGCAAGCGCGTTTGAGGAGTAGATACTCCCACAGACATCCCTTTTAAATGAATTGCAGTATGCTGCCACAGCCATGTTTTCATATCACTAATTTGAACTGCGAAAAAAACTGTCAAATAGCAATTTTTTGCAGTGGGACTGGAGCGGAAATATGAAAGCGTATTTTGTTGTTTTACTTTATACATATGAAGTGACTTCACTGGCTCGCCCTCAATATTTGACCAAAAGCTTGATGTTTTCCCGGAAGATGATCATTCTAAACTGGAACAGTGTGCTCCTGCAGCCATCCCCTCTCTCTTCTAGAGTGAACATGACAGTGGAATGGAATATGGTTTAAGGAATGAATGAAGGAAGGGGCTCACACGTACAGAATAGGAAGTGAATTCCATTTCTGTGGGCTCCCACTTGAGCTGCATTAGGAGGAAAGTGGCAATGGAGGAAGCCTGTCGTTGTTTTCCCTCTGCTCTGGAGGTGATAAATATAAGTGGAGAATTATGGATCCCCCTCGGGGGTGGGGGGAGGTGGTGGGGTCAGAGGGGAACGGGTAGGGGGGGTGTTGAGTCCATTAGGAACCACCCGGATGGGGGAGTTTCCTGGAACGACACGGTCTAATCCCCCACCCCCCCATTTTTGGGGTTGAACACTTGAAGCTGTTAATGCAGCATATGACCTGTGGCACTTAGCCCAGGACTAGCAGAAGCCTGATGAATTAAATCATCATCATTTTATCTGTGATATATTAATCAAACTGGGAAATGTGGACCACCGAGTTAAAAGGGGGAGGATGTTTAATGTAGATACCGACCAGTAGGTCCATCATGATAGAAATGAAGTGTTGTGCACATTGAAACGCGATAGGATTCTAATTTCACAAAAAACAAATGCTTACCCAATGCTTTTAGACTGTTGCATTACAACAGTTTGAGGTTCTATGCTACAATCTCCTATATCTAAGATTTGAATTCTCCACACAGAGCAGTGTGAAGAGTAAAACACTCCACTCTATGATATCCCCTGCATTTATCTTTGAGTTATATATATTTTTCAAACTGCTCTTTATTCCATTGTCTGCAGTGTGAATGGAGAGCTCTCTCTTTCATGTCCAGAGATCAGGCACTCTGCCAGTGGCAGGTGAAGACACTCAGACCTACAGCTCAGAGTTCTGGCAGTAGACTCCTGGCTCTGATGGCTCTGCCTGGTTTTCCCATCTTGGCCGACTGATGAGGAATTCTGCAGACATTCAATAATTTAGCCTTGGCTGCACAGCACACAGCCAGTCTGCAGCCTTCAGGGCAGTCTAGTCCTCACAGTATGTTCAAGCCTGGTGCTCAGAAAGGGAAAACACTCAAAAGGCTGCTTAACTTCATCAGTGGCTGGCTGCCATGACCCGTGTATCTGTCAGCTTCCAGCTTCAAGTGTGGCCTCTGCTTACCATACACATTGTGACAGTGATAAGTATATTCTTATTGCCCCTGAAATCTAGATCTACATATGTTGAATTACTCCTCATTACATGTGATACCCACCGACAGACAGACAGACAGACAGACAGACAGACAGACAGACAGACAGACAGACAGACAGACAGACAGACAGACAGACAGACAGACAGACAGACAGACAGACAGACAGACAGACAGACAGACAGACAGACAGACAGACAGACCCCGGAGCTAAAAGGTGGTGCTAATACCTCTCTAAGAATTAGCCCTAGTACAGTATTAGAGTTTCCCAAAAAGGAAACCTTGTTCATAGCAAGGGCCTAAGCCCTTCTAGAGCCCTGAGGAATCATGTGGAATCTCAGTGCTGAAACGGAGCTGTAGTGGTGTCCCTATGAGACCTTCTGGCTGCTGCTACTGCTTCTGCTGCCACAGCTCCACAGATGCACCACAATACCAGACCACACTTTCAATTTTAACAGGAGAGCCCAAACCCCAAGCATTTAACAAGCTACAAAAAGGAGATCAGCTTTTGTGTTCTGTCCACTTATGCGCGATTACAGGAGCCGTCAAAACTGTCTTTGTAGAGATGTATTATCTGGCAATCAGCAATATTTTCTAATTCTGTCTATGGCTGCTGCTGTGGGGATAGTAAGAGGGAGATGGAGCAGAGAGGGAGAGCTAGGAAGGAGCTCTTTAGATGGAGCTGTTTTTAGATGTATCCCAGTAAACAGAGGTTGGAGATATGGTTTCTATTCTGCCAGCTAAACGCTGTTTATATCAAAGTAATGAGCCTGAGCAGACGACCAATTAGGAAATTCCTCCCATTTCTCTGTCTACTGAGGGAAACCAACCCAATGTTGCAAAGGTTATCTGGTATTAGGAGTGCTTGAGTGGGAGAGATTTTAATTGGTTTGTATAGAGAAGCCTGGGTGTTGACTCAGGACCAAGCCTACCTGCTGCCTATCATCTAGTTGTAGTTATGATGTGTCTTCAAATGCACAATAATGTCTATTTACTCTAGATGAGTACAGTAACTGTTGGAAAAGGTTAGGTCGGCCCATACTCTCACATCTGCTCCAGCGGAAGGAATGCAATTATGGCATTTGTTTACGATATGATTCATTTTTATACTTACATAATGAACTCTTGAACGTGACCCGAGGATGACTAATCAAAATCAGAATCAAAATCGGTCAAAACTATTGTTTGTTTTTCCCCTCACAAAATAGTGGCTGCAGTCTCTCCGCCAGCACCAGTTTTTACCTCAGCTCAACACAGAGCTATGGGACAATATTTAAAGATGACCTTAAACACTTGACGAGAGCAAATTAGGTCATATTACAGGCCCTTCATTTAAGATTGAGACAACCATGGATTACGCTAAATGATTGCTCTAATCAATATTCCCTCAAGGACAATTGCCAACTAAGTTTTGGCCATATCTCTGAGGTGACTGTCACGGTCGGCTCGCCAAATATCTAATACCTATTTAGCGACGCACGGAAGCAATCAGTACCTTTCATCCTGTACAAACTCATTAGCAATGACCTGTCTGAACATGATTCATTGTCAATATTAATATCCTCCTTGTTAGTGTAGCCTGTCTCCCGATCTGATTGGTTGACTGTCCATTGTGGTGTGTCTAATAATGACGTTAAATGAAAAGTCAATGAGGAGGGGACAACTTTTTAATCTGTGGTCACAAAGTGTGAGAAGTCTTCTAACCTGTTGACACAGTTTCCTATTGGTTTGGAAGCAGCTCAGTACTGCTTCTAAGTCTTCTGTTGTACTGTGATGATTCACCCACAGCCCTCTATTAAGAAATGGATCGCACTATTAATTTGTGAGGGTTTTCCTTTCATTTGCTCATTTTTATGCTGTTGTTCATCGCCAGAGATGTATTGTACATGTATATTTTTTCACTCAACTATCTTGGAAAGACAGAGACCCTATAGAGAGGATGAAAAACAATAAAAATCAGTGTCTTTCAGAACCACTTTGTTTGAAAGCGGTCCACATCCGTATGGGTCTGATTTCCATTAGAAAAGATTAACACGATCTTGACTTGAGGGTTTCAAGTGTGTGTATGTTCATGTGTGTGCGTGATCTCATATGTGTGTGTATGTGTTTGTGTGTTTGCCTCTGTGTGTGTCTCTGTGGGTAAACATCCCAGAGGGCTCATCATCTCCTCCTTCTTTCTCTCTCTCTCTCTGAATATAAGGTGGGATCTGCATCGCACAGTCTTTGAAAATTCCCCACAATCCCAAACTGGAGGATTATGACAAAGCCATCCAACAACTGCTGGAAACGCACCACTCCCGGGCAGTCATACTCTTTGCTAGTGAAGAAGACATACGGTGTGTAGTTCAGTACACAGCATCCAAATGCATCTATGTTGTTTAGGGACTTTGATGACAGGCCAAGTCAAGCTCTTTAATCTCATAGCAAAAACCCTGAAGACAGGTTGGAGGCACAGACAGATACTTTGTGTGTGTGTACACACTGGGTGTCTGTAATACAAACATGCCTCCAATAACACAAACAGAAACGTGCCTAGGAGGAGAACTGAGAATATGGAAAAGCACAACAAAGCAGCAGATATTATTTCATTGACAATACCTCCGTCTTACAATAGGTCTACAAGAAATAGACGGACGGATGGATGGAACCACACAGCATAGAGAAAGAAAGAGGGAGAGACCTCGAGAATGTATGGAAGACAAAGAAGGAGAGAGATTGAGTTCTCTATTTTTATGTAAATGAAATGTTATAGACGGGATTGAGAAACTTACCCCAACAGTAATAAACTTCCTCATTGCTTGTTCTGCAGTATGGAGGCCATGGATAAACATGAACAAAGGACCCAAATACGTCCTTTTAGAAATGGCACAGTTCTCAGTATGGTGATGCAGGTCTTTATATGTTGCACACATGAGAATAATTCTGAACTTTTATCTGCAACATTGCATTCCATTTTGTTGGACTGAAGCGATGCTTTTCTGTGTGCGAGCATGCACATGGTTTCCCGTTTTTCGTGTCACCCCGATGGGAACAAGAAAGCATGCTCATGCTTGCACACAGAAAACTATTGAACTTCCTTTAAAATTATTTCACATCTTATATCTATCAATGGATTTAAAACACAGAGAGTATAAATACATACATGGGTTAAATATACAATAAATATTAATGGCACACAACTTCTGCAATGTACCTGGTATATGCATCTTCATGTGTACCTCCCTAATGGATTTCATGTGTCCCTTCTGCTTTCCCCTACTTCACACATTGCTGCCCTTGCAGGGGAGTTCTCAATGCCACCAAGAGAGCCAATCAGGTGGGTCATTTCCTGTGGATTGGATCGGACAGTTGGGGGGCGAAGAGCAGCCCAATACACCAGTTAGAGGACGTGGCTGTGGGAGCAGTCACTATACTGCCCAAACGCTCATCTATTAAAGGTACACACACACACACACACACACACACACACACACACACACACACACACACACACACACACACACACACACACACACACACACACACACACACACACACACACACACACACACACTATATGGACCATACACACTATAATGACCTCAGACTTGGCTATGTACAGTAGTAGGAGACAGTAGAATGCACATTGTTGTACAGTGGTCTTGTGCGTAGCTCATAAACTCTTTTACCAGCAGTTCTGCTCAGTGTCACTACAATAATAGCCATTTATCATTACAATCAGGGGACTAGGTGGAATGTGAAGTGTGGGTTTTTATTAAGCTTTTTTAATTAGAGAGGTCTAGACGGGACAATGCATGGTCTGGTAAGAGACAGAAGGCAAGAGGAGTATATTAAACCCACATGGATCATTGATGTCCCTTTCAAAAGAAAATCAACCGAGTAATTCAGTCACGATTAGTCATTATCTCTCTGATTCAGCTGATAAAACTGACTGTGTGAGAGTGAGGAAACCTGTGTAGACATTATTGTAGGAGAAAGTACGTCATAGCTGGAAACTGTGCTTGGTATCGATTAATATTACAGCTGATCTATTGACTTCATTGTTTATTACGGTAATTTGCACACATACGTTTTTAAAAAGAGTGAAACATAAAATACATGAAAACATACAGGTGAGGTCAGAAACCCTGAGTGTGCGTATATAGAAAACTCACAGTAGGCTTTCTCATAAATAAATACAAATGCCCAAAGCATAAAGCGTATGGCACAAAAGTTAATGGATAAAGTCAATGTACAAGGTACTTCCCTCCAAGGAATTACTGTAGCGTATAGAATTCCCATACAAACCCTGTTATTATGTATTATGCATCCTGTCATATTCATGTGTGTCACACCCTGATCTGTTTCACCTGTCTGTGTGCTTGGCTCCACCCCCTCCAGGTGTCGCCCATCTTCCTCATTATCCCCTGTGTTTGTATACCTGTGTTCACTGTTCGGCTGTTGCCAGTTCGTTTTCTTTGTTCAAGCCTTCCAGCGTTTTCCCCCTTTACCTCTCTATTTCTAAAGTGCCTGTCTTCTTGGTTTACCGGTTCTGACCTTTCCTTGCCTGCCCTGACCCTGAGCCTGCCTGCCGTCTTGTACCTTTGCCCCACTACTCTGGATTACCGAACTCTGCTTCCCCCTGACCTGTCTTTTGCCTGCCCCCTGTTGGGATAATAAACATTTGTTATTCTGACCGTTGTCTGTGCCTGGGATTAAAGATCAATGTGGTACACAGAAACTGCAGTGGGCCAACTTGAATGAGCAGTGGTTTAATTGTACTGTAGCTATGAGACTAATACAACTCCTAACAGCCAGTACAGCACAGCGCTCCAGTAACACTGCCCAAGTCTCATTTTATTACTTCCAGAATTCTATTTTCTTTTTCGATTCTCCAGGGTTTGATGAATACTTCACCTCGCTCACCCTGGAGAATAATCGCAGGAATGTGTGGTTCGCCGAGTTCTGGGAGGAAAATTTTGACTGCAGGCTCCTCAGCGCCTCCAAACGAGAGGACACCAGCAGGAAATGCACAGGTAGGGAGCAAGAGATATGTTTGCTTGGGTATTTGTATTTTCTTTTGTTTGTTTGTGGGAGGGGCCATTGCCATTGGCAATGGTGCACTATTAAAATAAGTAGCATTGGTCCATGGTAAAGTAAACATTGTACTTTACACTGGACAAATTATACTTATTTTAACAATGCACCAATTTAATGCATTTGCACTTTAATGCATGTAATGCTCCTATACAAGGGTACAGCTGTTTTATGTATGCTAAGTAGCTGGTAGAGCAAACATGCATGCCATTTGGAGAGGTGCTGATCAGCGAAACTCTAAAGAAAAGCTGAATATAAGTAAAGCTCTGCAGATACAGTAACTAACTATTGATGCTCCCAAAGAGCTTTATTACTGACAATGTTTTAATCTAGCTGCAAGCATTATTTGTAATGAGGTGTGTTGGGACTTGGGAGCATTGATAGTGTGGAGGTTTTGCTTACTGTGATATCTATCCATCCTACAGGTATGCCAGCAAAGCTAAAAGAGATACAATACCACTATGTCAGTGCTAGTGACAGGGATGTATATATTTGATATGGCTTGCCTGTGAAGTGCTGAAGGGCCTTGTAGCTTTAGCAGTTGGAGTGACAGGGATTTGTTGCTATAATATGTTAAATAACGTCTTTCATAATTTCTTTACGTGCCACATGCTACAGATCATTGCACTCTCTATAAACCACATAACGATTGTATATAGAATATCAACAAAGCTTATAAGCATTGTACAAAGAGACTAAAATGCCTCTTATTCACATCCACAACCTTCAGCCTTACTAAGGAAGATATTTTCTTTTAACTGTGAAGTCGGCGTAGAGCTGCTTCCATTTCCCTCTTTTTCACATCTTACCAAGCTGATCTATATTTATGAATGTGAGGTACTGAGGGGAAGTTTTTTATTTTTTTTGCATTCAAAGCTTTTTCTACTCACGGCTCTGGAAAACAACAAAGGTTATCTGTGGGCTGAAATGTATGTTGAAAGGCGAGAAACTGGAGAAAATGTCAACATTTATTGCTTTTGACCTTTTTCAGCTTTTGCCAGTCTCCCACGTTGTATTGATATTCGTCTTGGTGGCACAGCCTGTCCTTTTTCCTTCTTCTCATGATCAAGTTCGCAACGTGAAATGGGAGTCTTTATTCAGTATTTACAGTTGAAGTCGGAAGTTTGCATACACTTAGGTTGAAGTCATTTAAACTCATTTTTCAACCACTCCACAGATTTCATCTTAACAAACTATAGTTTTGGCAAGTCGGTTAGGACATCTACTTTGTGCATGACACAAGTAATTCTTGCAACAATTGTTTACAGACAGATTATTTAACTTATAATTCACTATATCACAATTCCAGTGGGTCAGAAGTTTACATACACTAAGTTGACTGTGCCTTTAAACAGCTTGGAAAATTCCAGAAAATGATATCATGACTTTAAAACCTTCTGATAGGCTAATTGACATCATTTGAGTCAATTGGAGGTGTACCTGTGGATGTATTTCAAGGCCTACCTTCAAACTCAGTGCCTCTTTGCTTGACATCATGGGAAAATCAGCCAAGACCTCAGAAAAAAAATTGTAGACCTCCACAAGTCTGGTTCATTCTTGGGAGCAATTTCCAAATGCCTGAAGGTACCACCTTCATCTGTACAAACAATAGTATGCAAGTATAAACACCATGAGAAAAGGTGAAAGAGACGCGTTCTGTCTCCTAGAGATGAATGTACTTTGGTGTGCGAAAAGTGCAAATCAATCCCAGAACAACAGCAAAGGACCTTGTGAAGATGCTGGAGGAAACCGGTACAAAAGTATCTATATCCACAGTAAAACGAGTCCTATATCGACATAACCTGAAAGGCCTCTCAGCAAGGAAGAAGCCACTGCTCCAAAACCGCCATAAAAATGCCAGACTACGGTTTGCAACTGCACATGGGGACAAAGATCGTACTTTTTGGAGAAATGTCCTCTGGTCTGACCTCAATTCTATAGAAAATTTGTGGGCAGAACTGTTAAAGCGTGTTCGGGCAAGGAGGCCTACAAACCTGATTCAGTTACACCAGTTCTGTCAGGAGGAATGGGCCAAAATTCACCCAACTTATTGTGGGAAGCTTGTGGAAGGCTACCTGAAACGTTTGACCCAAGTTAAACAATTTAAAGGCAATGCTACCAAATACTAATTGAGTGTATCTAACCTGACCCACTGGGAATGTGATTAAAGAAATAAAAGCTGAAATAAATCATTCACTCTACTATTATTCTGACATTTCACATTCTTAAAATAAAGTGGTGATCCTAACTGACAAAGACAGGGAATTTTTACTAGGATTAAATGTCAGGAATGTGAAAAACGTAGTTTAAGTGTATTTGGCTAAGGTGTATGTAAACTTCCGACTTCAGCTGTATGTGTGAAAATCACACAGTGATCTCCTTACACTCTGGCAGCTTTTCCTGACAGTGCTGTATAGCGCACCACAGTTCATCTGTTATTTTGTACCGTGGATTTACGAGCTGCTTTCCAGTTAATGCATCTTTGTTAATTACTGCTTGTGTCTTTCAAATTAATATATTCAGCGTCCATATGCCACACTTAATGACGTAACCTGTTCACATTAGCATGTAAAAAATGTGCAATATACCTCAGTCAACGGGATCCCCACCCACAAAAAGTGAGAGAGAAGAAATCCCCCACCAACCTGAAGCCATTCATTACACATTCAGTCAGGGTATCACAAGTGAAATGAAAATGCCTAATCGAGTGAAAGTGCAGAGGAGCACTGAAGGGATACTGTAATAGAACATGGTGCTGCTGACAATGCTAGGAGATGCCTCTAGAATGTCTCTCGTCATCAACTTGAACCCTCCTAAAAGGGGACAAATGTTATACAAATCAAAACTATAGGGCCTACAGTGGGCTGACTTCGCTCTTAAATATGCATATGTACATATGGTATTTGTTCCACCTGCTCATATCCTTCTCGGGTAGCATTTGGTTTTGCACTACTGCAACACAACTCTGCAGGACTGTGACCCATGCCGTGCTACATACACAACAGGGTGACTAATTCACAGTGTGTGACTCTGTCCTTTTCTTGACCTCTCCTCTCTACCTGTCTCATCCCTCAGGCCAGGAGCGGATCGGGATAGACTCCAAGTACGAGCAGGAGGGGAAGGTGCAGTTTGTAATAGACGCTGTGTACGTCATGGCTCACGCCCTCCACAACATACAGAGAGACCTGTGTCCAGAGCACTCTGGCATCTGCCCTGGGATGGAGGCAGCCGAGGGGAAGACCCTGCTCAAGTACATACGCAACGCCAGCTTCAACGGTCAGTACATTTGTTACCCCTGGACCCTGATCTTGTTTGTATCCTCCAAAAAATATGGGCAAAGTGAAATAGCCCAGGTTTCTCAAATAAGCACATACTGTATTTTTATTTGAAAACTACTGATTCATTCGTTATGTGCAAATAAAATAAGGACAGGTGGGAGGTGAGATATAATCGTGAATGTGTAGAGTCACTAGAGGCACTGGACTCTCATATGTGATGTGTTTAGCAACAATTAATCAAACATTATAAATTATACTGCCAGCGGTCCACATACTGTAAAGGAACATTGCTTTGAATTGGAATATCCAATTCATGGAATGTCCATTTCTCTCCATGACGTTAAACTAAATTAAATTCTATGGGACAGTAATTTCCCCTTGGGAATAAATTAAGTTTATTTAGTTTAATTGAATGGAGGAATGTTTGGAGGGTGTGGGCGGGATGTGATGTATAAGTAGGGTAGACCAGGAAACAAAGTAAAGGCCCATTCTCACCAAGTCCGTTAAAAAAATGTATACGAGCACGTCTTATTTATGACGTCGTTTACACCAATTGCAAAATATCATCCTGCCGCAAACCGTGAATTATTTATTCGGAATAGGTATGATTTTAGCATCTTGTCACGTGCGAAAATATGTTGTTGACCAATAGAAATTGTTATCTAGGACACTGCTACTGACAGGTCTGTGGCTTAGTTGTGTGAATTGATTAATTAATTTCTCTGTGCCTCTGTTTTTTATGTTTGCAATCCATCAGTGCAGCAATGTATCAATTTAGCCAATGTGATCACGTTACACCATTCACACTACCCTGCCAGTTCATTGACAACGCTGTAGCCTATTTTATAGGCATTCAGCAAGCAAGAGGATCGATCGATGATTCTCTGTTCAAATAGGTCTAGGCCAATTAGTAAAAAAAAAAAATGTATCATAAGTTTCAAACTATATTACTGTTCAGTGTCTATATAAACTCAGAAAAAAAGGTTCTAAAAGGGTTCTTCGACTGTCCCCATAGGAGAACCCTTTTTGTTCCAGGTAGAACACTTTTTCTAAAAGTGAATTCAAAGGCCAAATGCTTCACAATCAATTTCTTAAATGGTAGGCTATAGCCTTGAAATAATAATAATAATAATAATAATAATAATATAGGCTAAATAATTCCTTTTCGTTCCTTCTTAGGCTACCTGGCTTGCTCCTCACTGATTTAGAGTTAGTATGTTGTTTATAGCCTGTTGAAATGTTGAAAGTCAATTCATAGTGACAGAATCACACATTAATTCCCAAGCCAAGTAAATGTTTTGTCTCCCCAGCTGTAGAAGGTTGTAGCGTAGCCTCTGAATGTCATAGAGACAAACCAAAGATATCCCATGTCCACGACATGGATTGTGTATGTGTGCCATTCAAAGGGTAGATGTATTTATTTAAGTGCCTTTGAATGGGGTATGGTAGTAGGTGCAAGGCGTACCGGTTTGTGCCAAGAACTGCAAAACTGCTGGGTTTTTCACGCTCAACAGTTTCCTGTGTGTATCAAGAATGGTCCACCACCCAAAAGACATCCAACCAACTTGACACAAATGTGAGAAGCTTTGGCGTCAACATGGGCCAGCATCCCTGTGGAATACTTTCGACACCTTGTAGAGTCCATGCCCCGACGAACTGAGGCTGTTCTTAGGGCAAAGGAGGGGTGCATCTCAATATTAGGAGGGTGTTACTAATGATTTATATACCAGTGCATTCGGAAAGTACTCAGACCTTTTCCACATCATGTTACGTTACATTTTTTTCTTTGTCCATCTACACACAATACCTCATAATGACAAAGCAAAAACAAGTTTTAAGAAATGTTAAAATAAAAAAAAGATATGAAATTTACATAGGGATTCAGACCTTTACTCAGTACTTTGTTGAAGCACCTTTAGCAGAGATTACAGCCTTGAGTCTTCTTGGGTATTACGCTACAAGCTTGGCACATTTGGGGAGTTTCTCCAATTCTTCTCTGCAGATCCTCTCAAGTTCTGTCAGGTTGGATGGGGATTGTCGCTACACAGCTATTTTCAGGTCTCTCCAGAGAGATCGGGTTCAAGTCCGGGCTTTGGCTGGGCCACTCAAGGACATTCGGAGACTTGTCCCAAAGCTACTCCTGCGTTGTCTTGTCTGTGTGTTTAGGGTCGTTGTCCTGTTGTAAGGTCAACCTTCGCCCCAGTCTGAGCTCTGGAGCAGGTTTTCATCAATGATCTCTTTGTACTTTGATCTGTTCAATTTTCCCTCAATCCTGACTAGTCTCCAAGTCCCTGCTGCTGAAAAACATCCCCACAGCATGAGTCTGCCACCGCCATGCTTCAATGTAGGGATGGTTGCCTCTAGACGTGACGCTTGGAATTCAAACCAAAGAGTTCAATCTTGGTTTCATCAGACAAGAGAATCTTGTTTCTCATGGTCTGTGAGTCCTTTAGGTGCCTTTTGTCAAATGCCAAGCGGGCTTTCCGGCCACTCTACCATAAAGGCCTGATTGGTGGAGTGCTGCCGAGATGGTTGTCCTTCTGGAAGGTTCTCCCATCTCCACCTAGGAACTCTGGAACTCTGTCAGAGTGACCATCAGGTTCTTGGTCACCTCCCTGACCAAGGCCCTTCTCCCCCGATTGTTCAGTTTAGCCGGATGGCCAGCTCTAGGAAGAGTCTTGGTGGTTCCAAACTTCTTCCATTTAAGAATGATGGAAGCCGCTGTGTTCATGGGGACCTTCAATTCTGCAGACATTTTTGGTTCCCTTCCCCAGATCTGTGCCTCGACACAATCCTGTCTCGGAGCATCATGGACAATTCCTTCGACCTCATGGCTTGGTTTTTGCTCTGACATGCACTGTCAATTGTGGGACCTCATATAGACAGGTATCTGCCTTTCCAAATCATGTCCAATCAATTGAATTTACCACAGGTGGATCATCTTTTAGAAACATCTCAAAGATGATCAATGGAAACAGGATGCACCTGAGCTCAATTTCGAATCTCAAAGTAAAGGGTCTGAATACTTTTGTACATTTTTTTTTAAATATATTTATTCATTTGCAAAATTAAATAACTGTTTTCTCTTTGTCATTATGATGTATTGTGTATAAATGTTGTATACAACATTTATTTGATCAATTTTAGAATCAGGCTCCAAAACATGGAAAAAGTCAAGTGGTCTGATCATTTCCGAATGCACTGTATATACTTTCAGCACCCATGCGCTGTCCATCTCCGCAGCTGCCGCTTCATAGTAATGTAAGTTATGTAAATTATTACTGGAATTATTGTGATGTCAATTATTCTGATAGATATCTTCATTATGGGCAACAAAACATATTGTTTTTATTCAAATCAATTATTGCAGTAGCAAGTTTACCTCTGGATCTCCATCCATCTACACACTCTCCCAACTCAACAGGACATCAGTATGCCTAGTCCGCATGCACAGATATTGCTTTTTTTCTGTTTTTCAGCTGTCATGATGGTCAGCATACAGTGGGGAGAACAAGTATTTGATACACTGCCGATATTGCAGGTTTTCCCACTTACAAAGCATGTAGAAGTCTGTAATTTGTCATAGGTACTCTTCAACTGTGAGTGACGGAATCTAAAACAAAAATCCAGAAAATCACATTGTATGATTTTTAAGTAATTAATTTGCATTTTATTGCATGACATCCCAAGATCTCGCGATACATGGCCCCATCCATCCTCCCCTCAATACGGTGCAGTCGTCCTGTCCCCTTTGCAGAAAAGCATCCCCAAAGAATGATGTTTCCATCTCCATGCTTCACGGTTGGGATGGTGTTCTTGGGGTTGTACTCATCCTTCTTCTTCCTCCAAACACGGCGAGTGGAGTTTAGACCAAAAAGCTCTATTTTTGTCTCATCAGACCACATGACCTTCTCCCATTCCTCCTCTGGATCATCCAGATGGTCATTAGCAAACTTCAGACGGGCCTGGACATGCGCTGGCTTGAGCAGGGGGACCTTGCGTGTGCTGCAGGATTTTAATCCATGACGGCTTAGTGTGTTACTAATGGTTTTCTTTGAGACTGTGGTCCCAGCTCTCTTCAGGTCATTGACCAGGTCCTGCCGTGTAGTTCTGGGCTGATCCCTCACCTTCCTCATGATCATTGATGCCCCACGAGGTGAGATGCATGGTGCCCCAGACCGAGGGAGATTGACCGTCATCTTGAACTTCTTCCATTTTCTAATAATTGCGCCAACAGTTGTTGCCTTCTCACCAAGCTGCTTGCCTATTGTCCTGTAGCCAATCCCAGCCTTGTGCAGGTCTACAATTTTATCCCTGATGTCCTTACACAGCTCTCTGGTCTTGGCCATTGTGGAGAGGTTGGAGTCTGTTTGATTGAGTGTGTGGACAGGTGTCTTTTATACAGGTAACGAGTTCAAACAGGTGCAGTTAATACAGGTAATGAGTGGAGAACAGGAGGGCTTCTTAAAGAAAAACTAACAGGTCTGTGAGAGCCGGAATTCTTACTGGTTGGTAGGTGATCAAATACTTATGTCATGCAATAAAATGCAAATTAATTATTTAAAAATCATACAATGTGATTTTCTGGATTTTTTTTAGATTCCGTCTCTCACAGTTGAAGTGTACCTATGATAAAAATGACAGACCTCTACATGCTTTGTAAGTAGGAAAACCTGCAAAATCGGCAGTGTATCAAATACTTGTTCTCCCCACTGTATGTGCGAGGAATCATGACAGGTGCTCGTTTTGCATTTCCTCTCTTGTTAAATGGGATGCAACTGAACGAAACATAGCCAAACTCCTTTAATGATTCATCCTATAGTATGAGTAGCCTATCATAGTATTTTCAGTATTTTTTCCAGTAATATATGATGTTTCTCTCATTACTGCATGCTCTCCATTCTGCATTCAGTTGTACAACTGACTAATACCCCTTTCCCCTTTCTATTCACTTTGAACAACATATTGCCACTGAGAATGACCGCAGCAGTGTTGGGGACATTATTCATCTTCTTTCGGAAAAGTTCAGGGAAAAACGCATCAGACCTGGTGTATTCACGGTTGAGTTGTTTTATACAAACAACATGCGTCTATCTCAGCAAACATTGCACGCTGTAACTACACGTTTCTAGAACACCAGTCGTTTCAAATTCAACCGGAAGTTACATTTTACAATTGACCCCGTAGGCAGGGTTAAATAACTAACCACTGGCACGAGTATGATGGCAGCCGCGCTCACGCGCCCAAACCTGATGCCCATCCCCTGATACCACACGCACACACATACACCGGTTTCCACT
Source organism: Thymallus thymallus (assembly GCA_023634145.1). Lineage (NCBI taxonomy): Eukaryota > Metazoa > Chordata > Actinopteri > Salmoniformes > Salmonidae > Thymallus > Thymallus thymallus. The sequence goes on along the minus strand of CM042400.1, from coordinate 14,935,104 downwards.
TGCTTGATAGCACATCCTAAATATGTTCCCCTCCCTCAGTGGTGCGTGTGGATTATTGTTCTGAGCTGCGTCTCATTCATTGTTTCAGTGTGTTATTAAATGATCAGTTCTACGTCGCTCGTTCTTATTTTCATTTTGTGTTCGACCTCCTCCTTCTTTTCTGTACTCAACCCTCACACTGTTTTAAGGTATTAGCTTAGTTGTACTGGCAAACTTGATGTAAAGAAGTGACATTGTATATCATGTCAGGTAATTTTAGGTAAGGTCTAATCTGAGAAAATACAACAATAATTATTGTCATCAACTATACCAATCTTCTTACTGATAAAAAAAAATAGATATATGATTAGATACATGGGGAATGTTCGACAGGTCAATAATAAAAACAGAGAGGCGGCAAGAATATTTAGAATTCGGACTGAACATTTTTTTTTGTCAATATAACAAAAAATCATGCATGTATTTAAGCAAAACTTAATAGGCATGTAGATACACTAACCAAGCATTAACACATTGAATAACAACTATCTAAGTTGTTTCTAACTTGAGTTATTTAGTTGTTACTACTGATACTGTGTTAATTTGTTCCCTGTTCTTCCCTATGAGTTACCTTATGTGGCATAACCATATCTGAAATAGACTTATTCAAGGTCTTAAGGCTTACATTTTCTGGTGGTCTCAGATAGAAGTTAGGAAAGGCTTTGTTGCTGCCTGCTGGTATTTGTCAATGAGTCCACACAATTCATGCACTCTTCTTTGGCTGTCCCCATGGGTTCTACATGGGTTCTACATGGAACCCAAAAGTATTCTACCTAGAATCAAATAGGGTTCTTCAAAGGGTTCTCCTATGGAGACAGCCAAATAACCCTTTTTGGTTCTTGATAGCAACTTTTGTGCACAAATGTACAATAATTAGCCTGAAGTGCTTCTCACAGCATTCAGAAAAAAGCAGACAAGCTGTTGCTGGAATTTGTCACACTTTTTGCTAAACATACAGTACCTGTAATACACTTGCAATAACACTGTCACAGTGGAATGCTCAGCTCACGAAATGTGCCTTTACTCTGTCTACCCCCACTGATGCAGTATTCACTAACCTTTCTACTTGTAATCCAACATTAGTACTCCTGTATCTTTGACAGCCAAATCTCTGTGCTCTTTACTGCATCCTGGCTGGAGTGTGTGTGTGTGCGCACCTGCGCGTGCACGCGTGCATGTTCACATTTGTGCGTATACGTTAGCGTATGTGAATATTTTGTGTCCGTGTGTGCATGCCTGTGTGAGTTGTCTTTGTTGCTCTCCCCACTGTGCTGGAGACGGAGCTTTAGAGAGTGAAAGAAAGAGAGCCCCCAGTCCACCCACACTGCTCGACACAGCACAGCAGCAGTGCACTTTTGTCATGTCTTAGTTCAGAGCCCCATGCGAATGTATGAATCTTTCATCTTATACGGCACTCTCACTAAGCCGTCTACACAGATCATTTGGTTCCCTTGGAAATAACCGAAAACGTCAAATAGAATGGAATTTGTAATGGATTCCTATCTGAGGGGGGGGGGGGGGATTCTTTGTACTGCCATGTGCGTAGAACAAGACAGCCTTGTAGTCCTGTCATACCCACTGCTTAAAGTGTACTATGTCAACACCCTGTCAACAACTAGATACAGTATGTCAACAACTAGATACAGTATGTCAACAACTCTATTCTCTGTCTGTTGGAAGCAGAAGTGACAGATTGTTGACTACTACCCCTGTGTGTTTTATTTTGTTTCAGTTTGATTCTAAAGAGGATTCTGCCGTACTGCAGCTACTGCATACTGTATGTATAGTACAATTATTGGTAGCGTAACACCTTACATCAGCCTTTTGTCTACATAATCATGGCATAATACTGACACAATTGATGTCCTAAACATTTATGACAGCTGATGTTAGCTTATGGCAACTGACAATACATGTTCATGACACAAACCATTGTTTATAGGTGAACTATTCTGCACACATTCAGAGTGGAAGTTGTTTCAGTGAATTAGCTCCCCTCTTCTGAACCCAATGGAGCTCTTCTAATACACCTTGCAGAATATTAACGCTGCCATTTCCAAGCTGTTTAAGATAGTGAAGAGTGTATGACCAATGCGCAGGAGATTTAAGGAGAAAACGTAAGCAACTCATTGACTTTGATGGTCATACAAACTTTGATAGAGTGGCATATTCGGATCTCCCATGAGAGTCCTGTATACTTTAGGTCTCTTCCTGTATGTATGGTGCATCAAAGTTATTTTTTTTACTCCCCGTAATCTCGTTGCCTGCTGCTAGAGGGAAGATTTTGGCCTTGCTCTTTTGTAGAATGTTCAATGACAAATGTCCTTGGAAAAAAACTGGTGCGTAGGCTACTGAAAGTCCCTCCTGACACAAACTAAAAGGAAAAGTGTACAGCATTGGGGTACAGCCTCTACCAAACAAAGCCAAAGTCCTACACAAAACACAAAGGCAACATGTCCCCCAGAACCATTTTGGACAGGTGTTATTGGTCATTCCGCTTTTACACTTTTTATAGTCAGAACTATTAATGCAGTCAATTCCCATGCCACAGGCTGCTACAAACTGCGACCAGATGGGGACTGTATGCTGACCTATTTATCTTATTTTGCTTCATCTCCTGTCCAGCATGTGTGATTGAGATGGTTTACTTTTGACCTGAGGAAATGTGCATCCGTCTTGAAGAACGGGCACCTTACGATATTCCTAATGCACAGATGTGATAACCTAAAGCTGAACACTGCTTCATTGATGCTGCGCATAGACCTAATGATGTATCACACAGCTCTGATGCTGAAGTCCTCAGATGTGAAACGTAGAGCTGCTGTGTGGTGTTGGATAGCCTTAGTACACACTCTTTCACAGCCGAGCAATCATCTCAGTCAGTAGAGAGTTAGCTGACTTGCTAGCGTTCTAATGGGGACAGGATATGAGTCATGGTCATTATGAATAGGCCATTAGCACATGGGCACACCCTGTGGCCCTCGATGTCCACAGAACCGTTTATAGTGTATGAACGACAGAACATGGGACACTAGGTTAAATGTCAATGTTTCTCTCACAGGGGTTTATGTACTGTTGGCCCAACCACAGACCTTTATTGGTTGAATCTTAACATAAAATGGGCAATGTGTAATTGAATAATTTGTACAAATATCTAATCAATATAAAAACTAACACATTCCTTTTCAATTTTTTTCTTCCTTCTGTCTTCCTGAAGGTAGTGCAGGCACATCGGTTATGTTTAATAAAAACGGTGACGCCCCGGGACGCTACGACCTGTTCCAGTTTCGGATGACCAACTCCAGTGTTCCTGAGTACAAGCCCATCGGACAGTGGGTGGAGACCCTCCAACTCAGGGTAAGGTCATGGCCTGTAATCTTGGCTGTGACCAAGGACACATGGTCCAAAAATCCTTAGAATGCTTATAATGGCCTTATTTAATTATATTTATGATCTATAGAGAAACATTTCATACATTTTTGAAAAATGTAAGTGGATAATAGGCAGAATTTTCTTTATTATAAAATCTTATTTACAATGACGGCCTACACCGGCCAAACTCAGACAACGCTGGAATTGAACCAGGGTGTCTGTAGTGACAGCTCTACCACTGAGATGCAGTGCCTTAGACCGTTGCGCCACTTGGGAGCCCAAGTGATTAGTTAAGGTGCTGGAGGCAAAAGGCAAAACAGGAAAAAAATTGCTGCACACTTCCAGTCAGATGCTAATTTCTTTGAATAGTAGCAAAGCTTTCAGACAGTCGACCTTCATCAGAACACGCTCTGATGAAGGCTCTGATGAAGGTCGACTGACTGAAAGCTCAGCTACTATTCAAAGAAATTTGCATCTGACTGGAAGTGTTCAGCGATTTTTTTTCCGGTTTTGCCTTTTGCCTCCAGCACCTTAACTAATCACTTGGGCTCCCAAGTGACGCAATGGAAAGACTGAAAGTGTGCAGAGACTTTTTCCTTTTTTATCAGAGAAATGTAAGTGCAAACGAGGCACTTGAGAAAATGGTGATTGATTGGCCACTAAGAACAATGTAAAATCTATTATTAGGCTATAGGCCTGAGACTGTTGCTCTTGCTTTTTGGCAAGACAACGATAAGTTGTCTAAAGCAGAAAAAAGACTGACACCTGTCTAATGAAATATGTTGGTCAAGAAATATTGAGGAGACAGACGATGTTGATGATGTCATCTCTGATGAAGAGCTGCATCAAAATGTGTGTGTGTCTAAATGCGGCTTGAATCCACCCTGACAACAACAAAACCCAACAAACCACCCCTCCTTCCAAAATAATTATGAAAGAGAAATACAGCAGCTGTATCAGTCCAAGGTGACACATCTTGCTTTGTGGTCTCCATAGCAACAGTGGTGTTGGTCTCATTACTGTTACCAGCCAAAGAGTCAGTGTTTAATCAGGAGCTGTTCCAGGGAGCAACATCGTCCACATAACAAATCATAGCCCCCTGCACCGATAACTGATAGCAGATCATAATCCACTGAGACAGCGTTGAGACAACACATTTGTCAGGTGAGCTGCAGGACATGAGAGAGTAGCATGCATGTACAGGAATGCTCACACACTGTAGTCATTGTAGGTATTGGCTTGCAGTACGGTATTGACCTGACAAAATGAGTAGATTTGAAGGCAGCTGAATCTTTTGTTGTGATCATTTGTGGCTGTGTAATATCTTAAAGCCCCAGCACAGTGATTATTATCAAAGCAATTTACAGAATCATTCCAAATACGTCATGGTTTTTGGGAGCCAGAGATATGGGGAAAAGTATACAAGCTGTGATGTGGGATGGCAAAGTGTAAGACTAAGAGTTGTTCTAGATGACTTGTACTGACTTTAAGGTTTAACCTCAAGTCTGATTTTAAGGTTAAACTAATATTGTCGTCAAAGGCAATGCCAAAGAAATCCACAGAAGTGTTGAGGCTCAGTATCTTTTAAGTAATTCAGTAAGCTTCTCTAAATTCTCTCTGTAGTCAACTCTACATCTTTGTGACAATGTAACGATTCTGAAGAGAAATTCCCCCCTCCAAAACTGTAAGATTTTTAAGGCAGTAAATCTGATTCTCCTAAACTAATCCCATTTGTCATACCTCTCTGGCTTCTGCACTCTTTTATTAATCACATAACCTACTGTATGTGTCTGGCATTTCATTGTTTCTCTCTTAGAATTTTATTGAATAAAAATGCAAGTGCTTTCTCCATGGTGATATCAATTACTCTTGAGTACCGAATAGGACACATGAAAGTATATTGGTTTATTTTGGTTATTCTTAGCAATCTTATGATTGGAACTACTTAAAATAATTGATGAAAGAGATATTTTATTCTCCGCTGCAACAACTCAGTGGAGGATACATTAAATGTAATCTAGAGTATACTGTAGTGCTTGCTGCAGTAGTAGCGAGTTAGCCAGTAAGACAGGGTGTGACACGAGACACATGTGACACATCTGCCTGTTCTCACACACCAAGTCCAGGCTCATTTGCCTGGCAGGTAGATTTAAACAACTTCATCCCTATCAACTAGCTCTCTCTCTCTCTTTCTCTCTCTCTCTCTCTCTCTCTCTCTGTCTGTCTGTCTGTCTGTCTGTCTGTCTGTCTGTCTGTCTGTCTGTCTGTCTGTCTGTCTGTCTGTCTGTCTGTCTGTCTGTCTGTCTGTCTGTCTGTCTGTCTGTCTGTCTGTGTCTTTCTCTCTCTCTCTCTCTCTCTCTGTCTCTCTCTGTCTCTAAGCTCGAGGAGATGCAGTGGCCAGAAGGGGAGCCGGATGTCCCTATCTCTGTGTGCAGTCTGCCCTGTAAGACAGGTGAGAGGAAGAAGAGGGTAAAGGGCATGCCATGCTGCTGGCACTGTGAGCTGTGTGATGGCTACCAGTACCAGTATGATGAGACCTCGTGCCGCCTCTGCTCCTACAACATGAGGCCCGACCCCAACCGGACGGCCTGCCAACCTATCCCCATCGTCAAGCTGGAGTGGCACTCCCCCTGGTCCGTCATTCCCGTCTTCCTCGCCATGCTGGGCATCATCGCCACCATCTTCGTCATGGCAACGTTTGTACGCTACAACGACACACCCATTGTGCGGGCATCGGGCCGCGAGCTGAGCTATGTTCTGCTGACGGGCATATTCCTGTGTTACATCATCACCTTCCTGATGATTGCCAAGCCCGATGTGGGCGTGTGCTCCTTCCGGAGGATCTTCCTGGGCCTTGGGATGTGCATCAGCTATGCCGCGCTGCTCACCAAGACCAACCGCATCTACAGGATCTTTGAGCAGGGCAAGCAGACGGTGACCGCCCCACGTTTCATCAGCCCCACCTCCCAGATCGCTATCACCTCCTCCCTCATCTGCCTGCAGCTGCTGGGCGTGCTCATCTGGTTTGCCGTGGACCCGCCCAACACCATCATCGACTACGACGAGCAGAAGACCATGAACCCCAACCAGGCGCGTGGCGTGCTGAAGTGTGACATCACGGACCTGCAGATGATCTGTTCGCTGGGCTACAGCATCCTTCTGATGGTCACATGTACCATCTATGCCATCAAGACCCGGGACGTGCCAGAGGACTTCAACGAGGCCAAGCCCATCGGCTTCACCATGTACACCACCTGTATAGTGTGGCTAGCCTTCATCCCCATCTTCTTTGGCACAGCCCAATCTGCGGAGAAGGTGAGTCATCCCTCTCTCCTTCTCCCTCCGCCTCCTTCCAGCCTGTGTTTTATCTCATGCAAACACACACACTGACACTGACACACACATAGAGACGCAAAAACAGGCACACACATAAGCAAACGCACACACACAGGGGTTGTGTGTGTTGAAGACTCATTTTCTTTTGATTTCAAATTCATATGGCTTAGATGTGCATAAAAAACCCACACAAGGACCGCAGGAGACGTAAATAGGCATTGTAAAGGGAGGGGTGGGGTGGGGTGGGGGGGTGGCTTTCTAAGAAGATGAATGCTGTGAGATGCCTGAGGAGAGCATAGAAAGGAGGGGGGTAGCAATTATCTTAGCTCTCACGCCTGGGGCTCAACACTATTATGCCTTATCCTGTGGAGGAGGAGGAGGTGGAGGAGGAGTAGGTTGAATAGGAGGAGGAGGAGCAGGAGGAGGAGGAGGAGGAGAAGAAAAAGGGGGATCAATCGTCTGACTCAAGACATTCCATTCCGTGACAAGGTGCACTCTAGAAATGCACTTGACATCAGCAGCTACTGGAGTTGATTGTGAATCCTGACCCCCTGTGCTAGTCATTGCTTATCGGAACAGTATTGGACAGAACACTGACGCGTTTATCTGCTCTATTCATGAGCTGCGTGTGATGCTTGGCAGGCCTTGTGTACATGATGTAGCTGAGTGGATGTTTTCCACTGACAGAATATTGACGTCGACAGGAAAGTGTTACTCCTAACCATTTGAGAGCCGCAAACGCTCAATATCCTACGTCTAGGCTGCGGAAAGAGAGAGATCGGCGAATGATTTTCCTCATCAATTTGCATCTGATTTCATAGATGAATTACGCTCTCAGAAGCGATTAGGAGTTCATTATGTTACGAACAGTGACTAGAGAGCCTGTAATGTGTTTATCTATCTTCATGCAGTTAACTCTTAACAGAACACTGGCTATTGTCTTACACACTCTTAAGCCACAAAGAAAGCGCTAGCCTCTTGATGCAAGGCTCTTTGTAGGCCCACTCCTGTTGCCTTCAGCAGATAGGGAGGAGTGTTGTTTACAGCAACCCCTCCATTACCCATTAAGTGTGTGTGTGTGTGTGTGTGTGTGTGTGTGTGTGTGTGTGTGTGTGTGTGTGTGTGTGTGTGTGTGTGTGTGTGTGTGTGTGTGTGTGTGTGTGTGTGTGTATACACGTACACAAGTGTGTGTTTGCTTTGCGCACAGCAACTGATTGCTGTATTTGACCAGGCTCCTTATCTCAAAATGACCTTGCACTTGTTGCTTTCGACTGAAAAGGCCCCCGTTTGATTTATGTTTATCTTGGCCATTCAGGGACATGGTGGCGATACGATGCCAGGCATCACAAAGCTCTGTTGCCGTATTGACCAAATTATCTGCAGCTTCGCGCCATTCCAGTGCTTGCACGTATTTTTCCGCACCTGTGCCTCCCCCACACCCAAACCCATGTTGTGTGAAGCGATGCACACGCGGCAACGAAAGATCACAGAGCGGTCATTGCCCCCCTCTACACCTGCATTCATTCAGTCAGCCACTCATCAGTCAGCACAAAGGCTAAGAGAATCATCACCTTCCAAATCGAACTTGTTTAATGTTCCACTGCCTTCCACTCACTAGGAATGGGAAAGGATCTGACAATACGTAACTGTTGGAACAGAACTTCAGTGAACTCGGAAAGTATTCAGACACCTTAACTTTTTCCAAATTTTGTTACGTTACAGCCTTATTCTAAAATTGATTAAATCGTTTTTTTTCCTTCATCAATCTACACACAATACCCCATAATAACAAAGCAAAAACAGGTTTTAAGACATTTTAGCAAAATGTATTCCCCCAAAAAATATGACAGAAATATGACATTTACATAAATGTGTTCAGACCCTTTACTCAGTACGTCGTTGAAGCACCTTTGGCAGCAATTACAGCCTTGAGTTTTCTCGGGTATGACACTACAAGCATGGCACACCTGTATTTGGGGAGTTTCTCCCATTCTTCTCTGTAGATCCTCTCAAGCTCTGTCAGGTTGGATGGGGAGTGTTGCTGCACAGCTATTTACAGGTTTCTCCAGAGATGTTGGATCGGGTTCAAGTCCGGCTCTAGATGGGCCACTCAAGGACATTCAGAGACTTGTCCCGAAGCCACTCCTGCGTTGTCTTGGCTGTGGGCTTAGGGTCGTTGTGCTGTTGGAAGGTGAACCTTCACCCCAGTCTGAGGTCCTGAGCGCTGTGGAGCAGTTTTTCATCAATGATCTCTCTTTACTTTGCTACGCTCATCTTTCCCTCGATCCTGACTAGTCTCCCAGTCCCATGCAGCTGAAAAACCTCCCCACAGCATGATGCTGCCACCACCATGCTTCAACGTAGGGATGGTGCCAGGTTTCCTCCAGACGTGACGCTTGGCATTCAGGCCAAAGAGTTCAATCTTGGTTTTATCAGACCGGAAAATGTTTCACATGGTCGGATAGTCCTTTACATACCTTTTCCAAGAAGGCCGTCATGTGCCTTTTACTGAGGAGGTTCTTCTGTAAGGCCCCTCTACCATAAAGGCCTGACTGGTGGAGGGCTGCAGAGATGGTTGTCCTTCTGGAAGTTTCTCACATCTCCACAGAGGAACTCTGGAGCTCTGTCAGAGTGAAGAGTCTTGGTGGTTCCAAACTTCTTCCATTTAAGAATGATCGCGGCCACTGTGTTCTTGCGAACCTTCAATGCTGCAGAAATGTTTTGGTAACCTTCCCCAGATATGTGCCTTAACACAATCCTGTTTAGGAGCTCTATGGACATTCCTTTGACCTCTAGCTTGGTTTTTGCTCTGACATGTAATGTTAACTGTGGGACCTGATATAGACAGGTGTGTGCCTTTCCAAATCATGTCCAATCAGTTGAATTTACCACAGGTGGACTCCAAACAAGTTGTAGAAACAGGATGGAAAAAGGATACACCTGAGCTCAAATTTGAGTCCCGTAGAAAAGGGTCTGAATACTTATGTAAATAAGGTATTTATGTTTTTTATTTTTAATAAATTAGCCAAAATTTATACAAACCTGTTTCGCTTAGTCATTATAGGATAAGGACAACATTTATTTAGTCAATTTCAGAATAAGGCTGTAACGTAACAAAATGTGGAAATAGTCTGAATACTTTCCAAATGCACCGTACATGTAAGGGATTGTGAATAATTCTGTGATGCTTTGCTTTTCCTTTGGCATTATAGGGTATTGTGTGTAGATTGATGAAGAAAAAAAAGGATTGAATCTGTTTTAGAATAAGGCTGTAACGTAACAAAATGTGGGGATTGTGAATAATTCTGTAAGGGACTGTGAATATTTCTGTGATGCTTTGTTTTTGCAGTTCGTAATTATGGGGTATTGTGTGTAGATTGATGAATAAAAAACACAATTGTAAACTACTGCATACCTTCTACCAGTCTGTGGTGGCCAGTGGTGTACTGGGGTGCCAACATAAAAGCCGGTGATGCTTCTCGGGTAAATAAGCTGATCAGGAAGGCTAGCTCTGTTCTGGGGATTAGCCTTGACACTCTAGAGGAGGTGGCGAAGAGACGGATCCTGGCCAAACTGCTGGCCATCATGGACAACGTCACCCACCCTCTGCATGCCATGGTTATGACGCAGAGGAGCACCTTCAGTCACAGACTGATCCCACCACGGTGTGCCAGAGAGCGCTACAGGAGGTCCTTCCTGCCGGCTATTAGACTATTTAATGCCTCACTGGGGTGCCGTGCCGTCGGCAATATAGACCTGGAACTGTTGGGGTGTTAGGACCTAGTTTAACATTTATGCATCCATCCGTGAGTAACTATCTATCTATCTATCTATCTATCTATCTATCTATCTATCTATCTATCTATCTATCTATCTATCTATTTTAGAATAAGGCTGTAACATAACAAAATGTGGAAAAAGTCAAGGGGTCTGAATTCTTTCCCAATGGACTGTAGTTCTATTCCAACAGTTACGTACCTTTTTTTATTTTTTATTTCACCTTTATTTAACCAGGTAGGTCAGTTGAGAACAAGTTCTCATTTACAACTGCGACCTGGCCAAGATAAAGCAAAGCAGTGCGACAAAAAGTGAGTTACACAGTAAACAAATGTACAGTCGATAACACAATAGAAGATCTACAGTGGGGAGAACAAGTATTTGATACACTGCCGATTTTGCAGGTTTTCCCACTTACAAAGCATGTAGAAGTCTGTAATTTTTATCATAGGTACTCTTCAACTGTGAGTGACGGAATCTAAAACAAAAATGCAGAAAATCACATTCTATGATTTTTAAGTAATTAATTTGCATTTTATTGCATGACATAAGCATTTGATACATCAGAAAAGCAGAACTTAATATTTGGTACAGAAACCTTTGTTTGCAATTACAGAGATCATACGTTTCCTGTAGTTCTTGACCAGGTTTGCACACACTGCAGCAGGGATTTTGGCCCACTCCTCCATACAGACCTTCTCCAGATCCTTCAGGTTTCGGGGCTGTCGCTGGGCAATACGGACTTTCAGCTCCCTCCAAAGATTTTCTATTGGGTTCAGGTCTGGAGACTGGCTAGGCCACTCCAGGACCTTGAGATGCTTCTTACGGAGCCACTCCTTAGTTGCCCTGGATTGTGTGTTTCGGGTCGTTGTTTATGCTGGAAGACCCAGCCACGACCCATCTTCAATGCTCTTACTGAGGGAAGGAGGTTGTTGGCCAAGATCTCGCGATACATTGCCCCATCCATCCTCCCCTCAATACGGTGCAGCCGTCCTGTCCCCTTTGCAGAAAAGCATCCCCAAAGAATGATGTTTCCACCTCCATGCTTCACGGTTGGGATGGTGTTCTTGGGGTTGTACTCATCCTTCTTCTTCCTCCAAACACGGCGAGTGGAGTTTAGACCAAAAAGCTCTATTTCTGTCTCATCAGACCACATGACCTTCTCCCATTCCTCCTCTGGATCATCCAGATGGTCATTGGCAAACTTCAGACGGGCCTGGACATGCGCTGGCTTGAGCAGGGGGACCTTGCGTGCGCTGCAGGATTTTAATCCATGACGGCGTAGTGTGTTACTAATGGTTTTCTTTGAGACTGTGGTCCCAGCTCTCTTCAGGTCATTGACCAGGTCCTGCCGTGTAGTTCTAGGCTGATCCCTCACCTTCCTCATGATCATTGATGCCCCACGAGGTGAGATCTTGCATGGTGCCCCAGACCGAGTGAGATTGACCGTCATCTTGAACTTCTTCCATTTTCTAATAATTGCACCAACAGTTGTTGCCTTCTCACCAAGCTGCTTGCCTATTGTCCTGTAGCCCATCCCAGCCTTGTGCAGGTCTACAATTTTATTCATCATGTCCTTACACAGCTCTCTGGTCTTGGCCATTGTGGAGAGGTTGGAGTCTGTTTGATTGAGTGTGTGGACAGGTGTCTTTTATACAGGTAACGAGTTCAAACAGGTGCAGTTAATACAGGTAATGAGTGGAGAACAGGAGGGCTTCTTAAAGAAAAACAAACAGGTCTGTGAGAGCCGGAATTCTTACTGGTTGGTAGGTGATCAAATACTTATGTCATGCAATAAAATGCAAATTAATTATTTAAAAATCATACAATGTGATTTTCTGGATTTTTGTTTTAGATTCTGTCTCTCACAGTTGAAGTGTACCTACGATACAAATTACAGACCTCTACATGCTTTGTAAGTAGGAAAACCTGCAAAATCGGCAGTGTATCAAATACTTGTTCTCGCCACTGTTAGGTTAGGAAGGTAGGACAATAAATAGGCCATAGCGGTGAGATAAATTACAGATTAGCATTAACACTGGAATGATGGATGTGCAAATTATGATGTGCAAATAGAGATACTGGAGTGCAAAATTAGCTAAAATAATAAAATAAATATGGGGATGAGGTAGTAGGGTGGGCTATATACAGGTGCAGTGATCGATAAGCAGCTTTGACAGCTGATGCTTAAAGTTAGTGAGGGAGATAGGAACCTCTAGCTTCAATGATTTTTGCAATTCGTTCCAGTCATTGGCAGCAGAGATCTGGAAGGAATGGCGGCCAAAGGAGGTGTTGGCTTTGGGGGTGACCAGTGAGATATACCTGCTGGAGGGCATGCTACGGGTGGGTGTTGCTATGGTGACCAGCGAGCTGAGATAGGGCGGGGATTTACCTAATAAAGACTTATAGATGACCTGGAGCCAGTGGGTTTGGCAACGAATATGTAATGAGGGCCAGCCAACGAGAGCATACAGGTCGCAGTGGTGGGTAGTATATTGGGCTTTGGTAACAAAACGGATGGCACTGTGATAGATTACATCCAATTTACTGAGCAGAGTGTTGGAGGCTATTTTGTAAATTACATCGCCAAAGTCAAGGATCGGTAGGATAGTCAGTTTTACAAGTGCATGTTTGGCAGCATGAGTGAAGGAGGCTTTGTTGCGAAATAGAAAGCCGATTCTAGATTTAATTTTGGATTGGAGATGGTTAATGTGAGTCTGGAAGTTGAGTTTACAGTCTAATCAGACGCCTAGGTGATTAGAATAAGGCTGTACGTATTCTAAGTCCACGTATTCTAAGTCGGATCCGTCGAGAGTAGTGATGATAGTCCGGTGGGCAGGTGCGGGCAGCGTTCGATAGAAAAGCATGCATTTAGTTTTACTAGCATTTAAGAGCAGTTGGAGGCCACGGAAGGAGTGTTGTATGGCATTGAAGCTTGTTTGAAGGTTAGTTAACACAGTGTCCAAAGAGGGGCCAGATGTACACAGAATGGTGTCGTCTCCGTAGAGATGGATCAGAGAGTCACCTGCAGCGAGAGCGACATCGTTGATGTATATAGAGAAAAGGGTTGGCCCTAGAATTGAACCCTGTGGCACCCCCATAGAAACTGCCAGAGGATCGGACAATAGGCCCTCCGATTTGACACACTGAACTCTGTCTGAGAAGTAGTTGGAGAACCAGGCAAGGCAGTCACTTGAGAAACCAAGGCTGTTGAGTCTGCCAATAAGAATGCGGTGATTGACAGAGTCGAAAGCCTTGGCCAGGTCGATGAAGTACTGTTGGATCATTCCCCATTCCTAGTGGAAGGCGTTGGAACATTAAACAATTTGGATTTGGAAGCTGTGTACCTGTGTTTAATTCAAGCAAAGACGAAAATAACATTGGAAAATTACTGTCATATAGTCTGCTGTTTTTTGTAAAACATTCTGGAGTGATCAGGTTCCAGGTTTACTTTTATGTTTCACGAATCTCTAAGTAATCTCTAACTGTATATCATTCATTACATTTTTACCAAGTGAAAACCACCTCTGTTAACCACACTCGGAAAGGGAAACTCATGTTAAACCAAACTTTTATACTTTAACACATCTTACAAGCACTTAAAGTCTTGTAAGATGGCACTTTTGCTTATATTAACTTTTCGAGCTGCCAAGTTAGATTACCCAGGGTTAAATACGTCTGGCAAGAAGCATTTCCCCCTTCAACAAAAAATAGCATCTTCTGCAGCAGCATCTCCCAATACGCTTGTATTTCAGCAAATAACTTTATTTGACAAGAGTTAGACTTGACATTTTCTTTTTCAAGGCGCTCTGCCTTCCTGAATTGATCCTCTGGTTGCCTACTGACTGTATCTGCCTGGGATTGCAAATCTGGAACCTCAAACATCATGCAATGCTCACCAAAGCTTTACAATCAACAGAAGGAGAGCTGCGGGAACTAGGGGCATTAAGTTAAGCCTCATCCTTATTATAGTGGTTAGAGATTGAGAATGTCTTCTGAAAGGGTGATATCTTTTTAACAAGAAAGCACCAGGCCAAGAGGGTAACTAAAAGGATGCAATAAGCTGAGCACACGCAGATAATAACTGCATGTCATTGTAGGTAGTCTATAGCAACAGCATCAAGTCAGTATATTCAAGTCAAGACTTCACATTGTATAAATAGACATTCCCATTGAGAACATATTAAAGGTGTTTAATAAACAGCCTCCTCTGATCAAAGCATCACAGGTTTTATTCCAGTCTAGACTTTATTCCAGTCTAGACTTTATTCCAGTCTAGACTGTTATATATATTTTTAGAGATATTTACAGCAGAACAAGGCATTGATTGCCTCCTGTAATATCCGAAAACACAATCTCTGTGCCATTGTCATCTACACCAGCCCAGCCCGCCCAGACATGGGCATTTGCACCGGGTGAGTGACACACAATTAGAGAGTTTATGAGAGGCCCATTCATAAGCAGAGAGGGCGAAGTGGGTCCCCAGAGCAGCACGCAGACACACTTCCTCCTGAACTGACTGAGCTGAGCCAAGCTGGGAAAGTAGGCCACCCAAAACAACAAGAGACTTGCAGGTAGATGAGAGGAGAATGCAAATCCCCCAGATCCATTATTGAAGGCAGGGCAGGAGAGCGTCCTAATTGTCACTTTTCTGAATGGTGTCTTTATCTCTGTATGCATTTATAATCCCCATTTTATACCAGACAAAATTGCCTGTGCTGTAAGTACATCCCTGGCGGATATAATTATCTAAGAACCTTTCACCAGCTTTTTGTCTGGGTAGATAGAACGCGGTTGGTGGATTGGTTTCCTGTTATCTGGATGTTGGCATTTGGCGATGCTCATCACTGAGATGGTAAAACTCAATAATTTGATTCCTGATGAGAATCTTAATAAATCATTACTGCAGCTATAAATAGAGAGTTGCCAAGCAGTTGTGCAATTTACTTCATGTATTTATTTATGTTAAAGCAACAGGAATTAATTATAAATGCTCTGTGACAAGCTAAACATTCATGTGGTGGGTGAGAGGGAATGCGAATTTGGGTCAAGCTCCCACTGAAGCACTCTGAGAAACCCTGTCTGTGTGACAGCAGCTTGGACAGCTAACTACCAAAATTGTATTAACGTGGGTGTGTGTGTGTGTGTGTGTGTGTGTGTGTGTGTGTGTGTGTGTGTGTGTGTGTGTGCGCATTTGTGCATGTGCATGA